>VDFB02075321.1:307770900-308247580 GCA_007258455.2 Sequoia sempervirens
ACTGCAGATATTCTCACCAAGTCTTTGAGCCTGGATAAGTTTGTCAAATTTAGGGGGCAACTTGGTGTTGTTAACGTATTGACCATTAAGGGAGGGTGTTAGAATATTATATTATTATTATATTGTTAATGGTCAATATTGTTTAGTTTGCTTAGTTTTGTTTGATATACTGTTTCTATAGTATCTGGTAGGTAGATTTTTAATATCTATAGTTAATCTCCTTTTCTATATATTGTAACTTTTTCATGTTAATAAAGAAGTTTTTTACCATTCACCTAATTTTGTTTGAAAAACTGAAGAGCAGACTTTTTCCCTACCTGTACCTGTTTACTAGAACTGTAGCAGCCTTTGGAGATTGAGATTGATGCTTTAGAATATGCACTTAGACAATTATGTCATCTATCACTGTTAAATATCCACTGATCCAATCAGAAGATATCCAACATATGATAGGAAATGATATGGCATTGTCCTAGCTTGTGAGCAGACAAAACTTTACAATTTTGGAAAACAAACAATCATCAATACTGGTATTAAATGTTTCCAGTTCCTTCAAATACTGAAGACCATGATACTTGCAGCAGTTACACTTAAACATCAAACACAAACCAGGAAGGGCTAATCCAATTGTTAACTATCTAAGTCAACTTTCATTAACAACATTACCATCAGTGACATGAGTAATATTTTTTAATAAGTGCTAGCCTATTGCATTTCTATTGTCTTTGGTGAATCTCTCTGGGGATTTAAGAGATGAATGCTAGTGGTCGAGTGTGGGAATATAAAGCATTGCAAATCTATTTATTTATTCAGAAGAAGCACATACGTATAGTACTACTTGATCACTAAAGACAATGATACGCTATTCATGGAGGCATTTGAAAGCTGTCTGTCCTTTCTGCTACACAGTGTTTTCAACATCTATCCTTTTTACATTTCTTTATTTTTCTGATTTGGAGAAATATAAAATACTGTTAAAGTATCTCCTAGAAATTATTTTATAAACTATTGCCAGCTAGCAGTGGGTGATATTAGACATAATTCCATGCAGTCAGGAAGGAAAAAGTTTAAAGACATCTGCTGTTTATTTGTGGTTCTATATAAGGTTTCATTTGAATCCTCAATGTGTTAATGTGATTTTGCAGGTTAAACTTTGCCCAAGAAGAAGACAAACAATGCTGTTCTCGGCGACAATGACAGAAGAAGTGGATGAACTTATCAAGCTTTCACTTAATTGTCCTGTGCGCCTTTCAGCAGATCCATTCACAAAGCGACCCTCAACACTGGTTGAAGAGTAGGTGTATTTTTAGTTACAATTTTGTCTTCTTTTGTTTCCATTATGACCTCCTGACTCATTGTTTAGGGAATCTAAACTTTAACTGTACAAATCGTCAAAGTTTCAATACTCCATACATGAAATTGTACTTTGTAAGGCAGATGACCTGCGTACCTGGCATAATGGGCATACATTAAACATTTTACATGTTTGGCATACATAAAAGATTTGACACTCTCCTACATGTTGTGTCCTGAAGATGAGTTTTATGTTCAAACCATTGAGAATGAATAGATGCAGTACAGTGTTCCTTGAAACATGTGATGAATATTTTTGCTGTGGGATCATAAACAAACAAATATTTGGGAATGTTCAAGAAGTTTATAAGATCTTTCTCTGGAACCATGTGTTTGATATAACAATAACTAAAACCAAGAGAGAAAGTGTTACATAAGGGTCACATTAAGAGGAGCTCTCCCCACATAGATGAGGGGAGCTAGAATCTCTGCTTTTGAACGAATTTGCAATAAGTGAGGATTTTTCCTAATAATTCAAATCTAGATGTAACATTTTTAATGAAGTCTACTTTAAAAGAGTTAAGGTTGTTAAAGTGTAAGAGAGTTATCTCTCAGAAAATTAAATCTGGACCCATTTTTCCCAAGGAATAAAATTACAACAACTTTTATTGTTAGCTATGTTTTTTTCCATGTAGAAGATTTCTTTTTCCAATGCTATTGACCTATCAACATCTGCCCTATTCTTGTCTGCATCCACAACCAAGAGGCTCTAGCTGATTTGCAAGAGGTAGGATCTCCATTTCTTCTTCTGGGAATTTATATCTGATGTTGTCTATTAACTCTATATTTTCATAACTGTAAAATGTTGGTTTTTAGATCAGATTTAACAGGAAACAGAAAAGTAAACACAGAACAATGAACACAGAGATTTTATCCTGGGAAAAACCTCCTACTCGAGGGAGAAAAACCCAGCAACACTTTACTTAATAAAAGAACAGGTACAACAAGGCAAGAAATTAGCACTTTGAGAGTCATGCCTAGATAGGCAGAATACAATGAAAATATCCCAGCACTTTAAATAGTGCAAATTTCTGATCAAGACTGAAAAATGTGAACCTCCTCTTGAGGGGGGAACTTTCATCTAATCACAAAAGAATGAATAACTGAATTATAATAAAGTGAGAAGAACCTTTCTTCTATATATATAAGTCCAGACGCCCTACTCCACTAGCGCCAACCCAGCAACTTGAATAATTGTTTATTATTTATCTGACTTATCTTCTAGCCGACTGGGATAATACCTCCCGAAGCTAAAACATCAACACTCCCTCTTAGCTAGGGAGGTATAGCAAAGTCTTCCTTGAGCCCCACTCAAGGGTATCATGTCTTTTCATGGACTCTCTCAACATGATGTCCACAATGGCTACACCCAATTGTGGGAAGCACAACTCAGTGTTAGAGATGTGATCTGTACAAGGGCTTCCACCTCATATTTCTTCGTCTCAGAGAAATATACACTACAAGGGCTTTTGCCTCATATTTCTTCGTCTCAGAGAAATATAGGCTACAAGGGCTTTCACCTCATATTTCTCCGTCTCAGAGAAATATACGCTATGACAGATCAGTCTGTCGTTCTGTCCATTCCCCTGACATGGGGAGAATATCTTAATGATGCTGTGACTCCCTCCCTCTCAGCGAGAGCGACATACTTCACCACCCCAGGGTTGTCTCAGAAGTACACAAACTTCACCCTGGAAGGAGGCTTGGAGAGGATGTTAGCCGTCTGATCATATATACAGGAGCACCATTTCTGACCCTGTCATACTTGATGCCCTTAATGTTCCAAACGCTGGCACTCCCTCTTAGCTGTGAGTCCCAGACTTCATAACCCCTTGCAAGCTCCCTGCCTTAACTTAACCTGATTTGAGAGATTTTTCAGAATTACTCTCTTCATCACTGCGAGAACCCTGTCTTGGCTTCCTTCACTGAGCTGATCCATCCTTTTGATACATTCCTGCAAAACCTTCTATGCTACTTAGACTTCTCTTCCATGTGCCACTAAATATTCTTCGCACCTTCTGCTGTACTAACTCTCAACTGAACTCAGCTCCAAGCACCCACATCAACCTCCTGACCTCCTTGTCCAAGGTTGCTTGCAATGCTTGTCTCCATCCCATACTTCTAGCACTACTTCTAGCAGCACCTCCAACTGACTTGCGAGGGTCCAACTCTCCTTCCTTCACTCCAAAGAACACAAAACTCCCTCTTGATCCCTGCCTCAATACAAAAATTACAAAAAAAAAAAAAAATCCTCTGAAAGTGTTCCCCTCCATTGTCTGATCTTAGGACCTTAATCCCGGACACATCATTGTTTTACCTGACTCACAAATTTCCACAAGAGTCACTTCAACCAACAAGCTTTTCTCGAAAAACTGTTTTGCTTTCACAACTCCCATTCTTGTTGTTTATGCATTTGATTTCACTACAACGATTTCTTTATTCAGCAGCTTCGTGTGCCTCCACTCTTCCTCGATTTCCTATGACAGATTACATCCTTCTAACTTATTCAAAAACAACTTTCAAGCTGCAAACTACAATACATCACCTCTTGGCGGTCTTCCTTGCACCTTCATTAACAATCCTCAAATATCTGCATTAAAATTCCTTTGATCTGCAATGAACTGGTGTCTTGTAACAGCGATTCCTTTGTTTTTGACTGGTGCAACTATCTCTTTTTAACTGGGTGACTATTGGATGGCTTCTATCAGCAATGACTTCTTTTATTCTCATGCGATCTGCAATATTGGCTGGTCTTCCTCAATCTATTCGGTGAGCGTGACCTTCAAATCTCGTTTTCAATCATCGATCTGTATGGTACGACCTATTCTTTATCTCTGCAAACTATATCTACTTCAACAAGGAAAATAACTTCTGCGACTATTCTCCTGTGAGGCTTCCAATGGTGGCTCCAACTGCAGCTTCAACTTCCTCTACAATTTGCACTTCTACTTTGAAAATTGCGATTTCTTCCAACCAATAGATTTTCCTCGCGGCGGCTTGCACAACACCTTCAACCCGTTACTTTAAAACACTGCTCTGTAATATAATAGAATGGTGTGTCTAAACCAATCATCTCCTGTTAATGATCACTACTGGGCCTGCCTGTAAACGCTTTCTAAATCTTTGTCTTCGCTTCTTCTTTTCATCTAGTGACTTCTGTTACTCCTGCCAAATTCTAATGACTATTTTCGCAAACTGATTTCCTTATCTCTTTATTAATGCAACTATATGCAATTTTGGTGTATAGTGTGCATCTTTCATAATCTTCTTTTATTCTCCTTCAATTCAACCTACAAATCAGTTTCCATCTTTTACTCTGTTCTTTTCTTTCTCATGGATCGTAATTCTCGATGAGCCTTTTAACCCCTCCACTTCAATTGACAGTTTCATCTCTCTTCTTTTGTCTGGCTACTACTGCCTTCTTCAGCCTCCTAAGCATCTATTATTTCCTCCTTTTGGCAATTTGTTTTCTGCAGCAAGATTCTCTTGGTCCTTCTGCCTAGATCAAGCTTCTTATAGCCAAACACTTCAGGTCCATTAAACAAGTCTGTGATACTTCAACCCCATCTAGTAGTGATTTCCCATCTTTGTGGCTGCTCCAGCTTCCCAGTTAATTCATAACCCCTGATGTTCTCTTGAGTGGTGATCACACTTCCATACAACTTCTTTTGAATTCCAGGCAGTGGAGGTTACTTAAGTACACTCCTTTCAAATCTGCATTTGTAAGTGATTAGCAAGTTGATTACTTAGGTAGATGGTAATTTCAAACAGCTGCATCTTCCTCAAAACAACAGACCATCTTTCACTCTTGACAGATCTAAAGACCTCTGATCTAACCTGCTCTGATACAATGTTAGTTTTTAGATCAGATTTAACAGGAAACAGAAAAGTAAACACAAAACAATGAACACACAGATTTTATCCTGGGAAAACCCTCCTACTCGGGGGAGAAAAACCCAGCAACACTTAATAAAAGAACAGGTACAACAGTGCAAGAAATTAGCATTGAGAGTCATGCCTAGATAGGCAGAATACAATGAAATATCCCAGCACTTTAAATAGTGTGAATTTATGATCAAGACTGAAAAATGGTGAACCTCCTCTTGAGTGGTGAACTTTCTTCTAATCACAAAAGAATGAATAACTGAATTATAATAAAGTGAGAAGAACCTTTCTTCTATATATATAAGTCCAGGCGCCCTACTCCACTAGGGCCGACCCAGCAACTTGAATAATTGTTTATTATTTATCTGACTTATCTTCTAGCTGACTGGGATAATACCTCCCGAAGCTAAAACACCAACATAAAAATGGTTTCCATTAATCTCAAATCCCTCTAAATAGTTATGACACTCTGCTTACAGCTTTCTTTGTATCAATGGCATCCCATGGGATTGATCTGATGTCAGAAAAAAACTGATCCTATGTTATGTTGAACTCCATATTACATGAAAATTGAAAAGGGAACACCCATCTAATGTAAAGAGATTGCATGGATACTTTACAAATATCATTAAAAAAAGTTAATAATGATTTATGAAAAGTAAAAATCAAAGGATATACTGATTATTGAATATCATAGTGAGCAGTGAAATCTAAGAGGGATAGAAGATAAAGCACTGTGCAGCTAATTTTTAGTGTCTTTGTTCCATATATATGATTCATTTGAAATGAAATACATGCATTGTTGATTGTTTTAAGGGGCTTATTGTATAGTTATAGTGCTATATGTCTCATAAATGCATAATGTCAAATAGGCTTGACTAGTTTAGAGAGTGATGATAGAGTTTTTGGGTTTGCTTCAAAGATTTTCAGCTTTCTTGAGATGGAATTATCTCTCTGGTTTACAATGGCTGCACCTGAGCGTTTAATTTCATATTACTTGGTTGTTTCTGTCAATTCAGAAAATATTTACTTAAGAGAGTAATGAAACTGGATTCCTTTATTGAAAATTAAGTCTTATGGTTTTCTGTGTTAGAAAATATGCCAATATTTAGAGTTTTTTGGCAAGATGGTTGGAGCTGGTTAAGTTATAAATAGTGCTTTTTCTCACCTTCCTTCAAGTTTTTGTGGGATAAAACTATTTCTTGTTTATTGCCAGAGTTGTAAGTAAAATAACAAGTTTAAATCAAAGTGGATTGATTTTAGCAGATCCATATAAGTTTGTTGGAAAGTAAGTTGCACCATATATGGTGTATGTTTATTTGATCTATTACTGTGGTTCATAATGGATGACTAATATTATTTGCATTTCTGTTTGATTCAGGGTAATCAAAATTCGACAAAATCATGAAGCAACACAGGAAGCGATCTTGCTTGCATTGTGTTCCAGGAATTTTACCTGCAAAGTTATTGTCTTCAGGTATTTGTTATATAGTAGATTAAAATGCTTATTGTTCATCAGCAAATATTTTGTCAGTTACATATACGTATATTTTATAATTTAGTTTTCACCTAGGATACTTTCTTATTTAAGGATATCTGCTTATGTCTTGGTATTTTCTGGTAGTTAGTTATTGCTGAAATACATGGTTGAAGCCCCCTTCCTATTCCGTTAATTGAGAGCAGGAAAGGAAAAAGATCTAATTTCAGGAAAATATATTGTTATGTTAGGACAGGGCTAGCTTGAATACGGTTCTTTGGTTGTTGTAATGTGTTTCTTTCAGTGTTTAATCTTATCTATTGTTTTTGAAAGTATAACTATTGTACTAATGGTGAGAACATTTTGACAGTGGCACTAAGCAAGCTGCCCATCGATTGAAAATTATATTTGGACTGTCTGGCTTGAAAGCTGCAGAACTGCATGGGAATCTCACTCAGGCACAGAGGCTTGATGTAGGTTCTTTATCCTCAACAGTATTCCATCTTGAATATCAGTTTTGTAGTAAAGAAATTCATATTTTGCACTCTTTCCATATAAAGAAACAAGACAAAATAAGTATATTAGCAATAGGTCATATGCCCATTGGATAACTTGTGGCAGAATGCACATATATCTAGACAGTGCAGTCACTTAATCAAACTTGGAGTAATTTAAAATTCTTGCAATTGATTTAAAGTATTTGGGAAATTGATTTATGGTTTATCTTCAATGCTCTATGCTTGAAATGATTGTGAGCTAATGTATGTGGTTTCAAATAAACTTTTGGAATCCACTAGTTGCTCAAGGTCCCCGTTTCATACTGAAGTTTGCACAAGTCTGTCAACTGTTACATGCACAATCCGAACAAATTCTTGTTGTCTGCTGGTTTGTACGGTTTTCTTTCACCTTTGGTTTCTTAAAGTGTAGCTTGCTTAGATAGTTAAGATCCCATTTTAAGTTGTTCAACAATTTACAATTTATCTGTATAATTGCAAGGAAGCCATATACTACATCTCTTATAGTTATTCTTACAAACAATGACAAGTTGCTGGTCAACCATTGTATCTGGTCGTTATTATGTTAATCCCATAAATACATGATAAATTTCTATGTTTTATGGGATAGTCTTGGACTATTGTTAGATACTTTGCTATCTATGTAACTATTGTTAGATACTTTGCTATCTATGTATGTGCTGTGTATACCTGTTGAGATATGGCAGCATGCAAATATAATGGTTTTGCTGGGTATTTTTTTCATCTACACGTTTGAATTTAAATACTTAAACGATATTATTTCTTTTTCCTTACATTTTATTCCTTCCTGTTTTTGAGTGTCATCTTAATAGTTTGTGTTTTGAGGACTTCCTACCGGGGTTAATGTTTTTTTGACTTCCTAATGACCTTAAACATTCATGAGATTTTAAAAGTTAACAAGCATAACTAACATACAAGAACTTGGGGCTCAGATTTCAGATGAAGAATGAAGAACATCTAGAACAACAAAAAGCTCATTTGACTATGGTTTTAATTTTTTAAAGAAAAACAGGTACAAACCTACATGAGTAAAGAGATTGCATGGGCTTTCATGCAAGCTGATAAGGCACATGCAAAGTGAGAGGTTGTTGAAGAGTTCTCATGCCCTACGGAAGCTTTCATCCCTTACATTGAAGGTGGATCCAAGGAGATTTCAAGACTTTTGTAGCAACTGGGCATCAAGTCAATTTTCATTATGCAAAAACATGATGAAGCTGAACCTCAAATCAACCAAAGATAATTTAGAGCGAACTTTAAGAAGTGGTGTCTATTGTATTAAGTTTCTAAAATCCCCTGTGGCTGGCCATATATTGAGGAGACAAGTTTTTCACTTATAGATCCAGATGTTTGTATTTTTATTTGAAATACATATAATGTTGAATGTGACCATCAATCTTCTGAGACAAAATTTTAAGTAGGAACATTCAACATATTGGCTACCTTGGCTTGTGGTATAAAATGTCAATGTCTTAGCCACGATAACCTTTATGGCTTTAGTAAAGGTTGTCTCAGTCCCTTGTTTTTTTATCTATACTGTGTATTATAAAAAACATTTTCACTACAAACAGAGTCATGTAGGAATAGTAGAATTCTCCCTAGTAGCTACAAAATGATTTTATAAGCTCTTAGTGTACCCTAAATATTATTCTGGAGCTGAAAATCTTCTCTACAAAATGCCAGTGAAATAGGTGGGAACAGGCTGAGCAGCTCTTTCATTCAGATTGGGTGTTTTTCCCAAGCCTCTTCTGTGAAGACTTCCTTTTTCTGGATCTATTGCGTAAACATATCAACATGGTGGTTAGAAGTAAATTCTATGGCTATGCTTCCTGTAAATAGAAAAAGATCATTGTACAAGCATATCTGTTCTTTAAGTTTTATTTTCTGATTCAGAGATCAAATTGTATATTTATTCAGAACTGCCAGTGGGCTATTATTGTAACCTAAGTAGCTGGGTTTGCCGGCTGCCTGGCTGGATCCAGGTCCGGTTCACACCGGGTCTGGGTACTAGTCCGGTACGCCTGTGGGTCCTGCCAGGGTGCTGTTTTTTGGTGTCCGGTTTGTCCGGGGCAAACCTGGGAGAACCCGGAACGAACCCGGTCTCCCAGTGACGCTTTATAATTTTTTTTTTGCATTTTTATGCATTTTTTGTTTGACTTTGACTGGGCGTCCTCCTAAACCCTAAAAGTGACCTCTAAAATACATGAAACACCAAAACAAGTTCATTTTTGTTCATTTCTTTTGCAAACCACTTGGAATGCCAGTGCATTGCTTGTGGTTCATCTAATGTCAATGATGATGATGATATTGATGATTTAGCAAATCTATTTGATGATTAAAAGTTAAAACTAATTGTTGAACTTGAAGTTTGAATGATGAATATTTATCATGCATGTTTTAAATGACATTCAAGTTTATGGTGGTTTTGTTGTTTATATGATGTTATGTGATATTCTTATCTTAATTCATGCTTCTAGCCCTACTTTACAAACATGAAATTTATTCTTTGATGTTCATGCCAACAGTATATCTACCTGAATATTGAAAGCAAATTATAGTGATTTGTTACTGTGTACTTATTGTTCTGGAAATTCCATGTTTGTGTTCATATTTCTATTTTGATATTATATTTGTGTTTAGATCTAGAAGTGTGCCAGTGTATGTGTGTGTGTGTGTGAGCATGTCTATGTGTGTGCGCATGTGCATGTGTGTCTATGCACCTCAATGTGATAGTGTGGGCATGTGTGCTTGTGCTTGTGCAGGTGTGTAGGTGTGTGTGTGTGTGTGTGTGCGCATGTGTGTGCCTATCAATTTCTAATTTTTGATCCTGATTTTATAACTTTTATTATTAATAATGAAGCCTGTATAGAATGGCACCATACAAGATTATTTGGCAATCCTTTTTTAATGTTATAAGAAAGGATAGTTGTTTATAACGTCTTTGATCAACAAGATTAACTTTCTTCGCCTGTATCTGCATATGAAAAATATTCACTGGTAGATAGTCTATTTTTGGTGTTTTAGCTAAAGGAGGAGTATTTCTCTGCTATTCTTCAGGCTTTGGAACTATTCAGGAAGCAAGAAGTTGATTTTCTTATTGCAACTGATGTCGCAGCTCGAGTAAGTGCAGTTTCTTAAAATATGCTTCTTGTGCTTGTTATCATCAAATATGCTCAAAAGATTGCCAGAAGAAATTCTTTAGTGTTGTCTGTCAATTCTAATGCTTTCTGGCTCAATTTTTCATTTAATACATTTTCAATGCAGGGCTTGGATATAATTGGTGTTGAGACAGTTATTAACTTTGCTTGTCCTCGTGATATTAAAAGGTGAGAATTTGTAAATATTCATATTTTCTGTGTAATTCTTAGAATATGAGAAGATGATTGAAATAATTTTTTTCCTCATATGAATGTGTTTCTAGATTTTATAGAAAGAATTCAATGCCAACATCTATTCAAAATTTCAAATCAAGAAAAACACAAAAATAGAGATGTAATGCCCAGTGTCCTAAATTGCCCTAGAATTTGCCTATTCACAAATTACAACAAGTTAGGGTTAGGGTTTTCACCTTATCAACAAATATCTCTTTAATGATGTAATTTTGGATTGTAACCTGTGCAGCACATGAACAACATCCCTAATATGTATATATATACTTGTTAGCATTAGGCACTTGCATCACATTTATAGATTATCAATAATGCAGCATATTATAAATTAGGAGGAACATGGTGAGTCCTCCCGAAGCCATATGCCAAGTCTAAGAGGTTGTATACCACAACTCTTCCCCTTGGCGACTTGTACTTGCTTTCCCCATCCATGTCACAACCTCGGAAGACACTGTGCCCACTTGTGGGAACGGGTGGAGCTCCCAAGTGGTCTTGGCACTTCCACCCCTCCATGGCCCTTTCTCTTGGGCGGACTATAAGTGGGATTTCCACTCCTCCATGGCCTTCGGATTGGGTGGACTATAAGTGTAAACAATGAGTTGTAGAAGAATAGCAATCTGTGGTGATGAACTGGCATGATTCTCTTTTGATTCCTGGCCTATATGTTTCTTCTGCTTAATCGATCCATCTGTTCTTAACACTCAGAAGATATCGTTAGTGTGAATCAAATAAATAAGAATCTATTTTTCCATACTTATATTAAAGCATCATAATTACTTAAAGACTCAATATTGCTGCAAGCATCATTATTGCATAATCGGTATAATTCACATATCTAAACATATATATCTATAACCATTAATAATCAGTCTAACTACCATTGCAGACACACATTATATAGATATACTTATTCATATGTGTATTCATTTATTGATCATTATATTCTCTCTTTCCAAACCTGTTATTTCCTTCTTTAACAGACTTTGCTTGCTGTGTATCTATCCTCTTAAATCTGCATTTATCTCCTCTATATTTTCCAGTTTAAAACTCACACACCATCTGCTCTAAAATCTGCTCCTTACTTTCTTTTCCATCTGCTCTTATTTGCCTTATAATACTTGTTTCTATATATATACCTCACCTATGAAATTATATCTTCTCATTTCCCTCTTATCTTCGAATACATCTGTAGTTCATATCTGTTCTTATAGCTGCCTTCATATAAAATGTATTTCTCCTTCTCATATCTGCTCAGAAAATATGAATAGAAATCTGCTTATTACTCCGATGGGTTTTCCTCCCTTTTCATTCCCTCTTGCGTTTGCTATTTGTACCAATCCATGTCTTTGTCAAAGGGAGTGACTCCTCTAAATGGGACAACTTGTCCAAAGGGAGGCGGCTGTTCAAAATAAGTCAGCCTCAATAATTATCTGAAGTTTATTTTATATTTATCAAGGGGATCGCTTCCTGTGGGTGGTCGGCCACTTTGTAAAATATTAATTCCATTCTTTTTTACTTAAGTCATCTTTGTCTTATTTTGTCTTATATGCAGTCACCACTTTTGTCTTCTTTCACTTGTACTCGATCAGTCTGCTCTATGTATTTATACTTATATATTATAATGATTGTAATTATAATAATATTTAATTTGCTAATATTTGTATTTTAATATTTATAATGTTATATTTGCTAATTATAAATAATATTATCTCAGGATGATTATAATCATAATAATAATAAATGGCTAATATTTTTAATGTGTATTTTATTTATTTACTTGCTTTTCAATGCTTTATATCTTAGGGTTAAGATTTCAGGGACATGACAGTCCACCCCGCCCAAGATTGCTTGCCCTCAAGCAATCATACCACAAAACATCTTTTCACACATATATCATCTTGTCACAATTCATAGGTAATGTTAGATCTCTATATATTTCCCAAATAGTTCTCCGATGCAAGTTATGAGGCGAAAGAAGTACAAGTAAGCAATTATCGCCCATAATCATTTAGTACTAAATTTATTTGTCTTGTAGGGAGGCATGGCAGCGTCAGTCGTATTCTTCCAGCTGTCTCATTTACTTCATTTGGTAAAATCTAAAAATGGCTATGACAGCTGAAAATTGTCTCTTTCAATGTGGTCAACATGCAAATTGTAACTGACATACAGAGGTATCTGACACATAGTCTGACATGCAGAGGTAACTGACATGCAACTTGCTATGTTTGGAGAGTCACATTGTATATACATTCATTCAGCATTCAGTTCATTTGAGTATCAAGTGTGAATTTATCAGAGGAGCTGTGCAAGTTCTTCTTATGTGCAGTGCTATCAGTTGTTGATTGATTAGCAGTTCGAGGTTCTTCATATGCAAGTTCATTCAAAAGAGAAGACTGAGATTTGTGTAGAAGTCTGAGATAACTATTGTCAGATTGTATCATTCAGTTCTGTATTTGCAGCAGACTGTGGTGCTGTGTGTTGGCCTTCATATTGGCCTTTGTAAAGGAGACATTTGTGTTGACATTTCAATAATATAAGAGATATTATTGGCTGGGTTTTTCTCCCTTAGGAGGAGGGTTTTCCCAGGGTATTTGCTATGTTTGTGTTGCATTTTTGCTTTCTGTTAAATCTGATCCTTACATTAACATGGTATCAGAGCGGGTCTACAAAAAGATCCGATTAGATTTGGTCTAACAGGAACACAGTCTCTTGTGGCATAGTGGAGTTTTGAAAGCTTTTTTTTTGAGTTTGTAAATCTTAGACATGTTTAGGAGGCATGGGAAAAACTGTTGAGTCTATGTGTGCAAGTGCCATGGAGAGAAAGTGATGGAGTCAATGCTATTTGTGTTGGCTTATCTTCTGCAGTGCGGTATGAAAGTTTTTCTTGAAGCTGCAATCTTTGTTTACAAGCTTGGGAAGCGAAAGGTCAAGTTTATCCATGAGTGCGTTGATTCTTAATGTGATCTCAAGATTTAAATGGAGTTTTCAATCTTTTATAAATGGTCATTTCATGTTCCCACTTTCCTTGAGGGCGAGATCGAGTGAAGGTGGCAAAGATGAGACAGCTACAGGTCTAGCTCATTAGTGTATCAACACAAAGAGATAAGTATCTTATGTTTGTGCCTTTGAATAATGATGTAGATTAATTCATGCTATAACATTGAGATAGTGAATGATGTATGCTTCTAGCATTTGTATTTCTCTTCGGGATAGTTTAGTTCTATGAACTATTAGTAATCTCTCTCTAAAATGCGTCCAGGATGGATCGAGGAGCAAGAGGTTGATGAGAGATTGCTTAAAGAGGAAGAGCTTGAGGCATCCTGTGAGGAAGAAGTCATGTCATGGAGAAATGATTGAGCATGGAGTTTTAGCTTGTAGCCATGGGACTGAGTTGATGACTAAAGACATCTCTCGAAGAGGAAGAACCTATTCAAGTTGTCTTGAGATTAGTTTCTTCAAAGAGGAAGAATTTGCATTCAGAGGGAGTTTGACTATTCATCAGAGACA
This sequence comes from Sequoia sempervirens, assembly GCA_007258455.2. Classification (NCBI taxonomy): domain Eukaryota; kingdom Viridiplantae; phylum Streptophyta; class Pinopsida; order Cupressales; family Cupressaceae; genus Sequoia; species Sequoia sempervirens. The sequence goes on from VDFB02075321.1 coordinate 307,785,045, forward strand.
ACCTTGGACAAGGAGGTCAGAAGGCTGATGCAAGTACTTGGAGCTTCAGAGGGAGTTTCATCATCATGAAGATCTGTGTTAATGCATTTTCCTCTGAGACGGGGGAATTTGAAGTGAAAGCCCTTGTTTAACGCATTTCTCTCTGTGAGAAAGATTTGAGGTGCAAGCCCTTGTTAATGCATCTCTCTGCGAGGGAGATTTGAGGTGCAAGCCCTTGTTTAACGCATTTCTCTCTGCGAGAGAGATTTGAGGTGCAAGCCCTTGTTAACGCATTTCTCTCTGCGAGAGAGATTTGAGGTGCAAGCCCTTGTTAACGCATTTCTCTCTGCGAGAGAGATTTGAGGTGTAAGCCCTTGTTAGTGCATCTTTCTCTGCTAGAGAAATTTGAGGTGAAAGCCCTTGTTTCTTTCTCTTGGAGTAGCCATGATGGACATCACAATGAGATGACTACATCACGATGAGGTGATTTGTCTTGTGTACTGAAGTATCCTCCTTAAATGAGGGAGTGTTAGAATTCTTCCAAATGTCTCATTTACTCTATATTTGTAAAATTTAAAATGGCTATGACATGAAAAATTGTTCTTTCAATGGTCAACATGCAAATTGTAACCCATGCGTAGGTATTCCTGACACACACCGGTTACGTGCCTAACATGCGAGGTAACCCATTACGCAATAGAATTCGGCCCATTATGCACAGAATCTTACGAATGTATTTGTAACTGCTCCTAAAAATAGGCAATTATAATGCTCCTAGTACATGCACATGCAAGTGACGATTCCCTATTTTGGGATTGATTCTTGCTTAAGTTAAGTGGTTATTTCAAGGAGAGTTTGCTATCTACAGCAGATTATTATTAAGTGCGAGTTTGTCTCAAGAGCAGATTGATACTTGAGTAGAAGGCTGAGATAATTGTTAGTAGATTGCTTCACTCAATTTCTGTATTTGCAGCAGACTGTGGTGCTGTGTGTTGGCCTTCATATTGGCCTTTGTAAAGGAGACATTTGTGTTGACATTTCAATATACAAGAGACATATTTGAGGCTGGGTTTTTCTCCCTCAGGAGGAGGGTTTTCCTAGGGTATTTGCTGTGTTTGTGTTGCATTTTTTGCTTTCTGTTAAATCTGATCCTAACATTAACATGGTATCAGAGCGGGTTTACAAAAAGATCCGATCAGATTTGGTCTAACAGGAACACAGTCTCTTGTGGCATAGTGGAGTTTTGAAAGTTTTTTTTTTGAGTTTGTAAATCTTAGACATGTTTAGGAGGCATGGGAAAAGCTGTTGAGTCTATGTGTGCAAGTGCCATGGAGAGAAAGTGGTGGAGTCAATGCTATTTGTGTTGGCTTATCTTCCCAGGTGCGGTATGAAAGTTTTTCTTGAAGCTGCAATCTTTGTTTACAAGCTTGGGAAGCGAAAGGCCAAGTTTTTCCATGAGTACATTGATTCTTAATGTGATCTCAAGATTTAAATGGAGTTTTCAATCTTTTATAAATGGTCATTTCATGTTCCCACTTTCCTTGAGGGCGAGATCGAGTGAAGGTGGCGAAGATGAGACAGCTACAGGTCTAGCTCATTAGTGTACCAACATTAAGAGATAAGTATCTTATGTTTGTGCCTTTGAATAATGATGTAGATTAATTCATGCTATAACATTGAGATAGTGAATGATGTATGCTTCTAGCATTTGTATTTCTCTTCGGGATATAGTTTGGTTCTATGAACTATTAGTAATCTCTCTCTAAAATGCTTCCAGGATGGATCGAGGAGCAAGAGGTTGATGAGAGATTGCTTAAAGAGGAAGAGCTTGAGGAATCCTGTGAGGAAGAAGTCATGTCATGGAGAAATGATTGAGCATGGAGTTTTAGCTTGCAGCCATGGGACTGAGATGATGACTAAAGACATCTCTCGAAGAGGAAGAACCTATTCAAGTTGTCTTGAGATTAGTTTCTTCAAAGAGGAAGAATTTGCATTCAGAGGGAGTTTGACTATTCATCAGAGGCAACCTTGGACGAGGAGGTCAGAAGGCTGATGCAAATACTTGGAGCTTCAGAGGGAGTTTCATCATCATGAAGATCTGTGTTAATGCATTTTCCTCTGAGACGAGGGAATTTGAGGTGAAAGCCCTTGTTTAACGCATTTCTCTCTGTGAGAGAGATTTGAGGTGCAAGCCCTTGTTAACGCATTTCTCTCTGCGAGAGAGATTTGAGGTGCAAGCCTTGTTAATGCATTTCTCTCTGTGAGAGAGATTTGAGGTGCAAGCCCTTGTTAACGCATTTCTCTCTGCGAGAGAGATTTGAGGTGCAAGCCCTTGTTAACGCATTTCTCTCTGCGAGAGAGATTTGAGGTGCAAACCCTTGTTAATGCATCTTTCTCTGCGAGAGAAATTTGAGGTGTAAGCCCTTGTTAGTGCATCTTTCTCTGCGAGAGAAATTTGAGGTGTAAGCCCTTGTTCCATTCTCTTGGAGTAGCCATGGTGGATGCCATGATGAGATGACTACATCACGATGAGGTGATTTGTCTTGTGCAGCTGGAAGTATCCTCCCTAGCTGAGAGGGAGTGTTAATGTTTATGGCAGCGTCGGTCGTATTCTTCCAGCTGTCTCATTTACTTCATTTGGTAAAATCTAAAAATGGCTATGACAGCTGAAAACTGTCTCTTTCAATGTGGTCAACATGCAAATTGTAACTGACATGCAGAGGTATTTGACACACAGTCTGACATGCAGAGGTAACTGACATGCAATAGAATCTTCGGTCAGACATGCAAGAGAATCTTTGCATGAAATGTATTTGTAAGTGCTCCTAAGAATAGGCAATTATAATGCTCCTAGTGCATGCACATGCAAGTGACGATTCCCTATTTTGGGATTGATTCTTGCTTAAGTTAAGTGGTTATTTCAAGGAGAGTTTGCTATCTACAGCAGATTATTATTAAGTGTGAGTTTGTCTCAAGAGCAGATTGATACTTGAGTAGAAGGCTGAGATAATTGTTAGTAGATTGCTTCACTCAATTTCTGTATTTGCAGCAGACTGTGGTGCTGTGTGTTGGCCTTCATATTGGCCTTTGTAAAGGAGACATTTGTGTTGACATTTCAATATATAAGAGACATATTTGAGGCTGGGTTTTTCTCCCTCATGAGGAGGGTTTTCCCAGGATATATGCTATGTTATATTGTTCATGTCTTCATGAGTTTGTGTTGCATTTGCTGCTTTCTGTTAAATCTGATCCTAACATTAACAAAAATTACTTCTTTTTATTTATTTTAGGTTCATATCTTCATACAAAATGGCCGATAGTTCTACTTCAGTTGGAATAGGTGCAGAGAGTCAATTTAAATATGATCCAGGCTCACCTCTTTGGCGACATACGACAATGATTCAACAACTTCCCGGTGGTGGGGGTTATGTTTGGCGTTGCAGCCAATGTGGAACTACATATAGGAGCTCGTACTTTCGAGTGAAAGCCCATTTATGTGCTATTGGTAATCAAGGAATAAAACCTTGCCTTGGGCCAAATAAAAAAGGGTTGACAAAGGATCAAATAATGGGTTATATTAAGGAACAAGAGGATGCTGACAATGCATTCAAAACACCAAAGGCTACAGACCATCCTCTTATGAAGAAAGGTAAAAATTATTAAAATAATATCTTTCTATTTTTGACGTTAATGATCATCTCATTGATGTTTCTAACTTCGTCCTTAGTAAACGATTGTTTCTTTTAGAAACATCGTATTTTGTAATTTATTTAAGGAACATTCGTTCCTCCTGATTAATGCACAACACAACATCGATTCTGTAACATGGTATCAGAGCCAATTTGCTCAAAATTGAATTTTTAATTCGAAAAAATCTTTCTAAGATTTTTTTTAGTTTCTGAATTAAAAATTTAATAAAAATCTTTTGATTTTTTCGAAGATTTTTCTGAGGGCAGAATTTCGAAATTTTTTTTGAAATTTTCGTGTGGCTTTCTGGTCGAGTTTCTGCCTTTGAAGGTCGATCCTTTCTGGAGTATTCGTGTTTGAAGAAACTTCTGGCTTGCGTTCTTGGTTGACTTATACACGCGTTTTGCTGAACACGTCTTTTCGGCCTGCGACTTTGGGCACGCGATTTCGTGTTTTTCCTGAGACTCGTGTTTTTGTGACAGGATTTGAAGCCGTGATTTCGTGTTTCTTTCTTACGGCGAGTGGATTACGCAACCCACGACTTCCTCCCCTCTTCAATGGCGTTTCTTCAAGCGGCGAATTAGCGATTTTGATTTTGGAGCGCGTTTTCTTAGCGTTGTCAATTGCGTCCAGCTCTTTGGCAGGTTTCATCGACATTGGAGTTTTTCTTGGCTACCCTCGGTCGCCTAGGGTTGGGAATTCTTCTACATCCAGATTTTTTGGATTGATCACATTTCGGCATGAATTTTAAAGCGGCAATGGCGCGTAGGCACCGGGCTTCCTACGACAAATGCGTCTAGGGTTTTGACCGCGTTTTTAGGAAGTCAGAAAATTTTCAATTATTGATTCTGGTAAGGTTTTAGAGCTCAAGCGGGTTAGTCTCAATTTTCACAGATTAGCCGTTTCCGTGCCCTCCGGTTTTTAATGCGGCTTTGTTTGGCTGACTGGGTTCGGAACCCTTTGTTTTAGCCAAATGATGATGATACAGGTTTTTAAATATTTTTGTCCACGTAAAAGAAAAAAATGCATCTTACGGGTTTTTAAATATTTTTGTCGATAAAGAAAAAATCACATCTTTTGGGTTCCGGGAGGGTTTATAATTTTGTCCTCAAAAATTACGAGTTTTTCTCCTGTATACCCTTGTCAGGGTTTCTGTCATTCAGGAGGGCTCTCTGGTTTTTACCGTTTTTTTCGAAAAAAAACGATGATTTGTAATCTTGGGTTTAACGATTTTTTTCCTCAAAAATCGTGGTTTGGTGCAGTCCGTTTTTTGGTCGCAGCTAGGGCAAACATCTGCACATCTGGCTTCTTGCAGTCTGTTCTGGGGCGTCCTCCTGATTAATGCACAACACAACATCGATTCTGTAACAAAAATAAAAGCAAAAGCTCGCAAAGACTTAGTGGCTTATCAGAACCAGCTGGCCCACATCCTTTCATGGAAATGGCACAATCTTCTGAAGGAGAAAATATGTCGGTGACACGAAAAAGAGGCCCATTGGATAGAGCCTTCAAAAATGAAGCAAGGGAGTTGGCAGATGAGAGCATTGCACGTTGCATTTATGGCAATGGGCTTCCTTTCAACCTTGTTAGATCACCTTATTGGCGGGAAATGGTGAAAGCCATTTCTAAGACAACTCCTGATTATGTTAGTCCTGGGTATGAAAAGGTGCGGACCACCTTATTGGCAAAGGAGAAATCTTCAGTAGAGGTAGCATTGAGAGTAATCAAGGATACATGGGTCGAAACAGGTGTGTCCATCATTTATGATGGATGGAAGGATTGCAAAAATAGACCATTGATCAATGTTATAGCAGTATCCCCTAAAGGGGCGATGTTTTTGAAGGCAGTTGATTGTGAAGGGAAAATAAAAGATGCAAGTTTTATTGCCAATATCCTCATAGAATCCATTGAAATGGTGGGGCCTGAAAACGTTGTCCAAGTCATAACGGATAATGCTAAAAACTGTAGGGCAGCTGGGGCTATAGTGGAGGCTAGATATGGTCACATTTTTTGGACACCATGTGCAGTCCACTCACTCAATTTGATAATGCAAAAGATTGGTACACAAATTGAGTGGGTCAAGCAAATCTACGCAGAGGGTGAGGAGATCCAAATGTTTGTGACTAATCATCATATGTCACAAGCCATCTTCAGGACCTTCTCCAAGTTGGAGTTGCTTAAGGTAATTTAAATCTGATTTTTTAATATAATTTTTTATTTTTTTATTTTAATTTTTCATTGCTGATTTGTGACATGCATTTTCTTACAATGTTAGGTTGCTGAAACTCGATTTGCATCTCACACAATTGTCTTAAGACGACTTGTGAAGGTGCGACAAGCCTTGGGTTCTATGGTCATCAACAGTTTGTGGAGTGTATGGAGGCAATCAAGCACAGAAAGAGCCCAAAAAGTGAAAGCAATGATCTTAGATGATGAGTGGTGGGCTCGTGTGGAATATGTTTTAAATTTCACCGAGCCTATTATGAGCATGATTAGGTATACTGATACTGATCGCCCATGTTTGGGTGAAATTTATGATGGCATGGATTCCATGGTGGAGAAAATAAGAGCAATAATAGATGCCAAGGAACATGACCCAACGGAATCATTTTTCAAAACTGTGCAAACTATTATTGTTGACCGTTGGAACAAGATGACCACCCCTTTACATCTCTTAGCATTTGCTTTGTCACCAAAGTATTATAGCAAAGAGATACTTTCATTGCCGAGGAGGATGGCACCATATAGGGATTTAGAGGTTGCTGCTGGCTATAAGGCTGCATTTAGAAAGATATTTGTAGATGAAGAAATCCAAAGCATTGTCATGGGCGAGTTTAGCCAATTCATAGCTGCAAAAAATCATGATGTTTCTGCTCATCTAGACAGATATAGGAAAGATGCTGATGATTGGTGGTATCTACATGGTCAAGGCTCCATTTACTTGCAACCTCTTGCAATTAAAATACTCTCCCAAGTATGTATCTTTTTATTTATTTATTTTTTCGTTTTTCATTCGATGCTATTATGCTATATATTATGATTATTATCGGCAAGTAAAATTAAATACTAATAGTAATTACTAAATGTTGTGTGCATAATCAACAGGTTGCAAGTTCCTCTTCAGCTGAGCGGAATTGGAGTACATACTCCTTCATCCACTCGGTCAAGCGCAATCGTTTGGGTGCAAAAAAAGCAGAGGATTTGGTCTATGTACACTCCAACCTTCGTCTCTTATCACATAAGAAACCTGAATACAATGAGGGTGTGTCAAAGAATTGGGATCTCACCCCTGAGTGTGCTGATTTAGATGCTACAATTGCACAACTTACCTTGGCTTCTATGGATGACAATGAGGCAACTAATGCACCTAGTGGCAATCCAATTGATGGTGGTTCAAATGAAATTGAAGTTATTGAACCAATTGAGGATAATGAGGATGATGAAGTTGAAGAATAGTAATACTGAATTAAATATTGTCATGATTGTAATTTGAATTTTCAATGTGTAATGACATTTTAAGACTTGAGTATTTACTATTTACTTTTTTGCAAATTATGAATATGATTACAGATTATATGAGGTATTACTGTATGGCGTATTTCATTGTTTCAATATTCTATGGTATTATGGCATTATGATCATATGATTATAATTTTGAGCATGCTTATGAGTCTATGGCATTATCAATATGTTTATAAATTTTAAAATTTATAATATATATATATATATAGTACGGCCGAACCCGAACCCGAACCCGAACCCTAGGGAAAAAAAATTTGCCGAACCGGCGAACCCGAACCCGAACCCGTATCGGAACCCGTACCCGAACCGGCAACTTAGGAAATAAGCAATGTTAGGTACCTGTACAAGGCTCTCAACCGAAATGCAAATGAGATTGGCTGTGACATGGCAACGAATTTCAAGGAAAAATACTATGCAATTGCCTTCCTGTTGGCTCATGGCATCACCCCATTTTCATCTCGGTTTCCAATTCCAAAACTTCACAATTGGTTCGTGGTGAGGCTTCAAACCAGGAGCAGCAAGGGGAGAACTATGTGGAATTATTTCTGTAATGTCCCCTTCTCGCTCTTGAGCAGTGTAGAGATCAATTAGCCTATTCCAGAGTCCCCGTAGGCTAGTTGATGTAGTTAGGGGACTCAATGGCCAGCATTGGAGTTCAGTGTTGGGGTTAGAGGGGTTTCTATTTATAGCAGTGGCCGGTTTATGAGGTTTGTCATCTTCAGTTGGTCACAGCACTCTTTTGTGGTCTTCAGTTTTGCTCAGTTTGGTGTTTGCACTTACTATTTTTAGCAGTGCTATTTATAGTAAGTCATTTTTGAGGAGTTGGTCTTAGGCCAGTATGTATGCAGTAGCATTAATTCTTGTGGTTTCGGAGAGCCTGAGGTTATATTATTTAATTGATTTAATCAATCACTTGAGTTGTTTTATAAAGTTATTTTATAAACTTAAGTTGAAGGGGTGAGTGGTCATTCAAAAAGCACATTGGACTTAGGCGCACAACTTAAAGTTGTTTTTAAAAGGATTTATTAATATTATATTCCTCATGTGTGGGACACCTAAGGGAGAAAGAGGAATTTAAAATGTTTTAATTTTCAAATGCAAGGAAGGGTGTAGTTTTTTAGGAGGGAATTGAGAAACTTTTCATGTCTAGTCGCCCTAATCTCTTTATAACCTCAGTTTGGCTCTCATTTGCATATCTTCACTTGGGCAACATAACAGAATGATGTTGGATTTCTTTGGGCTGTGAACTGAGGTGAAAACCCTCGTCATTTGGGCTGATTTCGGTGGTGAAATATCCACCCTAGTCAGATTGTGAGTGATTCCACAGCAGGGATCATATAGCGCTTAACAAAGTTCAGTTTTCAGGGGTTTTGGTGATTGAAGATGAAGATATTCGACTATTTTTGATGTGATAGTTTGAGGTTTTGGTGTGTGGATGCTTAGCATCATTTTGGCTTTGTTTTGGCATCGATTTGGAGGGGTTATTTCCAGCGTTTAGAGTCTTTCTTTGGATTTTCTGTACTTGCCAGTCACAGGGCTGAAACTGATGAATTGCTCATATTTCCTCATTGGCTCAAGATTGCATTCTGGGTATTGCATCATTGGAATCCCTAGTTCAAGGTGCCCCACTTTGAGTATTCACTTGCTATTTTTGGTTGAGTATTGATTTTTCCAAAGCAAATCGCCCTCCTCCAGGGCCGTACCATTTCTGGGCATCTTCAAGTTGAGGTTGCTGATGTATAACCTCACTTTCAGTCTGTAATTTCCAGTTCTTTAGGGATGTTGAAGGCGTAGAGAGACTCAGTGACATTCATTGCTTGTTCTTGGAGAGTTTGGAGGTGATTGGAGACGTATTGCTGCAGTTAAAAGACCACTGTCATGACTGAAAACTTCACATATCGGGTCTGATAACTCATTGTAATTATTCTGATTTCAATCTGAAAATTTTGTTCCTTCCATATGTTGCAATCTGCTATGAATGGTGTTATTATCTTCTAGTTCTCTTCTTATTTGCTGTTGATGTTTATAGCAGCGTCAGTAGCATTCCTCTAGCGATCTCCTTACATTGGATAAATTAAATGGAGCTAAGGCTATTTAATTTATAGCGATTGATTATATTCAAGAGACACATCATTAATAAAATGATAATTAATTATATTCAAGAACCGATTTGTTAAAAGAGGCCGACCACCTTCAAGGACGCGATTTTATGGTGAGGCACATCTTTCTATGTTGGCCGACTTATGTTTTGAAGAGTCACATCCTCTACACTCAACTTGTATATATGATCGATGGGATTTCATTGTAAAGTATTCATTCAGTTCGGTTATTCTCACAAGTTCGATATATTCAAGTGCGAGTTTGTATTCAAGAGCAGATCGCTTCACTGATAGAAGGCTGTGCATTATCACTGAGATTTGCAGCATATTGTTTCTGTATTTGCATCAGTTTGTAGTGCCCATTGTTGGCCTTCATATCGGCCTTTGTAAAGGAGACTCTTGTGTTTACATATTAACATATAAGTGATATATTGTTGCTGGGTTTTTCTCCCTCAAGAGGAGGGTTTTCCCAGGGTATCTGCTGTGTCTTTGTGTCTGATTTTTTATTTAATTTTCTGTGCACTTAATCTGATCACTAAATTTAACATTTGCAATATATTATGTGATGTATACACCTTGAAATGCATTGAGAACATACACAAACATATCAGCAAACAAACACACAGCAAACAGTAAACTTCAAAAAAAAAATCAGGGGTGTACATTACAATGTCATATGGAGGAATAGGTGGTGGTGGTTAGTTTTCAGCTTTGTATCTAGTTGATTATAGTGTATCTAGTTGGTGGTTTAGGCTGTTTTGTTTTTTCTGCACTATGTCTATACCAATGAATATGTAATGCAAAATGCTACAGCCAGGTTTTGTTTATACTGGCCTACCAATGTAGTTTCTCCTTTTATATAATATAATATATAGGCTCTACCTTTTACTTTTTAAAAAAAAAAAAAACCCAAGCCTGTTAATAATTCTAGCAAACATGTAGCAAGGTTGTATCTAACAATCCTTTAGTATTTATTCAGATGTGACTCAAATTTAAAAAATCCTAAGAATATTGTCCAGCAAAGACCACACATAACCTTACCCATCATTTACCAAAATTTGGCTGGGTCTCCTGTTGGTTGAGTGTTGTTTCTGCTGTTACTGTTTCTGTGTTTGGCTGTTAGCCTTTTTGCTGCTGTTTCTGTGGTTTCTAGATGGTTTTTTTTGTATTTCTTGCTCTGATCTATTCTACCTTCAGGCTTTGTAAGGGTAGGGAGCCTTGTTTACCTCTTTATCTAATCAAAAACATTTACCAAAATTTACATGTCCTAAAAATGTAGCCCATGAAAGACTGCCCATAACCTCACCAAGATCTTAAAAAGTAAAATAAGCTATAGAGCCCTGCTATTATAAGAACTTCAATTGTCGTGTGGTTGGGTTACTAAGTTTAACAAAAATGGCCTATGCCTTAAACATCTGCCTATCCTATTGTTTGGACGGAAATTGAAAGATTCAAGACCTCTGCCTCTCGCGTTGTTGAGATAGAATTTTTTTCTTAAAAGGCCCTAAAGGAATAGGTCGGCATTGATTTGTCCTAAATAGTGACAAAACTGGAAACGAGGACTAAAATGGGTTCGATATATTGTGTATCTAAGGTTCGAATCCGACAGAGTAATCATTAAATACAATAATAACCAAACTCACGAGGTCAATGAATTAACAGATGCCATTCATTGCACTGATTATTTTTTTAAATTAACATGAACCCTAAAAATGTAAAAAATATAAACAAGTATATGTACCTGGTGTATTGTTTCCTCGGACAAATGCACTGAAACTCCTAACGACATTCAACTCCTCGTAATCTTGTGTGGATATTGAAGATACAATAGTTTGTACTGAAAATAAAAATGGGCTTCTGAGAGCCCTGTGGAGAGCTCTGTTCCCAGCAACCTGCATTTTCAGAGAAACTAGCCCCAGTAATCCCAAACAGAAAATTACGTCAGAGTTCCAGTCTACTCATTGCATCAAAATAACATGAAAATCCTGATAAACCCTACTTAAACCTTTCTTGTCTAAGAACTCTTCGAGGGAATTTTAAATGAAGGCATTAGTATCTATTCTGAGTTAGAATATTTTTTACTTCTTCTAAGGTAGGAATCCCGCATCTGTTAGGATTTATTAGTTTTAACAAATGAATTAATGAGAGTAAATTAAAACATTTTGATTTGATTTTTTAATTTATTTATTTTCAATTTTTTTTTAAATATCAAAATTATTTTATTGAATAATAAAATGAATAGTTATTTTGTTTTAGTAAGTTATTCAAAGATCTCAATGTAAAGGCATCTCTTTTTGGTGTTTCTTTTACCTTACTAGCATTATATTGGGAGCTTATAACTAATATTTTCCACCATTTTGTGGTCTTGTGTTTGACACTTAGATCAATTTTTTAAATGGGAGGTCTTCTCACATTCCTCAATATAAGAGGTATATCCTTTTGGCTGGTATTTTACCTCTATAGCATTATACTGGGAGCTTATTTTCCACTATTATGATCTCACTTATGTCAATTCTCCAATGCTATTCAATTTTAATAGGAGGCCTTGTTTGTGCAATTTTCCTTCTCATGATCTCTCTTTGAACATCAAAAGACAATTGATTGTGTGATTGGATTTATATGTAGATTCAATATCCTATATTAGATCTTAATTGACAATGAAAATCTAAGAGAGAAAATTTCATCAATTTTAGCATCTATATATTTTTTTTCATTGTTGTCAATAATGAAATGAAATAGTTTTCTTATAAGTCAACAAATATCAAGTTATGACAAGTTTAGTGTTGTAGTTGTGTAAAACACATAGATTGTACAAAATCTTATCAATAATAATAGAAAAATAGATGTAAATATTTACATTGATTTTTATTTTATTTATGTTCATATGATCATATCTAGACAAGGTATGTACAGCCTTTTAAACAAATACATTTTCTACACATCTTGCAATCATTGCAATGTAGGAGAAAATATTTGTTTAAGGCATTTTATCAAACATGTAATGTGTCTTGTGCAAGGTTCTTGATTTTTTTAATTTTATAATCAAATTTTATACAATAATTTTTCCACAGGCTTAATTTGTGGGTTCTTTTTAAGGTTCTTCATCTCTATGTGTATTTCATTGATAACTAGCATTTCAATAAGTAAGATTGCAAAAAGTATTTGATGATTAAGTAGATTGAATATATTTTTTTTTAATTCATTTAATGGAGTCAAGATGTTCCAAAATGATTGAAATATAGTTCAATGAAACAAACTTCAAAAGAAATTTGTACTCACGGCAACACCCAAATTGTTTGATAAAATGTCTAGTTCATAACCAATTGAATTGTTTGACAAGTTTCATCAAAAAAGTAGGCTTTTAAAAGTAATTGCATCTTCTTGTGGCATTCTTGTGTAGTGTTTGGTGTTAAAAAAAGTGAACACGAGAAATATTATCTCACTATTTTAGGTGTGCCCTCTAATTTTACCATCACAAATCCAACATATTGATGTAGTAAAACTAAAGTTTTATGTCAATATTATGCCTCATTAGTATGGTTTTATTCTTCCTAAGTCAGGTTTCACAAATAATACACCTCAATAATTTGATAGTTTTTCCACATAACTTAATTACAATGATTATCAAGAGATAAAACATAGAATGGATAGTTATCTATTCTATATAATCTTGACTAAATCCAAACAAAATTTTATTAAATGTGATTCTAGATAATTCTAAAGTTAGAAGCAATTCATTTGTAGACATTATGGCTCAATTTATATATTTTATTTTGAAGTTTCATAGATCTTCAATGGTTTGATTTTGATGGTGATAAAATTGTTATGTTTTTTTAATAGTTTTTAATAATGCTCTTTGTATTATATGTTCTCAACAAATAGTATTTGGTGTCAAATAGTGTTAAACTTAACTAATGATTTTTGAGTGTTATGTAGAGGATGAATATTCTTCATTGCTAGTAATGGTTGGATTTTAATTGTAGTTATCAAGTATGTAATTCTCCCACAGCTATTGTTATAATGTCACGAGTTGTTAACTTTAGATGGTATGTTATTGATCACAGGAGTTATACTCTTTAATAAAATGAGAAGCCTCTTGAATGCCTTGATGAATGGTTTGTTGAAGAGATATAGCTAGTTGTATCACCAATCCATCGTACATGTTATATATTCTTTCCATATCCACTTCATTGCACTCTTTTTCATAAACTAATATTCCTTACACCCAATTTGATATAATTCATTAGTGTCTTTTCTTATGACCTCCTTATTTCTCATTGCCCTAATTTTAGTTTAAGATCTCCTTGGCATATACTTGTATATTTTTTCCATCCACTAAGTAATTTATAACATTGATATCTAGTACCAACTCATCTTATGGTTAATAAGACTAATTGAATCGTGCTTATCACCTTTAGGTTGGGAGTCAAAGGGTGTAAATGTATCTTTCTATCAAAGACATATATATTCAGTCTATTAGGAAAAAATTAGTACTAAGCAAACTTTATATGTCTTGTTAACTAACCTAGAGTTATATTAGAATGAATATAATTCTCTTATAAGATCTTTCATGTTTCTACTTAAAAATACATTGGGATGTATGTTGAAGTGTAGATATTTAAGTTGTCAAATCATTTCCTTTATAATACAAAAACAAATATTCAACAAGATCTTAACATGATATATAATTCTAAAATGTTACATAAGTGGTTAGATCAACTTTTATTTAAAAGTGTCTCATGCTCACCCACTCATTAATCTAGATCTTAGGATTATTTAAATGATACTTTTTTACTGTACTAGAACTTGGTTGTGCTATAATGTGGAAGTAAAGATTAAGCAAAATGTTTAATATATCTTTATTAATTGAACATTATGCTTTGAATCTATATCAGATAATTATGTAACTTTATTTATTAACTATTACATTGGTATTGCATATATTTATTTATATATGAATATTGCAATTTTGTATTAATTTTTTATTCATGGTAGTGTCTTTATGATCATTTTTATGCTCACTATTTCTCTTCTTCATTAGATATAAATTTCTTTATAATTATTGCAATAAATGACATGATGGTTGACCCTCTTTATGACAATATTATACCATTAAACTTTATCATTTTAATAATTTAGTTATTCCTAGTTCTTGTATCTCTCTATTTCATTCACAATATTCCTCATTATTCATATTCACCATCTATCCTAGTCATCTTATTGTACTACTTCATAACTCGTTGACTATGTACCACATATCATCTCTCCTCCATTCATTATTTCATCACTCTCAATATTGAGAAGAGATTGTTGTGAAAGTTATGTAAGGAATTATAAGAGCTTTGCAATTTCACATAATCACAAATATTCAAAATATTATAAAGAAAGAAAATGGTTTTATTTAAACAAGGTATGTCAGGTAGTACATTGTGAATCATGAGATTACTTTTGTTAACAATCAACATTTTATCATGAGCTAGTTATTTTTTAGAAAAAGTGTCAAGGTGGTTTATTTATTGTTACATGTCTTTTGTAAGAGGTCAAATCAATGAATGAGTTGAATATGTAATAGTACTTGCATAGAATTATAAAAACTAATAATGATGCAAAAAATTTATTATAGAATGATGGAGAAACTTCTCAAATGACCAAATTACCAAGAATAATCAAGCAATTATAGACTTGACTATTTTTACTATGAAGGTGAAATATTCAATGAAGTAAGGGAGATATATAGTTTTGATGGTCTATTTGACACAACTCAATACAAGTGGAATAGATGATTCCACCTCTCCTGAAAAGATAATAGGTCTATTATCTCCAAGGCCTTTGTATTTGGGTTAAAATAGTGTTTAGTAACTCAATGTTCAGCTGTAGATTGTTTTTTGAAGGGGCCTATTATGATTCATAAGCTTTTCAACGAGTTTCTTCTAGAAATGATTCTTCTTTCCATGGTTTTTTATTTTCTTTAAGTTTTTCTAATTTTTTTATTTTCAAGTTTTATTCTAATTTAATCTACAAGCTATAAAAAATACAAAAGAAGTGGGATTGATAAAAGATAATGAAACAATTGGTTTAATTAAATATTTTAGTTCCTTATGCAAGAAAATGTGGGAAATTAATTTTGAACCCACTTTATCAATATCAATTGTTGTTCAATCTATAATGAAATAAGTGTAATCTTGAAAGGAATATAAAGTTAACATAAATGTACTCATTAAATATTTGTATCCACACACAAATTTAATGATAATTTTAATAACTTAGCAAAATAGATTTTTAGTTTTAAATATTCCAAGTTCCATAGAATTTAAATATAGAGAATTAATCAGAGCACTCTACCATTCAAGAGACAAGAAACAATTGAAGAAGACATATCTTAATTAACTTCAACAAGAATTCATTACACCAAAATCTCAATCTTCTCCTTCCAGAGTTCTTTCTCTAACTATTGCAAATCGAAAATACTACTAACTATTGTTGTCTCACTAAAAAATTGTCAAAAGAGCTAGTCGTTGTATAATATTAGATGTCTCTTTTCCTAGGAAAATAAAGGAGCTAAAAATATCAAATTATCATGCATTATTTTCAACAAAGATTTTCATGTAGATATTCCTAAATTTAGATCACTTTCAAAAATAGTTGTCTTACTCTAGTCTTTAGAAGTCAACAAATGCATCACATTATACAAGATCATGCATAAACTATAAACTAAGACTTGACTATGTCAAAAATATAGGGACCAATTGATATGCCCAATTGTCAATAGAAGAATTCATTACACCAATTTTGCACCATCAAGACCACCTAGTAAAACAACATTGAACTTGTAATCTTCATAGATTTTCTGTGAAAAATCCATCTAATTGTTCATTTACAACAAATCTTTGTCCAAAATTTT
This sequence comes from Sequoia sempervirens, assembly GCA_007258455.2. Taxonomy (NCBI): domain Eukaryota; kingdom Viridiplantae; phylum Streptophyta; class Pinopsida; order Cupressales; family Cupressaceae; genus Sequoia; species Sequoia sempervirens. The sequence continues at coordinate 307,801,233 of VDFB02075321.1, forward strand.
GAAATTGAACCTAAGTTGCACTAATTGGTCCACTAAATTTTTATCTGACTTATTCCTCAAGTCTTTGACTTTTTCATTTACCACTTGTTGAATTTTCTATACTAATTTAAGCTTGTGCTTTTCCATATTGATTAAATATGGACCGATTATTAGATTTACAAAATCATCCTTGATCCTATTTAACTCTTCTCATTCTTTAGGGATATTTTGAATGTACCACACAATTAGGTTCCTCCTTAATGCTATTATTTTAATAATTTTATCAACAAAACTTGAATCACCAATCTAGGAAATCTCATTGTTTACCAACTCTTGGTGAGACATTTTATACTTATTTGATTAGAGGAAGATTCCTCTCATAAGAATTGTCTTCTTTCCTCATAAGATCCAAAAATTAACCCATTATATTTGTCTAGATGATAAATTTGTTGATAAAATGTGTGACCAAATTCTATATGTTTGCAAGCTTTAAACAAAAGTTTGTATATCCAAATATCTAAAGTTTATATCTTTTGTTGCATGACCTATACTAAATCAACTTCACCCTTAGAAATCAAAATTTTAGTAGTTGTAGAAGTACTTGGTTGTGAGGCAGCTAGGCTTATCAAACTTTTGATAGTCTTTAAGCTTTTGTTACTACTCCTTAAGCTCTTTCTCTTTTTTCATGTTTATTTATCTTGAGCTTCAATGACTCAACAACCATATCCAATGAAGATATTTCTTCCTCCCTTTTTTCCTTACCCACATTTATCTGAGTAACCTATTAGTCTTTGGAAGTCACATCTCAAACATCATTATCAATTGTAGAAGTTGTTATTTTAATAATCATTTATTTGATTTGACTCATTATTGTGTTTGATAGGACCTTAGGTGCCATATTGGGTCTATCCTTGCTAATAATTACAATTACAACTTCTAAATCTAGAGTTTTTATCTGTGCATTATTCCTTCTAGCAGTAAAATCCAACTTTAACTAAGTTGGGCTAGTAGGTATATTTTGTATTGATCTATCACTTTGGATCTATTATTTTTGTTGTGGTGTTGGGGAGCTTGGGTGAGATTGAACTAGTTTTTTTTGGGAAGGACTGTGAGGAGGAGACCATACTTGTTGTTGGTCTTGAGGTGTCTCTAAATCTTTCCCTTGTCAATCAACTTCCTCATGTGTTTCTTTATCATTTTCATCCCTTGTTTTGTTAGTTGAGATACTCATGTTGATATTGAGTCCTACTTGGAGGGGATTATGGATTTTATAGAATTTATTTTCCCCTCTATAAATGCTCTTCCACTTTCTTCACCAATTCTTCATGTGTAGATTTAGTTTCTATATCATCTCCTTATTATGCGATTGATGGTTATGGTACATGGGAATTTGGTATTCTTAGAGATTCCCTTGGAGGAGAGGGAGTCCTCTCAAAGGAAGGGGATGAAGCAAACTATGTTCTCCCCAATTGGCCAATGAAGAGTGAAGGGGTTGGAAGGACTACCTTAGTTTTTTCAAGGTGATCTTATTGTAAAAGTGCTACTCCAAATCCACCAACCACCCCTAATTCAGCAACTTCTTTAATTTTTTGGCCTTATAAAAGGATTTATTTTATTTTTTTGCTATTTGATCCATCCTTTTTGTACTAGTTCTTTTGTAAAAGAGATTAGGATCAATTTTTCTCTTTCTTTTATTCTCTTTTCCCTTTCCCATTTTGGCCCTCATGGCCTCCAACCAACCTAGATTGATTTTTTCTACTTTCTGGTTAATTATCTTCATATCATTGTCTTTTGAAACCATCTAATTAACCATATGTAGGGCATGATGTCCACATTTTGGAACTTATATGTGGGATTTAGGATATTCCCACCATTTGTTTAGTCTTTTGGGACATCCTCTCCAAGGTTCATGTCCTTCATTTGACGAAGTGTTAATCAAAGAAAACCTCTCTTTCAAACATCATGATTGTTTTGACAATCTACACATAAATCTTCCATGTTTTCTTGATGCTTGTATTTTGGCCCAAACATCTTTTTAACTTTACCATTAGGATCATATCTTACTCATAGATTATTTGTCCTAAAATTTAGGACATATAATTCTTCCTCATAATCTTTGGCACAAGCCATCATGTGGGTAAGTTTAATAACCCAATGCTATAGGAAATTAGACTTTAGGTTTATGTTTTTTTTGCAAATTTCTACTAAATTTATAATGACCTTATCATTAGAAAACCTTATCATTATTTTGACAATCTACACATAAATCTTCCATGTTTTCTTGATGCTTGTATTTTGGCCCAAACACCTTTTTAACTTTACCATTAGGATCATATCTTACTCATAGATTATCTTTCCTAAAATTTAGGACATATAATTCTTCCTTATAATCTTTGGCACAAACCATCATGTGGGTAAGTTTAATAACCCAATGCTATATAGGAAATTAACTTTAGGTTTATGTTTTTTTTTGTAAATTTCTTCTAAATTTAATAATTCAAGTAGGATGACCTTATCATTATAAAACATCGGGAGAAAGAATGGTTCTCCAAAGAAACTTGAGATTCTAATATATGTGAACTTGGGGAATTGGATAAACCAATGTCCCCACATAAGTATCATTAATTGAAATCCTAATTGTGTCATCCCTAGACAAATTATTTATGATAGGGTAGATGAATATATCATTAACCCTCTTGAAGTGACTTTGATCTTCCTTATACTCTATCTAGGTGTAATACTTCTAGATAATATATTCAATTATGGTATATCTTGGATTCTAGTTTACCTATTACCATGTTTAGCAATGTGATCATATCCCTAATTTCACCTTGAAACTATGCTCTAGTTAGGTTCTCAGGATCTTGGTGACTGATTTTCTTACCTTTGTCAACCAATAATTTTTTAGGTTCCTTACAATTTGTTCTTCATCCCATTCAAATGCTAATTAGGTTTTCTCTTATATGTCGATACTATTAAGCCAACCTTGAACAAGAGATGAAAGAAACGTGTTATCATATCAGGAGATATATGAAAGATAATAATTCCACTTGGGTCTCTCATTGTCCTTGTATTTGGGTCATAAGCCTAGGCACAAGCTAGAATTGATTTCAAGTTCTAAAAAAAGGCCAAAAAAAGAAAAATATGAGTCAATTTAGAGTTGGCCAATATCCTTGATCCAGAGGTAGCACTATCTCCAAATGTCCTCTAGAAAAATTCCTTGAGGTCAATGTGCCCCAAGTCAATGTATGTGATATATTGGATGGAGGAGGTTATCTTGGAGACCCTTGGGACTCCTTAGAACTTGTACTTCATGGTGGTTGGTATTTTATCAAAAAAAATAGCTTTCTAAGTCATCCTACATATAGGTAAAATAACCTAATGAATTTTCCATTATTGTATGGCTCATAAACCATTTAGGTTTCTAAAGGCTATAGGTATTTAAAATAATGTTAATTGAGCCTAAAAAACCTTTGGAAGAGTCCCTAATAATCTTGGAGGTTAGATTTTATTATCAAAAATTAAGTGTTTTGAGGCACAAGTCAAGCTTGAGAGTTGAGTCAGGACTAGAACCAAAACTTCAAGATAACATAGTTTGAGCTCTTAGGATTCAGGTAAAAATTAGAACCTATAACCTATCAAAATCTTAGGCAAACCTTGGGTCATGGGGAAAACTTGGAACTTGGTCATATGAACAAAATAAGAACCTAGCGTAACTATAATAAAAGGTGTTTTTGCTTTCTAGACATGAAGTAATGTTTGAGGTATTTTCCATTGATTGGTAATGGGAGAGGTTCCTCCATTAAGGAACTGATCTTGAAATTGTTTTCCCATAAAATTTTAGTTATTTGGAAGGGACCTAGCCATAATTTCTCAAAAAAAATTATGTTATCCTTTCTTTTCATGAACCTTATCCCATAGGAAAATTAAATAAAAAAAATTATAGGCTTTCATTTTTGCATGTTTATCAAACCATCATTTTATAATAACCTACTATTGCACAAAATGATACAAAGTAGCACTCTTTTCTCTTTTAAACCAAGAAAATTAAGAATTTTGGCTTCAATTTTGTCAACTATCAAAATACTTGTGCATAAACTATAAAGTTGGGATCTTTAGGCTGACAAGGAAGATAGGGGAAAAATTTTAAACCAGTTGATAAGGTGAGGTCCCTATGGAGGACTTGACCTAGGTTTGGTCAACCCACAAGGTGAATCTTAACCTAGCATTCCATTCCTTGGGATTCTTTTCTAACATCTTTTTAATAACCTCAAGAAAATTCTTATTGGTGGATTACACTACCCCATTCCCTTATGGCTAACAGTTCAAAGAAAACTTTAAAATAATACTATGTTCGTATTCACATTACATTAAGAGTGCTAAAGAAAAATCAAGGTTATTGTCACATACTAGAGAAAAAGAAAATCCAAACCTTGGGATGATATTTTCTTTAACCTGAAGTTAATTAAAAATTTCATAATGTAGTTCTTGTAGGCATGTGTTTTCATCCAACTTGTGATGATAATATATTGTAATGATGATAAACTTGTTTCCTACAAAAGAATTAGGGTTAATGGTACCGATGAAATATAATCGCCATTGGGAAAATAGCTTTGCCTCATATATAGGTTGTAGTTGCATAGATATATTCCTCTCTTTTGTTGCAATATTTTGACATACATGACATGTTCACACATGTTGATGAGCATCTTAGAAGATATGTGGCTAACTGACGCAAACGAAAATAAAACTCTTGTTTTTCACACACACACACACAACTTGCACAATTTCATAGATCACAAGCTTCATTCGATTTCACACCATGCAACCAATCATTTCATTAATTTGAAAATTATATTTTTCAATTAATTTCAATCTAAAATTTCATAATAACTATACTTTAACCATCTTTATATCTAGGAAAACATTCTTAATCACAATTTCACAATTAGAGACAACACTCTATCTCAAAGATTTCAAAAATCTTCTATAGATTATTTAAATTCCCAATTTCATAATCAGATTACCTAATTACAAAGACCCCAAACTTTTCTCTACCAAATTCTTCTTCTTGTGGTCTCAATCTCTTTCATCACAGTCTATTTTTCCTCATGTGATGTGGCCTCAGTTTATGACTCATCACTTAATCAAATCCTCCTCTATGTTGGCACAATTTGCATTCTTCCTTTAGGAACAATTCTTTGCATATTAAAATTCAACTACTACTTATATAGCATGGCTATTGTGGAGGTTTCAATCGGCTTGCACTAACATCCATTTATGGCACAGTTTATATACATACTATCCTCTTTTATTAACAATAAGTTCAAAACTTGTTCCTCTTTTCCTCAAATTCCTTCCTTTTGTAGCCTTTATTCTCTTTTCTTATGGTATAAACCTATAGTTACATGTTAAGTCTCAGCCTCCCTCTCAAATTTGTGCAGCCTCCCTCCAAGGTCTATGCAGCCTTTCCTCTTCCTCTGTATGCCTTAGCTACTATTCAAATGGCACCTTCTTCCTGGTTCAACACAACCTCCCAAATCTATCCTTATATTTTTTATTTTTAAAATATTTTGATGCCTCTCCCTTCAAGCAATGTGGCACGCACCCCTCTAAAATCTACCCATTCACCTTCTTATTCCTATCAGCCTCTTTCAATACTCTTGTTTTTTTTCATTTTTAATTTTTAAAATGCTCTTATGTTATGGCACGACCTGAGCATCTAGTATTCAAAATAATTAAAAATCTCATTCAAAGCCTCTTGTTGTGTGACCTATTTTATTTTAATTGCATCAATTTGTATGGAACACCTCTCTCTTCATGTGACTCTCTAGTTTCCCTACTCAAACTGTGACTTTTCATTATTTCCCCTATTCTTTAATTGCACCCACATATTTTAGTTTTTGATACAACCAACCCCTTCTAACATAGGTTTACCAAGAGATTTTCACCAAAGGTTAATAACATTAAGTAAGTAAAGGAAATATAGTTATTCTTTTTTTTTCAAAAGTAAACATCAAATTAAATATCTAACATGCATTTGCATTTCATTTCACATAAGATATAAAGAGAAACATCATCTTTCACTTTTCTAGCTGAAAAGGTTAATCATTATGTACAAATTTCATTCATTTCATGTATCATTAAAATAAGTTGATAAGTAAATACAAGAGAAGGGTCAGAATACCATATCTAGTTTAAACTATCTTCCAAGACTTGACATGCCACTGATGAGAGGGGAAGCATCATCTGACTGCTTTACCTCCAACCTCAGACTTAAGTAGTCCCCTACACACTTCCTGATTGGAAGCAACCCTACCCTTCAATGAAAGGTTATGTTGGGAACCCTCTTAGTTGCCATATGAACTTTAGTGTGTACCCTCCCTTAACTAACTCTTTCACACTACTAAGGATACCCTCCTACTAAGTATGACAACTCTGGTTAGCTAAGTGACTAGGACATGGTAAATTGACAAGTATACGTGGTGGCAATGACACTCACTATGGCTATAGTTTTTGTACAAAAGTATAATCACTACAAGAGGGAATTCATGGTCCACCCACCTTGCTTGATCACTTGGAAAACACTTCTAACCTAGGGTGAATTGGAACTACTTGTCCCGCCCAACAACATTCTCAAGATTCAATCCACAAGGTTTGGAAAACTTACAACTCCTTTGAGTTGAGAAATGCAAAACCCTTCCTTGGTCCCCCGCATTATGAGGCGTAACCCTCGGGTCTTGGCTTAATCCACTGGATCAAGCTAACACTATTACTCTAGGGTTTCTTTCCCTGTAGTTTGACCTAAATGGTCTTGGTTATATAAAAGAAAGCTCCTTTTCCAAGTTACTCGACTAATGGTTATTAATCTCTATATGTAACCCTTGTAGGGTTAGGTCTTAACTGCAACAACTCTGTAATCAAGACAAGGACAATCCTTTATTCAAAGATTTAGCAATCCGACAATAATCACCCCTAAGTTGTAGCATTCTTGTCTTTTTGGTGCCTTTTTACACCTAACCTCTCAAAGAAGACTTTTCACATTGTTGTGAGTAACAACTTTACAATAACTAAACAATACAAAACCTTCAAATAATAATGGGGTATTATTATACATAGATTTGTGCCTTTCAACACTAAACCAAACTCATGAATTGGTTAGAGCTTAACTCAACTGCAACAAACAAGCAAGGTCTTAGCAAATGCTAAACTAATCAAACTTCAATAGGTTTACTAAGAATTCAAACTCATGGATCCTCTGCAAGAAAGCTCTACTTGTCTAAGGAGAATTTTAAGCAATTCAAGAGTATAATAAATAGTTCAAGCATTTACTATGGTTGCACAACTTATAGGATTAAAATTAAAATATACTAAATTAGCCTGTGATTTTTGGTTTCTTAGCTTACTTCCACGTTCTGTTTATAACTCATGATAGAATGGTAATTAAGGCAAAAACAGTAGTTACACGACGTTGGTGAGTTCATTACCATGTTTAAACAATGGCAAACAAGATTTTAAGGCCACTCCAATGGCAAATAGGATAACAAACCAGCAGCTAGCAAATGGTTTGAGGAACTTAGAGAAATATTAGCATTCGCTGCCACCTTGCTAACGACTTGAAAATAATAGATTACATGTTTCAATAATATTAAACTGATATATTTTTAAAAAAATAGGTTGGCTTGATTATGTCGAGTTCCCCATATTATCAACGAGGCCCACACTGCCTAGCAAAAAATTTGGACATGGTTCAACTTAAATAATTATCCTTTTCAAGAATAAGGGATCAAAAATGATTTAGCAACCCATTAACTATAATCCCTTAACAAGGAACAATCTTAAACCAGAAATGCAACATTATTGATATTATTATTGAAGTAAAATTTCATGCCAGTGTGTTATCAAGATAGTGTGAGAAAAGATACATATTGTAGACACTGAAAAATGTCTTGGTCTGCAAACAACATTTTTTTGCATCATTCTCTCTTCTCCCCCATTTAATTAAATAATTTTAATTATTTAATTATTTTCTTTAATCACATTCTTCTATTAATTATTTTAATTACATCTTCCATTCTTTAGTTTGCTTTTGATTATTTAAATAAATTAATATTTATTTAATTATGTCACTAACATTTCTTTCTATGATTATTCACTCTTCACCTTTCGTCTATAGTTAAATAATTATTTTAATTATTTAGTTATTCACTTAGCCTTTTCTATCTATTATTAAATAATTGATACAAATTAATTATTTAATCTTTGTTTCTTATTTCCTCCATTAAATGGTTGCACAATAATCATTTAATTAAATGTCCATTTTCCCTTTTCTTCTAAAACAAATCATCTAAATGATTATTTAATTCCTCACATGCTTCTCCATGAAATAAAAATTATTATTTGATTCCTCCACTACTTTCCCTCCACTTTCTCATTTGAATCTTAACCATTGATTGCTTTTAGTCTTCAAAGAATCTTGACCATCTATCCTTAGTTGTCCTTAGCCCACTACTTAATGGTGCATGAAACCTCCATCATTGATCTTGGCATCTTCTAGACTTGCAATCTTGTCCATCCATTCAAGTAGCTAAATTCTATAAAAGAAGGTTGTCTCTTTCATTTTTGCTTTACAACCACATTTTCTCCAATATTCTTGCTATCAGTCATTGTCACTTGTAGGTATTCAAACACTTTGAAAGCTAAGGGAAAACTTCAACTTAAGAAGAAGAGAGGAGAAACAACGAAGATAATCAACTTTGATACGGGAGTTTGCTATATGTTTTCTTATTTGTTTGATTTATTCTATCATTTGTGATTTCTTATTTTGGATTTTGGATTTGGCTTAGATTTTAGGTAGAGTCATTGCTACTTGATCTCAGACATTTTATTTCATGATTTTTCCCCTTCCTTACATTGGTGAACCTGATGTGAATCTACAATTTTTTGCATAAATTTGTATGTTTTTTTCTTTACACATTTGTTGGAGAAGTGACGAAAATTCAAAAAATGACACATTTGTGGGTTCTTGCGACACAACAGCTAAAAGCCAGAGCGACACATTTAACCAATAGTGAGTTGCATCTGTGAGTTTGAAAGCCGTAGTCACTAAGCATAGAGACATAGTCACTAAGTCCTAAGCTCCATTTGTGAGACACATTTGTTTACTAGAACATTGCATTTGATTGTTAAGGTAAAACTTTATGTAATGCCTTGCCATGAGACCCTAGAGGACAACACACTAAAACCTAAAATAAAACATTTTTTTTTAAGTGTGCGATAATCACACGATTACAAATGGAACCATTAACTTAAATTCTAACCTAAGTTCTCTAAGGTCTGTGGCTACGTTACTTGACTCCCATTAACTAAACTAACATAACTGAAAATATTGACATTAAATAAATTCTAACAACAATATGAATTACATATCATCATCATATTTAAGAGATCAACTAATATGAAATTATCCATTTTATGCTAACAATATAACAACATCAAAATTCATTAAGTTGACAATGATATCAATTACATTCCTCATTACAAGAGAGAGTTTACAATTAATTACAATAGTACAACATTTCATCATTACATTAATGCTTTCCCGAGATCTATTGGGAAGATTATACATCAGAGAGTAAATCATGATACAACTGATTGTAGTACACCACAAGTATATGAAAATAGTCCACTCGATCTGGAACAAATGCAGGAGTCCACATCACCGAGAGAAATCACCTCAAACACGAACAACTGCAAGGGAACCCAATGGAGTGCAAAGCACATTCCAACCAACCATGTGGAACCCTAAGGTCCACCCCCCGTAGTAGGAGATAGCATTAAGGTCCCACCACAATATCCAAGAGATAGAAGATGGCACAAGGGTTAACATGACTCTAATGTATAAGTATGATACAACAACACATGACAGTAGCACCATTTCCAAAGGCACACAACATCGAGGGAAACAAGAGGCAATGGAATACTAGGTTGTCGCAAGAGGAGTGTCATCACATAGTTTGTTATGGGTTACCCTAGTGTAACCTTCATAGGCTACTGGACTACCTGGCCACCTCTACCAACCATCGGACCCCCATATAAACTATGCGCGATCAACATACCTTCCAGTCGGACCAAGTAGTTGATCTTTCCATTCCAGGCCTTCCCACTCATCTCAAGTCTAAACAAGTGCTTGAGCCATGAGTGAGGTGTTATCTTGATTAATGTGAATTACCCAACCCCCTAATTCATTTTAGATTATCCCTTGATTAAACTCTCAATGAGTTACCCTGGACCTACCACTTTGTGTGCTAGACCCCTATTAAGAGCCACTCCCCCTACCAACAACTAGGAGGCCCAATGAAATCAAAAGAGCAAATCCAACTTGCACAATCACAAAATCTCATTAACATATACAACAAGGCGAGGCATAACCCTTCCCACACACAAGTTCCAACCACAATGGTGAATATACTGTGCAAGGTTAAAAACCATCAAAGAACTCATTTAATACAACATTCATCACAAAATATTATCAAAGATATCCAACAAAAGACATCCCCCTAGCCTCTAGAGACTCCTAACATTCACTTCACTAGAAGACTTAAACATCTAACATAGCCCACAATCATGCCCATTCCAAAATCATTCACATTACTACCAAAAAGCAACTTAGATCACAATAAAATCAAGAAAACATAATAATCTATAATACAACCATTTCAAATACCAATTATTCATCTGAACAAAAGATAAAATAATTCCGTATAAACTAATCTTCCATCCACTTTAATTATGGTCACATTAACTTTCCCTATCTATGTCTTCCTATATATTACATTCATTTTCTATCATGATAAATTTGAATAAATAAGATAGCAATATTCTTTTATCTCTAAATCTTTCAATGATACATCCATTTCCTATCATAATTTAACCAATCGTAAAACAACATTATCGAATGCAATCTCTATGTATACACATATACAAGTATATATGTGTGTGTGTGTTGAAGAATATATATCATTAAAGCAAAGCTCCATTTTAAATTACAAAGTAAAGAATTAAAATCATATCTCTATATATATATATATATATATATATATATATATATATATATATATATATATATATATATATATATATATATATATATATATATATATTCAACATTTGTAAACTGTTTGTATTGTAACAAACCAATAATAATAACACACATTTAAAAAAAACCACACACACACATATATATCAAGACCAAACTCCAAGAGCCAACACAATGGTTAAAGGCGGAAAGAAATAAATCCACAGTGGCCCAATAAAACTCAAAACACACAGACTGATGTATGTATAATCCTTGAGTTCATTTATTTGGCCGGTTTCAACTATTGATTTCTATATGATTAAAAATCCAACGAATGGAATGAATGTATGAATTTCATAGGTGAATGAAGTGCAACCGATTGCCTATTTCAAAATTCGCATGACATTAGAATTCAACTAGAGTTACTTCCTAAAATCATCACTCCCAACTAGTGTTAACTCAGAAATCACATGCCAAACTAAAGGGTTTAGCCTCAACTCAAATGTGTTATAATCAGTGTTGATTATCATTTGCAAAGGTAAGGAATGCAAAATTTGAAGGTATGTAGGGAGAAAAATAATGACATTGAATGCCAAAACAACATGTAGCTATCATTTATCTCCATCAAACACCAAGAAAACAAATTTTCAAGCTGAATCTTACTAACAATTTCCATGGATTCAAAAATATGAAATCGGTTGTTTCACTAAGTATACTATCAAGTGATAAGTTTAGACATTGAATCTCCTATCTCCTAAGATGAGAAGGATTCACCACACTACATCTAAATTCATCCCCAAGATTGTTGCAAGAGAAATTATTCTGAGAGATGTGAACCATTACTAACACATAAACAGGTACAACACTCTTGTGAAGAGTATTGGTGATGCTAAATGAAATAATCTGAAAGGGTAGGCAAGTACCATAACACTGTGCAGGGATGGCATGCATGCACGATGAAAAGCATAGACAAATTATGTGAACTGTTTGACAGAACGCATCAAGGAAAAGTGATCTTGTGACATGCTAAAAGTATCTAATTCAGGTGTATCTATAAATTTAATGGAATAATGACAATTACAAGCATAATAATTACAATCGACACCCACCCAATATGTGCATGTCATTAAAGATTCAAAATAGGAGTTTGACTCGTAATGCAACCCTCCCAACTACATCATATTGGTTGTTTATCACTAAGAAGCGGCGACGCAATCCAAGAAGTCACTATCACCCATACGAAAGGGATCTAAAATTATAGAGCACTTCGCAGATGATAAACATACCCCTGTTTAAGGCACTTCAAATCTAGAAAACCTTGTTTACAATTCAAATGGCAATGGGTACTATCATTCGCACTCTCTACTACATAAAGGTGAAATCGAATAAAATACAAACAAAAAGAAAAGATAAAGACCCATGATGGTGGCACCTAACTAAGGATTTAAAAATTTCAAATAACAAGAAAACCAAACGAGATCAAATGATAGAGATAAAGCTTAAAAATCTTCAGACAATGCTTTTTTTTACAATTTGACCAATTTCAATAATATACCAATAAATGTTTCAGGCATTTATTTCTAAAAAGAATTGGGACAACATTGGAACCTGGTTTATATACTTGTCAGAGTTGAAGTCTTGATGCAGAGCTCTTCCAAATTCTAACTCACGACTCCAGTTTCTTCTCCAATTTTGCAAAATCATCTCTGCCAAACTCAATTCAAACTTTTTCCCCAAAAAAAAACTCCCCTTGAGAAAACCTCCTAGAGCCAAAATATTATTCATGGGAGAGAAATCCCAAACAAGAATTAGTTCCAAAAAGAATGCAAAAGCCTCCCTTTAATTTAGCAAGATAACCAATTTATTTACTATTTCACCCCAATATGTGGCTACATGCAACTTCTTTTCTTTAATTAGATTATTTGATTTCCCCAAAAATTTCATTCAACTACTCTTCATTATATATTAATAAAATATCTTTATTTAGTTATTCTCAATAAATCCATTTCAAAATATTTACTTTATTAATTCTAACTTACCATTTAACTCAATTGCACCACAATTTAATTAATACTTTTATTTTAATATTTCTTTATTAATTCATGATTTAATTTATTTAAACCAATTTAAAATATTAATAATAATTTATTTATCAAAACTACAAATATATTAACACATTTAATTAAATTATCAAAATACCCGTCAACCACAGTAACCTTTTATTTAATATAAAATCAATCAAAGCATCAATCATGCAAATAACTCAAATGAACTGAATACCCAACAGTAACTGACCGCAAGGCGAGATGGAAGACAAAACAACAACACTAACAGAGGGGCACTACATCCTTCCCCCCCAAGATTCGACTTACTCTTGGAAGTCGTAAGATTAAAAAAACATATGAAAATGCAAGCAACATCAATTATCAAGCAAATCAAATGTCAACCAATTATCTGACCACCAACCAAAGTAAAAGCAAAACTTCAAATGGCACTGGCTAACTATAGAACTGACAGAGTATCAACTTGGATACTCATCCTATTCGAGGATGATGGCTAGGGTAGGGGATCTTATGTTATCTCCAAATCAACTATTCCATTGGGTTTAAGGCATGCTTAGACCTGCTAATTTAGGTGGAGTCAATGCCTAGTACCTGCAACTTGGAGCAAACCACACAGTCGAATGTGTACATAGATAAACAGGCAAACACACTGTGAAGAGAAAATTGTAGCATCGCAAGGCACTCACAAGTGAGTGATGCGACCTTGTTCCCCTTCACCAAATACATCAATGCACAATATTTAAATGCTAATTAATCATGATAAAATGATCATCAAATAATTACATGATGCACATAGTAAAATTAATCCACATAATCAATTTAATTCCATACATTAATAATATCTTAAGCATCAGTGATAAAAGTAGCATCAATTTTCATCACCATAGTGAATCCAACCACAAGCAAATATCATACTGTCTTGAACCGATACAAACAACAGTCAGTCAACCAAGAACAATATGCCTATAGACAAGAATGGGTCACATGGGCCCTTATTATAAGGGGATACACTACTAACTTAACCAGTTTCCTCATCCTCCGAGAGAGGACACTCCTCAAGGTCGTCATCATAATTTACATTAGTTTTCAAAGAAGAGGAGGGTTGAGTTCGCATAATCTTATTTTCCTCCTTAGATAATAAGGGTGTGTTTCGCCCACACCTAGAGGCTAATCCCTGACTATGGAAGGCTTCTTACTCTTGGTAATTGGCTTTGGTTTCACAATTTTCTTATCCTTCTCTAACTTAAGACGAGTGAGGACTTGACCTAAAGTCTCATCGTGAGGATCCTTCACCTGATTATTCTAGGGGCCCCACTATTCCTCACGATTTCCCTCATGGGAATTTTAAGGAGGGGTGTCATGTCGATTAGCCCCACAGCCACCACCACAACCTCTACCACATCCCTGGCCTTGACCTTGACCTCTAGGCATTATCCTACACAAACACCACTAGAGGACAAGTTTCAAAGTGTAAGGTGAGGATGACAGAAGGGAGAAAACAAAAGTTTAAGAATCTAAGCATCACATTCATATTTCTACATGCATTCACCATTTACACACAAAAATTCACATCGCAAGTCCATGCAAGGTCCATAGTGCATCCCTAACAGAAAGAATATCGATGCATTACGCACTACATCGAGGGTCCTATCCTTTTCACCGATTTTCTGCAGCATTGGAAAAACACTACTTAAGATCAAATCTTGGGTTACTAAGCAAAAATGATAGAAGGAAGAAAGCATATGCTCAAGAGAGCACACACAACAAGGACAACATAATGGGCTCATGATGTATCCAAAGTGCCTAGTGTATGAACCTAGGCTTTGATACCATGTGCAATGCCCCGCCACGAGACCCTAGAGGACAACACACTAACACCTAAAATAGAACAATTTTTTTTTAAGTGTGCAATAATCACACGATTACAAATGGAACCGTTAACTTAAATTCTAACCTAAGTCCTCTAAGGTCCACGGCTATGTTACTTGACTCCCATTAACGAAACTAACAGAACTGAAAAATCTTGACATTAAATAAATTCTAACAACAATATGAATTCCATATCACCATCATATTTGCAAGATCAACTAATATGAAATTATCCATTTTATGCTAACAATATAACAACATCAATATTCATTAAGTTGACAATAGTATCAATTAAATTCCTCATTACAAGAGAGTTTATAATTAATTACAATAGTACAACATTTCATCATTACATTAATGCTTTCTTGAGATCTATTCTAGGAAGATTATACATTAGAGATTAAAACATGATACAACTAATTGTAGTACACTGCAAGTATATGAAAATAGTCCACTCGATCTGGAACAAATGCAGGATTCCACATCACCAAGAGCAATCACCTTGAACATGAACAACCATAAGGGAACCCGATGGAGTGCAAAGCACGTTCCACCCAACCATGTGGAACCCTCAAGTCCACCCCCATGCTAGGAGATAGCATTAAGGTCCCATCACAACAACTAAGAGACAAAAGACAACACAAGGGTTAACATGACTCTAATGTACAAGTACAATACAACAACATATGACAGTAGCACCATTTCCAAAGGCACACAACATCGAGGGAAACAAGAAGCAAGGTAATACTAGGTTGTTGTAAGAGGAGTTTCATCACATAGTTTGCTATGGGTTACCCTGGCGTAACCTTCCTAGGCTACTGGACTACCTGGCCACCTCTACCAGCTGCCAGACCCTCGTATAAACTATGCAAGATCAACATACCTTCCAGTTGGACCAGGCGGTTGATCTTGCCATTCTAGGCCTTCCCACTCATCTCAAGCCTAAGCAAGCACTTGAACCATGAGTGAGGCGTTATCTTGATTAATATGAATTACCCAACCCCCTAATTCATTTTAGATTATCACTTGATTAAACTCTTGATGAGTTACCTTGGACCTACCACTTTGTGCATCAGAGCCCCATTAAGATTCACTCCCCCTACTAACAACTAGGAGACCTAATGAAATCAAAAGAGCAAAGCCAACTTGCACAATCACAAAATCGCATTAACATATACAACAAGGTGAGGCATAAGCCTTCCCACACACAAGTTCCAACCACAATGGTGAATATACTGTGCAAGGTTAAAGACCATCAAAGAACTCATTTAATACAACATTCATCACAAAAAATTATCAAATAACTCCATCAAAAGACATCCCCCTAGCCTCTAGAGACTCCTAACATTCACTTCACTAGAAGACTTAAACATCGAACATAGCCCACAATCATGCCCATTCCAAAATCATTCACATTACTACCAAAAAGCAACTTAGATCACAACAAAATCAAGAAAACATAATAATCTATAATGCAACCATTTCAAATACCAATTATTCATATGAACAAAAGATAAACTAATTCCCTATAAACTAATCTTCCATCCACTTTAATTACGGTCACATTAACTTTCCATATCTATGTCTTCCTATATATTACGTTCATTTTCTATCATGATAAATTTGAATAAATAAGATAGTAGTATTCTTCTATCTCTAAATCTTTCAATGATACATCCATTTCCTATCATAATAACCAATCGTAAAATAACATTATTGAATGTAATCTCTACATATACACATATACAAGTATATATATATGTGTCTGTGTCTGTTGAAGAATATACATGTATATATATATGTAAAGCAAATCTCCATTTTAAATTACACAATAAAAAATTAAATCATATAGCTATCTCTAAACATATATATATTCAATATTTGTAAACTGCTTGTATTGCAACAAACCAATAATAACAACACACATTTTAAAAAAAACCATACTAGCAGGGATATATATATATAAGACCAAACTCCAAGAGTCAGCACAACGAACTACACAATGGTTAGAGGCAGAAATAAATGAATCCATAGTGGCCCAATAAAACTCAAAACACACAGATTGATGTATGCATAATCCTTGAGTTCATTTATTTGGCCGGTTTCAACTACTGATTTCTATATGATTAAAAATCCAATGAATGGAATGAATGTATGAATTTCATAGGCACATGAAGTGCAACCAATTGCCCATTTCAAAATTTGCATGACATTAGGATTCAACTGGAGTTAATTCCTAAAAGAATCACTCTCAACTAGTGTTAACTCAGAAATTGCATGCCAAACTAAAGGGTTTAGCCTCAACTCAAATGCATTATAATAAGTGTTGATTATCATTTGCAGAGGTAAGGAATGTAGAAGTTGAAGGTACGCAGGGAGAAAAAGAACAACATTGAATTCCAAAACAACATGTAGCTATCATTTAAGTCCATCGAACACCAATAAGATGAAATTTCAAGCTGAATCTTACTAACAATTTCCATCAATTCAAAAATATGAAATCGACTATTTCACTAAGTATACTATCAAGTAATAAGTTTAGACATTGCATCACCTATCTCCCAAGATGAGAAGGATTCACCACACTACATCTAAATTCATCCCCAAGATTGTTGCAAGAGAAATTATTCGAGAGATGTGAACCATTACTAACGTATAAATAGGTACGACACTCTTGTGAAGAGTATTGGTGATGCTAAATGAAACAATCTAAAAGGGTAGGTAAGCACCATAACACTATGCGGGGGATGGCATGCATGTGCAATGAAAAGCATAGACAAATTATGTGAACTGTTTGACAAAACGCATCAAGGAAAAGTGATCTTGTGATAGGCCGAAAGTATCTAATTTAGGTGTATCCAATTCAATGGAAGAATGAAAATTAGATACATAAGAATTATAGCCAATTCCCACCCAATATGTGCATGTCATTAAAGATTCAAAACAAGAGTTTGACTCATAATGAAACCCTCCCAACTACATCATACTGGTTTTTTATCACTGAGAAGCGGTGGTGCAATCCAAGAAGTCACTATCACCGATATAAAAGGGATCCAAAATTATAGAGCACTCCACAAATGATAAACATACCCCTGTTTAAGGCACTTCAAATCTAGAAAACCTTGTTTACAATTCAAATGGAAATGGGTACTATCATTCGCACTCTCTACTACATAGAGGTGAAATCGAATAAAATACAAACAAAAAGAACAGATAAAGACACATGATGGTGGCACATAACTAAGGATTTAAAAATTTCAAATAACAAGAAAACCAAACCAGATCAAATGACAAAGATAAAGCTTAAAAATCTTCAGACAATGTTTTTTTTACAATTCGATCAATTTCAATAATATACCAATAAATGTTTTATTTCCAAAAATATTTAGGACAACATTGGAACCTGGTTTATATATTTTTCAGAGTTGAAGTCTTGATGCAGAGCTCTTCCAAATTCTAGCTCATGGCTCCAGTGTCTTCTCCATTTTCCCAAAATCACCTCTGCCAAACTCAATTCAAGCTTTTTTCCCCCAAAAAAAATCCCCATGAGGAAACCTCCTAGAGCCAGAGTATTATTCACTGCAGAGAAATCCCAATACAAGAATTAGTTCCAAAAAGAATGCAAAATCCCCCCTTTAATTTAGCAAGATAACCAATTTATTTACTATTTCACACCAATTTGTGGTTGCATGCAACTTCTTTTCTTTAATTAGATTATTTGATTTCCCCCAACAATTTCTTTCAACCACTCTTCATTATATATTAATAAAATATCTTTATTTAGTTATTCTCAATAAATCCATTTCAGAATATTTACTTTATTAATTCTAACTTACCATTTAACTCAATTGCACCACAATTTCGTTAATACTTTTATTTTAATATTTCTTTATTAATTCATGATTTAATTTGTTTTAACCAATTGAAAATATTAATAATAATTTATTTATCAAAACTATAAATATATTAAAACATTTAATTGAATTATCAAAGTACTCATCAACCACAGTAACCTTTTATTTAATATAAAATCAATCAAAGCATCAATCATGCAAATAACTCAAATGAACTAAATACCCAACAGTAACTGATCGCAAGGTGAGATGAAAGACAAAATGACAACACTAACAGAGGGGCACTACACTTTCTAGTTTTGGGTTTTCTTTCAATTTTTCTTTGGGGTTTGCATTAGGATAAAGGTTTTTGGTTTGCTTATCCTCTATTTGCAGTGTGTGGCTTACATTTGGGAGAAGAAATTTGCCTTGGAAAATACTAATCCATCTTTTGCAAGGTTTTGTTTTTGTTTAAGATAAGAATTTTTTTTTGGGATTAAAATAAAATGATTATCTTTTGTTAAGTAGGCACACTTCATTGGTTAAAAAGAACAACAACTTGCATCTTCACACTTCATTGGTTAAAAAGAACAACTTGCATCTTCACACTTCATTGGTTAAAAAGAACAACAACTTGCATCTTCACACTTCATTGGTTAAAAAGAATAACAACTTGCATCTTCACATTGCATTGGTTAAAAAGAACAGCTTGCATCTTCACATTGCATTGGTTAAAATGAACAACAACTTGCATTTTCACTTATTTTGGGTTAAAAAGAACAACAATTTGCATTTTGCTTTGTTTTTCATGTTAGCTAGGCACATTTTGATTTTGGGTTTAAAATTAATCATTGTCTTTCGTGTTTGTTGCACTTGCATAAATTTTGTGTTGTAGAACCCATAGGTGTAGTGAAAGTATCCACTCCCCTTGCGCTTCATGCGATATTGGGTGTAAGAAAAATCACTACATCTCATTTTTATTTTGTAGTATGGCCTACCAACTGAGACACATCCTAACAGAGAACTCATTGGTGACCAAAGTAGTTTTTCCCTCGGGCTACTATATAAAAGGATAAGATGAAAGTCAAGTCCAAACTATCATTAGCCTTCGTCATACAGTGCCAATCTGAAAGGGCAAGCTACCCACATTTATGTGAGGTATTTTCTTATAGTACCCTAGTAAGGTTGGTTAAATCCTTAAGTGGCTTGTTGGATGCTCACGAGGTGGTAAGTCCCTGAGTTGTGACTAGAAACCTTCTTAGTAGCCACCCTTTTGATTGAGATTATTTGGCATCACTTTTAGTGGAAGGGTGTAACACCACACCCTGAAGTTACTCACCATATGACTCCCTTGAGATGAGACATAAATCCCTGGCTTAGTATAAGCTACTTGTTTACTTGTATATTTCTAGGGAAAGGGTGATTGGGTCATCCTTCCAGTCCTGGAGGCCCCTAGTTTTCCTCTCTCACAAAGGCAAGAGTGAATACACCCCCTAAAGGTGTCCCTACACTTGCATCAAAGGAGATTCCAAGTTGTAGGCCTAAAAGTGCTACCATTGGCCATTGACCTTAGGGATATGAAGTCCTTGATGTGTTTTCAATTGTGCTATACCAGTGGAAATTGGGGTGAATAACCCTTGAAAATACACATATTCACATAGGGATTTGATCATTCAACAACCAAAAATATATTTTTAGAGTGTTTACTATGTTTGCAATCACATTTCAAGAATTTTCCAAAATGAAAACCATTCCAAAACATCAAATTTGCAACAAACAAACTATGCACCACAACTGCCAAATAATGAACCACAATTGTTAAATAGTGAACCGCAACTTTGAAAAGCAACTGTTAAATTTTGCACCACATTCGCTAAACAGTGAGCCACAACTGCTGAAACATAAAATTTGGGGGAAATCCTTGTCCAATTTTAGTATCAAACATATTTTGACAATTACCTTATTCTCTGATTACAAACTTGCAGTTCACATTCATTTAGGTTGCATTGTATTGGCTTAGGAAAATTGCATTACCCACTTTGCATAGCTTGCTTAACCTTAGGTCATTCTATGTCATTTGCACCTCTCAAGTTGCATATTAGGAAGCCTACCATGTAATTGATTATCCCATTTTTATATGCTTATATTGTCTACGACCTCATCTTCTCTATCAATCAATCATCATCATCATTGGGTCTCAAACTTACGTCTTAGTTTAGAATTGCCTTGTCAAAACATCATGTTATCAACATCTTGTCCTTTTGAGGTCATAACAATTTGGTTTGTTACATTGGACTAACATAGCTTGGTTGGTAACCTTTTTCTTAGATCCAAAGTTGCATCCCCTTAGTTTCATTTGGCATACCTTAACATTAGTTGTAATATCTAAAACCTTTGTCATAATCTCATTACATGTCATATCCTTTGGTCATAGGATCATTATCACCATTGCATCTCAAACCTTAGTCTTTGGTGCATTAACATTTGCCATCATTATATCCTCAAAAATCCAAAAAAAATGAAAAATATAGCATAGTCTCATATCCCATCTTGCATTATCAATCCATAGGTTGCAAGGCTTACATGGTTGAAACAAGGTCACAAGCAAAAATAAAGGACATGGACTCTTCAAGTGATGATTCCCTTTTCAGTCCCACAAAGGCAACAAGCCTTGGGTCAAATTCAAAACCACCTCAAACACCACAAAGGGAAACATCAAATCCATTTGCCAATCTTACGTTAACTAATTTCAATAAATGTTTGACCCCTAAAGAAATTGAACATGCTGCCCAAGATCCAAGAATCATACGAATTATGGATGAGTTTGTTAGCACAAACCCAAATAATTTATTTGTCGCACTTGCTAAGAAAGGTGCTAAACTCCCCTTTGAATTTGGCACTTCCACAATTATAGAGGGAGTAACACTATCACAAACACAAGATCCTATTCAATACACATTCACACAATATCAACCCATTTCACAATAAATGTTCACTAGCCTACCCCTTGGGGCCATGACACACATTACAACAACTACACATATCCCCAATTCACCAATATTTGGAGCTAAGAGAGCACATACTATGTCCCAAGGTTCAACATTCACATTTGGTAGTTCATCTTATAATCCTGTGGGTGTGATATTTGCAAATTCATCTGGAAATCAAAAAAATACACCCTTAATCAATGCAAGTCAAAATCCACCAAACAAGACAAGGGGACATATTATCACATCTAGAGTCCCAACACAAACAATCAATGCCATACCAAATACCAACATGACTTTTGGGACAAATTTGAACACCAATCCCCTACCATTGCAACCACATGTCATACCAAATTCCAACTTTGTACCAAAAAGTCAAATCAATACCAATGCCACATTCACACCCCTTTATCAACAAGGTAATTTAAATCCTTTGCAATAAAATGTCAATCCAAATCACACAGTGGTGTCAAACTTATCATGTAGCACTCTTAACACCAATGTTGATCCCCTTATGCAAGGACAACCCAACATGACACCATCCCCTATGGACTCCTTGATGCAACAAGTGCAAGCAATACAACAACAGATGGAAAACATACAATTGGGGACAAATAAGAAGACATATTCTATGGAGGAATTGTGTCCTTACCCTTTCGACAAAAACTTGTACATACCAACTTTCCTCCCACATTTTACCACACCAAACTTTAACAAATACAGAGGGAAAGGGGATCCAATGGAACATATACATGAATTTAATATGTTATGTATGGAAATCACTTATGAGCCCGCATGTTTGATGAGACTGATTCCTCAAAGCCTTTCGAGGATGGCTCTAGAATGGTTTACACACCTTCCTCTTCGAATACAAACATGGGGTGAATTAGCTAACAAATTCATTAACCACTTTTCCTACAACATAGAAGTGACACGACCCTACCAACATTGTGCACCACCAAACCAAAAGAGGGAGAATCACTTACATCATTTTATCAAAGATGGAGAAGCATGGCTAATAAATTTCCTTGTCACATACTTGAGAAACAATTGGTCACCATTTTCATAGAAAGTCTCCACACAAAATTAATGATCCAACTTCAAATTCAATGTTGCACAACCTTTGAAGATGTCATTGAAAAAGTGGTCTTTATTAAGAAGGCTCTTGTGGCAAAAGGACTAGTCATAATATTCAGAGAAACCCCAAATGCTCCTAATGACAAAAGTAAATTTTGGTCCCGAAATAAGAATTTCACCAATGATGGGGTTGTGGATGCTAAGGTGATAAATCAAGGTAACCATACCATTCATCTTAAAGGTTCATCCACATCAAACATGCCAACAACCAGCCATGATCAGACATTAAATATCATCCAAAATAATCAACAATGCAAAGGACCTCCACACACTAAAAGAACATACACACCTTTAGGGGAACCCATTGAGTTGGTTTTGAAGAGACTTTTATAGTTAAACATCATTAATCTTCCTAAAATTAAAAAATATGAATAGACATTGGTCAAACCAAATTGGAGGAATGAAAATGAATTCTATGAATATCATCATGGAAAAGGACACAAAACATCATCATGCTAGACACTCGAGAATCTCATTCAAGATCTTAGTGAATAAGGAGACATATCAGTAGATAATTCACAAGGAAAAACCAATGTTGATCATACCATATTCAAAACTCCCTTACAAGACCATGGGAAAGGGAAGGCCTCCAGATCATAGTGCTAATTACACCCGCGTTGTGCATGACTATACCATCAATAACATTCGAGCCCTTGATAAACATGTTGCTACCATCACCATAAACAAAAGTTCAGAATGTGTCATTACCACTCGCAAAGCTAAGGTGACCTTGCAAGGGGCTGCCTCTAATATGCAACCAAAATTTTAGTACAACCTCCTTGATCATCTAAGAAAGACACCCACATAGATATCCATTATGGAACTGCTTCACATTTCTCTAGAGCACAGGGCCATTTTGGATAAAGCCTTGCAAGAAACACCCATACCTTCTTACCTAAATGTCAACTAATTTTAGGCAATGGTTGGATACCTAGCTACACCTCACCATGTCACCTTTTTCAAACAAGATCTTTCCACACAAAATCCAAATCATAATGATCCCCTACACCTTGAAGTTTAAATTAATAAACATAAAATCAGATGAGTCTTGGTACATGTGGAGCATGTATGAATATATGTACCCTAAAATTGGTTACAACATTGGGATTCTCTAAGGCTTGTTTAGATTGGTCTAAGACAATTGTTATCAAGGCTTATGATGATGTTGAATGCTCCTCTGAAGGAGTAATCAAATTTCCCGTAAAGGGTTGGCCCCGCTATCTAGAACACAATGTTCCATGTCTTGGATTTGGAATTTCCATACAATCTTCTCCTAGGTCACCCATGGATTCATGCCATGAGAGTTGTACCTTCTACTTACCATCAATGCTTGAAGTTTCCCTACAATGACCTTAAAATTACCATACCAGGTGATCCTAATCCTTTCTAGTACTGCAACAATCTAAGAGGAACCACTAATCATCAAGTGCCTGTTAATCAAGAAGCTTCATCTTCCACCTCATCCAAGTAAATTGAACCATATTCCCTCATCAAATCATCCATTCCATTGGCCAACCCTTCCAAACCCAAAGTCTAGATCCATGATAAGGGATGTGGGGAATACAACATGGAGAGATTATTTTGTGTGGGAAAGTTGCCTAAATCATCGAAGTCCTATGGAAAACCTCATCCTATTCATCCTAAAATCATTATCCACAACCCTCCTACTACCTTCATTAAATGGGTAGAATTAAGCAAGGAGCCCATCGACGAGGACATTTCTACATGGATTTATAGAGATGAAGAAGACAATGAGCTTAAATAGTTACCAGTTTAGTAGTATACCAAAGGTTTCAAGATCATGAAGCAACAAGGATATGATGGACATAGTGGACTTGGCCTAAACAAACATGAAATGTTGGAACCTATACTGCCTCCTCACCAACCAAAGTACATTGGGTTAGGGTACGTACCCACAAAAGTGAGTATTTTTGGTACTAAGTTGCCTTTAAGTGAGAATGTTAACATTTCAGATAAAATCGAGACACCTGAGGAGGATTATGTCAAAACCGATTCTAAAGAGTGGGAATGGGATTCCTATACAACTAGTGGCTATGAACTAAACAAAATTTTCCAAGAACTTGATCTATCCTCCTCAACCAATATCATGGACATTAATATTCAGATTGATTCCTTTTGGGATCCTAACTATACCTCTATCTTTACTATATCTATCTTCACCCTTAATGATAATGATGATGAATTACCCCTTGTTTACTCACAACTAATAGATTGGGGCCAAGAAGGACCACCAAGTTTAGACACATTCGAGAATAGCGAAGCAACTGCTAACTTCCTCTTCGTGAAGGAATATCGAGTGGGGACCCATAAAGTTGGATTCATCATTGAGCTTGATAATGCAACATATTTTGGAGAGTCCGCTCCTCCCTCTAGTAGCAAAAGTGAGAAAAATGATAAAAATAAAAATAAAAATAATAGGTCTCTAGGTGAAAATCGAAAGACACCTTTAGACCATGAAAAAGTAAAAATAAAGGATGCATTCAAAGGTGAAAACCTCTCTGAGGTGCCTAAGGATGGAGGGTTGGATAGTCTCCCTATTGAATGAGAGAGATCACCATTGCTAATAGAAGATGAAGTCAATCTTGGGACAAAGGACAATCCTAGAATCATTCAGTTTGCAACATCTTTGACCATGGAGGAAAAACCAGAGTTCACTACATTCTTTTCAAAAAGACAAGCTAATTTTGCATGGTCATATGTTGATATGCCTGGGTTGGACCCCGAACTTGTTTTACATCATCTACCATTACTTCCAAATGCTAAACCAGTCAAGTAGAAATTAAGGAAGATGCACCCACAAATCGCACTCTTGGTGAAGGCTGAGTTAAAGAAGCTTCTAGATGTTGGTTTTATTCATCCCATATATTATGCAAAATGGATATCTAATCTTGTTCATGTCACTAAACCAACTAGTGGTATCAAAATATCACAAATTTTATAGATCTAAATAAGGCTTGTCCTAAAGATGACTTCCCACTACCTAATATTGACATCATAGTAGACCTCACAGTGGGATATGAGATTTTATCACTTATGGATGGCTTTTCAGGATACAATCAGATTAGAATTGCCCTTGAAGATTAACACAAAACAACTTTTGTGTGCACTCCGGGTACCTTTTGTTGGAATTTTATGTCCTTTGGTCTCAAGAATGCCGGAGCAACATCTCAAAGAGCTATGACAACCATTTTTCATGACTATATGCATGTACTTATGGAAGACTATGTTGACGACTTATTGAAAAATATTTGACAAGAGGGGTGGTCATCTAAGAGTGTTAGACAAGATTTTCAAAAGGCTAGAAGAATATAAGGTTGGGCTAAATTTGAAGTGTGTGTTTGGGGTCTAATCAAACAAACTACAAGTATACATAATTTATCATAGAGGAATCGAGGTTGATCCTACAAAGGTTAAAGAAATCATAGAAATGCTCCCACCTACCAACATTAGTTAGTTGAGAAATCTACAAGGAAGATTACAATCAATCCAAAGGTTTATTGTTCAATTGGCATACAAGATTCATCCATTTCAACATTTTTTATGTAAAGGAGTTCCCTTCATATGGACTAAACGTTGTCAAGAGGCATTTCAATAAATTTAAAAGATTATCTATTGACCCCTTCACTTCTCATGCCTCCCATTGATGTAAGACACTTAATATTATACATATCAACCGCAACATCTAAATTGGGGGCATTACTAGCACAAAATGACAATGATGGAAAAGAGAGAGCTATCTACTATATCAGTCGAACTTTGGTAGGATATGAGCTTAACTACACTCCCATTGAAATAGCGTTTCTTGCAACTATTTTTGTCGCATAAAAGCCGAGGCATTATATGTTGAACCAAAAAAAAAATTGATAGCCAAGATTGATCCTCTAAAGTATCTATTGAGTAAAGCAACCTTGACAAGTTGACTAGTAAAATGGGTCATCATTTTGAGTGAATATAACATAGAATATGTTGATCATAATGAAATAAAAGGATAAGTGATAACTGATCAACTTGCGGATGCACCAATGATAACAAATCATCCTCTAGTGTTCGACTTTCTTGATGAATCCATCTTTGCAATTGAAACTCCTACAACATGGAAACTATACTTTGATGCATCTTATATGAATCGTGGTTCAGGGGCTGGGGATTTTTTATCACACCTCAAGGGTATTCCATTCCTAAGTCATATAGAATAGCATTCCCATGCATGAATAATATGGCTGTGTATGAAGAATTTTTTATAGGACTACGTATGACAATCAAATAGAAAATCAAGGATCTTCAAGTTTATGGTGACTCCTAGTTGGTTATCCATCAAGTGAATGATGACTAAGATACAAAGGGTGAAAAACTTACCCCTTATAAGCGCATGGTGGATAGTTTTAAGTTGTACTTCAATGATATTTCTTTTGAGCAAATTTTGAGGATTCAAAACAAGTTGATGTAATGACAACCATTGAATCTCTCTTAGATATTCCTAACAATGCCTCGTAGTATGAGTTCTTGGTGGAACAACTATTGATCCCCACATTCAAAGTCCTTGAATCATAACTCGTGTGTGAAATTGTTGGTCTTGAATCTCCTTGGTACAAATACTTTTGTAACTAATTGCATGACTAGATTATCCCTTCTGACTTGTCCATAAACCAATGTAAAACCTTTATTCGGAAAGACTCTGAATATGTCATCATCGATGATACCCTTTACCACCGTATCCTAGATAACACCCTTCTCAGATATCTCAACTCATATGAAGCACAAAAATCCTTACAAGAGGTACACAATGGCATATGTGGAGCTCACTTTGTTGGTCCTACTCTAGATAAGAAGCTCATGTGAACAGGATACTATTGGCCTACAATGGAACATGATGCCTACTACTTTGTGAAGAAGTGTTGCCAATGTCAAATACATGGAGATCTTGTACATGCGCCTACTCAAGAGTTGCATCCACTTACACCACCTTGGCCATTCTCTCAATCAGGACTTGACCTCATGGGAAAGATTCACCCTAATTCTTCCAATGAACATAAGTTTATCCTTGTTGCAACTAAATACTTTACCAAATGGATTAAAGTCGTTCCAATGACCTACATTACTAGAAAACAAATATCCTGAATACTCTAACCCTCTTTTTCATTCTCTACATGTTCATTCTTCGTAGTTTGACATGAGTGTGGATACTTTTGGAAAACATTTGGAGGATGCTTCTTTGTCTTTAAAGGAGGTATCCTTGTCTTTCAGTTGTGCTCTACATTCATCTCTAATAGATTATAGATTGACATCTTTAGTTGTGTGGCCTAAAATTCCTATTTGGAGTGTGTCGACTTTCAACATCGACATGGAGACACTTGAGCATAGTTCAAAGACATCACATATCATTCTTCTTCCCACATCTTCCTTTCAGGAATGGGAAGAAATATCCTATAGACATTCATGGTTTTGTTTATGTTGGCTCCGTAGTTGTCATTGCACCAAAAGGTCAAAATTTTAATGCGTGATACAATTTCCAGAGTTAACAGATCCATAGGAGCTGGTTAGTCCATGTCACGAATCCTGAGGGGAGTGTTGACCATTTATCGACAATTTCCCCCTCAACGCAAGTCAAGGGGATTCAAACCTGTCACCTTTGGCTTTGATACTAATTTTTGGCCCCATGACTATCATTGCACCAAAAGGTTGACCTATTAATTCCTGATACAACCGCCAGAGTTAACAGATCCATGAGAGGTGGTTAGTCCATGTCATGAATCCTAAGGGGAGTGCTAACCATTTTCCAACAATTTATTCCTAAGAGGAGGAATATTATTCAATGAGACTGGATCATCTTCAACATCCAATGTCAAAATTCCACCATTGTAGGAGACTCACCATTGTGGGGGGGGGCTAAATGGTCTCTATTCTTCTCTCTTATGGGAGGGTATTTTTCCTCACATGGTGTTTTGGCCTTCTCATTCTTCAATGAGAGCACTTTTCTTTTTAGCTCTCTTTTGGGGAGGAGTTTTGTCCCACTGGGTTTTCTCCTTTTCTTTGTTTGTGAGAGATTTCATTTGCATATGTACATGGATACCTAATATCTTTACATAACAATCTACTTCCTAAGTTGTACTTAAGGGGGGGTGTTGGTGTGGATAAATGTCTTATACCTAGTTAATTCAGTCTTACTAGGTACTTAGGGGACATATTTGTTGGACAAGACAACTGAGAGGGGGGGTGAATCAGTTGTCAAAGATTTAATCTTTTAATTCAATCACCGAAACTAATTCTTAACACTGCTTAACTGATTAATCATCAAATGCCAAATGTAGAAACATAAATCCAACGCATAAACACAATAACACCAGATTTACATGGAAAACTCAATAAGGGAAAAACCACAGTGAGGATTAACTCACACTATAGAGAATATGAAAATCAATTACAAGAGGCTCACTACCTGTGAAACAAGGCTTACTGCCAAAATAAGGACTCACTATTCAAAACAAGAACTCACTGTCCAACAGGGCTAACAACCTGAAGGGCTCATTGCCATAGAGATACAAAGAAGACTTGTTATAGAGAGAAGAAAATCTCAATGCAACAAAGGATTCCACCACAATCACTCGCAGACACACATGAATGATAAAGTTGTTGGAAAAATGTGCCTCAATCCCACAGGCTGAAACCTCTGAAAGGGCCAAGTCGGTGTGACATCTTTTGTGTTTGGCCGACTAGCAGCTTGAATCTTGTTGAACAGTTCAGGTCGCTGTGACCTTGCTCCAGTCTCACTGAATGATCCTATCGCTATGACATGTTGTGTTCGGTATGACCTTATGCCAAGTAGAGATCTCTGGCTGATAGGCCATTCTATCATATATCGGGGAGACCCTTGGCCGAAAAGCTTAGTTCGGGGTGAAGTCCCAGCGATAGCTAAAGTTTCGCCAAGAGTGTTTTATGTTGAAGCCTTCGAGGAAAGTCTTGGGTGTTCGGTAAGAATTCTTACGGATAGGAATGTCTCACCGATAGTATTCACTCGGGGTAACCCAAAGGTCTCGGGGAGAAGTCTCAGCGAGAATGGAATGTCACGCCGACGGGGATACAACTAAAGTCATCAGAGTAGCTCAAGGCAATCGGTATGAAGTCTTGGCGACTCGTGGGGTCTTTCCAATAGTAGTATGGCTTCAGAGTAACATAAGAGAGCTCGGTGAAACCTCTTGGTGAAAGACGAATGTCTTGCTGACTGTTCGGTGCTCGATGTAACTTAAAGTCTTCGGAGTAAAGTCTCAACGATGGACGTGTTTCTCAATGATGAAGAAGTCTATTGTTGATATGACTTGAGAACTTGGTATGAACTCTCTACGAATGTGATAAGTCTTGCTGACCATTATTTGGCGCTCAGTATAACTTGAGACTTTGGTTGGATGTCCTGGCGAAAGTGATAGTCTATATGCATGCTAAGGTTGATACGTTGTAAGCTCGGTGGAACCTCTTGCCGATGGAAACGACTCTTGGTGATAACGTGTAATAGGGTCTTGTGGCATCAGGGAGACACTTCTTGTGTCTCACCGACATGCCAACATAGTTGAAGCCTTTTTACTATGTGAAGACTATCCTATGTGGCTTGTAGTTGACCAATTAGAGGAGCCGAATGGGAACCGTTGGAAGACAGTTCTTTGTGATAGTTCTGAGAGGAAGCTCGACAGATAGGAGTGACATGAATATAGTCTGGAATAGAAGATGATGCTTGGTTGGATTAGTAGATGATTCGAAGGATCGACAGATTGTTGTGTGGTTGTATAATCAGAGTGATTTCTATTCTATAAAATTGTAACTTGAAGGTTCCTGTACAAGTTTGACCATTGTGAAAGCTGCTGAAATATGACATTAGAAA
The DNA here is from genome assembly GCA_007258455.2 of Sequoia sempervirens. Classification (NCBI taxonomy): domain Eukaryota; kingdom Viridiplantae; phylum Streptophyta; class Pinopsida; order Cupressales; family Cupressaceae; genus Sequoia; species Sequoia sempervirens. The sequence continues at coordinate 307,832,069 of VDFB02075321.1, forward strand.
GATAAGTCTGATATTTGTATGTAATCTCCACTACTGTAATACAAAGTGATTTCTCTTGGTGTGGTGGGTTTAGCACTCATTAGATATAATGCTGAAGTTTTGACGTTATCTTTTTCTTTTCCACTTATCTCTCTTTCTTCGCTCTTGTATATTTTTCACCACTAACTCATTCTGTATTTATACCATCTTCAACTTTGAAACATGTCTAAAGTTGGCCATCCAAATTTAAATTCAAATTAGGTTAGCGCCAAAACATCTTAGGGTGGAATTAGATTATGAAGGTGACCCAAACACATGCTTCAATAGGACCCAAATAGATCCAACACACTTCATCATCTTCAAAATTAGTATTCCACACAAGGTCATCCAAACTAGTGTAAAACACAGAACAATTAAGCATGAACTTTTCAAATACCAAAATTATCTTTGATACAATCAAAATAACTCAACTCTAGAACCGTAAGTCATAAGACTTCATCAAAGAGAAATCCGGACCAACAACATTTCTCCCGGACCTCAACCAAAAACAAAGAAAACCAAAGTTCACAACTGGTGAACACAACTCGCATTGCACTATGAATCAACAACCAAAAATTAGGATATAACAAATTCCAACAACCAAGACAAATATATCTGAATCATACAATTATAGGAGCAAATTCGAAGCAAAACTTGTTGCAATCACTAAAACACTTGCAATATGTCTTCATTACAATTTTCTCAATATCCTCAAAACATATAACCAATAACCTATATCCATGACACTAATGACAACAACAATCAGATGATAACCAATTGACCAATTGACATCAATGACAACACCTTCAATCTTTCCATTCTTGCAACAATCCCCCCTTAGTCATTGATGGCAACAAATGATGTGAAAAACCATCTCAAAGACAACATACAAGCTTTGAATACACTTTTCAAGATCTTCCTTTTTGTTTCTTCATATGCTTCTTCTCCTTCTTTTCTTTTCACATGCTTCTTCTCCCTTTTTCACATGCTTCTTCTCCCCCTTTGACATCAATGACAAAGGAAAGATCTATTTTACATTGATTTCTCATTTGGCATAGAAAACATAATACATATAATGACAACTGAGAGGGGGGGTGAATCAGTTGTCACAGATTTAATCTTTTAATTCAATCACCATAACTAATTCTTAACACTGCTTAAATGATTAATCATCAAATGCCAATGCAGAAACTTAAATCCAACACATAAATACAATAACACCAAATTTACGTGGAAAACCCAATAAGGGAAAAACCATAGTGACGATTAACTCACACTATAGAGAATATCAAAACTAATTACAAGAGGCTCATTGCCTGTGAAACAAGTCTCACTGCCAAAATAAGGACTCATTGTCTGGAACAAGGACTCGCTATCCAATAGGGCTAACAACCTGGAGGGCTCACTGCCGCAAAGATACAAAGAAGACAAAGAAGACTTGTTATAGATAGAAGACAATCTCAATGCAACAAAGGATTCCACCACAATCACTCACAGACATACATGAATGATAAAGTTCACCTTCAACTCACTACTTCTGAAAACTCAACATTAAGGATTCACACTGGTCTGCCACACTCGTATTACTTACACCCACTAGATAGCATCACTATCGCATCTATCTACTCTTTTTATTTTCCACTTATCTCTCTTCTTCGCTCTTGTATATTTTTTACCACTAACTCATTCTGTATTTATACCATCTTCAACTTTGAAACATATCCAAAGTCGTCCATCCAAAATATTCTAGGGTGGAATTAGAATGAGGGTGACCCAAACACACGCTTCATTAGGACCCAAATAGATCCAACACACTTCATCATCTTCAAAAGTAGTATTCCACACAAGGTCGACCAAACCAGTGTAAAACACATAGAAAAATTAAGCACAAACTTTCCAGATACCAAAATTATCTTTGATACAATCAAAATAACTCAACTCTAGAACCATGAGTCATAAGACTTCATCAAAGAGAAATCCGGACCAACAACATTTCTCCCAACCTCAACTAGAAACAAAGAAAACCATAGTTCACAACTGGTGAACCCAACTTGCACTGCGTGATGAATCAACAACCAAAAATTAGGATATAGCAACTTCCAACAACCAAGACAAACATATCTGAACCATACAATTATAGGAGCAAATCCAGAGCAAAACCTGGAGCAATCACTGAAACACTTGCAATATGTCTTCATTACAGTTTTCTCAATATCCTTAACATATACAACCAATAACCTATATCCATGACACTAATGACGACAACAATCAAATAATAACCAATTGACCAGTTGACATCAATGACAACACCTTCAATCTTTCCATTCTTGCAACAATATTCACATGTTAAGTTACTTAGGTCCTAAGATTCTTTCTAGAAGACTTAGTTGTCATGTCTAGATCTTATATTTTTGAATTTTATGTCAAGTTAGTTGTCTCGTTTCATAGGATTAAGACACTTGTCATGATCTTGTCTAATCCTATGTCTCACCTTAGTTATATAAACAAGGAGTTCTCATACATTGTATACTGGAGGAATTATTGGATAATGAATTCCATTTCAATCTTGAGCATTGCATATTGATCTCTTTGTGCTTTCCATTGGGCCTCTAAATATTGGGCATCTCCATAGTCTACTCTAACAATATATTCAATATATTCACTCTCTAAGTGATATAGGTGTTAAAAAAAAATATATAGAAAATACAAAAGAATAGTAAATTTGACAAAAAAACTATTTGTAGTAATTTAAAAAAATAGAATTGAACCACCCACTATATAGAAACCTCCATAAATTCTTCATACAAGCTTAGATTTTTGTGTCATTTTCTTTGTGTGGATCCTAGATCCATCTTCTTCACTATAATATTTTTTTCTATCATGGCAATATTTTTTGGAATAACCATTTGGAGATTATTTTCACAACCCTTTTCTAAATCTTACGATGGTAATTCAACCTTCCTTATTTTGCCTCTTACAGGTTAGGAAAAAAAATGAAGGAGAAAAAATCCACCCTTACCCTTCTTTATGATTAAATTTCTCTTTGTATCATTATTTTCACCATTTTAGAAGTCTTCAATTCGCTACTTTAGTTTTTTAATTCACATATTTTTGGTCTTCTACGATTATTGTAGGATTGTGGTACCTAATACTATGGTCTTACAAGTTCTTAGTCTAGATGCATCATCCTTATGCCTATTTTTTTTACATCTTATTGGATATCCTTTTTGGTATCCTTTTAATTTTCTTTTAGAATTTCATTTATGTACTTTAGTGTATCTTATCGCCTAGTGGCATTAGCCCACTAAAGTGGGGAAAAAAAAATTTATGTAGCCCTATAATTTTATGTTGTGTTTTGAACATATTTTAATGTATTCTCTTCTAGCATTTTCTAGGTCCATTTGAGCCTAAACATTGGCCTATTCTCCTAAATAAAGGTTTTCCTAGATTTTGGACTACAATGTAATAATTATTTTTATTTTTGGAACACTTATCAAATTTAGTTGAAATTTCATAGGATGTGAATGTGACTTGTAGATGTCTATGTGATGTGCTAGTGTTCTAGAATTTTTCAAGTTTCACCTATAGTAATGTCTACTTGAAAAAGTAACACTCTATTCTTGCATATCCAATTGAATAAAATTCTCATTCTTGTTAGAATTGTGAAAAACACAAGACATAGGATCAAAAAATGAACAAAGACACCTCCCATGCAAGAGATTTGCAAAAAAAAATATTTTCTATTCCTCAACAAGAAAAAATTACATGATGAAAAGCTTCCATGAATCTCAAGAGAGATAATACAATCAGGGTGAGTGTGTTATAGGAGAAACCCTAAATGATAAAGGTATTAGATCACGACAAGTGTCAACATCTCATGCAATGAGTCAAAATAATATAAAAATAACTCAACTAATAAAAGAATAAAAGCACTCCTAAGTTTAACTTAAGTGCATGAGAATAAACTATCCTAATAATCAATTAAATATTAATTAATTAATAGCTAATACATGCTTAATCTAACACCCCACTTAAGATGAACTTAGGGAGTAGCTAAAAAACCTAAAAAGAGAATGCATGATGGGTCCCAACAAACAAGGCCTGGTGAGGTACCCATGTACAAACAATCTAATCTCTCACCACTAGAGAAAAGGAGAAAACCTCATGGAACAAAATCCTCTCCAAAAGAGAGAAAGGTGAATGAAGGACTAAACTACCTCCAAAATAATGTGTCAAAAAGAATAGGAACATTCAAAAAAAATCTTTGAAGCACAAAGAATTCATAGACAACTTTTGAATGATGACTGCTATAGTATTGAAATGAAGAACCTCCTCTAAAAAAAATGATGATCAAGATCAACACAACAAGAATCTGCATGAGTTTTCCCAATGACACTACTCAAATCAGATGGAAAACAAAGGCAAACATTTGGAAATCAGAGATACAGATGGCATAGGTACTAATAGTCTAAAGAACACTGATCAAGTGAAAATAGGTCACCTCCAAAAATAGGAATGCAAGAGTTTCCATATGGTAAATGTTCCATCTCACCAAAATATATGGGTAACCAACTGCTACATCCATCTAGTACATAGAAATAAGAACTAGATACATAGATCACTCAAAAAATGAACTAAGGAAGTATTAGCACCAAAAAAGGAAACCCCCATAATGCTGACAAGGGAGAGCCATGACATGTCCATTGAAACAGTGTCATCAAGAAGTGCATGTAGGAGAACAAAGAACATCTAAACATGCACAAAAGAGTACCTGCAAATAAAAAGGTGTGCAAACTAGGACACACACGCATGAGGCAAGAATCATTCGGATTTGATGCTATCATGAAAGGAACAATCACTTGAAACATATGTGATGGAAAAACAAAGGCACTCACAATCCACCCATGAATCTTTATATCATAGTGCAAGTACAAATGCATAACATGATGTGAAAAATCCCCAAAAAGTATACACCATAATGACACTTTATCTCGGTGCATCTACAAAAGAGAATTTGCTTATAAAACATGTCTAGAATACCCAAATAGGACAAAAATCTAGAAATACATGTAGAACAATGTAAAACAAGTCATCCCATGTAAACAAAAAGTTTCCAAGAGCTAAAACATCTAGGTAATTCACTAGAGTGTGAAAACAAAAAAACTAAATAAAATGTACCTAGAGTAAAATCTAGAAAAAAAGTGCATGGATGCTTATGAAGAGCTCTGAGAGACCTTTCTAACACCGCTAGAATCGTGAAAAATGGAGAAATTGGTCAAAATTTGTGAGCTTGGGAGTGAAAAAAGCACATATGACTTTGATAGGCTATAGAATGCATTAACAACAAAAAATGTGATGAGAACCATACCACTATAATGTTCATGGAACCAGCTTTTTGGTGATATCTTGTTTGCCAAATTTTAATAGAGTACGCCCAAGTTATGGCCAAAAGAAGAAAACAACTCTTTTAGGGTCAAAGGGGGCTGGAGGGGGGCCTAATGGCAAGCCACACCATTGATGTTAGCATGAAATCATATTGAAATCAACACAATATTTTGAGAATATTCCTTGAGCCACCAAAAAAATCCAACCCCTTGAAAAAAGAAAAAGCCACTAGAATAAGTCCTCATGTTAGAAAACATTCCAGAAAAAAATGAAGTTGGTGCAAAAGTTTGGTGGCCCCAAAAAACTAAAGTGGTCAATTTTTTTATTGGCTGCTAGTGGTAGTAAAAACTCTGTTAGACAACAAAGGTGTGGCTGCTGGTGGGGGTTTGTGTACCCATTGACGAGCCATGAGGGCCTATGCCCTGGGTGGTGTAGGTATGCCTTGTAGAAGGCATCCTTGCACATGCCTTAAATAATTTTTTTATTTTTATTTAAAAACTAAAAAATAAACAACTTTAAAAAACTATTTTTTTCAATCATCATACCTATGGTCATACAGGGGCCATACACCCCTTGTACAATTTTTTTTCATTAGAAGCTTCCAACGGGGAATATGGTGAATGTGTAGTGAAATTTTGTCAAATCGGCCTCTGGAATGCATCAGTGAGGTCCTTTTCACACTAAAGTGCAACAAAAAATTGCCCAACTCCAATTTTTTCTAAAAAAGTAAAAGAGATTCCAAATCCAAAGCCCTGTAACCCTAACTAAAGAAAACCCTCATAAATCAAGAAGGGGTTCACTAAATCCATGCTCTGGTACCATATTGTAATTGTGAAAAATACAAGACACATGATCAAACAATGAACAAAGACACCTTCTAGGCAAGAGATCTACAAAAATAAAGATTTTCTATTCCTCAACAAGAAAAACTTATAGAATGAAAAGCTTCCATGAATCTCAAGAGAGATAATACAATGAGGGTGAGTGCTTTATAAGAGACCCTAAATGATAAATGGATTGGATCATGACAAGTGTCAACATCTTATGCAATGGTACAAAATGATCTAATAATAATTCAACTAATAAAAGAATAAAAGCACTCCTAAGTTTAGATTAAGTGCATGAGAATAAATTATCCTAATAATAAATTAAATATTAATTAATTATTAGCTAATACATGATTACTCTAATAATTCCATCGTAGAAAAATAATCTTTTCAATCTCTTTTCTCTCTTGGAGAAAATATAATAAAATTTCATTTAAATTCCAAAGGACCCTATTTTTCCAATACTCTCTCACTCCACATGATTGATTGAAGCTCTCATAGTACTGCACAACTTGCATATCTTTCAAATCCTCAAGGAGATCTCTATTTTTGCTAATATTATTCTCATTGGATTGAATACTATTAATTTCTATTGATATTGCATTCCCTATAATCTTTAGGCAAATCCCTTTGTTGTAGACCACCATCTATTTGATTAATTTCATACTCTATGTTAGTCTTCCCCATAAACTAGGGTTGATACTCATAGTTTAAATTTTTATTTTTATTTTTCTTAATTACTAGATGAACATAGAATCAGAGAGTATTGTATAATTTTCATATTTGGTTGTCTATGTAAGAATATTAATATAGAAGTTTGACTTCAAGTCAAGCCCCTAAATGACCCCAAACAATTTTTCTTTTCCTTATGTTTTAGGCATTTTGAGAGAAATCAATGATATAGAAGTTTGTAAGTGATTTTTTTTTCATTATTCATTTCTATTTCTCATTTAATATAATGTAGTTTTCTTTATTTCTTGTATTTATTCATCTATTTTGTTATCTGGAGTTTGTTGATACATTCTTGTTTCTAGTTTGATAGACTGGGTGAACTCTTGGACAAGTTTGGAATGCTTTTTAAATAAGTCAAAAGTCCTCTGAAATATTTGGTTGCATTTATGATCACATGAAGCGCATACATTGATACAACACACTAGCATCCTTGATAGTGTGTTACAATATTTGGTGCTAGGTTCCTTTAGTTATCCTATTTTCTAGTTTAAAATTTGCTCTAAATAGTACTTTATCACTTTCTTCCATGTTCTTATGTAAAATACATTCATTTATGATTTTATGAATAATTTATGAGATTATCAATATTATTTTTCTCTTTCCAGAGTTAAAATATTTTATTTAAAGTTAAATATAATTTTATAATAAAGTAATTGAGGAATTATTTTATTACAAAATCATCTCTTAACTAGATCAAAATTCCATATTTCACACAATGTAAGTTTGAAACATAAGATTAATGGTCTTGTGAGTTTTATACTATTTGTGTACATACCTTACATAAAATAATATGAATGTATGAAATTATTTAACTAGTTAACCCAAAAATATGCCAAAAATAATATGAAATTTATTTATATTTTCTAAAGAGTGTACATGAAAATGGAGAGTATCATGGTGAAATATTTTATGTGAAACATACACTTCGACAACATGATCTTGCAAGAAATGTTATGGATAGTATACTTTAAATTGTTGAGTGGTGTAAAACTCATTTTGGTGGTCATGAACAAAAGAGTTTTCCAATGTGTACCAAATGATTCTTTTGAGAATTAAAAGGTGAGTTCAACTAGATTTCTTAAGATTTGAATTAGGTGTCCAAATTTATAAATATATCCTTAGATATGTATGTACATATAAAACATGTTTGTTTAATGGATATATATATAAAAAATTTAATAACGAGTTTAAATGTTTTGTACAATTATTTATCATTTGAATCCCCATTCATGATTTAAGTGTGAGATAAATAATATTTGTATAGCTCTCATATTGAGAGTGATGGAGGCAACCTTAAATATATACATAATGTTGATAGATATATTATGGAGTGGGATATGAAGCAAATTATTTTAACTATCCTTATGAGTAAGATAACATAGATATTATTGATACTATTGATCTCTCGGTGATCTCACAATAGTGGTTTACAATTTTTGGCCAAATTGGACACTAAAATAATTTTTCTAACTAAATCTTCAATTTCGGGCACCTATACCGGCTAAACCGTGAGAAATTTGAAGATGATGCAAACTAGAGTTTCGTGACATTTTTTCTGTAGATTCTAAATATATTTTTTTCAAAATTTTTGGAATCAAATTGAACCTCTTTTTCCATCTCCCTCTAAAACTAGTTTTTTTTCTTTAGAAAACAACATTTTTAAGGAGTGACACTCACCATATAACGCATAATTTTTTTTCCATGAAGGATAAAATTCTAATTCTTTCGAATTTAGATTTGTAACTCTGATATCTAGTGCTTCCACTTGGTTAGATAGTTTTTTATTGAATATTTTTTCTTTAATCAAATTTCAAAGTCAAACCAATTACAATTCAGACATAGGCGGACCGTATAACACAACTTTTTTTGTATGTATTGAAATTCTTTTTTTTTTTGGATCAAGGACTTCAATATCTAGTGCACTCATATTTTTGATTTTTTTTTTATAATTTGCTAATTTTCCACATGTGTAGAACAAAGAGCTTGATTTTCAGTGAAAAACCTACATTCACAAGAAACAAAAAATAAATATAATAATAAAATTAAATTTATTTAAAATTATAATTTTTGGGAATATTATAATAAGGAATACATACTTACAAAAATAAATTTTAAATGAATTCATTTGATCCCCCAACAGGTAAATCAAAAGTGGTTTTTAATCAACATTTTGATAGGTGTAAAGGAGACTCCGTTATAGGTATGGTTTAAAACTAGCGGGGTTCTATCCAAAGGGGTTTGATCTAAGGTAGTTTGATCAAACCCTCTTCAATTGGAATGCCTTAAATGAAACTTTTTAAGGCTTAAATCATTATATTTTCTAAAAATATGTGGTTTTAGCAAAAATTAGAATCTCCCAGAAATTGTAAACCAGCTTTGTGGGATCACCCTTCTTGTACTTGATTGATTATGAATGCTTATCTACAATCTAGTTGTTGCAAGTATTATACAATGAATGTTTCAATATTAATAATTCTACACTTAATTTAGCTTTAAAATGATGCGCTTTGATTTGAAAAATTTGAATTAAACTATATTTCTACATATATTTTTAGAAGAGATACATGTTAGAGTAAATAGGAAAATCAACTAAAAATTAATTAATTATTAGGCCCCTTTTACTATGTGCACTTAAAATAAACTTAATATTTTATTATTATTATTAGATTGTTCTTTTTTTGTCTCATAGCATATGATGAGCATATGATGAGGACACTTGTCATAATCTAATGATATCCTCACTAGGGTTTCTTTTTTATTTTCAAAAATATTCATTCATTTTTATTCATTTACTCAAGCTATTGCATTAATATAATTCTTAGGTTGTTGAGAAAATCAATTTCTTTGATCTTTATTTGTGATATGTATTTTTCTTGTAGGTGATTTTTGGGAATTGTGGGGTTCAACCATCAACTCCAATATGGTATCAAAGCACCAAATATACAACTTATTGTTAAAATTTGGAGAGATCTAGCCTTGAGAAAAAAATGGTGCATCTTGGAGCCAAAAAAACCTTACCATTGCATCCAGAATATCAAAAACCTAAGGATCAATTATTCATTCATTGAAATTTGAGTAAGTGAAATTTGGGTGATTTTTTTAGGGCCACATTTTTCAATGAAAAAAAATCCATAAAAATATACAAAGTATGTACAAGTGTATGGATCCATACATTATGTACACTATCATACAAGTCATATTCCTATTACACCACCATTGTGACAATTTGTGCATTTTTTCATCAATCCTGCGATTTTTTTTGGCAATCTGACATACTATTTTAGTTGCATGCACAATATTCCGATGGCTTAAAAAGTGGTGGTGGATTCATTACTTTTTTAGGCATTGATGTTAATTCTTGGATTGCTAATGTACCTTCTTGACCTGTTGACATCACCTATTTGCAACCTATCAACCACCACTCCAACATCATGTAGGCATTGTTTGTGCCTCACCCAACCGCCACTACCACCACTATGCCACGTCATCAAGCCTCTATGTGCCAACAAGCAGTCATATTGACAACCAAGAGCTAGCCTTCCATTCCAACTCCTAGTCCATGATAGGACCAGGGGCTATTTTTTAGCCCTCTATTTTCCTTATAGGCTAAATTGGAGAACTTTTGGTAAATCAAGTATAACTTGGGCATAAAAACTCAATTTTCACAAACCACATATCATTAGAAGGATGGTTCTAAGCCCAATCCAATGGTTCTACTATTTTTTGAATATTCTATTGGTTATTTTTATTGGTTTTTGAAGTCAAATCAAGTTGTTTCACTCAAAGAATCATAACTTTTTACTTAGATATCAATTTTCATGATTCTTGTGACATCAAAAAGTTAGTTCAACCCTTTATATAGATCTTAGACCCTTTTTCCTAGATTATTTAAAAAGCACCTACTATTTTCATCAGATATTAGGTTTTCATTTTGGTTCTTTTCTTAGAAAATGTGTAAACAAATATTAATTTTCTTAGATCAAGAGGTTATTTTCTTGCATTGTGAGTGAGGGTCTATCCCATCTTTTCTCTTTAAATTTATTTATTTATCATTTAAACATCATGGATTCAACCCACATAACTCCACTCACACCATACAATTACTATGGGTGGAAAAAATAGAGATACATTTGAAAAAACAAGGGTTGTATAGAGTCGCCATGGGTACAAAACTTGAACCAATAAAAGCTATAGAGAAGATATTTTTTTAAAAGATGTGATGAGGATTTTTGGATACTATGCATGTCTTTGTCTTTTGATCTACTCTTTCATGTTGAATCTTGCACTACACGTAATCATATTTGGACTCAATTAGGGTTCTTGTATGGGAAGTAGGATACCTTAAGTGGATTTCAATTGGAGAATGAACTTATCAATTTGAACCCTACAACATCCAAGAATTCATCACCAAACTAAAATATCTCAAATTGTAATTGATAGAATGTGGTATCAAGAAACAAGACTCTAAGTTGATTCTCTCCATCCTTGCCAAGCTTGGTCTTGACTATTTTTTTTTTCTACCTTCTATGCTATTAGAGATACACTTGGTAATAGATTTAGTATCCCTTCGCTTGATTATTTTTCATCACTCACTAGGGAGTAGTAAAATTTGGTATCTACGGGTACATTAAAATCTTCCAAACCACAAGATCTCTTATTGAAACACAAGACATAAAAGACCAAAAGAATTAAAATAGCAAAGGCAAGAAACAAAAATATAAGGATTCCAAAAGAAATGAGCAAGAAGTGGAATCAATTTCATAGGATACCTTTGAGGCCTCTTCCTCTTCTAAGGGGAATCATATAAGGAGTGACTAAAGTGTGCATATAGAAAAAAGTTAGGACACAATGAAGATCCATGTTATGCACATAAAATTGATGAGTTGAAACACCTTCTATAGAAGAATAATATTCATTTTCTTTCATCTATGTTAGCTAGTGCATACTCTTTTTCCACACCATCACTTGTAAAATCAAGGTCAACTAGTGTGGAAATAATAATAGACAAGATGAAAGGCCATGCACTCTTTGCATCCACAAGTATTTAGTATAGTTGATGGATTCTTGATTCTGGAGCCTCACATCACATGACTTCATCTATGGGTATGTTTTATTTATATGAGCCTTGCAATTCACTGCACATACTAATGGGAAATAAAAATTATATCAATGTTTTTGAGAAATGATATATTGATATTGATGACGGTGTATTTCATGATGTCCTTTGTGTCTGTTCATTATCATCTAATCTCCTTTTCATCTATCAGATTGAACATAGTGGGATAGGGAAGATGGTTGATTTCACATATGATTCAGTTCTTATTAGAGATTTACAAAGTAGAGAGATCATTGTAGTTGGGGAAATTGATTATATCCCTTCTCCCACTTTGATTCAGATGAGCCTATAAAAAATTGATTGGCTTACACTCTCATGCATCTAGAGTGGATGAGATATCTAAAGATTATAATTTTGGTCATTTGGACCTATGTGTACTTCCATCACCCACCTTGGTTCATGAAACTTGTGTTAATCTTCCACCTCCTCCACCTCCTGCATCTTTAGATATTAGTTCAATTCAATAAGATGTTTCTAGCCTTTCAATTTCAAATTTGCGGGATGAGTTATTCTAGACATTGCAAAGTTATTTGTTGAGTCTCACATCATAGATATTAGGTACATAATTGAGGATATTAACTTCCTCTTTGATGATAGTTATAGACCACCTTCCACCACTTCATAATTGCCTTTGGAGGTTGTTCTATAGGGATTTTCCTAGTTGTTTGGATTTGCTTCATCCAATTTGACATCTTTTGATTTATACATGTGGACACTTGAGCAATTTTATGAAGAACTCATCTTAAGATCTCTCATCCTTAGGGAGTTTCTTCTACATTAACTATTGATTTGTTTCTTCCTAAGGGGAGGAACAATGTTTGCTGATTTTTTTATCATCTTCAACATTCTTCTTCAAGTATTCATTTTTGTAGATGATCTACTTCCTTATGGGGGGATTCATTGTATCTTATTTTATCTCTTATGGGGGGATCTTGATTGTACTTATGTGATCAAATTAGTAATTGGGGGGAAATTTTGAGTCTTACATTCTTTTGTCACATGTTCGCTTTTATTTATTTATTCTCTATTTTGGAGAGTTTTTTCTCATGAGGTGTTCTCCTTTTCTCTGGTTATGAGAGATTTATTTGTTTCTACATGAGTACCTCATTAGGACTGGTAGCTAAGACCCATTAATACATCCATAATTTCAGTCATCATTAGCTTCTCCTTCCTTGTTGAACTTAAAGGTGGGTGGGGGTTATAAAGTAAATAGGAAAATCGCCTAATAAATAAATAATTATTAGGTTCCTTTTACTTTATGCACTTAAGCTAAATTTAGGAAATATTTTTTTATTATTAAATTATGATTTTTTGTCTCATAACATAAGATAATGACACTTGTCATCATCTAATGATATCCTCACCTAGGGTTTGATCTAGTTTTTTTTTTCCTTTTCATAAGGATTCATTCATTTGTAATTATTTATTCAAGCTATTGCATCAATACAATTCTCAGGTTATTGAGCAAATCAATTTCTTTGATCTCTATTTGTGATATGTCTTTTTCTTGCAGGAGATTTCTAAGAATTGTGGGGTTCAACCATCACCTCCAAAATATATCTATTGTGATTATCCATCTTGATAATTTAGAAGGTGTGAGTATTATTTGCCAAAATGCACTTGAAACCAAAATAAAAGTTGATGGTGATGAGCAAAAGTATCTTACTAATCTATTTATTATTGAAAGTGCATATTTCCAACAAGTTGAATAAAAGTGGCATCACATTTTTTGAATATATGCCTAAATAGAATATTATATACTATAGTAACTTGGTTGTAGCTACATGAATAAATTTAGAAAGTTCTATGGTGAATAATTAGGCATGGTGAACAAAATATGTATCAAGAGATTTAGATATATTTTTTAAAAAAGTGTTACTTATATTTGAAGACTCAATATTGTATGTTCTTCAATTTTTGCTTACTATTTAATTTGGATATCATAGAAGACTAAATTATTAATTAATAAATATATTTTGTAGATCCTTAATTTGCACGAGTTTGGTTATTTTCACTTATATATTTATTTGAGTTATATATTCTCAATAAGTATGATTTGTAAAAGTGTTTACACATTGAGTACTAGTTCAACAATTATCCAGAAACATCACATGTTATTTGTATATAATTTGAAGACTAAATATTTAATATTTAATATTTTTAATTTGGACATAAAACTAAATTATATATCAATAAATTTATTTTGTAAATATTTAATGTGTACATAGTTGATTATTTTCACTTATTTTTATTTGAATTCTTCTATTTACAATAAGAATGGTCTACAAGTTCTTGCACATTGGATACTAGGTTAATGGTCATCAAGTATTTTTTAATAAAATTTAAAAAACACAATTTATGTATCATTTATTTCAATTCATACATATCACTTAGTATAAATATAAACTATATCAGTTTAAATCAATTTATAAATAAATTGATATATCACATCAAATTTATATGTTTTTTTTATAATTTGCTATATCATTTTATTTACAAAAATGATATAAAACACAACAAATTTCATTAAATTATATTAATTTTCTTTCAAATTTGATATTAATTTTAAATGAATTTATCATATTTAAAATTTTCATATCAATATTTTTCAATCTATACATGATCTAGATAATCACATGTTATCTAATAAGTCGACCGAATTACATGTACATTCAAAATTTATAAATTCTATCAAATACAAAATATAACTTATATAAGTATGTATGTACATATATATGTATATATATGTATATGTCTATGCATATGTACATGTATATATACACACACATATATACATATATATATATATACATATATATATACATATATACATATATATACATATATACATATATATATATATACATATATATACATATATATATATATGTATATATATATACATATATATATATATGTATATATATATATATACATAAATATATGTATGTATATATATATATGTATATATGTATGTATATATGTGTATATATATATATATATATATATATATATATGTATATATATATATATATATATATATATATATATATATATATATATATATATATAAAATGACCTAAAAAATGTGTGTACATGAACATGTATAAAACCAACTAAGCATAAATATATCACATTAAACATGTACTTTCAAAAATATATAAAGTCTATCAAATATAAAATATAACTTACTTATTACAACACATTCACATGATATACATATGATATAAAGTGATTTATTGAATATATGTACATGAACATGTATCAAACTAATTGAGAATATATGGAGAAATAAATATGGGGAGGGAGGGCAAGAGAAAGGAGAGAGAGATTGGATGAAAAAGTTAGTAAATTGTAATACTAGTGGAATCATGCATAAGAACATTTATGGCTAGCTTAAGATTATCCACCACATATGGCAGATTAGTTATTTTATTCATGATGTGCATATCTAGTTGTCTATGGATTCCTATGAATGTAGCCTCATTATTTAAGAATGTAACCTCATTATTTAAGATCCACCTTGACATCTAATCAAGAAGGTTGACACCCACTAATATGTATATCAATATTTTCATCTCGTTGGAGATCTCAATTATTTTAGATAACCTCCATTATTTATTTATTAGGAAATAATGTAATGGGAAGGTTGACACCCACTAATATGTATATCAATATTTTCATCTTGTTGGAGATCTCAAGTATTTTAGATAACCTCCATTATTTATTTATTAGGAAATAATGCAATGGTTGCAAGTATGAAATTACACACTTCAAAATTTGGTGGTACTTCTTATCTACATAATTAGGTTTTTTTTCCATCATACCATTCTCAAAAAATTTACCTTCTAGGTTTCAAAGAAGAAGTAGCTCAAATTGGCATTATTGTAATGATATTGCATTGATGCAATCTTGGTCTTGCCACATTTAATTCATACTACATCCATATCTCACGATTGTGATATTAGCATATGCTAGAACTACCACCCAATAAAGTAATTTGGAAAAGAAATTTCATAAATTGAAAATTGATGCAAATTAAGACCATGCATTATCCTTATTATTGATAATACAATCCTCTTGATTTTCAATTAAATAATTTTCCAAAAAATCTACTTCTTTATTGATTTATCTATGTTCATGTTGAATCAATTAGGTAGCAACTATATCTAGTACTTTATATGTATTGTGACTAATGTTTACTAATTTCTAATTGGGAGATATATTTTTCCTTGTAGGATCTATAATGATAATTTAATATCCTTCACCTACATATAACACCCATTATTAATATTTCATACCTAAAGGTTGAGGAAATGGGCTTGCATCTCCACTTCGTTATTTATTTCATTTTTTACTTCCTTTGATATATATATCATTCTTCCCTCATTGTCCCAAATAGTGTATCTTGCATTGGAGAAAACTATATTGTTTCTTGTTGTACCATTAAAAAGTATTTATTTGATAGGGTTTGTTGCTATTTTATTCCAACTCATAGATTCAGAGTAGAGTTAATTATACTAGCCCCATGAATGGGGGAAACTAATTGCACATTTATAAAGTTTCTCAAATATATCAAATATAAATTATATGATGAATCATAGATGAAATGTCTCCTAATAGATCAAACCTCATTGTCCACACTATGATTACATTAATGATGCACTTTTGAACCCACAAATTTATATGTCACACATGAACTCATAGGAACATGTATATGTAAATTTAATAAGTCAAACTCATCAAATCAAATTATTAAATTTATATGTATGAGAATATAGTTAAATATATTGTCTAGCCTATAATTTTACATGATCATATTTGTGATTATGAATGTGAATTACCACTCTAAGTAGATAAATGTTGTGATAATGTAAGCTACATGAAATTTGTTTCATTATAAAATCAATAGGCATACAAATAACACACATTTTTTTTGTGTAGGTAAAAATTAATTTATACATCTATAATAATCTAAGGATCATTAGGATCATCTAGCTCTCCATAAGCCTCAACGACACCATAAATTAACTAATCTAATATATTGTACTCTTCAAAGTAAAAAAAAGTTCACTCACTAAAAGATTAGGCATGACCTCCTAACCCAATTAAAATGATAAATTTTCCATTCTTGTCAAGTCCACACCATAGAGTAACACCAACAACATGCTCTTGGGTAGCCAATCCTCCATGTGGTTCCTATGACTTATATTATGCTCCATAAGCCCCATATGGTACTTATGAAAAATGTGATGTATGTGCCACCTATGTTGCCTACAACCCTTGAATATGGCTAGCTATTGAGACAATAGAGATGCCATATTCTAAGTTAATCATCTAATATGTGGTGAGAAATTTAGATACCATATAAGTGTGTAATATTTGAAACTCCATAGAATTGTTATTATCAAGGATGTCTCATGTCAACACCAAATATTCTCTAATCAATGCATCATATGTAGTGGATGACATGAAACTTGAGTCTAAATACACACATGGATTTGACATAAATATACCCCCTAAAGACTTATGAATACCTATACAACCTCTCCAAAATATCACTCTAGGAACAAATGAAGGTTAGGATCCATATATAATCTAGCTAGTAAGGAATATTTTATTTTCCCTATCCAAAAAAATAGAGAAAAGAAGTGTGGTGCAGGAGCACCTTGCTCATTAGATGCCTTTAATTGGCAAATTATGAAAAAAATGAATTTTCCTAATGTAAAAGCATGTAAAGCATTGTAGAAGGTCATGGTAAGGCCTATTCAATGATAATTGAGTCTCAAATAGGTTCTAGGAGGTCAAAATGTCAAAAATGCAAAAATGTTATTTTGTTGAAAAAGATGTAAAAGTGGGAAAAAGCAAGAAATTGAAAAAAATGTTAAAGGAAGATGAAGAGACACCTCGTTGGGGAAAATAGTTAGTTAGTTGGAACTGAAAAGGTAGTTGCCTTAGTGGATGTAAAAGCTATATAAAAGCATTGTATTGGTGAGGAAAGGAAAAACCTTGTATTTTTTAATCAAGTTTTGGTAACAAAGTTCCTTGTATTTCCAAATTTTTGTGTTTTTTCACTTTACTAGTCCTTGTACAGATTGTACAACAGTCTAGTGGCCATATATTCATTCTATTTTATTAGTACTTGGTGTTAGAAATTCACTAAAGTAGTTTTAAAAATGTTTCAACAAATTTGAAGGCTAAATTTATGTGATTTGTCTGAAAACCCAATCCAGGGTTTGAGAGTCTTGTAGAGTTTATATCTCCCATCCCACCATTGTAGAGTTAGTAGAATGGTGGGATGGATTGTGTAGGGTATATTTTGTATGATTTTGAGTGTTATGTGTGTTTACAAGATCAGGGAAGGTGAGAGTATGGGGTTTTGCTGCTGCTCACACTAAAAAATAAAGTTTTTCTCATGAAAGTGAATGGTTACACGATGTTATTTGTGAAAATATCACTCAATGATGATGGGAATTTATTTTCAAAGAATAATAAGACATAATTAAACATATTTTAAGAGGTTTCTAAGCATAAAGAGGTTTGCAACATTTAATTTCAGTAAACCCTAATTTTTAGGGCTTGTTTTGTGCTTGAAATAAGGGTTTTATGGAATAGAGATTTTTGGAGCCTTTTTGTCCCTAAAAATGTTTATTTCTTAAGTTTTGAGACATGATAAAAGAATTTTTTAAGTCCTTTGGTGATTTGGTGGTGATCTATGAGTACTTTCTTTGTAAATTTGGCCTAATTTTAAGGCTTTTTCTAGCATACAGTCCATAGTTTAGATAATTTATTTAAAATAAACCACTGAAAGATTTTGATATGTTAATGGTGGAAATAATGGGCCTATTAAGGTGTTTTTTTTTTTGGTAAATTAAATTGGGTTTGTGAATTTCACCTGATTTAGGGTATGATGACCTAATTGACAAGTAGTGCTTTGATTTCATAGAAAGTGGAAGCCTGTAAAAACAGAGACTTAAGTGGAATATTTTGTGTAGAAAATTCTTAATCAATCATGTTAAAGGTATCTCAATGATTGGGAAAAAATTTTGGTGAGTAAACTTGTTGATTTTGTTGATTGAGCAAAGTTAACCCTATAAGCATAAAATGGTGTTTTGGCTGCCAGAGTTTAAGAATCAGATAGATCAGTGTTAGGTGGGTATGTTCATGGTTTGATTCAATCATAAACATGATGAATACTATATCTTGGAGGTCTGATAACTGGTAAGCATGATTTGTTGACACTCTGTCTTGCAAAGAAGAGTAAATTTGATGCATGATGATGAATGATTTGCTCCAGAGTTTTCTAATCTAGAATTTGATTTGTTTATGTTCAAATGATGCTGGTTAGGATGTCTTTGAATCAGATAATGGTCTGGAATACTGATGTGATGAGTTGGCTTGTTGATAGCCTTGTAGTTTCAAGTGAAATCGATGGATTTTGTTGAAGAGATAGTGGAAATTTGGTGATTTGTTCAATTTGATCTTCTCAATTAGAGTTTGGGTTAGAAGTACCCTGATGAATTGATGTTGTTGATAGATTCCCTTGCATCAAAGTGTAGTCCATACTCTTCACTAAATGTATTTTTTTATATAATTTATTACAAAATATATAATATTACCTTATATTTTTGAGGCCACACATGATGAATTACAGTCTAATGAGAATATACCAAAGGTTCTACGACAAGGTTCACACCTAGTGACACAATAACCTCTATCATTGTGAGTACACACATGAAATTGAAACAAAGTCCTCACATCATTAGCATGGACTAGGTAATAAATCGTTAAACATAGTATGGTGCCCCCTAATGTTAGCTAATAACGAGCAATACAATCTCTTAATATTGACATCATCATATGGAGTATATGATCAAATGGTATTAATCATACATTGGAACCACAATCTAATGAATAAAAAACTATCTTGGTAAGGAAATACATAAGTATTATTGATTATTTCATTTAAATACACTAATACATCTCTCAATCTTAAGTGTCATCTCTACCCCTAGTAGCTATATCTACATGAAAATTAAAACAAATCTTAAATTTAAACACTTCAATAAATGAGCATTAATCTAAAAAAAATTTAAAATTTAAATAAATAAATAATCATTTTTCAAAAATAAAAATATATCAAGATCATCTTTTTTTTATCAATTAAATTACACACTTAATTTATTATAAAATTATATATCAAAATTATAATTGAATGGTAAATAGAGTTCAATCAATTTTAGTTTAGAATTGGTCTCTAAAGCTTAATTTGAATTGATATAAATTGCATATCATTTTATATAAAAATTTAATTCTTAATAAGTCTTATAATAATTTTAATATCAATTTTATATACAATTTATACTTAGCTAAATTTTATATTAAATTTGTATTGATTTTGAATATTTATATAAGATTCAATTAAATTTGAATTTGTAGGTTTGGTTAAATGTATTTAGAAAATATCTTTTTTAAAAAGGTGACACATCTTTATGTTTTCACTTTCATTTGGTGTACTAACTCAACTTGAATTTGAAACTACTTCTCAAAAATGTTAATTGTATTGTTGTAGAGCATGACCTATCTGATGCCCCCTTTAACTAGATTGCATCTATAGTCTTAATCCTATTAGTTTGAAATTTAAAATCTCCTACTTCTTAAAATAACTTTCTAAAAATATGAAGATATCAACTTACATACTAAAAATCTAAAAATATATCTTAAATTTATATATAAAACTATTATATTAAATTAGTTTAACTTAATTACTTAAATCTTTGTTATAATTCCCTTAACTCTAAATTTAATCCCATTAAAATTAAAACTATATATATTTTACTAGAAAATATAATATATTTAAAATAACCATTAAAATAAATTAATAACATCCTTATACATTCATCAAAGTTTTAATCATCATAATCGTAGATAAATAATTGTTTTATAAATAATAAATATCCAACAATAATACACATAAAATATTGTTAAATGTTGGGGCTATGATAAAGGAAAATATAAACATGTGAGAAGATGAACCATGACTAAGCCAATTGATGTGAAATCTACCAATTTTATAGTGCCTAAGGAACTCTTACCAAATGGGATCTTAGGAAAAGAGTGCCTCTAATTGGATCCTAAACCCTTGGGTTTGGAATGACTATTTTTTGGGGGATGAAATAATATATTTTTCTTTATCAAGGCTCTCTAAAATATGCCAATTCCTTGGAAATGGAATGACTTAGTATTTTTCTTGGTTTGTCATGGTGTGTAATTGATGTTATGCATGCAAAGTGTGTAGTTGAAGAATATAATTTAGCATAATTTTAAAACCATGGTATCATCCGCATTTATTTCCTTACACATTCATCAATGTTTCAATCATCATAATCATAGATAAATAATTGATTTAGAAATAATAAATATCTGACAATAATACACATAAAATATTGTTAAAATGTTTGGGTTATAATAAAGGAAAATATGAACATATGAGAAGATGAACCATGACTAAGCCAATTGATGTGAAATCTACCAATTTTATATTGGTTAAGGAACTCTACTACCAAATGGGATGTTAAGAAAAGAGTGCTTCTAATTGGATCCTAAATCCTTGGGTTTGGAATGACTATTTTGTTTTGGGATGAAATGATTTATTTTTCTTTATCAAGACTCTCTAAAAATATCCTACGTCCTTAGAAATGGAATGACTTAGTATTTTTCTTGGCTTTTCATGTTGTGTCATTGATGTTATGCATGCAAAGTGTGTAGTTGAAAAACATAATTTAGCATATTTTAAAAAAATGATATCATCCTCATTTATTTCCTTAAATAATCCAAACACCAACTTAGCTTGGTATCTTGGTGGTTTTTATATGCACCTAATTCAATCTAGACCTTTTTTTAGTTGGCCATAGGGAGCTTATGATATTTGACTATTTCCACTTTTTTATTTTTTAAAGTAATTATAAAATATTTTGGCATGCATACATTTAATATAAGCTTGGAATCTAATCTCTTAGAGAGTGGTTTTGAGCACTTATTTAATTAATTTTATTTAATATATATTTATTTTTTTGGATTTTTTAAGATTTAATAGTTTATTTATTTTAAAATAATTATTAAGTAATTTTTTTTAATTATATTATTTTTTGAAAAGAATATGGAAGAAATTTTGAAGGTAAAATTTAGAGAAAAATATAAGAAAAAATGAAAATATTTGTAAATATATAACATATTTTTATAAATAATAATTGTTTATTTTAATCTCCTATTTATTTATAATAAAAAAATTAATTTTGAGGAGCTTTATTATTATAGAAAATGATTTCAAATTATTGTTTATGTTTTATTAAAAAAATATGCGTGACTATTTCTACTACTAAAATTAAACAATAAGCTTAGCTAAGTGATTGTGTAAGGCTATTCTATTAATTTTTATATCATGACCCATTAAGCTTGACTATCAATTTCTATAAATTCAAAAAAAAAATTCTCAATTAAATGTTTAACAAATTGTTGGAAAAGGAAGAAGCTATTCTCTATATAATTTACTCTTGTGGTCATCAAATACATATTTATATGTTTAGCCATCATGCCCATCTTGTCACTTAAAAGACTTTGAATATTTTATGAAGTGTGTTGATAAATTCATAAATTATAAGGCTATTCTCTATATAATTTAGATCTATGGTCGTTAAATACATATGTATAGTCATCAAGCCCATCTTGTCATTTGGAAAATATTTTAAATTTTTGTAAGTACGTTGATAAATACATTAAAATAATATGTTTTTCAAAATATTGTTATATAATTAAATTATGAATTAAATTATTATTTGAATCTATGATCTACATTTTGTAAACACACGCTCCAACCAATTCGACCACATAAGTGCCAATACTATTCAATCTTTTTTTTTAGACTAAATTGGGCAACCCCCCTATAAACTGCAATGTGCTTGGTAAACTTTTTTCACATGACCGGTGATTGTGGCACGATATGCCCTCTAGTACCACGGGGACACGAGGGAGACTAGACTTTAGGACCTCTTGCCTACAACATGATGGTTTAACCAAGCAAGCTAGAGCCCCCGTCCCACCTAACCTACTATTCAATCTAATAACTTATAAAATTTTATGTTTTTTCAACCAACCATACCTATATAATAACCATAAATATAATTTATGAAAAGTGTAACCACTACCTACCATTGAAGAGTGCCTTCATTTCTTTAAAATTGGTCAAATGTATTTAGAAAACTAAGAGACCAATTCAAAAATAATTCAGTCATTTATTGGATGACTTGAACAAAGTGTCTTTCTCAAATGGAATTAAACTAATGGTGTAATGATGATGTACCGTCCCCTTTAGGTTAGTGCTTTTAACATTAAAAAGTATAAAGCACGCGTTCCACAAATGATACTGACATGGGAACAGTAAAATGACGTAATCATTACGTAACATTACCAGAAAGAGGTTGTTAACGCCACGTAATCAAAAGCTTTCCATTTTAGTTGAACAATCAATTTTAATTTTTGTAAAGTACCTAATCCCTTGGTCTTTGAGACGAACCACTTCCACCATAAGTAAATTATTTTACTAATATTTGTTTGTATTATGTGAATATTATTTGGTTTAATGGTTAGATAGTTAATAGTTACTTTTATCTAAATCTGGTAATTTTGACTATTGAATTTAAATATACTCAAATTTGTTGGAACAATAATATTTATTTTATAATATATAATTTAATTATTTCTTATATAGTAACGATTTGTAATATAAGTTTGATATTGGTGTATCTTCTTATTGTGTGTTTTTTTGTATGATTTTAGATTTTTTCTTAGGTGTCAACCATATCATATTATTTTTGCAATAACTTTTAGAGTTGGTGTATTTATTTCATTTCTTGTCTTGCCTTCTAGATGGCATATAGATTTTTAATGGCCAAAGCTTATGTCTTTTACAACAAATGTTGCACTACCCAATGAATTTTGTTCAAAAGTTTGTCCTTTGAACCTAATGTTGTTTTATTTGGTGATGTCATTAAATATGTGTGCATTTGGTATGAAATTTTCAGCCTTCTGATTAGTATATTGTGCTTTTAGTTTTAATGAGTATGATAGTTAATGTAGATTGGTTTTATTTCACGCGTCTTATTTGACAAATCACTTCAAACACACTAATCATTTCAAGTTCTATCACAACCCAAACCGGATTATGCATTATATATTATTTGAAAATTAAAGTCCTATATTTTTTCTTAAAGATGTATAAGATTATTAAGTTTATCACAACATAAGGATACAATCATGTTCCTAATGACATGGATGCACTAGCTACGAAGAGGCGTGCAACAAGTAAAGGATACAAATTTGAATAATAACTCATTTCACACCCATATAAAACTAGAATATCGTTTTCATTGGTAACTCAATTAAGTACTTTGTCAACTTGAATCATGTACATAAATAAGGTATTTCAACAACACTAACTTATTTTAGAATATAATCTTAGGTAAAGACCATCACTTTTAGTAAGTACACATCTATTTGCAATAGGTTTAACCTTTTACAATGAGTAGTCCAATTTAATGATTCATTACATATATATACATATATCTCTAGGAGTGTAAGTGCAAATTTATTAGTAACAATTATATAAATGTTCTAAATTTTCATATAGACTTAGATTCATGGCTAGATTAACACTTCCAATAGTCAAATATGGATATAAACTTAAACACACTTTAGTTAACATGATACTCAAGAATCAAATAAATTTGGATGTAATTTCATTGCTAGATAAGTACATATTCATTCTCTAATTTTAAATGTAAATATATATATTATTAAAAACATATGTAAAGTGCCTCAAGAGAAATCATGGAAACTATGAAACATATACATTTTTCAAGTGTTTGCCATGTTTTGGCTAAGGAGAGAGAACACCATATGAGCACTTTTCATCAAACCAAAGAGTTCTACATGTTCCCTTGTACCACATGACTAAGGCACCACCCATCATAGGTAAGTCCAAAATGAGTACCACATATGTAGAAAGAGAGGTATCTAGCATAAGGTACTATCAAATGACTCAAAATAAATCAAAATAAATGATCCCCTTAGCCAAGGTTTAAGTTGAGTGACAAAATACAACTTTAACCAAATCTCTAAAGTATGTACTCATTGCCACATTAGAATTGTGAACACCTATAAGAATACTCACATAAATCACTTAGCACAAAAGTACATTATAACTATAGTTGAGTACAATACAACTACACTAAGTGGTACACTACAAATTTTCCATGGATAAGAATACAACTTACCCACTATCTAGAGATGTTTGATATGTCCCAAATACTTAAGATTTTCTTATGTTAGTCTCAACTATCTTATGTCGTCAATTTTATGTGAGTTATTTGGAACAAATAAAGAGAGATTGAGTCCCCCATAAACTTAATTTATCCTAATATTATGATAATTCCTCATGAAATGAATGAGGTGATGAACATGAATCACATATGGTACATACATGTACTAATTTTACATATACTTAAATATATAGTGTATTCATTCATTCATACTTAACTTCAATCAAATATAAACATTTGAGAATGATATGCATTCATGAATCATTATTGAATTCATATTGACAATTAGAGACTAAATAACAATATCAAACATAGTCAAATAGAAAAGTTTAAATTCTTTCCAAGATAATTAAACTCTAGTAAAGGTTTGGCATTCCTCCTAAGAAAATTAGTCTTCTCAAGATAACTATAACATTATAAATATTAACCTAGATTTAATTTAGTTAAGACCATACTCTTTTAAGTTTAATAACACATTCTTTAATATATACATAAATCTATTGAATGTTATAATAGGTCTCACACAATACACCCAAACCTCATAGAAAAACCTTAGTCTTCTCCATCAAGTCACATTCCAACAATAATATTTAAAAACTATTATACCAATCAATATACATAGATTTATCTACATAAGTAACCCAATCTAAATTGCATGCTAGCCTTTCATAGGCATAGAATCCTCAACATCTATGTCATTATGTTAGAATTAATTAAAACATTGTGCTAACTTTCTAGGATCGTAACACTACTAAATATACAAAAACAATGTGATATTGCTATCAAGATGCTTGACTGTGTATTTTTATGAGTCACACTCATTGACCCATGTTTCATGAGTAGTGGTTCACAAGAACCCATCTCTCATGATAGTGAATGGTTTACTTAGCACTCATTACATCTAGGTGATGCTCACAGAGGTGAAGCATTGGGCCTTCTCGAGAGGTCACCCATCCTAGTATTACTCCAACTCAAGCATGCTTAACCATAGATTTTTCCCCAAGGTTAAGCCCACTTAGCTTGCAACCCCATTTACAAAACCTTTAGCAAGTGTTGCACCTTATGAACCATTCATTATAGAACCCCTTGAGCTCATCAATTGATAAGTAGGAGGTATTTTCCACAACATGTAAAATGACCTAAAGGGGCTCTATAATGAATGATTCATAAGGTGCAACAATTGTTGAGGGTTTTACAAATGGGTTTTCAAGCTAAGTGGGCTTAACCTTGGGGAAAAATCCGTGGTTAAGTGTGCTTGAGCTAAAGTAGTATTGGGATGGGTGACCTCTTGGGAAGGATTGGTGCTTCACTTCTGTGAGCATCACTTAGATGTAATGAGGGATAAGTGGACCATTCACTATCATGAGATATCGGTTCTTGTGAGCCACTACTCATGAAACATAGGTCAATGAGTGTGACTCGTAAAACTACACAGTTGAATCCTGATAGCAATATCACAAAAGGAAGGTACATAAGGAATCACACATAAGAACTAGGGGAGAATGGATTATGACTCTCATGTACTAGTCCCATTTGCATCGCCATCCTCACAATACAAATTCCCTAGTGCATCTACACCCCTATACGACCTGCCAAGGATCCCTCCTGGATATAACAGTTTACAACTTTCACATTACACCACATAATGCGAGTAGTACAAAAATCATTAAGGAACCATCAATACTCAAGAAGGTAAAAATAAGATTTCAAAATTATAATAAAATCTTGTAAAAGAGAAGTAAGGAGTAATCAAAGTAACAAAAGGAAACATCTCAACTCAAATTGAAACTATTTAAATTAAATTAGGTCCTTGAGGAAAAGGACTATTGCAAAATTCAACACAAATTAAATAGCTCAAAGATACGAAACTACAGGTGCCAATTTTGAAAAACATAAAGAATCATCAATCAATAAATTAATAGTAATACACATTCTCACAAAGATTGCACATTACATGCATTATGTGACTTCTCTAAGCTACTCAAGGGGTGAAGGGCAATGGTGGTCTCAACTAGAAAATATTCACATAATAACTAAGAATAGTACCACACAACCCGAGACATACCAATCCATTTATCCATAAATCATATATATGTGAAGTATCCTGCATATACATTTATCTGTAATTTACAAATTTAAATCTCACTTGAATGAGAATACTCTTCACCACACAAAACTCCATCACAATCACTATAAATTATGTAACCCAAGTAATGTCATAATGTTCCACTGTCACAAGCCTTGAATTTTGTTACTTTATATTCCTTTCTGTAAATATTTGACAATATAATTAAACAATTTCTTTCTTCTCACTCTGTTTCCAACACTTCTTATGACCCATGTATGTTGAACCTTTTCCCTTATACAAAATAGAATAGTAATGATATCTCATAAAACTGCATCCAATACCCATATTTCTAAATATGCAATTGAACCAAAGGAAATAGGTTTCTACCTTTTTTTGAGATGGAACTAGGGGTTAGGACCTATTTCACTCTTAGTTCATTAAGAAATCATAGAGATCCCTCAACCAAGTGAATCAATTGAGGGAAGGACTACTAGGAGGTTTCCTTTGGTGTGATTAAAAGGGGATTCACCACTAAGCAAATGCTTAGAAAGAAAGAAATGAAAGTAATATGCAAATCTAACTATGTAACCTAGGAAATGAAACTTAAAATCATAATAATAAACTAAGGATAAACAAAGAAGCACCTAGAAGACTGGAGATGTCCAAAACAAGGTTAGCAACTCTAAAATTCTGACTTTGGATGTGCAATGGGACTCATATACAAGACTAGGCAATTTAGTCCCAGTTTAGGGTTTTTGGGTTAAACCTGGAATGTGTTGTTGACAAACTAAGATCTATAGAAAACTGTTGAAAATGGGTAATATTGGGACTCATACGCCCAAGGTGGCGATTTAGTCCCAGTATTATGGTTTGATTGAAACTTCTATAGCCTCGAGTGTTCTTCTGTAGCTTTCATCTTGTCCGATCTCCAAGCCTGAAAGTTTAAATTCTGGTCTGTAAGTGAGTTTTTCGTGAAGATGACAACTTTTTGACAACTTTGACAACTTTCTTCAATCTTTCAACTTTGTATTCTAAGGATCTTCAAGCTCTAAAACACCTAAATTTTCAATCACACATGAAGGGAGAATTTTTTTGATTTGTTAGTGGATAGGGGTTTGCCTTGGTCAAACCTCGTTTTGGTAATTAAACCTTGAAATGAAATGAAATAGCATGAAGGAATGATGAATGAATAAATGTAATGTTGCAACTCACCAAACCCTTATAATAAAGGCTGCAAACTTATGTGAAATGGATAGCATGAATGTGGATCTTGACTCTTGATTGAATGCTTGAAACTTTGTCTTGAATGCTTGCTTGAATCATGAAACCTACATCATAAATGTTAGCTCAAAAACACACATGATGCATGAAGAATTTGACATGATGCTCCAAAATGCTTGATAATCAATTCTTGAATGCTCTCTTGATCATAAGTTTGTTATAATGCTTGAACTCAAAATTGCTAGGAGAAATTATGTGAAATAATATTGTATTTATACTTGTTTATACCAAATTTCTCAAAATTACAATACTACAAGCTGACATCAGATCTAGGAGAATAAAATCCCACCAAGAATTGAATTCAAAATAGGTACAAGCTAAAGCAAGACTCATATGCCACCTTGGGCATGTGAGTCCTATTAGCTAAAAAATGGGACACAAACTTCAAGAAATGTTAAGTTCAATGCAATATTTAGGATCAGGCTCTGAAACCTAGGTGGGACCCATATGCCCAAGGTGGCGTATGAGTCCTAGATCACCAAATCTAGAACAAACAACCAAAAAACATGAATTATGATTGGTTATTTAATAAATATCAGGATCATCCTCAAATAAATGCATTAAATAAGGCTTGTGGATGCAAAATAGGACCAAATAAGGCATAAATTAGCCACAATTAATTAATAAAGCCCTAGTTTAGTGCAAAATTGTAAAGATACACTTTACAACACCCTAAATAAGGCACAATTATGTCAATTTAGTTTAAAAGGGCCCTAAACTTAATGTGAATATGTAAAACACATTACAACACTAAATCAATGCAACATTAGGTTCATTTTTATTAACCATTCCCAAATTAAGTGAGGAAAAGGGGCACTTTTTCTGTCACTACATTTAGCCCCCATTTAGTGAGAGGAGGAACTTGCTTCAAACTCGCACTAAAGTAGACAAATATGCATAATCAAGAGGGGTCCAAGTGTACCAATGCTAGTGAGATAAGACAACAATGATCAAGAGGGATGATCAAGCCCCGAGGATCAAGATCCTATGGCAAACCAACATAGGTACAAAAGAACACGCATGTGAATAATGTATGAAATAACAAGATACAAGCATACACTGTCAAAGACATAAAGAAGAAAGAAAAAAGGAAAAAGGAAGGGTGGATCAAGCCTCGACCATTTGTCCAACATGATGTGGATCAGATCTAAGTTGCTTGTCTAAATTTTTTTTTAAGTGGAAATGCATGCTCACAAGGGCTAGTGGAACCTTAGACTGTCCACTAGGTGAACCCACAAAAAGGTGAGACACATACGCGTGCAATCAGTATGTGCTCACACACACAAGCAAGTGTCTATGGGAAAGTCACGCCTAAGTTTTGCCCCCATACACTAACCATACCAAAGCTATACCTCCTGATAACTTTGATAAGGTACTAGAGAACATGAACAACAAGATCCATGAGGCAAGAAAAACTTCATATGTTTGACACCCATGAACAAACAAGATGGCTCCACAAGCAAGCAAAGTGTGTTATGCAAAGTGGCCATATAACAATTATAGTAAATGCGAAACAATGTAAGGTACGTTCAAATGAGTTTTTCTTAGTTCATGTAAGTTGTTAACTTAGGGAACATCATGCTTAATGTCTCCAAGAGAGAACCAATCAAAGAATAGAAGATTCACAACTTAGGGGATGCAGTGTGTCACATCAAGCCACTAAGAGGAATATAATATGCTATGAGAGATCACACTCTTGAAGGACATCACACCCAATGTCATCACCAAGAGAAAGATACATCACATGAAGTAAGAAGACCACACAATGAAACATGAGTTGTAAAATGCAAAAGAATAATGCCAATGTATGCCCCCACTTTAAAGAAAATGATAAACACCATGCTATGAGAAATTACTTTAAAGTAGCAAATGATAAATGCTAAACATAAAGAGGACATGAGAGCTTATTCAAAAAGCCCTATGCCAAGTCATATGTTTTCAAATAAAGCTACGTCATAAAAAGGGGTTGCCCCCAAAATGAAATCCCAAATTCACACAAGGGATCCACGGATTCAGGGTCAGTATGTCTTTTCTACAATGTTATTAGAGAGCTCAAAACTATCATCATTCCCCAAATACTCATGGAATAGGAATAATGACACAAAGAGAGTGAAAACAAAGAAAATATTTTGGGTCAACATGGAAGAGACCTAAATGTATCAATGCCTTGTGTCATCCCCAAAAGGAAAACACAAAACAAAGAAAAGATAAAGGAAAAGATTTTGGGTCAACATGGAAGAGACCTAAATGTCTCAACACCTTGCATCATCCCCAAAAGGAAAACACAAGATAAAGAAAAGGTAAAATTCTTATGACATAAAGAATAATGTAGATACAAATAGAGGAATGTCACAAAGAGAGAGATATATCAAACATAACAGTACACGAAGATCATATATTATGCACACATAATCACAAACATAACATGAAAAAAAAGAAAACAAAGACACGACTAGTAAGGCACATGTGAGTTAACCTATTGCAGGTCATCCACATCTCAATCTTGTTCATCATATACAGAAGGTGGACAACTAGCGAAAGGGACAACAACAAGTGCCAAACTAGGGTCATCATCAAGTTCAACACTCTTCTTAGGAGAATTATCATTTAAGCTTGAATATAAGAGGAAAACAATGTATTCAAATCATTATTCACTTCTTCATCAATTTTAGAAATCTCATCATCATTGTCTAAGTTAATCACAATAGGAGGTCGAATGATAATGTCCAAAGAAGGTACTAGTCTAGGTTGTGGTTGCGATATCAGATCTTTTTGTTGTGGCAAAGGGGGAGACTCATCATGTATTGCTTCAATCAAGTTTGGATGTTGATTTTCTTTATTGTTTTCTTCATTTAACCTTCGAGCAATAGCACAACGTCTATGACTACACTCTCTAGCATTTATGTTTCTTTTATTACGATTTTCAAGTTGCGTTTGTGTAGGAGTGGGTTTATTAACCATAGGTTTCTTTTCTTCAGAAGGAACCATGGGAGGTTGTTCAACCACCTTCTCTTTAGCTTTGTAAACTTGTTTTATCTCAGGAGGCATGACGAGATTTTTTTGGTTGTCTCTTGGTCGTTTTTAGGAGATAGGAAAATTATCTATGTTGGGTGGGTCTTGGTTACTTGGAAGGTCTTTTGGTTCAATCATGGTTTCATCAAGGATAGGAGGCTAAATCATAGGTTGAGGTATGTTTCAAAGGGATAATTTTGTTATGTGTTTTGCCTTAAAATTTTGATAGGATTTTAAAAAGAAGTCCTCATGAGGTTTAATAGGTTTGGGCCAAAAGAAATCCAATGGAAAATTCTCATGGGAAGACACAAGATTAAAACCACTATGGTGCATAGTAAAGATTTTATTGCCTAAGGGAAACTTTAAAGATTTATGCATAGCCAATGGGACAACTTCCATGGAGCGTAGCCATGGATAACCAAGCTTCACATGGAATTGATCTGACTGTCGGGATGATGGAGGATGAGACGTCTAATTGTTTTGGGCCAAATTTTAAAGGAAGGATTATTGAGCCATCATAGGGAAAGAAAAACCATTATGCGTTTTTATCCATGCTTTTGGTTTGTCATATATTTATTGATAGAGTTCATGCACAAGTAGGAATTCTTCAATGATCACATTTTCTCTATAGACGGGATCAATTAATATCCCATTAGTGGGCTTGTCATTGATTCAACCAACTATGTAAAGAGGACCATCAGGTGCATTTCTAATTATATCTTTTGATGGGAAAGCAATGCCAAGAGGAATTTTAGTTCAACCCTTATGAGGTTGAATTTTGATCAATTCAACCATACTATCCATAGGACTTTCTTCATTAGTATCCATTTTGTCATCATCCATGTCAACATTCATCACATCATTCTTCTTAGTTTCACTAGCTTTGATAAATTATATATTATGATTGGCATAGGGTTGGTAAATATTTGCAAGTATTGGTTGGGAGGGGCAACAAACTTATTACCTTGATCATTCACACCTCCAATTTGAATATGATTAGAATCAATGAGGCCTTGCACAAGATGTTTAAGACACTTACAATGTTCTGTATCATGTCTATTTTTTTGGTGAAAATGACAATAGGAATTTGATCTAAAGTTTGGAGGTAATGGCTATTAGGATCAAATTTTTTAATGGGAGGTAAGGAAATCAAGTTCTTTTCTAGAAGTTGTAACATGGTGTTATGGAGGGTATTAGTTAAGGAAGTAAATTGTCTTTTCAGATCCCCAAATGTAAAAGGATTTGTCTTCTTTATAGTATCCACTTGGGTATCAACATGTTGGGTTGGTTGAGGGGGATTTAGTTGAAGGAATCATTTATTGTGTTTCCTAAAAGGTTGATAATTGTTTTGGTTTGCAGATTCAAAATTTTTAGGATGGCTAGAGGTGGGTTTTGTTTCACAACTACTAACCGAGTTTTGATAATCACGAAGGGGGGTACACAAGTGTATGAAGGAGGGGAATTTCATCATTCCAAGCTTATCTTGTATCTTAGTTTGTAAGTTCTCAATGAACATCCGTTGAAGGTGAGGATTGATAATATTTACGTCGATTTGTTAATAAAGCATTTGGTAGCATGAAATGAAGTCAGTAAATTTTTCATCATCATTTTTCTTACATCTCATCAAATCAACTAATGTCATCTTAGGGGTCATGTGCACTTGGAAATGGTTAATAAAGGCCTCAAAAGGTTCTTTGAATGAATGAATTGAGTTATTCGGTAACAAGGAAAGCCATTCTAAAGCAGTATATTTCAAGGACCTAGGGAAAAGCTTAGCCAAGAGCTTATCTTCAAGGAAAAATCATTGCCTAAGGCGGTGTAAGCAGAAACATGGTTAGAAGGGTCTCCTTTCCCTACATATTTCTCAAACCTAGGAATCTCTATGCCTTGTGGTATTGACATTCTTAATATATCCAAGGATAAAGGATTGCTTTTGACATAGTATAATGGTTGGCCATTTTGATTTTGGTTTATGGTGGAAATTTGTCATTGAAGGGATGAAACATTTTGTAAAAGTTGATTAAGGATGGTGTCATTAGTTGTGTTTTGAGATGGAGTTGAATATGGTGGAGGTGTATATGTAATTTGAGAGGGAAGTGACTGGAATACTTATGGGAGGTAAAGTGGTAGGAGATATGACATGATATGTCACAAAGGTACAAGGATTGCTAGTGGAAATACCCAAGGTAGGAATGACATTACTAGTAGGTTGCATCATTGTGGTAAATTGAGGGCTGGTATAGGTGGGAATAGAGGAAATGGTTGTAGGAGGAGGAATTTGAGTTCCTCCATGACTTTGAGTATTGCTCAAAGTTTGAGCACAACTAGTCATTGAGGTAATATATTTTTGAAAATATGAGCTAAGTTATGGACAAGTTCTATTCCTTGTTCACTTTCAATCATGCGACATATGTTATCTATGGTAGGAATAGCAGTCTTGGAAAATTTTTTAGTAATTACTTGATGTTGTAGGTTTTCTAATTCTTCATGGATTTGTATTATGTTTTCTTGAGGGACACTAGCAACCATTGTTTCAACACTTGTCATGCTACTTGAAGGTAAAGAGTTATCAAGGGTATGGTCCATACCTAGTGAACTAGTGTCAACACTATGAGTGAAAGATCTAGATAACCCAAGATCCATGATGAGTGTGTTATTGCGAGATGACATGAGTCTCAAACTACATCTCGCTATAGTATTAGCAATAAGAAACAAAGTTGTAAAGCTCATGTAAGAGACAATCAATGAATGCAAGATAAATGCAATGAACACAAGATAAATGATATGCTTTAAGTCCAATTCTCATGTTTACAAATGCACTCAAAATGAAACCAAATTAAGCTGGATCTAATGAAATGAATGAAATAGAAACTCAACAAACTAAAACAAATATCTAATAACAACAAACAAAAACATAGAAACAAAGTTTTTAATGCTATAAATGCAAGTTTTGGTCTAATAGGGGACTAAATCTCCTAGAGGGGTGAATGAGTCCCAGTTAGGGTTTTTGGTAGATTTAGATAGTGAAAATTAGTCAACATAGAATTCCCAAAAATCAAGAAAAACAACATGTACAGGGACTAAATCTCTTAGGTGGGCGAATGAGTCCTAAATTAGGGTTATACTCCAAGTTCAAATTTTTTTGAGTTGATTCTAAGGTTTCTAGTTTGTATGTTGATTAGATAATTTCAAGGAAATTGAATGATTTAATATTAAAAAATGCAACCTATATGCACTTTTCACTAATGCAAGATTTAAAAGCCCTAAATGCAAATTAACTAATGCAAGATCTAATACAAAGTTAATGTAAGCTAGATCTAGGAATTTAATGCACTCCAAATTAAAAATAAAGGGTTCAAAGGTAAGGTTCACCAAAATGAACTAAAGGAAATAGGGTTCCACCTTTTTAGGAGATGGAACTAGGGGTTAGGACCTATTTCACTCTTACTTCATTAGGAAACCGTAGAGATCCCTCAACCAAGTGACTCAATTGAGGGAAGGACTACTAGGATTTTTCCTTAGGTGTGATTAAAAAGAGGGTTCACCACTAAGAAAATGCTCAAAAAGAAAGAAATGGAAGAATTATGTAACCTAGGAAATGGAAGTAATATACAAATCTAACTATGTAACCTAGGAAATGAAACTTAAAATCAAAATAATAAACCAAGGATAAATAGAGAAGCAATTGGAAGAATGGAGATGTCCAAAACAAGGTCAACAACTCTAAAATTCTGAATTCTAATGTGCATTGGGACTCATATGCCAAACTGGGCGATTTAGTCCTAGTTTAGTTTTTCTGGGCTAAATTTGGAATCTGCTACTAACAAACTATGATCTCTAGAAAACTATTGAAAAGGGGTATACTAGGACTCATACACCCAAGATGGAAATTTAGTCTCGGTATTAGGGTTTGAATGAAACTTCACTAGCCTCGAGTGTTCTTCTGTAGCTTTCATCTTATCCAATCTCCAAGTCTAAAAGTTTGAATTCTAGCTTGTAGGTGAGTTTCTGTGAAGATGACAACTTTTTGACAACTTTGGAAACTTTCTTCAATCTTTCAACTTTGTCTTAAAATGATCTTCAAGCTCTAAAACACCTAAATTTGCAATCACACATGAAGGGAGAAAAATGTTGATTTGTTAGTGGATAGGGGTTTGCCTTGGTCAAACCCCATTTTGGTAATCAAACCTTGAAATGAAATGAAATAGCATGAAGGAATGATGAATGAACAAATTTAATGTTGTAACTCACCAAACCATTGTAATAAAGGCTAAAAACTTGTGTGAAATGGCTAGCGTGAATGTGGATCTTGACTCTTGATTGAATGCTTGAAACTTTTTCTTAAATGCTTGCTTGAATCATGAAACCTACATCACAAATGTTAGCTAAAAAACACACATGATGCATGAAGACTTTGACATGATGCTTGAATCTTGAATTGATGCTCCAAGATGCTTGATAATTAGCTCTTGAATGCTCTTGAATGCTCACTTTATCATAAGTTTTCTATAATGCTTGAACTCAAAATTGCTAGGAGAAATTATGTGAAACAAGCTTGCATTTATATTTGTTTATGCCAAATTTCCTGAAATTACAACACTACAAGCCGACATGAGATCTAAGAGAATAAAATCCCCCCCAAGAATTAAATTCAAAATAGGTCCAAGGTAAAGAGGGACTCATATGCCACCTTGGGCGTATGAATCCCAGTAGCTAAAAACTAGGACACAAACTTCAAGAAATGTTAAGTTCAATGCAATATTCAGTATTAGGCCTTG
Source organism: Sequoia sempervirens (assembly GCA_007258455.2). Taxonomy (NCBI): domain Eukaryota; kingdom Viridiplantae; phylum Streptophyta; class Pinopsida; order Cupressales; family Cupressaceae; genus Sequoia; species Sequoia sempervirens. The sequence continues at coordinate 307,868,662 of VDFB02075321.1, forward strand.
AAACCTAGGTGGGACCCATACACCCAAGGTGGCGTATGAGTCTTAGGTCACCAGATTTGGAACACACAACCGAAAAACATAAATTATGATTGGTCATTTAATAAATGTCAAGATCATCCTCAAAGAAATGCATTAAATAAGGCTTGTGGATGCAAAATAGTACCAAATAAGGCATAAAGAAGCCACAATTAATTAATAAAGCCCTAGATTAGTGTGAAAGTGTAAAGATACACTTTACAACACCCTAAATAAGGCACAGTTAGGTTCATTTAGTTTAAAAAGGCCCTAAACTTAATGTGAATGTGTAAAACACATTACAACACTAAATCAAGGCAACATTAGGTTCATTTTTATTAATCATTCCCAAATTAAGTGAGGAAAAGGGGTACTTTTTCCATCACAACAACAATATTTGTAGCCCAATTAGAAACTTATCCAAAGTTTTGACACACAAGATCCATCCTCAACCCATGGGATATATAACTCAAGGGAAAAAGTTCTTACACTATGGACCAACAAATATGGTTCTAAAAGAGGGGGAGTAGATCCAACTCAATGTTCCAAGGGAAATCATAATATTTCGACACCAGTCCTCTATCTAGCTTAAGGAAAACATCAAGGAAGACTCACAATGTTCCAATGAATGGATCTATTCACTCAACCCCAAGCACACTAGCAGATCCTTCTCCAATTCGAGTGGTCATCATAAGGGGATTTCCAATATATAATCAAATACACTAACAAAAAAATATTTTATCTTTACATCAAACATAATTAACACAAGGGTATACATAGGTAGATCAACCCAGATGTCCACCACACCCCATCCCAAGTTGGATACCCTATATCTCAAAATTTAGTCATGGACACAACGTTCACTGGTTTTCCACAATACGTACAATAATGTACTTCCTCAATTCCATTCAACCTCTATTGAAAATACTTATTAAAAGGACAAAGCAACCTTATTTTATGAGCAATTTTTGTGTACAAAAAATAATATACATGATACTCTTATAGTTGCATTGCACTAAATTTAAACATCATTCTATTAGTGGTAAGGAAAAACACAAAAAAGGAAGCTATTGATACCCAAGCCTAAGTTTTATTTCTTTACATAGAATAATTGTATTTTCAATTTTCTACTTGAATATATAAGTATTGTAGACACGTAAAATGTACTGATTGACATTACACACTTGATCCTGATTACCAACATCATTTCAACCTGAATCGCCTTCTTAAGCTTATCATCACTCTTCGTCCCTTAATTAAATAAATCATTATTTATTTGATTAAGTCTTTCTCTTTTGTTAATTAAATTAATCAATCTAATTTAATTAACCCTAGGTCTCTAGTTAATTAAATAATTCATTTTATTTGATTAAATTATTAAAGTCATCTTATTAAATTAAATAAATTAAATCTTATTTGATTTAATCTAACAATCATCCCCTTCAATTAAATAAATCAAAATATTTATTTAACTAAGTCTAAATCATTTTCCTCTCAACTTTGATTTATTCAAATCTTAAAATCTAAGTCAAAATTGTCAAATCACCTAACCTCCTCTTATTTAATCAAGTCCTGATTAAATCTAATTTTAATCCATGTCCCATCCTCCAACTTTTTCCACTTGCACATGAAAATACATTTAATTCATTTATTAAATCTCTATTTTCTCTTAATTTGGCATCTTTAGAGGAATATTCTTCCAAATTTGAAATCCCTCCAAGTGGATTTGTCCTTCAAACAAGACATTCATTCCTTCTTACATGTCCTTGTGCATTGAGCCAAGTGGCATTTAAGTCATTCTTTTTCCCTCTTACATGTCATTTAACTATTTTCAAATTCCACCTAATTGCATTTATGGGCACATTCATCAAAATGTGCACATCCTTTGCCCATTCACATCTTGACAAGTGGCACTTGCCCATTGGGTGTTGAATGATCCCACATTCATCCCATTTTGCATTTTTCCATCTTGTCTTTCTATAAATAAGAGGTTTCTCTCCTCATTTTGATCATCCACATTTTGAGCAAGTTTACTATACTCAATTTTATCCTCAAACATATCTATTTTCATCAATTTTATCAAGGTCTTAGCTAGGTTATGCAAATTTTTCATCATGGAGCTCATGTGAATCTTCAACAAAGTGGATCAACCTTCATCACTCATCAACATTGCATCATAGGAGTTGGGACAGGGCCAATTTTCACATCAAATTGGCACCAGTTCCCCCATGGGATCGAGAGTTTTCTTGCTTAATTAGGATTTAATTACTTTTCTCATTGTGTTATTTAATTTTTGTTTCCTATTTTGAGCATTATTAGATGGATTTCATAGGAATCTTAATTCTTACTCGCATTGGATCTAATGATATGTTTGTTTCTTGTGTTTTTTAGGTATTAGGATTAGGGTTCTAAAAGTGCATCTTTGTTCTTGTAATCACTTACCCAAAGTAGTACCATCGAAAAGACATATTCACTTCTCTCACGCCTCACAACAATCTTGAGAATCAAAAGGATTTTTGGTGATCTTAAATTGGGTAAAGTGATTTCCTCCACATTTCATTTGGGTTTAAAATTTGAACACATCTTGCGAGTGTGAGTGGAACATATTGTGTACATTCTCTCTCTTTGTTTCGCAACAAGGATTGATCGAGTTATGGATAAGTTTGCTTGCTTTTGTTTATCTTAGAGGGCCTACCTTGTGGGAAAAAGTAATCACCCAAGGGAATGACCCAACTCGCAACACGCTAAAGCCAAGCGACTTCCAATTGGTATATAAGTGTGGATATTGGAACAAAGGTCAATATCACAAGGATTATTCCAATGAGAAGGGAAGCAATGGTCTCTTGCCGCATGGATGTTCCCCCACGAATGAAATTCCCACATTAAAACCCTTGTTTAGAAAAGGCCAAAATCCTTGATCTATTTGTTGGTGCAAGAACGGTCGTTTTGAAGCCACCCCACACTTTTATGGCTTTTAGTAGAGATGAAAAGAATTCCATGGGAGTTTCATGGGTATTGATGTTCGGCTGCTTCGTATAAGTGAGTGTTGTGGAGGGGAACCAGTGGGGTCAAGCATCTAACCATCCACTAAAAGTAGGCGTAGATGGACTTGTCCAAGTGGGGATTCAACAAATACAATCTTTCATATCCATAGGGTTGTACTTGTTCTTGGAAACAAAACACTTTGCTTGTTCATAAACATTTGGAAAAACAAACATTCAACATTATCATCAAAATTTCAAAACCTTTTAGGAAGCAAATACCATTGACAAAATTCAAGTGTTATTGCTTGCCCTAGGGATTATATCCTTAGAGGTTTCTAAACATTTGAATTTATATCTCAATTTTCTTACTAAAGTCAACAATAGGAAACTTTTGCCTTAATTTCCTTGATTTCTACATGACAAAATTTGTGGATGATAAGAAGTTAGGACATTGGACATTTAGTTTGGAGAAACCTAATCAAGAATTGTTTGTGGTAAAAAGAAGTCACTAAGTAAAGCTAAGAATAATTGAACCCCACACATGTGTCTCAAATGATTTCATGCAAGATGAGAATCCAGAAACCAAAGTCAAAAGCTCTTAGTCCAAAAGATCATCAAAAGCATCTCTCAATGCTCTACGAATTCAGACAAAGATTTCTTTTCAACTTTTACAGAAGAGCTTCAAGAAACAATCCCAATTTGTACTTGTTCTATTATTGTCAAAATCCAAATATTTTTTGGGAATTTGAGCATCTTGTTTAGAGTAAAGCATGTTCTTGAAAACTAAGGTCTTGTAAACAAGAGTCTTTTTAGGTACACATAGGATCAAATCAAAACCTTCATCCATCTTTCAAACATCAAACCAAAGTCATCTCACCAACAACTCTTGAAAATCTTGAAATCATCCTTCATGCTAGACTTTTTGGAAAATCCATGAATCAAAATCCTTGAATCAAACATCAAATAATCTTGTTTAGCTAGGTATATGTATATGCATCCTTCTTCATATGCCTAGTTAAATTGTCATCAAATCATCTTGTTTAGCTAGGCATATGTAGATGCATCCTTCTCCATATGCTTAGTTGAATTATCATCTTATTTGGTTAGGTGTGGGTACGTAGATGCATCCTTCTCCCTACACTTAGTTAAATTATCATCTTGTGAGCAAGTCTATCCCATAAATAACATCCAACATCTTGGGATTCATTTGTTCATTATCTAAAATCAAAGCAATCCAAAACTGAATCAAGGTCAAAATCAAAATCCAAGAATCCAAGAATCCAAAATCAAAATCAAAACAAATCCAAACAAATCCAAGAATTCAAAAAAAGTCCCAAAAGTCTAGCATCCCCTCAAGACCTTCTAAGAGTTTCATCATCCATGTCATTCATCTTTCACACTTTTCATCATTTCACATTTGATCCTTAATCATCCTAGATCTTCTCTTTTGAACCTCATTTTATGGTTCAAACTAGATCTCAACACAAGAGGAACATGGAAGCCAACAAAGAAACATCAACTTCAAGTGACCTAAGCCAAAAAAATTATGAAATGAACGTCGTTATATCAAGCAGTCCCCTAACTAATCTTCCTTCATCATCACAAAATCCACAAGAGGAAGGTCAAGTAGAGGATATCACCAATAATTCCTTTCAGATGACACAAGATGAGATCACCGAAATGGTCCAAAATCCCGAGAATCATAGAATTTTCAACATCACGATGAAGCTCCATCCATCACAATACATGCTTGAATTAGCAAAACAAGGGGCTAAATTCCCTTCCGATTACGATGTGAACACCATTGTGGAATCACCTTTTGGGGTCATGCCTCCAATTTCATCCATGCCCCCAATTCAAAGCATCACCCAAATCATTCCACAAATTACATCATCCATTGCTCCAACTCAACCCATTGTTAACAAGGAAAGCACATTTCTCAATGCACTACAAACACACCCCCTCATGAATAATCAAGATTTGGAAAAAAACACCATCTTGGGGCAATCCATACCCAAAAATACATCACATCCATATGTTTCGCTCACCTTTCATGATCCTAATGACCCAACATCATCATTTCACGCAACACCTCAGACCTCTCTCCCTATGACCTTGCAAGGAGAAGGTGACCTATTTGGACCAGAGGGCATCTTTGACCTGCCATCTTCATCATTTCCCCAAGGGAGTATTCCACTCACTTTTCCACTCCCACAGTTGCCATTAACATCTGCATCACCTCTCGGTTTAGTGCTTCCTCCTTTACCAAACATCAACCAACAAAATCAAACCAACCCCCCAATCATCAATCAAAGCATCATACCAAATCCTCCCATCTTGCCATCGATATCACAATAACAGATGACAACCACCCTAGTAATGCAAGCCACCATCACATCATCGGTCATCCCCCAAATATCTCAAAACATGGTCTCTCAAGGACCAAGCATATCAATCACACCATCCATCATCTAAAATCCCATCATCAATACAATGATGCCTCTCATCACCACAACAAACACCATATCAAATCCACATCCACCACCACCACCACCTCCAACACCAAACATAAACTTATCAATCCAATATAGCATTGTGTTACAAGCTGCTCAACAAGCCGCTCAAGCTGCCCAAGCCGTACTATAAGCACATCAAGCACAAGACTAAGCTTTATTGCAACAACAACAACAACAAGCTGCTCAAGCTGTAGAAGCTTCCTAGGCTACACAAAAGGCTAAAGCACAAGCTCAAGCTCAGGCACAAGCCCAATACCAAGCTCAACAAGTGCAAGCACAAGTGCAGTATCTCACACAACAACAAGCAGTCCAACAACAAGCATACTAGCAAGTGCTAAAGCAATACCAAGAAGCAGCTTGACTAGCAGCCCAACAACAAGTGTTGTTGACACAATAACAACAACAAGAAGCTCAACAACATGAACTATTAGCGCAACAAGAATAGGACCAACAACAAGCATTGTTGGTACAACAACAGTTACAAGCATATTTGGTGTAGCAACACATGCAAACACCATCCACCAATACATCCAACATCCCACCTATCACTCAAACACCCTCATCACTCCAAAACACCTTCAATCCACCCCTTGATTTGCAAGATGATGTGACAATGCAAATCAAATTGCTCTCGCAGCAAGTGATTGATCTTCAGTCAGGGAAAACCACAAAAACACCTAGCAACTTGTGACCTTATCCGTTTGAAAGGAGTCTTGCAATGAAACCATTCCCAAAGGGATTTGAGACCCCCAAATTTGATATATCATGGGATGAGAAACCTTGAAGATCACATTAGGGAATTCCAAGTACATTGCATGGAAGTCACATATGACGATACATATTTGGTGTGGCTATTTCCTAGGAGTTTGGTAGGCCAAGCCATTGAGTGGCTCTCTTGCCTTCCTCCTAGCATCAAAAAGTTCCAAGAAATAGTAGACGCATCATAAAAAATTATGCCTTCAATATCGGTATGGATGTCAGTCTAGAGGAACTATCAACTCTTAAACAAGTAAAGAACAAATCATTTTCTTCCTTCTTACAATGATGGCGGTCCAAGGCCAATAGGAGAAAATGGGTCATGCCTGAAGAACAAAAAGTTTGCACCATCATCTCCAATCTTGAAGGAACCTTGGAATTCCATCTCAAAGTGCAAGGTATCACCATGTATGACCAATTGATCTCCAAGGTACTTAACATTGAACGAGATCTTATTGCACAAGGAGGGTCACCCACATATCTTGAACAAAAAAACAATCGCCCATCCACCAACTATATTGAAAAACCTCACACATGGGTGAAGAAAAGAAACATTACCAACAATGGTGTTGTCGATGCCAAAGTTGTCATCAATGCTCCTCGACAAAACACACTCGCACCCCAACAACAACGCCAAAAAAATCATCAAGCTAACACTATAACTCAACAACCGAGCAATCAAATAATCAACAATGTGAACGATCAAAGGGGACCACCCCAACAAAAAAAAAATCCCCCAAGTGGAAGTACACAGCCCTTGGGGAATCAGCTGAATCCATCATGAAGAGGCTGGTGGCGGAAAAACTCATCACAATCCCCACCTATGACAATTATCAAGAACCCTTGGTGAAACCGTAGTGGTACAATGAAAATCACCTTTGTGATTTCCACAATACTAAGGGACACACAACTTCCAGTTGTATGAGGTTGAAGAACTTGATTCAAGACATCATTGATGATAAAATCATAAATGTGGAAAAACAACTGAGAAATCAAAACATCAAGATCTACACGAATTTGATGCCCAATCATAACAACAAAGGGAACAATAACAATGATAAAGGAAAGGGTGAATTTAAAAGTGTGAATCATGTATAGGACCATGTCATCGCATCCCTAGATGAGTATTGCACTGTTATCACCATCAAAGGAGCCCAAGCTGATTGTGGAGTCACCACAAGAGGTAGAAAAATCACCATCACAGGGTAATCTTAGCCACCTAGAGCACCCACTTCCAACTCGAGAGATGTTCCCAGTGGCTATAATGTCTTTGATCAGTTGAAAAGAACCCCAACTCAAATCTCCATCATGGAGTTACTAAAGATATCATTAACCCACAAAATATCCTTGAAGAAGCATTAACCTCATCCACTGTCTCCGTGGATCTTGATGTTGAACAATTCCAAGCTATGGCCGAAAAAATCATCATCCCAAATATTCTTACATTCTCTAATCAAGACTTTCCCACCCAACCATCTCACAATCTCACACTCCATTTGGAGGTCCTAGTGCATAAGAACAAAGTCAAGAGAGTCTTGGTGGATGGGGGTGCACTTTTAAACCTCTGTTCACTCAAACTCATAAAGAATCTGGGAATCTCAAAGGATTCCATTGAAAAAGGAAAAGGTATCACAATCAGGGCTTACGATGATCAAGAAAGAGTGTCTTAGGGCACTATCCAACTCCCTATTCAAGTAGGGCTAGCAATTATGGAAACCGCCTATCAAGTCCTCAACCTCGATTTTCCTTACAACATTCTCCTGGGACATCCATGGATCCATGGGATGCAAGTAGTAGCATCAACCTTCCACCAATGTGTCAAGTTCACATACCAAGGCCAAGAAGTCACTATCCATGGGGATCCCAAACCCTTTTCTTACTGCAAGAACCTAGAAGCAAAATATTACAAAATCCCCTAGGTGCCAAAGAACAATGAAGGGCCCTCAACTCCATAAATTGATCCAACTACTCTCGCCTCCACTTCTACGACAAAGATACCCACCATCCTCACCATATCTAAATTTTAGGTAATTATCCAGGACAACAGGTGTGGACATTATACAATTCCAAAGAATTCTTTTGTGGTAGGAGAGTTACCACAATCTCCCAGGTCACGAGGACGACCACAATCAAATGATGCTTCCTCATCCCAAACCTTCACAGCAAGATCTTCCAGCTTGAAAATTTGGGGAGATCTTGGCTGAGAAGTAATAAAAGAAGACCCATCCCATATCCTATACCAAGACAATAGACCAGTAGCTGATCTACCTATGGATGATAGCAGTAAAGGCTTACAAATGATGCTCGCCATGGGCTATGATAGAAATAAAAAGCTTAGAAAAAATGACAATGAGCTTCTAATACCCATCATTCCTGAGACATGAATGAGAAATATTGGCCTCAGATGTACCCCTCTGAGTATAACCATATGTGGTCAAAATCCCCCAATTAAGAAGGTCAAAACTCCTCAGCAATCAATAGTCAAACTTAGCTCACCCGTATCTATAGGTCGAGTCATAGGAAACTTCACATTTGACATAACTGACATCTGTAGTAGTAGTGATTACGAAGATCCCATAACCAACCTACCTATACTTTTTGAGGACACCACCCTTCTCATGATTAGTACCGTGTCATTTGATTCAACTAGTCAAACCCATGAAATCAACCTAGTATACCCCCAACTCATCGATTACAACCAACAAGGACCACCAGTTCTAGACACTTTTTAAAATGATGAAGCACTCTCAAAATTCATGGGACTGCAGAGCACGATACCATGCAAAGATCATAAGGCTAGGTTTGATATCATTTTGGACACACAAGCTTACTACAGGGAGACGATTGAATCCTTTAGCCGCAAAAGCAAAAATTTGAGAATAATCTCAAGGTCTTTGAGTGAAAACCACACCGTGGCACTCTCTGACCCTAAAATAGTAAAAATAAAGAATGTATCCAATGATGAAAACCTCTATGAGATGCCTAAGGATGAAGGATTCAATCTTCCTCTCAGTGCTCTACATTAGGAAAAGTCAACAGTTCTAGCCGAGAAGTGCAACCCAGTCAACTTGGGAACAAAGGAAACTCCACATATCACATTTTATGCTGAATCATTGATGTTAGAAGATCAAGAGCTCCTAGTTGCTTTCTTAAGAGAGAGGAAGTTCAACTTTACATGGAGCTATGTTGACATGCCCAGGCTTGATCTAGAGATTGTGGTCCACCATCTAGCAGTTTACCTTGAAGCAAATCCTTTCAAACAAAAGCTCAAAAAAATGCATCCTCAAATTGCCTTGTTAGTCAAAATGGAATTGAAGAAGCTACTTGATGCAGGGTTCATACGGCTAATCGACTATCTAGAGTGGGTATAAAATCTAGTTCCTATTTCAAAGCTCGATGGGGGCATCTGTATATGCACATATTTTAGAGACCTGAACAAGACATGTCCCAAAGACAACTTCCCACTTCCCAACATTGATATGATTATAGATATGACTGCAAGACATTAGATGCTTTCACTAATGGACAGATTCTCTAGGTATAACCAAATTATGATAGCCAAAGAAGATCAACATAAAATGACTTTTACTTGTCGATGGGGGACATATTGCTGGAACATGATGTCGTTTGGCCTAAAGAATGTTGGAGCAACATATCAGAGAGCCATGACCTTAATCTTTCATGACATGATCCATAAGACTGTGGAAGATTATGTCAACGACATATTGGCAAAATCCAGAAAGAAAAGGGACCACATAGCAACATTGAGTGCCATCTTTGACAGATTGGAGGAATACAAGGTCCACCTTAATCCAAAGAAGTGCATCTTTGGCATACAATTAGGGAAATTGTTGGGATACATTGTGTCTATGAGAGGAATTGAAATAGATCCCATTAAGGTAAAGGAAATCCTCGAGATGGAGGCACCTAAGACATTGAAACAACTGAGAGGCTTACAAGGTAGGCTCTGGTCCATCTGCCAGTTCATAGCTTAGCTAGCAGCCAAGTCAATCCCATATTCTCACCTACTCCACAAGGGGGTAGCATACAAATGGCATGACAAGTGCGATTAGGCCTTCAACAAGATCAAGGAGTATTTGCTCACACCTTCAGTTCTTATGCCACCAATCCCAACAAAGCCTTTAATCCTCTACATATTAACAAAAATAGCAGCTCTCAGTGTTCTCCTAGCCTAACATGATAAAAATAGAACAGAGAGTGTCATCTACGACATCAGCTGAACCATGGTAGGGCATGAGTTAAATTATTCCTTCATCGAAAAAGCTTGTCTAGCAGTAGTGTTTTCCTCATAGAAGTTCAGGCACTACATGTTAACACATAAAATCAAACTCATTGCCAAGATTGACCCACTCAAGTATCTTCTCTCCAAGGCAGTGCTCATAGGAAGGATGGCCAAGTGGGTTATGATCCTATTAGAATATGATATCGAGCATGTAGAGTGAAAGGCTATCAAAGGGAAAGCTATTGCAGACCAACTGGTAGAAGCACCAATGTACTCAAAGAATCCATTAATTTCAGAGTTTCCTGATGAATCCATCTTCAACTTAAGCATAACAGACCACTGTAAGTTGTACTTTGATGGCTCCTACACACAACATGGATAAGGAGCCAGGGTCTTTTTTATCACTCCACAGGGAGACTGCATACCAAGGTCCTACAAGTTGGCATTTCCCTACACAAACAATATCGCATAATATGAGGCTCTAACCATAGGACTCAAAATAGTAGTGCAGTGGCATATCATGGCTCTCAAGGTATATGGGGATTCACAGCTAATAATCAATCAAGTGAATAATGAATATCAGGCTAAGGACAACAAGCTAACTCCATACAAGAAATTGGTGGAAAGTCTTAAGGAGCCCTTCATTGAGATCACATTTGAGTAGATACCTAGAGCAAACAATAGAGCGGAAGATGCCATGGTGACAATTGGATCCCTATTGGATGTCCCTCATAATGTCCCAAAGCATGAATTCCTGGTAGAGCAGCTTCTCATGCCTACATTTGATGTACCAATGTTAGAATATGTGTGCAAAATCATTGGTCTTGGTGATCCTTCGTATCATGAGAATAGGAGTCCTCCCAGCTGACATAACCTCAAACCTTAAGAAAACCTTTGTCAAGAAAGCTTGTCATCCTAGGAAATACCCTTGACTGTAGGAGCATGGAGGGAACCCTATTGTGTTGTTTAAATGCTGAGGAGGTATTGGCCACCTTAACTGAGGTGCATAATGGTATTTGTGGTTCACACTCGAACAAAATGACCTTGGCCAAGAAATTGCTGAGGATGGGGTACTATTGGCCTACCATGGAAAGAGAAGCACATGACTATGTCAAAAGGTGTCTACAATGTCAGCAACATGGGGACCTCATCCATGCTCTAGCTCAAGAGCTCCATCATATTGTCACACCATGGCCCTTTTCACAGTGGGGGCTTGATCTCGTTGGAAAAATAACCCCCACCTCATTTAGTGGCCACAAATTTATCATTACCGCCACTGAGTACTTTACAAAGTGGGTGGAAGCCATCCCCATGACATACATCACTGGAAAGTAGATATCTAAGTTTATTTTTAACTACTTAATATGTCGATATGGTGTTGCTCAAGCTATTATCTTTGATAATGGGACACCATTTAAAAATTAGGATGTATGTGACCTATGCAAAAAATTCAAAATCCAACATCACTTTTCCACTCCATATTATCGCCAAGGCAATGGCTAAGCAAAAGCCACCAATACAACCATTTTGAAGATCCTCAAGAAAATAGTCAATGACGCAGGTCATGACTGACATCTGTAGCTAAATCCCGCCCTCTGGGCCTATTGAACCAACATCCGCACACCAGCAGGTGCCATCCCCTTTTCCCTAGTCTACGGATCAGAAGCCATATTACCCATCGAGATTGAGCTCCCGTCACTGAGAATATCACTACAAAACCTCATCACGGATGAAGAATACTAGGTATCAAGACTGAATGAGCTAAAGCTACTAGATGAGTGGCATATGGACACTTTAAATCATTTGCAAGTATATCATAATTGACTCAAGAGGAGTTATAACAAGAAGATCAGGAGTCAGACCTTCCAAGTCAAAGAACTTGTGCTAAAGGAGAATAAGAAGAACACGCCAAACCCAAATGGCAAAGGAAAAATTGAAGCCAACTGGTTGGGACCATTTATCATCACAACAAGCTACAAGTCAGGGGCATATTAGTTATCAACACTGGAAGGGGAACCTCTCTAGGAGCCCATGAATAACTCCCATCTTAAAATGTTTTATGCCTAGTCTTGCAAGGTATAGAACAAAAAATACAAAAAAATAAAAAAAATGTCCTAAAAAAATGGTCACCTTGATGAAAACCTAGAAAACAGGCATCTTGGTGACAAAAAAAAAAAAACAAAAAGGATTAAAAACAGCAAAGACAAAAAAATCGTCCTCTAGTGAACCACTTCAGTGGCACTTTGGGCAAGTACCTTGGTAAAAACCTGGCAAATAGGAACTTTGTGTAAATAAGCACTTTCCATCCACCAGGATCTTCACAACTCATTCTGTATGCTTCCATCATCCATCACATTCCATATCCCCATCCATCATCCATTCGACATTCGCATCATAGCTTGGTCCTGTGTTCGTGTCATGATCCCTTCTAGTACTAATCAACCCATTCTCAAGGTTAGTTTGTCCTGCCTTTATCGGAGTAGTCTATTGCATCATGCAAGGGGCATGTTCTCATCAGATCAGATTCGTATATATTCTTGAAGTCCCCAAAATCAGAAAATCCAAAACATCAGAAAATCAAAAAATTCAAAAAATTCAAAAAATAAAAAAATAAAAAAATCCAAAAATAGGTCAAAAATTTAGTCAAAAAGTCAAAAAATAGAGTCATCTTGTCGAACTATGGGTCTTTGAGCCTTGAACGTAGGCAAGGTTGATCTTTGAGCATTCCCCAAGACACTTAGGTCAGTCCTTTAGGAGTCCGTCATAATAAACTGGCAATCCATTTGTTCATATCTCATCAATAATCGAGTCTTTGTCAGTCGAACTACGTGGTATTTGCGTGTATAATGTAGGCAAGGCTAATCTGTTGATCAACCCTCGAGGCCCCTAAGATAGGTCTTTATGTTAGGTCTTGGTCAAAATCTCGAAAAACCCCAAAACATTTGAAAATTTGAAAATCAAAACAATTGCAAAACATCTTCAAAATACCAAAAACAACCTCAAAATATTTCAAAACTCTAAAAAAATCCAAATATTTGAAAAAATCCATCTGTCTCATCTTGCTTTCACCTGCAATAAACAATCGTCATCCTCAACCTTTGGTGAAACAATCATAAACAAGTCTAGCAAGTTCAAAAGTGAAAACTTAAACGTCAAAGTCTCAAGTCTAGGTTAGTAAGTAAACAATATGGTCAACTCTTTGTGTCAATAGCCTATCATCCAATCAATCCCATATCAATCATCTGATATCATCATGTCCTAGGATGCATCCTTCTTTCAATGGACAACATCAAGCATCACCATAGTTTAGTCTTGGCTAGCGGTATTGAAGAACATTAGCTTGTTTGTTTGCTTTATCCTTATCTTGTTGGATTTATCTTATTGCTCTCATTTCAAGGATCTATCGATGTCTAAACGAAATATTTAGAGAGAAAGGAATGGGGCAATGATCATTATCTTTTTATCTACTGTGCTTGTTGGATATTCTTGTAATATAACCTTGGTCATATGTGCTTTGTTTGGGTGTAGGGAGGATGTTTTAGGTATCTTGTTGACCACATGGGAAGACTTACTTTTCTATGTTTTGGTCCGAGATATTTGAAATATCTGAACTTCACTTCGAATAAGGTTCTGTATGCCAGGTGTGAACAGGAGTACTCTTATTTGATTTTCAAGTCAAAGTCCATCGCACTAGGTACAACACCATCCTAGTTCTTTATACCTTGATGCATTGTGCCTACGTGTGTTATCAAACATAAGGTAATTGGCCCTTTGAAAATCCCAACTCCTCAGAAAATCATCATCATCATCATCATCATCATCATCTTGTGTCTTGTTGGAATCTCTTGCTTTCTTCTATCTTCTTTCTACACTAACATGGTACCATGACAGTTAATCAAAATTCATCATCTATGCATCCATCCTGCATCCACAAACCATTAGCATATTGCATATCATATCATATAGGAAATATTAAATCATATAATATGCATTGAAATTCCATAATTTTCATAATATAGATTAGTTATTCAAAGCATTTCATTATTTACACATTTGCATTCATTTGCATCATCATATTCATAAATCATATAAAACATCATTTGCATTCATCATATCATATCATCGTCATAGTATCCATAGAACATATATAAGCACCATTCATTTTCAAAAGATAATCATCATATAAATACATCACCATATAATGCATGAGAAGAGATAATGAAAAAATTGCATTTCAGCCATTAGGGGCATAATATAGATTTGTTAGTCGCAGAATCATTGCATTTTGCATGATCATATCATAACATAAAAGATATTGAAAAAGAAAGCATCTCATCACATTTACATCATCACATAGAACATAATGCATATCATAACATCACATAACATCATTGCATGCATAGAAAATAAAAGCCATCCATAATGCATAAATATAATAGAACACATCGCATCGAATCAACATCATCTCATATCATATATATTATCATCAAAATGTACATTGTCATGGTACAAAATTGGATCAAAATATACATGTGTATGTCAATAGAGTACAATGGCCCATGGGGCTATCAAAAATGAGCCCATGGGGTGCAAAAAGAATCCTATCTTTGATAAAAAATAGCCTAACCCTACTGGCTGCTGCCCTCACCACCTGCTCTCTCCCCGTGATCCTCTACAGGTCTATGGCCTGTCCTCTATGAAAATTCTGGGACTTGGGCTATTCTCAGAATGACTTGATAATAATGCATCCTGTAATAATCAGCCTCCTGGATGGCCTCCCTATATGATCGAAGTGATACCATGCTTCAGGAGGAGGATGCATACATACTCTCAATCTACTAGCATCCTCCCATCTCTGCTGCTGCCTACAACTCTACAACTTGTCTCTGCTGGACTGCCTGGTCCCGCTCTACCTGTAATTGATCCCTCTCAGCTGTCAGTGCCTATAGCTGGAGAATCTAGCCATCACTGAGGTTTGGATGGAGAGGTGGCTGCACGGGTGGTTGATCATGGCCCCTGTCTCTAGGCACTATCAAAACCCTATCTTGGTGCCCATCCTGCTGTCTCGGGTCCGGATAGTGTCTAGGGACATCCTATCTCTGCTGATCCAGCTGCAGATCTAGATGTGGTTGATCCTATGGGCCCCTGTCTTGATCGGGCTGGTGTGGTAGCCCATCTCCGTCCTCATCTCTGTCTCTTCCCCCTCAGCCTCATTGGTCCTGGCCTCAACCTACTGCTCTGCCTCTTGCCTTGCATCAGGAAGATGGTGTCCCTAGCATTGTAAGTCTAAGAGGTGGCTTGAACCAATCCCTATATGCCTACGTAGTCCCTACATCAGCTTGCCCCTGATCATATGGCCATGGCCTAGCCACCAGCTGCATAAAAATTTGCACCGCCTCATGCGCAAGAATGTATCGGCCCTAGGAGCTCTAGTTTGTCGTACGTGCAAATACCATGACATACTGATCATCTGACCTATCTTGCAACTCCTCGAACTGTCTCTGGACTCTTCCTGGTAGATACATCTCGAGCACCATGTGCTCCCTACCCTAGATTAGTCTATCTTGGTGAGCGAAAAAGATGTGTTGCACATCATCAAACCATGCGGGCCATCCAAGATATGGCCACCATGTAAATGCTCGCATGTCATCCAGGACTCTCCTCCAATGAGGAATCCCATGTTGTCCTGTATGGGTGAAAGAAACACCTCCTTTGTATCACCAGACAATCGGATCATCTGGCTCCATAGTGACTGGAATGACCCTCAGACGAAGCACAACAATGTGCTCCCAAGCCTAGATGTGCATGAGTGTGACCCCCGCCCCAAGTGTTGTGTCGTAAGTATGGGAAAACTCATGCAAATATTTGTACAATGAGGCCAATATAACTAGCCCCCAAGCAAAGCATGTCCATCGCCAAACCATGCACTCCCAAGCGAGCCCCCATCTATGTTTGAAGTATTAGCCCCACTGATATGGTGCGATGAGACTCGATATTATAGCTGCTATGACCAATTGAAAGGGTGACATAACAGGCCTGTGACACTCCAACTCGATCTGGCCCTCACAAAATACAATCTCATCAAGACCCATCACGTCGTAGCAGGCCTCCCTCCCGACATCCACATCGTATATCACATGCTCTCCGTGGATGGGAAATCTAAGTCTCCACCACACATCCTCTAGTGTGATCATGGCCTCGCCTATCAAAAGATGGAAGGAGTATGTCTCGTTGTGCCACTACTTTGCAAGCATTGTCATCATCCCCAGGTGTGTCCTCATGGGTGGTGCATAAGTAATTTACCACAGTCCAATCACCCCTAAGTGCTCTTGTTGTCGCTCAGGAATATCATCCAAAATGCCAAAAAGATCCCAGGACCTGTGCTCGTGTGAGTAAATTATCATTGCCTCCTCCTGCATTAGGAAAGCCACCGTGTTAAAATTTCGTAAAAATCGTGATCTTGATTTCTCTCAGCGTACTCGAAATAACTTATGCATCACTGTTTGTGGGTGCAGTGTAGTTTGAAAGTTCCAAACTATGCCATTAGGAGCTATAAACTCTCAAACTCCATTGTGGCGTCACAGTTTGAGAAGGTGATCAATTTAAAAAGAAACCCTAATTGTAGAGGGGCCCCCGCGACACACTTTTTATGTGCGGTTCAGTTTGGAATTTGAACCCTAATTCCAAATCATGCCACAACATCGCTATTCACGATTGTGGCATAGTTTGAGGCCGCAAGGCACTAAAAGACAGTTTTGAGCAGTGCTATACTGGACCACTCCTGAAAGACCTAACTTCTAAGCTATTAAATGCACACGAAAATTAAAAAAAAGAGGTCTAGTCAAGTTGACTCATTGGTTGTCCAGTGCCAGGTAGCGTTTGGTGTGTGTAGTCTGTCCAAAATGTGTCGAGGAAGTTGTCGTTGCGCCATCTTGCAAAGGGGTTAGAGCTCAAAAAATGCAAAATCTCTAAAGGCTAAATATTGAAATGAATTGGAAATGGCCCCTTGAGGCCTATTTAAGTCTAAAAATTAGGGTTTTTTGACCCCATTTTGCCGTCCAGTCAGGGTTTTGGTCCCTCGATCCCATTTTTGCCCAACTGAGGGTTGTTTAGCACCATTTTTTGCTTTTTATCTCATTTTTTTGGCATCCTGGAGCCTTTTTGGATCCGTCGAGCACCTTATCTTTTTTTTTCACAAGATCACCCAAAAAGTTGAAATTTTCATCCGATCTCTCAAGGGGGCAGTATATTGGCATGTTTTCACCTACTAAGGCAACAATGGGACAAGTTTTGAAATCAATTTTTTTTTGGCTTTTGATAAAGATAGTTTATTCTTTGAATTGACGCAGCAAGTGCATCGCTTCAAATAGGGGGAAAATGTAGACACGTAAAATGTACTAATTGACATTACATGCTTGATCCTAATTACTAACATGATTTCAACCTAAATCACCTTCTTAAGCTTATCATCACTCTTCGTCCCTTAATTAAATAAATCATTATTTATTTGATTAAGTCTTTCTCTTTTGTTGATTAAATTCATCAATCTAATTTAATTAACGCTAGGTCTCTAGTTAATTAAATAATTCATTTTATTTGATTAAATCTCTAAAGTCATCTTTTTAAATTAAATAAATTAAACCTTATTTGATTTAATCTAACAATCATCCCCTTCAGTTAAATAAATCAAAATATTTATTTAACTAAGTCTAAATCATTTTCCTCTCAACTTTGATTTATTCAAATCCTAAAATCTAAGTCAAAATTGTCAAATCACCTAACCTCCTCTTATTTAATCAAATCCTAATTAAATCTAATCTTAATCCATGTCCCATCCTCTAGCTTTTGCCACTTGCACATGAAAATAAATTAATTCATTTATTAAATCTCTATTTTCTCTCAACTTGGCATCTTTAGAGGAATATTCTTCTAAATTTGAAATCCCTCCAAGTGGATTTGTCCTTCAAACAAGACATTCATTCCTTCTTACATGTCCTTGTGCATTGAGCCATGTGGCATTTAAGTCATTCTTTTTCCCTCTTACATGTCATTTCACTATTTTCAAATTCCACCTAATTGCATTTATGGGCACATTCATCAAAATGTGCACATCCTTTACCCATTCACATCTTGACAAGTGGCACTTGCCCATTGGGTGTTGAATGATCCCACTTTCATCCCATTTTGCATTTTTCCATCTTGTCTTTCTATAAATAAGAGGTTTCTCTCCTCATTTTGACCATCCACAGTTTGAGCAAGTTTACTATACTCAATTTTATCCTCAAGCATATCTATTTTCATCAATTTTATCTAGGTTATGCAAATTTTTCATCATGGAGCTCAAGTGAATCTTCAACAAAGTGGATCAACCTTCATCACTCATCAACATTGCATCATAGGAGTTGGGAAGGGCCAATTTTCACACCAAATTGGCACCAATTCCCCCATGGAATCAAAAGTTTGCTTGCTTAATTAGGATTTCATTGCTTTTCTCATTGTGTTATTTAATTTTGTTTCCTATTTTGAGCATTGTTAATGGATTTCATGGGGAATCTTGATTCTTACTTGCATTGGATCTAATGATGTGTTTGTTTCTTGTGTTTTGTAGGTATTAGGATTAAGGTTCTACAAGTATATCATACCATTATAATATTTTGCATTTTATTTAGAAACACTAGTCTCCATTTTGAAAACATTAATCTTCATACTGACCAACTATTTAACTTCAAGTTACTATCAAGACATACTATAATCAACAAGTAAAGGAAATCAAGAGTTTTAACCATAACTGAAATTTACACTTTCAAAGAATCAACAATTATAGGTCACCAAATAGTTTTAAGTGTTGAAGCAAGCAATCAAGCATATGAACTAACATCGAGTTCAATTCATAAAAAAAGGTTACACTTGTCAAATGAACCAACAACTCAACTAGATAGCTTTCATAATTAAATCTTATTTGACAATAATCAAATTCTACCAAAACATCTAGAGAATGCAATATCATTAATGATTTACCAATTTGATCTTGAAGTTATTTTACTAGATTGTATTCAAAATTTGAAATCCCTATTTCATTGCCTTACTAAGAAAACACCTTTGGCGTCATTAAAACAACTACCTACTATAGACTCCCACTACCCCATTTTAAACCCCTACACTTTTATTTTATCACCAATTAGAATGACCCACTTAACTACAAAATTTCTTAATAATTTCCCAAGATAAAGCATCTATGAACCTTCATTTTATTTTTTATATTTAAGGACCTATAAAAAGAGAGCTATGAAATTCTAATTTCCATCTTCATTATGAGGCAATAAATTCAATTTGATGTACATATGTAACTTAATTATATTTAAGCCACCACTTGTAGTAGAGTTGGCTAGGGATTGGGGTTTTCTCCCTCAAGGTATTAGGTTTGACTCTCCTTCATAGTGGGAAAGGTGGGGGTTAGTAACAAGTGTTCATGTGTCTACTCTGCTAACCTGGGTTATATGACTGGACTTTGCTACTAACCTTTGCACATCCAAAATTGAGTGGTAGAGGAGAATGCATCAAGCTCTGGGTTTTTCTCAAGGCAACAGTCAGATTTTCAAGAATGGTGGTCAGTTCCAAGGGCCCCATGGCTATCAAAGGGATAAGCAGTTTGCAAACTGTCAAGTTTTCAAAAATGGCGATCAAAATCTCAAAATTGGTGGTTGCTTCTAAGGGCCCCATGGCTACCATAAGGATCAATAATTTGAAAATTGCCATGTTTTCAAAAATGGCAGACAAAATCTCAAAACTGGTTGTCGCTTCTAAGGGCCTCATGGCTACAGTTATAATCACAAAACTGGTGGTCACTTCCAAGGGTCACATGGCTATCGTAAAGGCTAGAAGTCTAAAAATTGTCAATAAAATTTCCCACAAACTATTCCTCCTACCACTGGCCTTTGTTATGCTCAAGGAAAAAGCTTGATGGGGAGAAACAAGAGCCTTTCAACATCTATGAATTTGAGCCTGGGCACTCAAGAAATTTTTTGAAATCTCTTGGAAATCGTCCTCCCTGGTCTAATATCGTCTCTAATTAGAAGGTGCCACTTTCTTCTCCCAACTCCATTCTAGTAAAGTTCTCCTTGCCAAAGTACCTCTTAGATGTAGATGGAGTGCCTCTTGAACCAAAAGCACAACCCCTATTGGAAAAGATCTCTAACAGAGAATTTCCTTCTTGGAAGAAAGGAAAATATCAATTCAATCAAGAAATAAACTTTTCAAAGAGTGCTAAAAGATTGGAGGTTGGAAAGCTTTTTCCAAGGAAAATATGGGTGCCAAAGCAATAGAAGGAACTGTAGACTCCTAAAGTGAACAAAGTAATAGTAAATGTAACACTACCACAAGACCTATTACTCCCACAAATCCAAGATCTTTGAGGCATGGCCCTAATTTGTAAGTTCTGGCACCTTACACCTGCTTTTAATCTTTTACAGGACTAGAGTTTTTTAGTATGGAAGGGAGCTAATATATATTTTTTTATCTAGATCAAGGGAAGGGTTTCTTCATTGAATTTTTTTATACAAAAGAAAGTAGGAATGTAATTTTCAGAAATAAGGCATGGGTTTTAGAGGGTTCAGGTATTTATATGTAGTAATGGTCTCCCAAATTTAGCCTCCAATCTTCTGCAATAAGGTACATTTCATTCTAGGTTCAACTACCTTCTCTACCAATGGAATATTGAGAAAGAAAACTCATTGAGATTTTTTCCTACTAGATGGGTATTTTTCTTAAACATGATCTGCTCTTTTTCAAAAACCCATCTTATCGAGTTAGAATGTGTGTATTGATGGATATCTCAAAGGATCTCCCATGTTATCTTCACATAAAATCATTAAATGGGTTTGGTTTTAGGAAATTTTGTTTGAGACCCCACAAAATGTGTGTGCACAATTCCACCTAATAGAGCATTAAAAAAAAATTGCCAGTCACCAAATATTCATTATCAAAGCCATCAACCTTAGTCTCAAAACCCAACAATACATGTGGATTCACCATTTAACCCATATCATAGGAATACTGATTTGAAATAACATACAAGAAAATAGATTGGATTATACCCTAAAAAGAGTACAAAGGCTTTGGTGGATTCAATGTTCAATTCATCATGCACTCATATAGATTTGGTACTACAAAATAGCAAAGAGCTTAGCCTAGGCTCTGAAAAAAGATTCCTATGTCAAGATATCCTAATAAGACCATCCACAAGTAGGAAGGAGAATGATACCCTTATTATAAATGAATGAAATATGGTTAAATTTTTCCTGTTTGATGCCCAACTCTCTATGAGTCTTGCTTGCCCATTAATGGATGAAGGTCATAAATATAAGTTAATCATCTCTTTGATATGGGGCAGCTCTGACAATGTGGAAGGTAAGTTGTTGAATGTAGTTAATATACCACACTATAACTTGATCAAATTGTCTAAGATACAACTGCAAAAGGTTGAAAATGAGGTTCATAACCCAAAAATTTGTGAATTTCCTATCTAGATGTTTTAAAATAGGGTTATAAACTCCAAAACCCAATATTAAGGAGGTCATTCTTAGTGTTTAAATATTTTGGGTACTCATTTAAATTGTATTCCCCAACCATGCCTTCTGTATATATGCAATAGTTGGAACAAATTATAAGATCTTTGATGTTTTTTAATACAACCCCTTCTAAGGAGAATCATAACTTATCTTTAAATAATTATGACGATTCTCAAGAAGAAGAACTCATCTTAGAGATTGAGGAAGTTTAGGTTGATTAACAACCTTTATTGTCATTTTCCTTTTCAAATGAAGAAGAAGAACTATTAAGCTTTAGAACTTGATAGAAGAAGAAAATCTAGAAGGTTTGGCTGATTAGATAATCACTTCAATGGGCTAAAAATTAAATGATGAAATTGTCGATGAGGTAAATAGGGAAGTTGGATATTTTGAATTCTCTAATACGCTATCCATTTCACAAAAATCTAACACCCTAGGAAATATCGATTGGTGAAAATGGAAGAGAAAATAACAACAGGGTTGCAATTAACTTTGGATAAAAATATTATAGTTACTCCAAGAAAGCAACCAAACTTGAGGAGAGCATATTTCTCTCCTCAAATGTAATGAAGAGAACATCTTGGAATGTTAGGGGTATAAATGCTTCTAAAAAAATAGTCTAGATCAAGCATCATCTAGATGCTTGTGGGACCAACATCATATTGTTACAGGAAACTAAAATGTCTGAAAATGGTTTTTAATTTATAGTTAACAAATGGTCAAAATGGAAGTCAATTTATTCACCTACTCAAGGGGCATCTAATGGATTAATTGTATTATGGGATGCTAAAACTATTAGATTCAATTATAAATGATACAAGTTGGCAACTAATGAGAGTCTCACATTTTGAATTAAATTTTTATTTGATAAAAGTGTATGGACCAAATACCACTATTGGTAAGAAATTGCTCTATGATAGTCCAAAAAACATTTTTGAAAATCTGGGAGAGGAGAATTTTATAATAGCAGATGATTTCAATGCAATTTCCTCTTTATTGGAAAAGAAAGGAGGAATTTTCCCTCCTCAAAAAACTAGGAGGATTTATATCTTTTATTCAAGATAATACTCTAATTGATATACAACCTACAAATGGAAAGTACACTTGGACAAATCAAAGGAAGGACTTTATATAGATTGCAAAGAGGTTGGATAGATTTTTATCATCACCAAATTGGGTGGTAGGTGAATGTGCTCTTTCATCTGTTATCTTACCCTTGTTAGGTTCAGATCATTATGCAATATCATTAAGTATATCAACTACAAATATATGCCCAAAATGAAAGTCATCTTTCAAGTTCAAAAAAATGTGGTTTGGACATCTTGATTTCTTACCTCTCCTTCATAAATGGTGAGGAATTTCTCCATATACTAAAGGATCTCGAATGTATCAGCTATGTTGGAAGATTACACATGTTAAGCTACAAATTAGGCACATTCCTTTAAGAATATTTTTGTTCAAAAATAAAAAAATATTTAAACATTTAGAAGAAATAAATGAGCACATTATTTCAAACAGCTTGGATGTAGCCACTTTGGAGCAACAACAGATTTTGCAGTCATAATGGTCAAAATTGATTATAAGGGAGGAAATATATTAGAGATAGAAGTCATGGGAGCTTTGGTTAAGGGAAGGTGACTGAAATACTAATTTTTTTCATATCTTGACTCAAATTAAAAGGTCCATGAATTCCATTTTCTCAATTCAAGATAGTGAGATGGGTGTAACTCTCACTAAGGAGTATGATATTCACAAGGAGTTAAATTATTTTCAAACCTTTTTCCTATCCCAATAAATCAATAAGCTCAACAAAATCAAGTTAGATTGGATTTATTGTAGGCGGTACCCAAATTAATTGTATAGGAGGATAATGATAAGCTAATGAAGCCTTTCACATTAGAAGAAGTAAAGAAAGTGGTTTTTTCCTTACCAGCAGATAAGGAACTAGGTCCTGATGGATTCACAATGATTTTCTTCCAAAAATGGGACTTTATAGGAAATGACATTCTAATGGCCTTAGAAAAATGAAGGACATGAACATTGCTAAAATAATTCAATGTAACAAATATAGCCATAATCCCAAAGTTTAAAGATACTAAGACTTTTGTTGAATTCAGGCCTATAGCTTTGTGCAATATAATATATAAGATCTTCACAAAGGCTATTTATTTAAGGATCCACCCTTTCATTCCTAAAATAATTTCAAAAGAGAAAGGAGGTTTTGTGCTAGGTAGATAAACAAATGAGGGAGCCTTAATAGCACACGAGATATTACACTCCATCAAATCTAACAACTTGTCTTCTTTTATTATTAAATTAGACATGATGGAGGCATATGATAAGGTAGACTGGTCTTTCTTGATACAAGTGTTGCAAAATTTTGGCTTTAGTAATAAATGGAGTAAAAGGATTCTCTCATGCTTATCTAGGGTAAAAATTTTAGTGCTTATTAATGGATCTCTTGCTGGTTTTTGCAATTCATCATAGGGAGTTAGACAAGGGGATCCCCTCTCCCCCTTTTTATTTATAATACTTACAAAATATTTGAGTAAATTGATTAAAAAGGCTCATTTGCAAGACTTATGGAAAGTTATATCAATCCCTTTCACTAACATATCTGCTACACACTCATTATTTGTAGATGACACAATCTTGTTTGGTAAATATGCTATCACAGAGGCAAATCAAATAAAAGAAATACTAGATAAGTATTATTCTGCATTTGGGAAAAAAATGCTAATAAATCTAAGATTTGCAAGTTTAATACTAGAGCTGGCATAAAATGAAAGTTAATGAAACTATTGGATTTTCAAGAAGCAGAGTTGTCATGCACATACTTAGGGATACCTTTCTTTACTGGTGCAAGTAAAGTTTCATATTGGAGCAAGATAATACAAAGTATAAGAGCAAAAATATTGTCTTGGAAGCACAAATGGATTTCTCTATCAGGTTGAATTCAAATGGTAAAGTTAGTATTGGTAGTGATACCAAATTAATACATGGTAGTTTTGAAAGCACCCAAATAAGTCATAGCAGAAATAGAGAAACTCATTAAAACCTTTCTGTGGAACAAAAATATTGATGAGAAAAAAAATCCATTAATCTCACTAGAAAATATGTATTCTAAAAAGCCCAAAGGTGGGGTAGGTATTCATAATATATTTTTATAAGAAACATGGCTCTTGGAGCAAAGTTAGTATAACATTTATACACAAAACTAAGTTTGAAATGGTGTCAAATAATGCAAACTAAGTATCTAGACACTGTGCTACCAAAAAGAATTTTTACCATATTAAATCCCCCTTGTGGGCTCTCTAATGTGGAATTTTTTATTAGCATGCAAAAAAGTCAAACTCCATATATATCATGGGAAGTGAATAATGGAGAAAATGCTTTTTTCTGGAAATACTCATGGAATGGTTTTCCCCCCTTACAAAGTAATTAGGAGTTACATTCAATTGAGGTAATTTTGCTAGATATATGGGGTCCTAAAGTCGAAGATTATGTTCAAGGTTTAGAGGATCTAACAAGGAAATTTTTATAGAAAGACTTGTCAAATACTCCAATATTTGACATTCAAAAATAATTATTGAATAATATGTTAAAATAGAGACTTGTTTTTAAATCAGATTTGGAGGCTAGGTTAATTTGGGCACCTTAAAAAACTTAAGGATATATAGTCAAACAAGGCTACAAAGCTCTAATCAGTAATGGCATGCAGCTCAAGCACATAGATCACACTCTTTCTATTGGAACTCTATGGTGCTATCGAAGGTAGGTAGTTTTGCTTACTTGGCCTTAAGAAATATAATTTTAACAAGTGATAGGTTGTCCAAGTTGGGACTTGCAAAAAAGTTCAAATGTGTATTATGTAAAGAATTTTTTGAAGACATAGATCATTTGTTTCTACATTATTCTTATGCACAAGCCTGCTAGTCAATTGTAAAAGAGAAGTTTAGTTGGTTTTATCCATTGCATAAAACTATTTTAGATCTTTTCTCAAGCTAGCCTGTGCTACACAAAATTTCTTTATTTGTTTGCATTTGGTAGGTAGTCCTAGTTGTGGTCATATAGAATATATGGTGGATAAGAAACAAGTATATTTTTAGGGAAGAGGTTCCATCCATAGATTAAAAACTGTTAAAATTTGAGAAATCAATTTCATAGGTAGTAAACTCTTATGCTCAAAATCATAAATCTGTTTCTTCTATTTTTACATGGGATGAAAGAATATTAAAAAAATGGAGTTTACTTGTCTTACCATTCAAAGGAAATTTACATCAACCTTCAAAGAAATAGTTGTAGAGAAATTTAATAGTAGGGATACCTCCCTCCACAAACTTTTGTATATTAAACTTTGATGGTGCATCAAGAGGGAATCCTAGGGTTTCATGAGTAGGGATAGTTATTTGGGATTCAAGGCTTCATTGGTGGGTGATAAATCAATTCATATTCCTCATGGAACAAACAATGTTGCTAAAGCTCAAGAATTTTTGCATGGTATAAATCTAGCAACAAAGCTAAAAATCTCAAAAAATTAGATAGAGGGAGATTCTTTATTAATTGTGAATGTGTGCAAGGATATAAAAATGCAAAATTGGTAACTAAGATACATTCTTCATTAGGTTTGGTTTCTTTTGAATAATTTTGATGAAATTTAAATTTCACATATTTACAAAGACGTTAATCAGCTGGAAAATTGTATTTCTAATATGGTTGTGATCAACAATAGCTTGAGATTGAATATGATAACACATCCATCAACAGGTATCCAAGGTGGAAATGATTGTTTCTTTTGAGAGTCCACTTTTCTCTAAGTCTTAAGTTTTTTTAGGTGATGGGGGTAATAAGTCCTCATCAATATCAAATAAACATTGTTGACCCATTCTAAAATTGAAGAAATGCTGAGGGCAATTGCTTGCTGTTAAAATTTGAAGGAATGGTGGGGGAAACTATTGTATTGCTTGCATAAATTTTAAAGGAAAATACTCACAATCATTTGTGGGTAATGTGGTACCAATCAACAAGTGTATTTATGAATAGCTAACATTTTGGTTGTAGGGTATTCATTGCTTAAAGTCATCACACAACAAATTATTCAAATATTGCAAGCCAAATATTATGTGGAGTAATGGCTAGCTCCTCGTATCCCTTAAGTCTTGTGCCAATTTTGTGCAAATTTCAATCTTCTAGTTGAAGATTTGTTTATATTAGAAAATGTAGGAGGGGATTAGGCTCTACCAAGGCTCTAGAGATGTCCCCCACAATTCCACCAGCTACCATTAGGAAGCATTCTTAGTGATTGTGGAATGGCAATGAAAGGTGGACATGTCAGCTTTAGGAAATGGATTCACAAAGGTAGCACAATATGGGTGAACAAATTTAAAATACAGACTAAGGGTAGAAGGAAGGTCATGTTGGTGGAGGCATATGCCACATAATAAAAGTTCTAATATAGTGCCTCCTTGTAATTCCACCAACCTACATCTGAAAGTTCATTCACCTTCTACAAAATGGTGGGGGAAAATGTCACATGTTAAATGATTTTTTTTTTTGGAATATACTAACATATTTAAAAAATGTTGTAAGGATTTCACTAAGAACATGGTATAAATCATACTTAAAGGACAATTCATATCTAGGATTAGATTTCCAAATGTAAATTATTCAAAAATAGTCTAGATGGACATGACATTCATTACATACCAAATGCATTAATGCACGCCTACTTGCAATTTTGCCAACTTTCACCTGCAAGTCTTTCCACTCCCCGTGGAATGAAAGTGGAAAACGTCACACATAAAGTTGTAATAAATTTATGGTACTAACTTTTTTTCTTGCAAGATCATTAATTGTTCAAGCTCGAAGGCTCTATTATTTATGAGCTTAATGCATATTTCAAAGTATTTAAGACAAGAATAATTGTGCCAAATCATAACATGCTCTGGATGGAAAAGGTACACATCACATATCAAATAACATTTCTATTGATCCCAAGAGTGCTCCCCATAATTCCACTAGATTTCTCCTCCAACTCCTCCCAACTACTGCAAGATGGTGGTGGCTTACTTCTTTGGCACTTAAATGGCTACATGATCATTAATTGAGTAAGACTAGTGGCTCAAATATATAAACAAATGTGCTAAATCTTCACTTGCATGCTTCAATATGATAGCAATAATTAATAAAATATCAATCAACAACTTTTCATTGGTTTGCAAGTCAGATCGTGGGATTAACATGGAATTAATCAACACTTTCTCACTCAACGATCTTTAGTGTAGCTTGTTTGTCAGTGTAGACATGGAAAATATACCGACACACTTAATCCAGATTTATTAACACCGTTTCATCCTAAATCATCTTCTTAGGTAGTCATCACCTTTCATCCCTTAATTGAATAAATCGGTTTTATCTAATTAATTTGTCATCTTCTTGTTAATTAAATTAATCAATCTGATTTAATTAACCCTATGTCTCTATTTAATTAAATAATTTATTTTATTTGATTAAATCTCTAAAGTCATCTTATTAAATTAAATAAATTAAACTGTATTTGATTTAATCTAACATCACCCCTCTTTAATTAAATAAAGATCAAAATCTTTTATTTAATTAAATCTAAATCATATTCCTCTCAATTTTGATTTAAATCAATCCAAAAATCTAAATCAAATAGTCACATCAACTAACCCCCTATTAAATTAATCAAATCCTGATTAATTTAATCCTAATCACCCAAATCCTCTAGATTTTGCAACTTGCACCAATAAATCATTTCTTTGATTTAATGATTCCCTAATTACTTTCAAAATGACATAAAAAAGGGAATATTCCTCCAAGTTTGAAAATCCCTCCAAATGGATTTGTCCTTCCAACAAGGCATTCATTTCCTCTTACATGTTCTTGTGCATTGAGCCAAGTGGCATTTAATTCATTCCTTTCTCCTTCCAACAAGTCATTTCATGCTTTTCAAATTCCACCTAATATCATTTACTGTGCACATTCATCAAAATGTGCTCAAGCTTCATCCATTCACATCTTGACAAGTGGCACTTGGCCATTGGATGTTGAGTGATCCCACATTGCTTCATTTTTCTCATTCCTCCATCTTGTATTTCTATAAATAGAAGGATTTCCTTTGTATTTTGGATCCACAACTTAGAGCAAAGTTACCATCTTCACATTTAGAGCAATTTCATCCATTTCCATAGCATTTCCCATTATCATAGCTAGGCTATTGCAAATTTTATCAAGGAATCACATTGTTCTTCATCACAAAGTGGATCAATCTTCATCATGATCATCAAGCTTGCAAAGGAGTTGGGAAAGGGCCAATTTCCACATCAAATTGGCACCAATTCCCCCATGGGATTGAGAGTTTGCATGTTTAGGATTTCATTGCTTTTCTTGTTTTATTCTTTATTTTCCTTCCTATTTTGAGCATTGTAGATGAATTTCATGGGGAATCTTAGTTCTAACTCTAATATGGATCTAATAATGTGTTTGTTTGCTATGTTTGTGTAGTTCTAGGATTGGGGTTCATAGTTAGTACCATATTTCATGAAGGTCGCATATCAGGGTGGTGCTTCCTCTTAGTATCTAGATTTCAAATTAGCTACTAGATTATGGGATATCAAGTGTCTTTAGACACTTTTGGAAGCAATTATAATTCCAATTCTAAGGATTTCACCCCTTCAAGCTTTTAGGACTTAATAGATTTCAATTTGGGTTTAACATGAACAAGGAAAAAGGTTTAAAAAGAACTTTAGGAAAAATTACTAGATTTTGTTTAAGGTTAACAATTGAACAAACAACTTTCATCTTTCATTTTGGTGCTTTAAAAAAGAATCAAATCATTGCTTTGAAGATTTAAAATGAACATGTACATCTTTGTTTTTGTAATCACTTACCCAAAATAATATCATCTAAAAGACGTATGCACTTCTCTCACGCCTCATGATGATCTTGAGAATCAAAAGGCTTTTGGTGATATTAAATTGTGTAAGTGATTTCCTACACACTTCAATTTGGATCCTAAAATTGAACAAATCTTGTGAGTGTGAGTGGAACATATCGTGTGTGTTCTCTCTTTGTTTCTCAACAAACATCGATCGAACTACGAATGTGTTTGCTCGCTTTTGTGTTATCTTAGAGGGCTTGCCTTGTGGGTGAAAAGTAATCACCCAAGGGAATGACCCAACCGGGAACACGCTAAAGCCAACCGACTTCCACCTGGGATATAACTGTGGGTACTTGAGGAAAGGAAAGTATCACGAGGATTGTTTTGATGAGAAGGGAAGCAATGGTCTTTTGCTGCATGGATAATCCCGCATGAACAAAATGCCCGCATTAAAACCCCTTGTTTAAAAGGCCAAAATCCTTATCTATTTGTTGGTGCAAGAATGGTCATTTTGAATCCACCCCATAATTTTACGGCTTTTAGTAGAGATGAGAAGTATTTGGCTGACCTGAGAAGTGAGTGCATTGTAAGGGGGAGCCTGTGTGGTCAAACATCTAATCATCCGCTAAAAGTAGGCGTAGCTAGATTTGTCCAAGTGGGGATTCAACAAATATTGTCTCAATATCCATAGGGTTGTGCATGTTCTTGGAATCAAAACACTTTGCTTGATTGTAAACATTGGAAAATAAACATTTAACATCATCACCAAATTTCAAACCCTTTAGGAAACAAATACCATTGACAAAATCTAAGTGTTATTGCTTGCCCTAGGGATTCTATCCCTAGAGGTTTCTATTGGATTTATATCTCAATTTTCTTACTAAAGTCAAACATTATGTAACTTTTTCCTTGATTTCCTTGAGTTCCACATAATGTACTTTGTGGGATGAGAAGAAGTTAAGACATTATACATCTAGTTTCAAAAGCTAATCAAGAGTGTGTTTGTGGTAAAAAGAAGTCATTAAACAAAGCTAAGAACAATTGAACCCCACACGTGCTTCATCAAATGATTTCAAAAAATTCAACATCCGAAAACCAAAGTTCAAAGCTCTTAGTCCAAAAGCTCATCAAAAGTGTCTCTCAACACTCTACGATTTTAGAGAAAGATTGGTCTTCAAATTCTACAGAAGAGCTTCAAGAAACAATCTCAATTTATACTCATTTTATTATTTTCAAAATCCAACCCTTTTTCAAAGGTTTGAACATCTTTTGTTTAAGAGTAAAGTGTGTTATTCAAAACCGAGGCCTTGTAAACAAGTGTCTTTTTAGGTACACCTAGGATCAAAGTCAACCTTCATTCATCTTTTAAAACATCAAACCAAAATAATCTCACCAACAACTCTTGAAAATATTGAAACCATCATTTATGCTAGACTTTTTGGAAAATCCATGAATCAAAAAATCCTTTGAATCAAAATCCTTGAGTCCAACATCAAATCATCTTGTTTGTATAGGTATGTGAAGATGCATCCTTCTCCATATGCATAGTCAAATTATCATCAAGACATCTTGTTTGGTTAGGTGTGGGTAGATGCATCCTTCTCCCTACATTTAGCCAAATTATCATCTTGTGAGAAAATTTATCCCATAGATAACATCCAACATCTTGGGGTCCATTTTTTCATTATCCAAATCAATCCAAATCCAAGAATCAAAAATCCCAATCCAAATCAAGGTCAAAACAAAAATCCAAGAACCCAAAAAGTCCCAAAAAGTCTAACATCCCCCTCAAGATCTTCTAAGAGTTTAATCATCCATATCATTCACCTTTCACCATTTCACCATCACACTTTTGATCCTTAATCATCCTAGATTTTCTCTTTTTGAGCCTCATTTTATGGTTCAAATGAGATTGCAACAAAAGAAGAACATGGAGTACAACAAAGAAACATCAACTTCAAGTGACCTAAGTCAAATCACACCCGAGGTCAATCTTATTGGACCCAACAACCCACTACTCGATATTTCTCTCATAACACAAGATACTCAAGAGGAAGGGAAAGTGGAAGACATCACCAATACGAGGATGACCAAAGATGAGATAACTGAAATGCTTCAAAACCATGATAACCACCGAATCATCAAAGCCATGATGAAACTGCATCCCTCCCAGTACATGCTTGAATTGGAAAAAGAAGGAGCAAAACTCCCTTATGATTTCGATGTAAGCACTATTGTGGAGAAAATTTTTATGTCGCTTGTACCATTCACCTCACCCATTTAGATCATTGTCCAACCCTTTCTGTAATCCACGTCATCCATTGCCACCACACAACCCATTGTCAACAAGGGGAGTGCATTACTCCATTCCCTTCAACAACATCCCCTTGTCAATAATCAAAATTTGGATGCTAATACCATCACGAGTACATTAGGTACCATGCCTCAAAATCCCCTCCACCAATATGTCCCATTCACATTCCATGACTCCAACAACACATCTTTCCACACCACACCAGCATATGCTCTTGACCCATAGGTTTCGCTCCCATTGGTACAAGCGGGCTTATTTGAACAAGGTGGGCTCTTCGAGGCCTCATGATCACTCATCCCAGTAATCCTTCCACCACTTCCAGTTCCAATCCTACCACCACCTCCACCACTGTTACCTTTGCTACGAACATCCATATCAATTCTAGGTTTAGGGCTTCCCCCTTTACCTAACACACATCAATCAATCCAAGGAAATACGCCAATCACCAATCAAATAATCACATCTAGTCCTCTGAATATACCATCAATATCACAACAATAGGTGGTATCCATCCAGGCAATGACATCAATCCCAACACCCGAAAACATGGTCTCCCAAGGGCCCAACACCTCAATCATACCATCCACCACAATCACTCAAACACACATCTCAACCACTCACCACCACATCTAACATCCCAAATCCACCACCACTACCACTAAATCCAAATGCGGCAAACCAATACAACATAGCACTACAAGCTCACCAAGCCTACCAAAAGGCACTCCAACAATACCAAATTGCGCAACAAATACAAATCGCTCAACAATCAACGCAAACCACTCAGGCTGCTCAAGCCACTCAAACCACTCAGGATGCTCAAACTGCTTAGGCTACTCAAGTATTGCAAGTCGCACAATAAGTGACACAATCTCAAAAAGTGCAACAAGCCACCCAACCGCAAGCCAAAGCATTGTTGCAACAACAACAAGCCCAACAAGCCACTCAAGCTGCTCAAGCCGCTCAAGCTACTCAAGCTGCCCAAGCCGCTCAAGCTGCCCAAGCTGTCTAGCAAGCACAAGCACAGGCATACGCACAAGCATAGTACCTCATACAACAACAAGTAGCCCAAGAACAAGCATACCAACAAGTGCTGAAGCAATACCAAGAACAACAAGAAGCATCCCAACTAGCAGCCCAACAACAAGCATTGTTGGCACAACAACAACAAGAAGCTCAATAATAGGCATTATTAGCACAACAACAATAGGACCAAAAACAAGCGTTGTTGGTACAACAATAGTTACAAGCATACTTGGCGCAACAAAACAAGCAAACACCATCCACCAACACACCAACCAATCCACCCATCCCTCCAACTATTGAACCACTGCAAAACACCTTCATCCCCCTTGATCTGCAAAATGTATCAACATAAATGAAATTTATTTCACAACAAGTGCTCGATCTTCAATTAGGGAAAACCAAAAAGCCACCAAAGAAATTGTGCTCCTATCCGTTCGACAAGAGAATTGTCATGAAACTGTTCCCAAAGGGATTTGAGATCCCAAAATTTGATAAATATTAGGGAACAGGAAACCCTGAAGATCACATCAAGGAATTTTAGGTGCATTGCATGGAGGTTGCATATGATGAAACTTATCTAATGCAATTGTTCCCTCAGAGCTTGGTAGGCACCACCATTGACTAGTTCTCTCATCTCTTAGGAATAAAAAAATTCTAGGAAATCATGGACGCATTTGTGCAAAACTATGCCTTCAACATAGATATGGATGTGAGCTTGGAAGAACTATCAGCTATGAAACAATCCAAGGGAGAAACATTTGCTTCATTCTTAAAACACTGGTGATCAAAAGCCAACATAAATAAATGTGCCATGCCTGAAGAACAAAAAGTGTTCACCATCATCGCAAATCTTGATGGAATTTTGTCCTTCCATCTCAAGATGTAATGCATCACAACCTATGACCAATTGATCCCCAAGGCGTTCAATATTGAACGAGCCCTTATCTCACAAGGGGGAGTTCATTATCAAGAAAGTCACCCATCCACCAGCTATAACGACAAACCTCGTACATGGGCGAAAAACAAAAATATTACCAACGATGGTGTAGTTGACGCCAAAGTTGTCATCAGTGCACCTCAACAAAACACACAAGCACCTCAACAACCATAAGCCAACAATCAAAACAATTGACAAACCAACACTGTCACACAATAGTTGAACAACCAAACAGTCAACAATGTGGACAATCAAGGCAGACTGCCTCAACAAAACAAAAATTCTCCCAAGCAGAAGTACACAACCCTTGGGGAATCGATTGAATCCATCATGAAGAGACTGGTGGAGGAAAAACTCATCACAGTTCCCACCTATGACAACTATCAAGAGCCCTTGGTAAAACCGCCATGGTACAATGAAAATCACCTTTGTGATTTCCAAAAAATCAAGGGACACACAACTGCCAATTGCATGAGGTTGAAAAACTTGATCCAAGACCTCATTGATGAAAAAATCATAAATGTGGAACAACCAGCTGGGAATCAAAATCTCAAGATTTACATGAATCTGATGCCCAACCACAATAAGGGAAGTAATAACAATGATAAAGGAAAGGGTACCTTGAAAAGTGTGAATCATGTGTATGACCATGTTATCATATCTCTAGAAGAAATGGTCACTGTCATCACCATCAAAGGAGCCCAAGCTGATTGTGGAGTCACCACAAGAGGTGGAAAGGTTACCATCATAGGATCATCATAGCCTCCTAAAGCACCCACTTCCAACCCAAGAACTGTTCTGAGTGGCTACAATTTCTTCGATTAGCTAAAGAGAATCCTAGCTTAGATCTCCATCATGGAGTTGCTAAAGATCTCACCAGCCCACAAGAAGATCCTTGAAGAAGCCTTGGCCTCATCTTCCATCCCCACTGATCTTGATGAAAATCATTTCTAAGCTATGGTCTCACACCTCACTAAACCTCACCTTCTGACATTTTCAGAACAAGATCTTCCAAAACAACCATCTCACAATCATGCACTTCATCTTGAGGCTTTTGTTCATAAGAATAAAGTAAAGAGGGTCTTGGTAGATGGGGGTGTAGGGTTGAACATATGCACCCTTAAATTAATAAAAAGATTGGGCTTCTCTGAAGATGCTATTGAAAAAGGAAAATGCATAACCATCAGAGCCTACGATGATCAAGAAAGAGTGTCTTAGGGCACTATCCAAATCCCTATTCAAGTAGGGCCGACCATCATGGAAACAACTTGTCAAGTTCTCAACCTAGAGTTTCCCTACAATATCCTCCTGGGGCATCCCTGGATTCATGGGATGCAAGCTGTAGCTTCCACCTTCCACCAGTGTGTAATGTTTCCATACCAAGGCCAAGAGGTCACGGTCCATGGGGATCTTGAACCCTTTTAATATTGCAAAAAATTGGAAGAAACATATTACAAAATCCCCCAAGTACCTAAGAACAATGAGGGTCCCTTGACTCCATACATAGATCCAGCTACTCTCGCCTCCACTTCTGTGATAGAGACACCCACCATCCCTACCATAGCTAATATCAAGGTCATTATCTAGGACAATGGGTGTGTGGATTATGCAATTCCAAAAAATGCTTTTGTGGTGGGAGAGTTACCACAATCTCCTAGGTCATGAGGATGACCACAGTTAAATAATGCTTCCTCATCCCAAACCTTCACAACAAGATCCTCTAGCTTCAGGATTTGGGGAGACCTAGGCCAAGAAGTAATAGAAGAGGACCCATCAAACCTCTTGTACCAAGATAATAGACCAAAAATTGATCTACCTATGGATGATAACAGTAAAGTCTTACAAATGATGCTTGCCATGGGCTATGACAAAAACAAAAAGCTTGGACAAAATGACAATGGGCTTCTAGTACTCCTCATGCTGAAGACGTGTATGATAAATATTTGTCTTGGACGTACCCCTTTGAAGGTGACCATACTTGGAAAAGGTGCCTCGGTTAATAAGGTCAAAACTCCTCAACAATCTGCAGCTGCCCTTCAAGTACCCATATCCACAGGTCTACCTTTAGACAAATTCACCTTTGACATAACTAATGTGTGTAGTAGTGACGAGGACCCCATAATTGATTTGCCTATACTTTTCAAAGATACCTCCCTAATCATGATTAGTACCTTATATTTTGAGACCAATGACAATCAAACCCATGAAATCAA
Organism: Sequoia sempervirens; assembly: GCA_007258455.2. Lineage (NCBI taxonomy): Eukaryota > Viridiplantae > Streptophyta > Pinopsida > Cupressales > Cupressaceae > Sequoia > Sequoia sempervirens. The sequence continues at coordinate 307,905,136 of VDFB02075321.1, forward strand.
CCTAGTCTACCCCCAACTCATCAATTACAATCAACGAGGACCGCCAGTTCTGGACACTTTAAAAAATGATGAAGTGCTCTTGGAATTCATGGGACTGTGGGACACGGTACCACATGGAGATCATAAGGCTGGCTTTGATATCATACTGGACACACAATCCTACTACGAGGAAACAACTGAATCCTTTAGTCGCAAAAGGAAAAAATTGAGAATAATCTCAAGGTCTTTGAGTGAAAACCACATTGTGGCACTCTTTGACCCAAAAATAGTAAAAATAAAGGACGTATCCAATAGTGAAAACCTCTTTGAGGCATCCAAGGATGAAGGATTCAATCTTCCTCTCAGTGCTCTACATAGTCAAGAAAAAGTCAGTTTTATGCTGAATCATTGATGTCAGAAGAACAAGAGCTCCTAGCCACCTTCTTAAGGGAGAGAAAGGTCAACTTTGCATGGAGCTATGCCAACATGGTCGGGCTTGATTTGGAGATTGTGGTCCACCATCTAGCAATTTACCCCAAGGAAAAGCCTGTTAGACAAAAGCTTAGAAAAATGCATCCCCAGATAGCCTTGTTGGTTAAAATGGAATTAAAGAAGTTACTTGATGCAGGGTTCATACGACCAATCGACTTTCTGGAGTGGGTATCAAATATGGTACCTATTTCAAAGCTCAATGGGGGCATCCGTATCTGCATAGACTTCAGAGACCTCAATAAAGCATGCCCCAAGGATGACTTCCCGCTTCCCAACATTGATATGATTGTAGATATGACCGTGGGACATGAGATACTTTCACTGATGGATGAATTCTCTAGGTATAACCAAATCATGATAGCTAAAGAAGATCAACACAAAACAAATTTTACTTGTCCATAGGGGACATATTGCTGGAACATGATGCCATTCAACCTAAATAACACTGGAGCAACATATCAGAGGGCCATGACCTTAATCTTTCATGACATGATCCATAAGACTATGGAGGATTATGTTGATGACATATTGACAAAATCCAGAAAAAGGCGGGACCACATAGCAACATTAAGTGCCATCTTTGAGAGACTTGAGGAATACAAGGTCTGCCTTAATCCAAAGAAGTGTGTCTTTGGTGTACAACCAGGGAAGTTTTTGGGATACATTGTGTCCATGAGAGGGATTGAAATAGATCCTGCTAAAGTAAAGGCAATCCTCGAGATGGAGGCACCCAAGACTTTGAAGCAGCTAAGAGGCCTACAAGGTAGGCTCCAGTCAATCTGCCAATTCATAGCCCAATTAGCGGACAAGTCAATCCCATATTATCACCTACTCCACAAGGGGTTAGAGTACAAGTGGGATGAAAAGTGTGATCAAACCTTCTAAAAAATCAAATAGTATTTGCTCACACCTCAAGTGCTTATGCCGCCAATCCCAGGAAAGCCTCTAATCCTCTACATATTAGCAACAACACTAGCCCTTGGTGCTCTCCTAGATCAACAAGATGAAAACGAAATAGAGAGGGCTATCTACTACATCAGTCGGACCATGGTAGGGCATGAGTTAAATTATTCCTCCATCAAAAAAGCTTGTCTAGCAAGTGTGTTTTCCTCACAAAAGTTCAAACACTACATGTTAGCACACAAAATCAAACTCATTGCTAAGATCAACCCACTCAAGTACCTACTTTCCAAAGCAATGCTCATAGGAAGGATGGCAAATTGGGTCATGATCCTACTAGAATACAACATTGAGTACGTGGAATGTAAGGCCATCAAAGGGAAAGCTATTGCAGACCAACTAGCAGAAGCACCAATGTATTCAAAGAATCTGCTAATTTTAGAGTTCCCCAATGAATCCATCTTCAACTTGAGCATAGCAGACCACTAGAAGTTGTACTTTGATGGTTGCTACACACAACATAGATTAGGAGCTGGGGTATTTTTCATAAATCCATAGGGAGACTGCATACCAAAATCCTACAAGTTGGCATTTCCCTGCACGAACAATATTGTAGAATATGGGGATCTAACCATATGACTTAGAATAGTAGTGCAATGGCATATCATGGATCTCAAGGTTTATGGAGACTCGCAACTAATAATCAATCAAGTGAATGCTGAGTACCAGACTAAGGACAACAAGCTAACTCCATACAAGAAATTGGTGGAAAGTCTTAAGGAGTCCATCAAGATCATATTCGAGTAGATACCTAGAGAAAACAAAGTGACAGATGCCATGGTGACAATATGATCCCTATTGGACATCCCTCGCAATGTCCCAAAGCATGAATTCCTAGTAGAGTAGCTTCTCATGCCTACATTCAAGGTACTAGAGTTTGAATTTGTGTGCAAAATCGTTGGTCCTAGTGATCCCTGGTACCATTATATACACATCTCTGAGAATAGGAGTCCTCCCAGTCGACATAACCTCAAACCTTAAGAAAACCTTTGTTACGAAAGCATCCTGTTTTGTCATCCTAGGAGGTACCTTTTACCATAGAAGCATTGAGGTAACCATGTTACGTTGCTTAAAAGATAAGGAGGCATTGACCACCTTAACCAAAGTACATAACGACATGTGGTTTGCACACGAGTGGTATGACCTTGGCCAAGAAGTTGCTGAGGACGAGCTACTATTGGCCTACCATGGAAAAAGGAGCACATGACTATATCAGAAGGTGTCTACAATGTCAGCAACATGGGGACCTCATCCATACACCAACTCAAGAGCTTCACCTGATTGTCACACCTTGTCCCTTTTTGCAGTGGGGCCTCAATCTCATTGGAAAAATTACCCCCACCTCATTTAGTGGCCACAAGTTTATCAGTACCGCCATAGAGTACTTCACAAAGTGGGTGGAAGCCATACTAATGACCTACATAATCAGAAAGCAGATATCTAAGTTCATCATGAACTACCTAATATGTCGCTACAGTGTCCCACAAGCCATTATCTCAGATAATGGGACACCATTCAAAAATTGGGATGTCCGTGACCTATGCTACAAATTCAAAATCCAACATTGCCTTTCCACCCCATATTATCCCCAAGGAAATGGCCAAGCTGAGCCTACAAACAAGATCATTCTAAAAATCCTCAAGAAAATAGCTAATGAAGTTGGTCATGATTGGAATCTCCAACTAAATATCGCCCTTTAGGCCTATCGAACTAGCATCTGCACACCCACAGGTGCCATCCCATTCTCCCTGGTTAATGGATTAGAAGCCATATTACCCATCAAGATTGAGCTCTCGTCACTGAGAATATCACTACAGAATCTCATCATGAATTAGGAATATCAGGTGTCAAGATTAAATGAGCTGGAATTGCTAGATGAACAACAAATGGAGGCCTTAAACCACTTACACGTGTATTAGAACTGACTCAAGCAGAGTTATAACAAGAAGATCAGGAGTCGAACATTCCAGGTAGGAGAACTTGTGCTCAAGGAAAATTAGAAGAATGTCCCAAATCTAAATGGAAAAGACAAATTTGAACCCAATTGGTTGGGACCATTTACTATCATAGCAAGTTACAAGTCAGGGGCATATCAATTATCAACACTAGAAGGCGAGCCTCTATAGGAGCCCATGAACAACTCACATCTTAAATTTTTTTACGCATAATCTTCCAAGGAATAAAACCACAAATACAAAAACATGAGAAAATGTCCTGAAAAATGGTCACCCTGATGAAAACCTAGCAAATAGGCATCTTGGTGACAACAAAAAAATCAAAAAAGAAAAAAATCCAAAAAAAATAGAAAATGGATTAAAAACAGTAAAGAGAAAAAATGTCCTCTAGTGAAAACCACTTCGGTGGTGCTTTGGGAAAGTACCTTGGTGAAAAATTGGCAAACAAACACCTTGTGTAAATAAGCACTTTCCATCCACTAGGATCTCCATGGCTGGTTTTGCATCATCCATCTCTCACACTTCCACCATCCATTTCTCTTCATCCATCATTCGTTTGCATCCACATCATAGTCTGGTCTTGTGTTCATGTCATGATCCCTCCTAGAACTACTTGACCCATTCTCAAGGTCAGTTTGTCCTGCCTTTATCGAAGTAGTATATTGCATCACGTTGGGGGAATGTTCTTACATCGGATCGGATTTGTGTATGTTCTTGAGATCCTAAAATAAAAAAAATCCAAAAACATTCATAAAACTAGGAAAATTCAAAAACATTCAAAACATATCAAAATCCAAAAACAGGTCAAAAAGTCAAAAAAGTCAAAAACAGAGTTGTCTTGTCAAACTACATCGTCTTTGAGCTTTGAACGTAGGCAAGGTTGATCTTTGATCATCCCCTGAGACACTTAGGTCAGTCCTTTAGGAGTCTGTCATAATAAATTGGTAGTCCATTTGTTCATATCTCATCAATAATCAAGTTTGTGTTAGTCGAACTACATGGTCTCTGTGTGTATAACGTAGGCAAGGATAATCTATTGATCAATCCCCAAGGCCCCTAAGATAGGTATTTTAGGTTAGTCTCTTGGTCAAAATCTCAGAAAACCCCAAAAAATTTGAAAATTTGAAAATCAAAACATTTGTAAAATATTGAAAATACCAAAAATAGCCTCAAAACATTTCAAAAAACTCAAAAAAATCCAAATATTTGAAAAATCCATCCATCTCATCTCGCTTTCACCCACAATAAACATCACTCATAATAAATCAATTGTCATCCTCAACTTTTGGTGAAACAATCAGAAACAAGTCTACAGGTTAAAAGTGAAAACTCAAGTGTCAAATTCTCGAGTCTAGGTCAGTACGTAAATAGGTTAGTCAACTCTTTGTGTCAATAGCCTATCATCCAATCAGTCCCAAATCAATCATTTGATATCATCATGTCCTAGGATGCATCCTTCCTACAATGGACATCAATATTAGGCATCACCATAGTTTAGTCTTGGCTAGCGGTATTGAAGAACATTAGCTTGTTTGTTTACTTTATCTTTGTTTTGTTAACTTATCTTATTGCACTCATTCCAATGACCTCTCGATGATGTCTAATCAATACGATTTAGAGAGAAAGGAATGGGGAAACGATCATTATCTTTTTATTTTTTGTGCTTGTTGGATATTCTTGTAATATAACCTTGGTCATATGTGCTTTGTTTAGGCATAGGGAAGGTGTTTTAGATATCTTATTGACCACATAGGAAGGATTTCCCTTCTATGTTTTGATATGAGATGTTGGGAATATCTGAACTATTTTTTGAATAAGGTTCCGTATGTTAGGTGTGAAAAAAACTACTTCTATCTGATTGTCGAGTCAAAGTCCATCACACTAGGTGCAACACCATCTTGGTTCTTTATACCTTGATGCATCGTGCCTATGTGTGTTATCAAACATAAGGTAAAAGGCCCTTTCTAAAGTCCCAACTCCTTGGTAAGCAAATCATCATTGTCACCATCATCGACATCATCTCTTGAATTGTTGGAGTCTCTTGCTTCTATCTTCTTTCCATGCTAACATGGTACCATGACAGTTAATCACAACTCATCCTCACCATTGCATCCATCTTGCATCCAAAAATTGTCATCATACTACATAATGCATATCATATCATATAGAAAGTGTTAATCACCTCTCATGCATTTCATTACTACATAATATAGATTGGTTATTCTAAGAATCATCACATATAACTCATTTACACCCATCACATAACCATATAAATGCATACATATCATCCATTTGCATTATCATAACATAAACATCATCATTAAACACATCATAAACATCATGCATCATCAAATCATATCATGTGCATCATCATAACATCCATAAATGCATCACCATATTATACCTAAGATAATGAAAAAGAAAAAAGATTGCATCTCATACATGTTATCATCATTTAAGCATCATAATATAGATCTGTTAGTCTAACCATTCACATTTGAATACAACATCATCATGTAAGTACATAGAAAAGATACTAAAAAAGAAATACGTCCTTAAATCACTGTATCACATCATTGCATCGCATAAGCATCATATAGAATCACATCATACATAACATATAATCATTGCATCACATATAGAAAGTAGAATCCATCGCATCATGCATAAATAGAATAGAAACATATCATACATCATAGTGGATCAAATCATCTCATCTCATATATATATCATCAAATAATACACTGTCATGGTACAAATGAAGATCTAGTGTGTATCAAATACATAAAGTACAATCGCCCATGGGGCTATCAAAATGATCCCATGAAGCAAAAAGAATCATGTCTCTAATCTAAGGATGGCTAGCCCTGTTGGTTGCCCTCGCCCTCATCGGGCTGTCTCTCTCTGTGATCCTCGAGGGGCTGGTACCCTATATGCTGTGAAAAATATGGGACCCAAGACTCTCGGGGCATGACCTGATGATAATGAACTCTATAATGATTGGCCTCTTAGACTGCCTCCCTATATGCTCGCAATGAAACTGAACTCCAAGAGGAGGAGGCGAACATGCTCTCTAGCTGCTGCCTATGACCCATCTCCTGCATTGCCCTGAGCTTTGCAACCTGTCTCTGCTGGATAGCTTGGTCTCTCTCAATCCATAGCTGGTCCCTCTCTATTGTCAAAGAAACAACCTATCCATATAGCCCCTGGACCTAAGCTTGCAACTGTTGAATATGATCATCCCTCTGATCAGGTGGAGGTGGCGGTGGCAGTGGTAGTGGGGGTCCCTAATCCTTCTGAGGTGGCTGATCCGCTTGTCTATCTTGCCTGCCTTGGTCCTGGTTCTGGTCCTATTGTGGCTACTCCTGTGGCCCCCTACCCTGATCCGGCTGCTAGTGTTTGTCCCCATTTCCGTCCCCTCAGCCTCCCTGGCCCTGGCCTTGTCCTGCCTCTCTACCTCTAATTCTTTGTCATGCCAGTGGTGTCCCTAGCACTATCAACCTGAGAGGTGGCCTAAACCAATCCTTGTATGCTTATGTGGTAACTACATCAGCTTGACCCTGATCATATGGCCATGACCTAGCCACCAGTTGTCTAAGAGAATCAACAACCTCATGAGATGGAATGTAGTGGCCCCATGAAGTCTGACTCATGGTATGTGCAAATATCGCAATGTACTGGTCATCAATTCTGTCCTACGACTCACCAAACTATCTTTGTACACGGCCTGATAGGTACCTCTCAATCATCGTATGCTCTCAGCCCTGCATCAGCATGTCCTATCGAGCAAAAAATAGTTGTTGGGCATCGTCATACCATGTGAGCCATCCAAGATACGATCGCCATGTGAATGCTCTCATATCATCAATGACCCTCCTCCAATGAGGGATGCCGACCTGTCCTGTGAAGGTGAAAGAAACTCCTCCCCTGTACCTCTAGATGAATAGGTTTTTTGGCTCCATATCAACTGCTACAACTCGTGGGAAGAGTGTGACAATATGCTCCTAGGCCTAGATATGGAGAAGTGTGACCTTGACCCCAATGGGTCAGTTGTCGCAGTATGCAAACTCATGTAAATCTTAGAATAAGGAGGCTAGCAGTACTAGTCCCCATGCAAAGAATACCCTCCATCGAACCATCAACTCCCAAGTGAGTCCCCATCCTGGAAAAAAATATCTACCTCGCCGATCTAGTGCCACAAGACCCAAAATAATGGCTGCAATGACCAAGCGAAAGCGTGACACAGTGAGCCTGTAACACTCTAGCTCAATTTGGACCTCTGAAAAGATGATCTCATCAAGGCCCATCACGTTGTAACATGTCTCTCTCCCAACATCCACAACATAGATCACTCACTCTTTGTGGATGGGAAATCGAAGTATCCGCCACATGTCCTCTAGTGTCATTTTGGCCTTGCCCGTCAAAAGGTGGAATGGTGAAATTTCACTATGCCATCGCTCTGTGAGCATTGTCATCATCCCTAAATGTGTCCTCATTGGCAATGCATATGCAATGTACTAGAGACCGATCACTCCCAAGTGCTCCTACAGTCGCTCATGCATACCGACCAATCTGCCAAGTATGGAGGATCCATGCTCACGTGAATGAAGAATCTTAGCTTCCACCATGTTAAGTTTCATTAAAAATCATGATCCTGATTTACCCAGGCGTGCTTGAAATAATATATGCATCATTGTTTGCAGGTGCGACACAGTTTGAAAGTTCCAAACTACGCCACTAGGAGCCCTAAACTCCTCAAACTCTGTTGTCGTGGCATAGTTTGAGTGTACCCTAGTTTGACTCTGAACCCTAAATTTCAAAGTGGCCCGCCATGATGTTTACACATGTGGTCTAGTTTGGAGTTTGAACACTAACTCCAAATTGCGGTGCTGCGTCGCTATCCATGACTATGACATAGCTTAATGCAGCATGATGCCAAAATAAAGTTTGAAGTGACACTATATGGGACCGCTAGACTAAAATTGACTTCCTAAGCTAATAAATACACACGAAAAATAAAAAAATGAAGTCAGGTCAAGTTGACTCATTGGTGGTCCAGCGCTAGGTGGCCTTTGGTATACTCGTACTTGATTTGAGACGTGTCATGGAAGTGGTCGTTGTGCCATCTGTTGAGGGGTCAGAGCTCAAAATCACAGAATCTCAAAGGGCTATGTATGCAAATGAACTAGAAGTGGTCCCTTGAGGCCTATTTAAGCTTTAAAAATAGGGTTTTTTTGACCTCGTTTAGCTGTCCAACTAGGGTTTTGGACCCCCGGTCCGGTTTTCACCTAGCCGAGTGCAATTTTGTATCATTTTTTTGTTTTGCACACTTTGTTTTGGCATCCTAAAGCTTTTTTGGACCCATCGGGCACCTTGTCCTCTTTTTTTCACGAGATCACCCAAAAAATTGAAATTTTCATCCAATCTCTCAAGGGGCAATATATCGGCATGTTTCTTCTCACTAGGGCAGCAGTGAGGCAATTTTGAAAATCGTATTTTTTTTTGAATTTTGATGAGACACTTTATTCTTTGAACCAATGCAACAAGTACTTTGCTTCAAAGAGGGGAAAAATGTAGACATGAAAAATATACCAACACACTTGATCCAGATTTATTAACATCATTTCGTCCTGAACTATCTACTTATCTAGTCATCACCTTTCATCCTTTAATTGAATAAAATGGTTTTATCTAATTAAGTTGTCATCTTCCTGTTAATTAAATTAATCAATCTAATTTAATTAACCCTATGTCTCTATTTAATTAAATAATTCATTTTATTTGATTAAATCTCTAAAGTCATCTTATTAAATTAAATAAATTAAACCTTATTTGATTTAATCTAACATCACCCCTCTTTAATTAAATAAATCAAAATATTTTATTTAATTAAGTCTAAATCATATTTTGTGGTTTGGAATCAAGGCCCTGCCTTTTGGAGGTGTAGGGAATGTAGCGACAGCGGAGATGAGAAACAAAGTAGTGTGGATTCCTCCATAGAAGGGTTGGGCCAAATTAAATTTTGATGGGGCTTCGAAAGGGAATCTAGGGCCATCGGGTGCAGGTTGTATTATTCAAACCTCCATGGGTCAAGTCTTGGGAAAAATAGCAAATTCCCTACCCGTAGGCACTAATAATGCTGTAGAATTCCAAGTACTTATTCTCGGTCTTACTCTTTGTAAGGAAATCAATATTAAAAATTTAGTGGTGGAAGGGGATTCCACGCTTGCAATAAATGCTCTTAGGAATCGACAGATACATAATTGGAAGCTGGGGGAGTTTTTAAGTGCAACATTAGAACAAATAAAATGTTTTGATCAAGTGATGTTTAACCACACACTAAGGGAAGGCAATGTTGAAGCAGACAGTTTATCAAACTTAGGTGTGACTGGTCCAAATCTCAAATAAATCAGTATAATAAGCATCTAAATTTTGTGGGAGGTTGGATGGGCTCCCTCCCCTTTTTTCTATCTCTATCTCACCAACGCATTGATGTGCTGGGGGGATAGTTGGGAGCTGAGGTGGTGGAAAGGAAAGGTTCAAGGGGGATGTAGAAGGGGGTGACTCAGAGGATAGTCACATGATGAAGACAATAATTATATCCCTGGAGCTTGAGGATGTCATAGGCATCATTCTCTGATGATCATTCATTATGGATTTAAAGCGACACGTTTGGAGGGCAGTCATTTGTAAGGATGGTGGTGGGCTAGTACCTGGAAAAAATTGAATGATAGTGTTTAAGTAAAAAATATTTTTCTATTTTAGTTCATTCTTCTATGCAGGTTTCATTGGATTAGTGGTGATTTTAGTGGAATAACCAAGGGGCAGACTATATTTTTTTGGTGGTGGCATCCATGGCGAAGCATTCCCGTTTTGTCATTGAAGTCTTCGTCGATGGCGTGGAAAAGTTTAGAGCAGACACGCCGATTTGGCTAAGCTACTCGGCCAGACAAGCCTCCTTCAAAGACATAAAAGATTAATGGCTGAAGCGGATTCTTACTAACAAGGACCCGCTAGTCATGGTGGCAATGAAAATGATATTGGGAGCTAGGCATTTGGTGAACAAAGAGTTTGAGAGGGACAATCTTCACATATCATCTCAGTTTTGGCATCACTTTTAGACAATGGTGAGTCTAAGGCTGATGCCAAATTGCTGCTATTGAAAGCATTTCGAAAGGCTCTGGTGGGTGGCATAGATGAGGTGCTGAGTTTTGTTGTGGAAGGCAGAGGAGTTCCAAGGTTGAGTGATTTCACAACTGTTCGAGGATTGGATGAAGCTGTAAAGTTATTCCTGTTTCTTCTCGACTTGAGTGGTCCGACATTGAGGAAACAAAAGAGAGTGGCAGTAGTGGCCATCGAATTCCTGAATAAATTCTTTGGCCTGATGGTTGTGGGCGGTGTGGAGTGGGTAAATGCATTTGAATATTTTGCGGTCTTAAATAATTTTTTGTGAATTTCTTTAAGTAGTTGATGATTTTGGAAAACTTAGCGTTTATGTCTATAGTCTATTGGTGCTCTAAAATTTTAGGGGTTTGTTGTATCGATCTCTCATGGCCATTTTGAGAATTCTAGGTGCTTGGAAATTGTCTGCATATGGGAGGGCCTGAACCCTTTCAGCCTTTTGGGTGTCAGTTGGTTTTGGAGGTTGGGTGGTGGTTTCTAGAAGACTGGGTGCCTGTCTTTGGTAAATGGGTTTTTTGTTTCGATTGTCTCTGGGGTGGTCCTTTGGCATTGGTGGTCAGGTTGGTTTTTTCTAGTAATTAATGGCAGAAGTATTACCTGCGCTAGTAGATGAATTGTACTCTCTTTTCTATAATATAAATCAAACTTGCGTATCAAAAAAAAAATCTAAATCATATTCCTCTCAACTTTGATTTAAATCAATCCAAAAATCTAAATCAAATAGTCACATCAACTAACCTCCTTTTAAATTAATCAAATCTTGATTAATTTAATCCTAATCACCTAAATCCTCTAGATTTTGCAACTTGCACCAATAAATAATTTCCTTGATTTAATAATTCCCTGATTACTTTCAAAATGACATCAAAAAGGGAATATTCCTCCATGTTTGAAAATCCCTCCAAATGGATTTGTCCTTCCAACAAGGCATTCATTTCCTCTTACATGTCCTTGTGCATTAAGCCAAGTGGCATTTAATTCATTCCTTTCTCCTTCCAACAAGTCATTTCATGATTTTCAAATTCCACCTAATATCATTTATTGTGCACATTCATCAAAATGTGTTCAAGCTTCCTCCATTCACATCTTGACAAGTGGAACTTGGCCATTGGATGTTGAATGATCCCACATTGCTTCATTTTTCTTATTCCTCCATCTTGTCTTTCTAAAAATAGAAGGATTTCCTTTGTATTTTAGATCCACAACTTAGAGCAAAGTTACTATCTTCACATTTAGAGGAATTTCATCCATTTCTATAGCATTTTCCATTATCATAGCTAGGTTATTGTGGATTTTATCAAGGAATCACATTGTTCTTCATCACCAAGTGGATCAATCTTCATCATGATCATCAAGCTTGAAAAGGAGTTGGGAAAGGGTCAATTTCCACATCAAATTGGCACCAATTGCCCCATGGGATTGAGATTTTGCATGTTTAAATAGGATTTCATTGCTTTTCTTGTTTTATTCTTTATTTTCCTTCCTATTTTGAGCATTGTAGATGAATTTCATGGGGAATTTTAGTTCTAACTTGCATATGGATCTAATATTGTGTTTGTTTGCTATGTTTGTGTAGGTCTAGGATTGGGGTTCACAATCAGTACCATATTTCATGAAGGTGGCATATCAGGGTGCTTCCTCTCAGTATCTAGGTTTCAAATTAGCTACTAGATTATGGGTTATCAACCAAAGAATCTCAGAGTACCATTTCGTGTGTAGAATTGGGAACAACCCTTTAATGGTTACCTATCAAATGCAAAACTGGGACAATTTTGTAATGTCTACTACCCAAGTGTGGTAGAATACATTCAAACCATTGTTGGTGAAGGTATATATTGACCCCAAGCTCCACGAATCATCTTTTCGTCCCAAGTATTGTTGGTCTTTGCATCTAATGTCCTTGATCTTGTGTAAACTTTTAAATATCTTGAGGTGATAGTGGATGAAGTGGTTCATGTCTAGTTTCTAGGAGCCAATGGTATGTTATGCAATGTTTAAAAGTATGATTTTGATAAGGGGAAGGGTTGGGTAAGGGGCCCATTTCCAAGATCTTATTTGAAGCAAAAGAGAGTTTTTGTGACTGTGTATGATGTAATTAAGCTAGCTTTGCAATTAAATTGTGAAAGAAACTTATACAGGGTATTGGATACACACTCTGAAGAAATTGCTATTCAATTGGTACAAGGAATAAAGGATAGGTATTTTTCCATTTCATTTCTCCATTCTCATCATAATCATCACAATGCAAATGCTCCTTGGCTATTGATCTCTGGTCATTCAAATGATGAGGATGACCCACTTCGAGAGGGGCATGATGAGAACTCTATGGAAAATGGTGACAAGGTTTGAATATAATTTGAAAATCTATGTTAGTTTGTAAGTATTTTGTTGAAGTTGCTTGAAATCAACTATAATTTTGTAAATCTCTACCAGTTTTTTGTATATGTCGATGTAAAAATATTTTCATATGAGCCAAGATTTCCTTGGCCTTGAAATTTTTTGCAATAATTTATTTATATAATTAATCTATAGGAAAAATGCCTTTTTCTTAAAAAAACTTAATTATATTTAAGCCACTTATGATTTGTTTTATTAATCTAAAGATTAAAATTTCCTATTTAACATGACTATTATTTTCTAAAAGCTAAAATCATATAAATCAATTTCATTCTTATAATTTATTAATTTTCTCAAAATGGATCTAACTAATATTACTTGTATTCAAGACTATTTCTATCCATAACTATAATAAAACAATAATCCATACAAAGAGAGAGATAATAAAACAATAATCCATACAAAGAGAGACATTGAAAAATGATATTTGGAGCTAGCAATAAAGGTTCTTCCCATAAGGTTAGAAATACAAATAAATCCTATAAAATAAGCCTTTCATAAGGCTTAAGTGATTCTAAAGAACCCCTCTTTCTAGCAAAATCAGTTTTCTCATAACATGGACATAGAGATGATAATTTAGATAATATATTACAATCAAACCTTGGAAAAAATCTAAGATGTTTAATATCAAAGGATAAGAGAGAATGGCCTAGGTTTATTAACAAGGTGTAATTATTTCTCTATAACATGCTAATTTTCTCTTAACTTAGTTTGAAAAACTAAGGACTAAATCACTTAATCCGATTATTAAAACTTCACTCTAAAAATATTAATACAACTTTTAATTCATCAATTAAAATTACTTGGTTATAGGACATTTGCACATAGAATTATTCATCGATGTATTTTCACTTTCCCTTTAATCCTCCTACAGTGACTTACAATGTTTAAACCTGTTGGTGTAATTAAATGTGTTGCACCTTGTCCTAGGTCATGATTACACCTTAGTTAAGTTTACTTAGGGACCACATAGGAGGTTGTTGGAGATTTTCCACTTTTGGTGGACTTGACATGTCATTACCACATCACTTCCACCTTTTGTGGACACATCATGTGATCATCTCTCCACCTTTTGTGGGTGATCCACTTTTTGTGGTGATTATCACATTATCTCTTTCCCACTTTAGGTGGAGTGATAACTTTTTATTGTTGTCTCATGTCATAAGATTACGACATTTGTCATAATCTTATGCCCTTCTATGTTCTCACCTTGGCTATATAACCAAGGGGTCTCTCTCATTTGTAATCAATCAGAATCCTCTCATATTATTGACATTGAATACAGTTTCTTCTTGTCATATTCTATTCTCTCTCTTTTGTGCTTTCTATTAGGCCTCTAGATCTTGGGTGGCTACCTTCATAGCCAATTCTTACAAAACCAATTAGGACCCTATGCAAAACAAAATTGATTAGCACAACCCCAAAGTTCCTAGTGTTGGAACTTGGCTTTGATACCAAATGTCATGCCCCAAATTTCACACATCTAAACAATAACACAACCATCATTTTTTTTCCATGAAGCCTAAAAAGATCTATTTGTAATAAACAACTCATGCACACTTGAAGTCAAGGTGATTTCATTTCCAACATAATCACGTAATACCATATACGAGGGAAAGAGAATACACGCTTAGGTGTAATATAATTTTTATAGTGCATCTTAATAATGGTGTTGTTTCTTGGATACGAATGTCTTAAGAAAGCTACTAGAGATAGGATAATTTCTTTTATCTAATTTCCACAAAGAATAACCTATATGAAAGTTGAACGATTTAAGTATTCTACTAATTCAATTGAAATTTTATGTGTTTATATATAATTTAACTACAATTTTCATCACTAAATAAATTTATATCTAACTAGGGAATAGTAAAAGTAATTTGAACACTAATAGTTAGATATATCGACAAAGATTCTATGCTATTATTCAAATAGTTATTTTTCAAGATTCATTTACTTCCACTAGATCACTACTAAATCTTATAAAAGAAATAAATTGATTGTTAGCCTTATTTGTTCTATTATTTTATTTAAAAAATAATTGTATAGATTGTTCCTTAAGTGTAGTTCTTTCATTGCCTCTAGAGTTGGATGAAACTACATTTTGTTGTTGCCAAGTTATTTTATATTAATTTAATTGCTAAACCCTTGATTTACTTCATCATAAAATCAAAATAATTGAAAACAAGCCCAATAGTCTTAATTCCAATTAAATAGTTCTTAATTATTTAAGTTACATTCCAAACTTAAAAATAAATTATGAATCCTAGTGATAAAGAACCATAGAATTTCATAAATGTAAACATCCTTAATTTTACCCACTTAAATCTAATTTATGAAGAAAGAGTAACTTTCCCTTAATATTTTTACCTTTACACCATACTTTTATTTATCCACCATACTTTTATTTTATCCCAACTTATTGATTATTGCCAATAGTCTAGAAGATAAATTAAACATAACAATTGAAATGATAATAAAAGCAAGGAACTAATTGAAAATTTTATTGTTAAACACAAAAATAAAGGAGATTAATGTCAATTTGATTTCTTGGAAATAAATGTTAAATTTAAGCATAAGGTTGAATAAAATTGATGTCACTATCTTATAATCTTTCTTACAACTAATCTAGAAATCTCAAATTATTATTTTATTTGAATTGGAAAATATATTATTAATTTATAAATAATCCTCCACATAAATTTTAAATTTAATATCAAAGAAAATAATTCAATAACATTTTTCAAGATTGGTTATTTCACGTTATAGCTAGATTCTCAAGTTTAAACTTTTCTTTGTAAATTAATTAATCTCTCTAGATTTTCCTGAATTGTTTAGACTAATTAATGCAAATTTTGAAATTGGATGTAAATACAACTTTCTTAAACTTGTTCAAACAAAATTTAATTTCTTAACCAATAACCACTTTTCCAACTACTTGGTTTTCCTTCAAATAGTGTCCTCCTTTGGTTGCATTTTATTTTCATTTGGTTTGTGCTAAAAACATTTCTTATACTTACAAACTTAAATGTTTGTATGCTTTCATAATTGGATATTTTTGTTTTTCCTTTTGTGGGTTGTAGGTTCATTTTGCCACTTGCTGGTTTAAACAAATGTTTTCACAATAGATTGTAGGTTGAAAGAACACAAGGGTCTCCCAATATTTATTATTAAATTGCATTACATATATATAATAGGTTAATTTTATTGTAGATCACACAAGTAATCACACACAAGAACTAGGAGATAATGGATTATGAACCTCTCGTACCAGTCCTATTTGCATCCCCATTCCTCCCAATAAAAATTCCCTTGCACATCTACACCCCATAAGACCAACCAAGGATCCCTCCTAGATATAGCAACTTACAACTTTAACATTATGCCACATAATGCGAGTAGTACAAAAATAATTAAGGAACCTTCAAAACTCAAGAAGGTAAGAGTAAGATTTCAAAATTATAATAAAAGTTGTTGAGATTGGTCCTTTTTTTTAGACAATGTGATCATATAGGGGGTTTTGATGGGACCCCTTTATTTTAAGTAGTCCTCCAAGATGGAGTTGTTCATTCCCTTTTTGATGCATGTGGTTTTACGACTGCAAGTTGGTGAGATATGTATTTTGAAGACACCTTCTCGGGATAACTATTTCAAGTTGAAGATGGAGATGCTCTTTGTGGCAATATCAATGACACAAGTCCAACACTAGGGCTTCTAGAAGGAGAGTCCACAATAGGGGAAGCTACATGCACTAAGGAGGTTACATGTTCCTCTCTTTTCCCTTGTGGATTTCAAACTCTAATCCTTGTAGTTTGTCTCATTATTGGTCATGGGGCTTGAGGTATATCATTAATTATATGCCTAACATCCTCCAAAACCAAAAATTCATCCCAAGAAAAGTTTAGGAGCTCATTTTTTAGGCTTCTTTTTACTAGAAACTAAATTAAACAATGGTGCTCGACAATGTCGAATACCTTCCCTTTCTAAGTTCAATTGCCATTTTTGATGACATATGGTAAAGAAAATTTATCACATTCACATTTCTACCATATTGAAGATGGCTTAGAAATTAAAAATGAATAGTATATAGAAGAGAATTTCTTCCTTCTCAAGTTAAATATTTTAGTAAATAAAAAATTGTGCATGCCTAATATTAAGGAACAAAATGGAAATTAATTCCTTGTGAAGATAATTCCAATTACTCTCTTTTCATAATGAATTCAATCTTGGAAATAAAAACATCAACATATTTTTGGTAGGCTTATCCTGCTACTGGTAATCTTGTTACCTTCACAATGGCTACCTCTAAAACATCTACATATAGTCCTCTTGTGATCACAACATTGTCTATTAGGGTCTTCACAAATTCTCTGGCTACTCATTCATTATACCTTGTGAACCTTTGAAAATAATCCAACCGACTTGCTTGCTAGAATATGGGAAAGAAATTCTAATCATTAAGAATGAGGTTGTGGTCAATCAACTCTTGAAAAATTTGATCGCCTCTCATTTTACTAAATTCAAAAATTCAAAGAAAATTGGCTTGAGGTGTAAATTCTTGAAGCTGGTACCATGAAAACCTTTCCTTTGGTTGTTTGTTTCAATTCACTCCGATACTAGTACAAGTTTCAAAAATAACGTAGATGTAGCTTATAATCAATTTTTTATGGGGACTAAGCTAGTGAGGTAGTTCAAAGTATATTGTACAATTGATGTATTAACACAATTTCCAAAATGGTAATACAATTTTGTGTTTCCCCTATCTATAATTAGAAATTTCTCCTCAAATGTAAAGTGAGTCCAAAAAGGAGGAAAATATGTTGTGATTAACTAAAGAATTAAAAATAATAATGAAATTTATGACTGATACATTTAACGAGTTAACTAATAACATGATAAATACTAAAGTAAATCATGGAGTTATAAAGAGAAGTACTTGTTAAAACAATTTTATAAGATTGGCGAGTGAATTTTAGCATGTTGAAAATATTGGATGACAAAATAAATATATTATGTATGTCTAAAAGTTGATGAAGAATTGAAAAAATATATGATATGTGATATGTGAATTTATGAGGCTACATGTGTTGTTTGCATGCTCGATGAATTGTAAGAGTGGCAACATGTTACATGATGATGTAGTAGATGGATGTTACGACATGTCGATGGTGACAATATCCATAATATATGGATATATAGATTTAGTATATCTTTTATCAAATGACTACATGTACAGTTGCATAGGTCCCTTGGCTAGCGGTTGCAACAAATCCCATGAGTATTGTGGCTAGTGGTTACATGTATAGTGGCTACAAATCCCATTTCTATTGAAATTATTATAGTAGTGGATGGTCCAATAGTTTGTATGACAATACTAAAGGAAATTCATTATGATGTGAGGCCCTTAAGGTAATAAATCATTCCTATGAGGCATTGGGACTTGAGCAATTAAACTCTTTCCCATATGTTGCATGTTCCTTGATTGGAGCTATTGAAGTGAATTGTTCTATAAAATTTACTCTATCCAATGGAATTTGGTATAATTTTAGGCAATAACCGTTGTGAAACATAGAAAAATGGGGTGATGATACTAAGTTTATTATCTAAACCTAAAATCACTCCCAAGTTTCTAATGGTTTCATTAGGATGCAAATTGACAAGGTACAAAGATTGACTTTCAACCTCAAAGGACTTGGATCTGATCCTTTTGAGTCCTAGAAATGAATTGGAAATGATTAACCTAATTGAAATATATGACCTAATATGAAAATACAATATTCTAGAAATACACAAACTAAAATTGTAGATTACAGGTGGATTTGGGAAGTGTCGAATGATGTGTACCTATCACCAAAAGCTAGATCTAGCATGTGCAGAGGGACTCAGTCGCCCATGGGTGAATGGGTCTTTGATGAGGAGTCTTGAAACTAATTTTGCAATCCTTTGATGCTAGATTTGAGCTCCTGATTCTTGGTTGCAAATTTTTTAGAATGTCATGAGAAATTTTGTAATTGAGTTTTTATAGCTTGACAACTTTTAGGCTTTGAATGCAATAATGGAGAATTTTCCTTCAATCTTTCCTCAATCCTCTTCAAACCTATAACCTGCACATTCAAAGAGAGAGAATATTGCTTGCCTCAATCAAAACCCATGTAAATGTTTCCACTTCCAAAATGGAAATGTTAATGATTGTAATAATAATTGAAAGGAAGGAATGACAAAATCACAAAGAGCTACAACTCACCGCCCTTCAATGGCTTCATTGAAGGACTAAAGTCATGCACTTCACCTCAAGGATTTGAATATTTCTTTGCTTGAATGGTTGAATGCTTTGGAGACCTACAAAAGTGTTAGCCTTCACAAAACAATGATAACATGAACACACATAAACTCACATAGAATTGGGCATGATGTTAGGATCTTGAATTTTTGCAATAAAAATTTGAAATGTTTCTCTTGACTTGTTCAATAGTGCTCTTGATCGTAAGTTTTCCGATATTTTTCTAGATGATTTGAAATGATAAAATAACTAGGTATTTATATGTAATTGTACTAATTTCCCAAAAAATAGATTCCAAAATCCAACACTTGATATTTGAATTTTGGATGTTAAAATGCTACTGGAACAACATATTTGAATTTGGGTCCTTGCTAAGAAGGGGGACCCGTTTGCCAATGTGAAAATGGGTCCTGGCCCAAATTTCTAGGACACACTTAGTCAGGAGAAAAATAATAATTGGTTGCATTTATTCAATGCTTGCAATCCTTTAGAAAATAGTAAAAATTAGGCCTTGGAATGTATAATTTGTAAAATTAGGAGCTTAATTAAGTCCAATAATTTAGGAGGAAAAAACATAATGTAAAATTGTTAAGGGTGACAATTTTCGACACTACATTTATCCCCCACTTTAGTAAGAGTATGAAATTACACTCAAAATCATAGTAAAGTAGAGAAATATGTGTTAAGAGGGGTTCAAATATACAAAATGTTGAAGATATAGGATGACTAAGGATCAAGGAGGTTACACAAGCCCCTAGGATCCACAAAGGAACACACACACATGTGTATTATATACAACAAGACAAAATACACAAACATACATGTCAAAAAACATGAAGCATACATGATCAAAACACATGGCATGATGGAACATAAAGATGATGAAGACATGAAAAAAAACACAATGTCAACACGATGTAAAAACAAAGAAGACACATGGAAACACATAAAAAATACACAACAAAACACAAGGTTAGTACTAAAAGGTTCGAGTCGGTAAGGAAAAGAGACCTCAATCTTCAATTGTCTCAAATACCAAATGTCATCCACCGAATGTGTTCTCAAAATAAAATTATGCTCTCACAAGGATGTAAAATCACTTATGAACACATGAATCCACTATCAAACAAGTTGTGTTTTGCTAGGTGGCCATGTTAAAAGGGATTCATGACTCACACAATAGTAATGTCCAATATTTTCTAGGTGAATCAGAAACTAGAAGACACAAGCTAGTGAAGTCCGATATGCACTAGGTGAGCTCCCAAGACAAGGTAAAATTTGAGACACACACTAGGTCTCCAAGGTGTGCCTATAACAAGGTGGAAAAATGAGAAACACACACTAGGTCTACAAGATGTTCCCATAACAACCATACCAAGAGTTATACTCTCGGATAACCTTGATAAGGTGCCACAAATGATCAATGTGCTATACCAATGCTACACTAAGTTCAACTCTCGTGAACAAAGTGAAGAAAAAAATTCCAAGGTTTAACATCATGGGAGATAAACAAAGACAAGGGTTAACAAAAGGGTATTGCTCAATACATGAAGGTCACACCTTAGGGAACACCGCACATGACATCACCATCAAGAGAGACTAGTCAAGGGATAGAAAATCACACCTTAGGGAACACTAATCATATAGTTACCACCAAGGAGAACATCATATGCCAAGAAATGTCACTCTTATGGGAAATTAAGCCTAACATCACCACAAAGGAGACACATCACATGGATTAATAAGGCCAAACTTTTGTTGACAAGGTCATACTTCCTAGGAGATATATGCTATCATCACTAAGAAGGGACCATTTCCTATACAAATAGTGAGCGGGGGTCTATATAACCCCCTTAAAATGTCAACATACTTTCTATGTTGGTATTTTAAGGAGAAAGAGGGGGAGGGGATCCTTCAAAAGAATGTGTGCCTCCCCAAAAAAAGTTATACTTTCCCCCAAGCATAGAGACAAGGAAAACCACACCAATGACCATCATGTTGTTGCCATGAAAAATATGGTTGCACTTAAAATAGTACCACCATGAATGGAAATGAGCCTAAAGACATAAAGCTACAAATGCCACATAGTGATGAGCAACATGATATCATTAAGATAATTATTGATTAGAGGAATTATGTGCATCAACACAACCCTTAAGATGTATTTTATTACTCAATGCATTAAATTCATTAGTAGAATGACCATGCACTCGATGATATGCATAAAATAATTTTTTGTTGTAGAATTTATTTTGTGTTCTTGGAGGAAGAGTAATCAAGTGAGCTTTGAGAAGACTCAACAAGATACTATATTGATCAATAGTAGGGGACACTTCTTTCTTTTGTGAAGAAAAGCTTTATTTCCTATCACAAGATGTTATACATATAGTAGATGATAAAACATTAGATGAAGATGGGTAGGAATGTTGGAAACCTAGGCCCTGCTTGGAAAAGTATGGTATATAATTTACTTGATCCCTATCATTTTATTTCATGTTTTCATTAAATCTATGTTTATAAATAATTTTGTAACCAAGGCCACAACATGCTTCCAATTCAGATGAAGAAATTTTATCTGCATGCTTCTGAGAAGGATTGGCTTCTTCCCAAGCATGCAAATCCTTTTTAAGTTTTTTAAAGTTATGCATCTTCCTCTCATGAGGGACAGGATTTGAAGAGCCCCCATCACCACCATGGGGTGATGTTGATGTAGAACCAAGTTGAGTAAATGAAACACAAGACTCTTTTGGTTTATATTGTGAGATTTTGTACTCTCCCTTGAAGGAGGGTGTAAAATATAATGAACCCAAATCATCCCCAACACATGTGTTTGAAGCTGAATCATTTGTAGTTGACTCTTTTTACTTTGAGGGTGAGATTTGAGAGTCCCCTATGAAGCAAGGTGTAAAATATAACAACCCTCGATCATCGTCTAAGGGTTTTGTTGTGGGTGAAAGACAATTAGGATTATGATCAACTTGTATAGGTTCTACCTTTGAAGTTATAATCAAGGTATTAAGAGACTTGGAAGTGTTATGATCATGTTGAACTTGTGCGTTATAACTTTGTTCATCTTCTTGAACCTTGTATATCTTGTTATTATATTCATACTTTATCTCATGGTGAAGAGTAGACAAGACTCCCTTTATGGCATGAATCCAAGGTCTACCTTGGAGAAGGTTGTATGAAAGAGGTCCTGACATGATATGGAAAAGAGTAGGAAAAACCACAAGTCCAACCTCAATGGGAAATGTGATCATTCCTAATGATTGATTATTAACATTGTCAAAGCAACACATATTAACATCATTGGTTTGTATAAGATTCTTGTCCACACCAATTTTATCTAGGAGGTCAATGCTACAAACATCAAGACCCACTCCATTGTCTATGAGAGTATGCCTAACTACAGTTTCATTAATGATCACCTTTATCATTAAGGCATCATGTTTATTTTGGATCTCAAGTGAGGGTAATTCATGTTGAGGGAATATAATAGTTGACTTTTTCACTTGAATACAATCAAGTGAGGCAGCTACATCATTCAGTTTAACAGAAGATTGGACATCAATCTTCTATAAAATATCTTGGAGCATCCTATTCTATGTAGATGATTCTATGTAGATGATATTTAAATCAAATCCAAAAGGGAGATGTTTATCGAAATATGATGAATTTTCTCAACAAGATCATACTCTTTACTACTACACTAAGGAATATTATATGTGTGAGAAACTATGTGATAACTTGGTTGCTGTGACACATGCCTAGTAGTGAGCTTTCTTGCAAAGTTTAAGATAGCACCTAGAGGTTTAGGAGGTCTTATAATAGGAGGTGGTTGAGGAGGTTCACTAACTAAAGAAGATCCAATTGTTACTTGCATGTTCATAACCTCAATTGAGTTATCTATGTGTTGATGAACTTCTAATGTCAACTTAGCATCTTCATCCATGCCATCCATCTTACTATCTTTTGAAAGAAATGTATCAATGATTTCATCCTCCTATGCCACAATATCTTTTGAAGTAGGAGAAGTATTAGGAGTGAGACAAACAATATTTTCATGACACTCTATGATTGGATCCTTTATCACCACTGTACCTTCCTCATAAGTGAGTGGGGTATCAAGGGAAGAGCAACTATGATTGTCACGAGTGTCCATAATTACATCCTCTTGCACCAAAGTGTTCTCACAAGTAGGGAAGATGTTGGGAGGTGAATGAAGATTAAGAAATTTGTGAATTATTTCACTTTCTTGTGTTAAGATACTCTTACAATTAGGAGGGATGTCAAGTGATGAAGTCCTCAAGGGCTTCATCTAACATATCAAATTCATCACAACTAAAGGGCTTGGTAGGTATATAATGCACTTGTGGAAAGAGATATAACATGATTAGATTGCTATGCTTTCCCCAAGATTAATCATTAAATTTTAATTTTAATCTAGGTTTACATGTGTTAAGGAGAATTATAATTGAAAACAACTAATAGAGTTGATGCAAACACAAAGCTGGAGACCAGGTTTCAAATATGTAACTAAAAATAGGTATAACTTTGTTCTAGAGATCTCAGGAAGGTTTATGGAGGATAGGGGTGCCCTAGGGCATCTAAGTCCTAGTAGGGATTTTTTTGAGATTTTAGTTTCAAAGGAACTAGCAACAAGAACTAACTTTGTGAGAGATTTCAAACCTAGATTTAGAATTAGTTCTATTACTATTTTGTGAGTTTTTTAGATTGTGCAATGTGTTGTAACAACCTAATGTTTTCAAAATTTTCAAAAATTAAATAAAATTTATCCTAATTATGTAATGTTTCAAAAAATACATGCAATGAACCTACAAATATGATAATCTTCAATATTGAAATGCAACAAATTTTCATAAATATGCAACCAATGAAGAAAAATGACAAGTTTCTTTAACATGCAATAATAGTTTTATAGAATTTAAAATCAAACAATATCAAATAGATAATACAAAGACACAGACCTATGCAAAATTTGTCTAACACACTTATAGTAGAACAGAGGTGCCCTTGGGCATTTGAGTCCTGGATAGGGGTTCAAAAAACTAAAAAATTGAATGTTGATTAGATTTCCTATAGGTTTTGTTTCTGTTGTTATATGGAGCCTAATCAGACTCGAAGGCTAAAATTTTCCCACTTTTATCGTTGTAGTTTCCCCCCAAATTATTTAATAGGAATTTGGGGGCAACAACCCCAAGACGGTATTGAGTTGCAAGGATTGTTGGTTGTAATCAGTTTGATTTCCTAGATAATAATATTGGACTCTTTGTTGGTGGATGTAGCCCAAGTTTGGGTGAATGACATTACAAATTGTCTCTCGTTGTTATTATTTCTATGTATTTTCCATTCCTCTATTTAATCTTTATCTGCATTTAATTGATATCTTCTGCATGCAATTCCTAACAGTTTCTGGGTGCAAACAAGTTTAATAGTGACTTTTTTTTCTAAATTTTGGTCTATTTATGATTGCAAAATTAAAAATGCAAGTGATGTAACAATGTCGAAAATGCTTGAACAATAAATGAAAATGTTGAATGCAAGCATTAGATTTGAGATGTAATAATTGACTGATTTTAAGATGCAAAATGATGATTTCAAACAAAACAATACAATTTTTTCACTTTTTGGCCTAAATGAAAGATGCAATGCAATGAAAAATTTAAAACTTTAATGATCCAATGAATGGAATTTTAATGTAGATCAGATCCAAATGACTAAAACTAACCCTATTGCAACCTATGGTGTAATATAGAATGCTATTTTTTTGAAATTTTTATGACTTTTTATGATGCAAAGATGAAACCCTAAATGAAAGATGCAAAATAGTGCAATGCAAAACTTATATCTAGGATGATTTGCTTCATATTTTAGAAGGTATATAGTGTTAACATGTCAGGTTCACCAAAATGAAACACAAAAAAATGGGGAGATGATACTAATTTTATTATCTAAACCTAAGATCACTCCAAAGTTTCCAAGGTTTTCATTAGGATGCACATCAACAAGGTACAAATATTGAATTTCAACCTCAAAGGTGAGCCAATTAGACCTGGATTTGATCCTTTTGAGTCCTAGAAATGAATTAAAAATTATTTGGAATGATTAATCAAATTGAACTATATGAACTAATATGAAAAATGTAATATTCTAGAAATACACAAACTAAAACTGTAGATTACATGTGGACCTAGGAAGTGTCAGATGATGTGTACTGCCACCAAAAGCTAGATTTGACATGTGGAAAGGGATTCCGTCACCCATGGGTGAATGGGTCATTGATGAGGGGTCTTGAAATTTATTTTACAATCCTTTGTTGTTGGATTTGAGCTCTTGATTCTCAGTTGCATAATTGTTGGAATGTTGTTAGTAAATTATGTAATTGAGTTTCTATAGCTTCAAACCTTGTGTAAGTGTTTCCACTTGCACAATGGCAATGTCAATGATAGTAATGATAATTGAAAGGAAGAAATGATGAAATCACAAAGTGTTACAACTCACCACCCTTCAAAGGCTTCCTTGAAGGATTGAAGTCATGCACATCACCTCAAGGATTTGAATGTTTCTTTACTTGAATGCTTGAATTCTTTGGAGACCTACAAAAGTATTAGCCTTCATAAAACAATGACAACATGAACATACATAAACTCACATAGAATTGGACATAATGTTAGGATCTTAAATTACTGCATTAAAACTTTGAAATTATCCACTTGAATTTCTCAACAGTACTCTTGAACATAAGTTTTCCAATAGTTTTCTAGATGATTTGAAATGATAAAATAACTAGGTATTTATATGCAATTGTACTAATTTCTCAAAAAATAGATTCCAAAAGATAACATTTGATATTTGAATTTTGGATGTTAAAATTTCATGAACAACATATTTGAATTTGGTTCCTAGCTAAGAAGGGGAATCCATTCACCCATGGACAAATGGGTCCTGGCCCAAATTTCTAGGACATGCTTAGTCAGGAGAAAAATAAAAATTGGTTGCATTTATTCAATGCTTGCAATCCTTTGGAAAATGATAAAAAAAGGCTTTGGAATGCATAATTTGGAAAATTAGGAGCTTAATTAAGTCCAATAATTTAGGGGGACAAAACATAATGTGAAATTGTTAAGGCTAACAATTTTTGATATTACACATTGACCAACAGAGAAAACCTAACTGGGTCAATGGTTGATTAAAAAGTACACAGTTTGGATAGAATTTGTAAATATCATAGGGTCCTAGCCATCTTGTTTGCAATTTACCTTTATGATCCTTATACCTTGAGCCATATAGGAGAAACCAATCACCTTTCTAAAATATTTTTGTCTTGGTGAAACCACTTAATTAATTGCTTATGAACTATTTTAGTATGATGGACGACCTCTCTTCTTATCTCATCAAGAGAATTCAATTGCATTATTCTTTCTTTCTATTCTTTTGATAAGTCCATACCCAAGTAGAGTGTTGTTCAAACTCAATTGGATGGAAAAATTTCTGTGAACATGATCATGAATTAAGCTAAACATGATTGAATTACCAAATTAAACCAAGTATTTAAGCTTTTAATAAAAAGGGGGTAAAATTTTTATTGCATCAGAACAACATTACAAAGTTCGAAGAAAGAAGCCACAAAAGGGACCAAAAAGACAAGAATTAATTCACACCCAAGAAACACCGCATATCCTTCGCAACCCATTCCTCAAGAACCGACACCATGTCCGCAGGAAGATTGCCCCAGTCCTCCACATGCCAGGAATCCGTCCTCTCTGACGCCCATCTAGCCAACCCATCAGCCGCCCTATTCCACTCCCGCGGAATATGACGGAAAACAATGGAATCCAGAGAAGAAACTATAGAGAGAATCTGCCTGGCAACCACAGCAAGCTGCCAATTCACCTCCTCCAAGTTTTTCTTATTCAACAACTCAATCACCACCTGAGAATCAGATTCACAAACAATCCGCCGCCATCTAAGGCCAACAGCCCGCTCCAACGCCATGAGAATAGCACTCGCCTCCATAAGGTTATTAGTTTGCAAGCCCTGGTACATAGAGAAGAAAAAAACCATCACTCCAAAGCTATCCCGACCAATACCACCAACCCCAGCATGCCCAGGATTCCCTCTAGACAACCCATCAGTATTAATTTTTAGCTCCCCCAGAGTCGGCGGACACCAAAAGCCCTCACGAGCAACCCTCGCACGCCCACTCATACCATGCACTTTGTTCCCAATACTCTTGTCCCCAGTGACAAGACCTAAGGCATTAACAACACCAAATTCTCCAGGATCAATCGGCACAAACAAATCACACTTTGCAGTCAGAGTCTCCCGCAAAGCCCCCAAAATTCGCCCCCATAGTTGCCTTATGAGCAATTTCTTATCTAGAAAAATCCTTCTGTTACGCTCCAACTAGATTTGCCAGACAATCAAACTAGGACCAATACTCCAAGCAATTTTAAGAAAGGAGGTTCTGGCAGGAGAAGAACCTTGTCTCAACCAAAAGTCCTCCAAGGAAGAAACATGGAAACACGGTAATCTCCAAAGATTCCACCAGTAATGCCATATAGTCTTGACAAAAGAACACTGAAAAAAGAGATGCGGTAAGCATTCTTCATGCTGACCACATAAAACACACTTGGAGGGGCCCTGGAAACCACGTTTCCAAAGATTGTCCCAAGTAAGACACTTGCCTTGGACCACTAGCCAAGAGAAAACATTACACTTAGGCCAAGCAAACTTATTCCAAACATGCTTCCACCAAGTAACCTGGGAGCTCCCAAAAACTTGTTTATCCAAAACCTGATAACCCGAGGCCACCGAAATTTTTCCTTTCCCATTAGGACCCCAAGCAAGCACATCACTTCCCTGGAGAGAGTTGCAGACACGACCAGATAAGAGCTTAGCTAGCTCCTGACGGTCCTTCTCCACACCCCCATGAGGCCAATCCAAGGGGTCCTTCCATTTGGCCACCGAAATCTGACCCAAATAATTTTGCGATTTGAAGTCAGCCACATGGCACCAACCCGCCGCCTCGAAAACTTGGCACAAATCATGCAGGTGGGGATGAGAAGACACAATGGGTGGATGCCCATCCCAGGATTCATGCCAAAAGAGAGCATCCTGACCCCCATTGCAAATCCAAAAAAGACCCTGCTTAACCAGCTTGGCACCCCGTTTAAGGGTACTCTAGATCATGGAACCTTTACCCTCCATGCTGAATCTAACCACCTCCCTACTTTCCACTGCTCCCAAATATTTGAAGGTCAGGATCTTAGCCCACAACAAGTGTTGTTGTGAGCACCAGCGCCAATACAACTTAGCAGCCAAGGCCTGCCCATTCAAATCCGATCGTCGTAGACCAAGACCCCCCTCCTGCTTTGGCCTGCAGACAACATCCCACCTCACCAAATTCCATTTTCTATGGAGAAGATTGCCAGCCCATAGAAACTGACGAGACAATTTCTCAAAATCTTTAACAAAACTTGAAGGAGCAGAAAGAACAAAGCATCTGTAAAGAGGAAGAGCCTGGACCACCGATTTTAGAAGAGTCATTCTACCTGCTGAAGAAAGCCACCTACAAGTCCAATGACTAACCAATCTTCGAAACTTGTCAAGAGTCTCTTGCCAAAACCTTCTGGGGAGAGAACGAATGGCAAGCGGGATACCTAGGTAGGAGAAAGGAAGCGAGCCAATCTGAAAGCGAAGAATACCAGCAATTCTCCTTTGAATAACCTTAGGAGTATGGAAGAAATAAATGAAGGACTTCCCCTCATTAATGCACTGCCCAGAAGCCGCCAAGTAACTGTCCAACACACTGCGCTAGTGGAGAGCCTCCTCAACCTTAGCCCTACCCATCAAGGCAGTATCATCAATGAACTGAAGATGAGACTGAGGGGGAATGTCATTTCCCCAAATCCAGCCCTGAAGCAAGCCACTAGCAACTTGAGTATGGATGAGCCTACCCAGGCCCTCCGCAAGAAGGATGCATAAGTAGGGGGACAAGGGATCACCTTGCCTGAGGCCTCTAGAAGCACCAAACAGACAAGTGGGCTCACCATTAATAAGCACCGAAAAGGAAGAAGAAGTGATACAACTCCTTACCCAATTAATCCAACCCTCAGCAAAACCAAAAGCTCCAAGAATTTTGAAGAGAAAGCTCCACTTAACACGATCATACGCTTTAGCCATGTCCAACTTGATAAACATTGACTTTTCTTTTGAGGATTCCATAGAATGGATAGTCTCAGCCGCAATAACAACCCCATCCATGATCTGCCTGCCAGCAACAAAGCCTCCCTGCTCCTCGGAGATTAACCCACCAAGCCAAGGTTTCAACCTTTCCGCAATCAACTTAGTAATAATTTTATACACCACATTACAGAGTGCAATAGGCCTAAAAAGATCCAGAGAATTTGCCCCCTCCCGCTTGGGGATAAGAGCTAAAAAGGTAGCATTCAGAGACTTCAACATTTGTTTATGCATAAAGGATTCTTGAACAACCTCTAAGAGGTCCAATTTAACCACTTCCCAGAACTCCTGAAAAAACTCGACAGGAAATCCATCAGGCCCAGGGGCTTTTCCTTTCTTCATCTGGAACACCACATTCTCAAGCTCCGACAAGGAAATAGGAGAGAGCAGTGATTCATTCATTTCATTAGACACCAACTGTGGGATACAGCCTAAAATCTTTGCTTCATCCTCCTCCGCAGGAGGCGAATCCTCAGAGAATAAGGTAGAAAAATACCGAATGCATTCAGCAGATATAGAAGCGGAAGAGGACAAAATTTCCCCATCAGGCAGCAAGAGGGAAGAAATAGCATTACCTTGCCTCCGATCCTTAACAGAGTTATGGAAGAAAGAAGTGTTCCTATCACCAGCCTGAAGCCATTCAATACGGGACTTCTGTTTCCAAAAAAGTTCTTCTCTTAACTCCCATTCCTCAACCTCCTTAATTGCAGCAACCTCTAACAAACTCAAATCTTCCGAGAGGCCTTGATCACGAATCTGTCTGGTAATTAGATCAAGATGCTCCTGAGCTTTCTGTTTTTCTTTAAACAAATTGCCAAAGTGCTGCTTATTCCAACTCTTCAACCTATACTTAACATACTGGAGCCGCTTTGAGAAAGTGTACATCGCAGTGCCATAGGCTGGCTTCCCCAGATCCCACCAGCCAGGGAGCAAATCATGGAGAGATTCATCCCTGAGCCACATGAGCTGAAACTTAAAGGTCTGTCTAGCACACCGCTGAGGCATTTCAGCCACCAGTTTGATTGGCCAATGATCAGAACCTCGACCATCCAAAATTTCAGAACAAATCTTCCACCTGTCCCCCAACCAAAAACTAGACACCAAGAATCTATCAAGTCTCTCGAAATAGAGGCATCTCCTATTCTCCTATTATTCCATGTAAATAGACCATTACCCGGCTTGATATCCACAAGACGTAGAGCAGAAATATTGTCCTGGAGCAGCAACGCCGAAGACTCCAGCCTAGCGGTACCACCCCTCTTCTCCGCAAGCTCCGTGATAGCATTAAAATCACCTCCAATAATCCATGGATGGTAAGGGAAAAGGCTACGAACCAAATGAATGTTGGACCACAAGATGTGCTTACCCTGCAACTCCACTGGCGCATACACATTAGAGAGGAGAATAGTTTCCCCAGAAACAAAACAAGAAGCCACCATGGAAAGGGAGGATTTAAAAGACCCCCACCATTGGGGGCAAATCTTTCGCGGATTCCAAAAGCACGCCACCCCACCAGAAGCCCCCTGAGCCCCAGTGCATTGGCAATCACCATTCCTCCATAACTTAGGAGCTAAGTCCATCATACCTTCCACAGAGAGCTTAGTCTCCTGAAGAAAAAGAACGTCAGGCGCATGAAGCCTAATCAAATCCCGAACAGCTTTTTGTCTAGGGCCACTGTTCAAGCCCCTTACATTCCAAGAAAGAACTATCATTTCAAGGGAGAAGAGAAATGCGAATCAAGAGTCTTGACTGACCCTGACTCCACCAAAGTCTCCCCAATCATCTTAATCTTTTCCACATCCTTCTTCCTACCCAACTTGGAGGTTTTTTCTGACCCCCCCTTTTTAAGATCTTTTTGCAAAATACCCAACGAAGAGGACAACTTCAAATTCTTCTTCCCTGCCTCCGAATTTGCCTTCTGTCCGAGGTGAGCCTTATCCACACTAGCTTGCCCAACCTCAGCACTACCACCTGATGCATCTTGGACCCCCAACTGTCGAGATGTCCCTATGTCTGAAGGCCCATCACCAGGTGGAACCATAAGCACCTCTAAATTGAGCTTTGCCTGTCCAGGGTCATTCCTGACCTCCTCTAAGCATTGCACTCTCGCAACCCCCTCCTGTTGGGAAGTAATAATTTCCTCCACCAAAGGGCCATGCTGATCTATATCCAAAGTCCCATGATCAAGATCAAAAAATCCTGGGTTCACCTCCTGTTGACTAAGTTCTTCCAACACCTCGAATCTATTGAAGGTATCCTCCTCCTGCCTATCCTTCAGAGTCCTTTTATGACCTTTATTTTTGTTTCGGCCTCTAACAGAAGTGAAACCATCTTCCCTACCACCAACACCCTGAAAGGTATCCTTGCCCTTATCCACTCTGGGTGTGTTATTTGAAGGCAGAGGAGATTGAACCTCCAAAGGCTTGGCCTTTGGACACCTACGCCGGAGATGACCATACTCATGATAGAAACGACAACGGAAAGGTAATGTTTCATAGTCAAGCTGCTGCACCCATGAATAATCTCCTACACTTACTTCCAAAGAGTTTGGCAATGGCTTACTTAAGTCAATTTCTACACAGAATCGAGCAAAAGTCATTACCTTTTTGAATTGTGTATGTTGTGACGAGCCCACAGGTTTCCCTAGCTTCGAAGCTAGTAAGTGCAACACATCCTCACGCCAACATTCCACGGGGAGCCTTGGAAGACGAACCCAAATTGGAACCTGATTCGGAAGCTCCTCCACCGGATTAAAACCAGCATGCCATGGCTTAATGAACAAGCCCACCTGGTTGTAAAAATACGGGCCCCCTTCAAAAACCCTATTCCGATCCGCCATGCAGTCGAAAGTGACCATGAAATAATTATTTTCCAAGAGGCGGATCTCCATCTCCCCCTCAGGCAGCCAAGTCCTTTGAGCCCACGAATCCAAGAATTGCAGCGAAATCTTCAAACCCAAGAATTTGCAATAAAGAGAATGCCTTGAGAAATAATCGATATCCTCAGCTAGCATCTCCATCGGAATGACTACAATCGGCCTCTCTGCACACCGTTCAAGGCATCCATTAATCTTCAGAATTCTAAGCCCTCCTGCCGATCCTGACATAGCTTTTTCAGGCTCCATCGAAAATAGATTATTATCGAAAACCTTCGAGCCCTGAAGCGATGGTTTCGAACCCACTGCTGAGCGGAAATCCATTTTGGGGCAAACCCCAGAAGAATCCCCTTGCTGCATAGAGGAGAAGCCTTAAACTCTCATACAGGCCCCCGTAAGACCCAAAGGGGTAACACCACACCTCCTCAGAGGAGGGAGCACAGGCCCACCAGCCGAAGCACCCAACCCGCAAACCCACCTCACCACCCACACACCTTATCCCACACCAAACCCCGCCTTCTGCCACCCCACACCACACCCCACCGAGCACACTAAGCCCACACGCCACAGCCAGCAACCCACGCACCAAGACACTGCCACCAAATGCCGCAGAGAAAAAAGGTTGGCCGCGAGCAGATGGAGAGAGCCAACCACCGAGCACCCTCAAAACGCGAACAACCAAACACCAAGATCAGCAGACCCCCCTGCGCACAGACAACTGCCCACCCACCCAAATGCAACCCAGACAAGACAGGAACGAGCTAGGGCGCGATTGCCCTAGCTCTGCACACAGAGAGCGACGACGCCCACCAAGTATTTAAGCTAATTAAGCCATGCTCCCAATGAAATTATTGAAATATCAAGCTAGGAAGCCATTAAAACTTCAAATATCAATGAAATTCTTGCAAAGGAAACCTAATTAATACATAAAACCTCATCCAATTGGGGAATTGGTGTTGAATTGATGTGGAATGTCAACCCTTTCTCAATCTCATAGTTGAAACAAGCTCTTGATGGATGCTCCAATGGAGAATTGATGAAAATTGATGCTAAATTGGCTAAAAAATGGATGCAAATGAATGAATTACTCAAGAAATGGAGTCTATTTATGGGAAAATTGAGTGAATCAATGGCCAAGATCACTTTGATTAATCAATGGATGCAAATTGATAAGAAGAATTGGCATGGATCAAGGATTGAATCCATGGATTAAATTGAATAATCACATGGATTGATGTAATTAATCAAGGGATGAAATTGATTTGAAGAAACACAAATCCTAAACTTTAGGAGGAATGTGCAAGATATTTCCATTTAAGAGGGAAATTGTTTGAATTTGAAATGGAGGAATATTCCCTGGGAATATTACTTTGCAAGTGGGAGAAGTTGGAGGGATGAAAGAAATTAGTCAATTAAATAATTAAAATATTATTTAATTATGCAAAGTGGTGGAATTAAAAGATTTAATTAAACAATGATCTCATTTAATTAAAAAAGGGAATTAATGACATTTAATTAAATAATTCAGATTATTTAATCAAATGAGAACACCTAAGAAATTTAATTGAATAATTCACATTATTTATTTAAATAGGATGAAAATTAATATGAAAGGGGTGAATTAACCTAATAATGTTGATTATTCGATTAATAGAAAAAAATGTCAAATTTAATAAAACAATTAAGATTATTTAATTAAATATACGAAAAGGGGTGAATCAAGATGAAAATGGTGTTAGTAATCAAGTTCAGATGCTTGATATCAATCTAGAAAATTTTAAGTGTCTATATTTTGCCTCTCTTTGAAGCAAGGTATCTATTGCATTGGTTCAATGACTTGACACTTTTTAGATCAACACTGCCACTCAGATCAAAAATTAAAAAAATCATGATTTTTTCGATGCCCCATTGTGCCCCAATGAAAATGCCCCACTATGCCCTAGAGGAAGGAATATGCTGGTATTCTACCCCCTCAAGAGATCAAGCCAAAATTTTGATTTTTTAGGTTGAGATCACAACAAAAACATAAGGTAGGTTCAACTACGAAAACAGGCACAAAAATAGGCTCAAGACACTAAAAATGCTTCATAGCTCAGAAATGGATTAAAAAGATTCAAAATCCACATTTCTCCCATCTAATTAGGTCAAAAACCCTAATTTTGAGGCTTAAAATAAGAGTTTGGGGGTCATTTTTCATTCATTTGCACCTTTTGCTTTGGAGATTTGGAGAGATTTTGCTCTAACCTACAAACATGATGATTGACCATGAGCTCCCCCAACACCTCACAAACAAAGTCCACAAGTTTTAGAGGCCTCCTAGTGTAGGACCCTCGGTACACACTTCAAAACTTTTCTCGTTCAAACTTTTTTATGCATTTAATTTTGAGTTTAATTAAGTTAAAAAAGTGTGTCACTATATAGCAATGCCTTTGTCATGGTTGGTGATACAGTTGTGTTGCTATGACACACTTGAAAAAGTGTGACAAGATAATCAATTTAGGTTCAGAAGTGCAATTATAGGTTAATCATGCACTTGTAAAAGGGTGGCCCAGTAGGCTATTTTGCTCCAACAACGCATTTGTGCAAATCACCATATTTGTGAAATGCCCACGCAATAGGTGATTTGGTCTTAGCAGCCAACTTGAATGTCATGATGCATTTGAATATAGAGACACACCTCTCAAAAGATGATGCACTCACAAATTAACACACCAAAACACTTGTAAGATAGGGGCACACTTGTAGATTTAGGTTTTTAAACTTAAAATTTTGTCATTTTTTAGTAATTTTGATGTTGTACACTTTGTTCATGTAGGAGACCATGCACCTGCTCCAATCTCAGGAGCATAGACCCAAAATTTTATCCCAAGTTTGATATTTTGGTAACAATGAGAACTTCTTTCTCAGAGCCATCAGATTAGGGTTTATTTCTCATATGCTGAAGATCTGGACACACTTAGCTATGATGACAGTGTTAGTAGAGCATTGGCATGGCAAGACTTCCTCATTCCACCTTCCAAAAAGGGAGGTGACGATCATGTTGGAGGATGTATGGTCTATTTTACAAGTTTCGATACATGGAGAGGATTATTTATGATATTGATGCTAGACTAGATGCAATTTGTGATGTTCTTGGTGTAGATACCCTCTGGATAGATAATCACTAGATTGACCTACAACAATACAAAGGACATGTCCCTAACTTGACATTGGTTATAGGAGGGTTGATATGTGGAGTGCTTGTTCTAGACAGATGGAGTAGAGGTTTCAACTTTGGTTGGGGAGTTGTCTAAGAGAGGATGGTGCACGATATGAATCTTACACCTATGGCCCTATGATCCTTTCTTCTTTATATCATGATATGCACCAGGTTGTATACATGCGAGGACAAAGTTTATCAGTAGAAGTTACCCTACTACACATCTAGGCTTGGAAGCACATTGTTGTGCTTAGACCGATTATTACCTTAGTTGAAATTGATGAGGAGCAACCAATGGTGTATAGATATGGAGCCATCACCACTCTCCACGACATAGGCACTGCAAGCATAGCATATTGGTGATGGATCATTGATGAAATGACTATATTTAGATAGATACCTTGGATCTAGGCCCATCCATGGTACAATGATCAAGATCAAATATTTTATGCATGAAAAACTAGGTGGATGATTGGCCGTTAGCATCATATCATTGAGAGGTACCTACCTAATTGGGTTGGGAGATAGTTCGGGGAGACACAGGATGTCGTCCCTTTGGGATATAGAGTTGTTTTTGCATGGACAACTAGAGAGACACACTGGGGTCAGTAGATTGCTCTACAAGTGGCTATTGATGACTTCAAATAGCTTGCCCTGCTACCATGGGCTTACACAAGGGGTCAATATGATGAAGGTACTATACCTGCTTATGATGCATGGTTCACACATCATAATTCCCTGATATGACTTGCAAATCTAATTGGTGGATAGGGCAGAGCTAGAGGTAGATGATGAGGTCAGGATAGAGTGCCACAAAAACCTTTGCAACAACCTCTGCATGACAAACATGATGGAAACATTCCAAGAGATGGGCACTAGGATGGAAAAAAACCTGGTGCATGTAGGAAAAGTGTCATAACAACCCCCACTTGTATAATGCTTACAATAGGTACCACCACCACCACCATGACAATAACAACAACAATAGCCATAGGGTCTAGACCCCAGAGATGCTCAAATTTAGGCTTTGACAATAGAGAGTTATTAGGCAATGTAAGACCGATACAGGTATCGCCAGGTGCATGATTATGAGTGACAACATGTCCAATAGTTGACCATTCAGTTAGCACAAGAGACTAGTCGTATGAAGCAGTTAGAGGTTGCCACTTCTCAGACATAGGGACAGGTGGTATTAGCCACCCTCTATGGACAAGCCATGGCCGAGGCCACATATTACCAAACAATTTATTGCATAGATGTTCCTCAACACCAACAACATCCAAACTTTTCACATAGGAGTGGGGTTATGCTAAGCGAATCAGTAAAACCTTCGATTCAGTAGCCCTTAGGAGGACATCAACATCAATCCCAACATAATGATAGACATATTCAAGGATAGCTTTGTATATAGACACATTTTTGATATATAGCCTTGATTTTTTATGTATATCCATTCATTAGTTGATTTTGATCACCTCATGTATATTCATTTTTTACGATATCACACATTGATTCAGATTTGTATCACGACAGTCCAATTTTGATGATATATATAAGATTACTGTTGATGTGATTATGATGTGATGTTTTCCTTTATATTTATTCTTATCTATGGATAAATGCATATGTTTATGTTATGGATGTAGTTACTTCATTTATGATGCATATGATGTAATGTGTATTTTTATGATGTCTTATGATGTGATATGTATGATTTATGATGTGATGTTATATGGTTGTATGCAATACAATGGATGATTCACTTTTTCATGCATATTTTATGTTCCCATATGTAGTGATGCTATAGGATGTATGCATGCTATGAGATTCCTTTCTTTTTGTCTATTTTCTATGTGATATGTTGTACTTATGCTATGATTATGCAGGATGCATGTATGATGACGGTTTTTGGATGTAGGATGGATACATTTATTATTTTTGGTTGATTTTCATGACACCATGTTAGCATGGAAAGGAGATAGAAGAGTAAGATGGATGGATTAACCATTACTTTTGAGATTGATTCAGAAGTCCAACAAGCCTATGATTATTCGATACTTTATTAGATTTGGTGATGAGAGTGATGATTTTCTTGTTTCTGGGATTGGGATAGATTTCATCATATCATTCCTTATTTTTGATATAACATGTAGACACGATGCATCAAGGTATTGAAAACTAGGATGGAGTTGTATCTAATACAATGGAATTTGAATTTGTAAATAGATAGGATCATCCTTGCTCATACCTGACAAATGAAAACCTTGTTTGACCATGTGAAAGAATAAGCCAATGAAGTAATGAGACTAACACACAAAAGGTATGAAGAACCTGGTATGTCCTAGCCATTTTTCTACTTGACACTACAATGCACACACAAGATATGTATTCACCAAGGTTGTATTACAAGAACATCCAACAAGCACAATAAATGAAAGATAATGATCAATACACCATTCCCTTCTCTCTAAATCATTTTGATAGACATCATCGAGAGGTAATTGGAATGGATCAATAAGATAAATCATAGGAAAATATCACAATGAACAAACACTCAATGTTATTCATATCTCTTGACAAAGATAACCTAACTAATATGATTCCTTGATGATGATGTCCATCATAGGAAAGATGTATCCTAGGACATGTTATCAGATGCTTTAGCTAAAACTAAATATTTGATAGTCCTTGATATAAATATTAACTAACTTACTTATTCATGATCAAGACTCTATATTTTTTACGTTTAAGGGTTACACTTAACAAATTGCCACACTTTTTCCCACTTGTGCTATCAAAGGTTGAAAATGATGATTAATTTATTATGGATGAAATTTTATTATGAGTGAAATCAAGATGGGATGGGTGATTTTGGATTTTTTGGAATATTTCAATGTTTTTGATATTTTTCAATTTTTTGAGGTTGTTTAAGATTTTTGAATGTTTTGAGATGTTTTAGGTTTTCAAGTTTTTCCAAATGTTTTTGTGTTTTCCAAGATTAGACCAAGACCTACGGGGCGACTCACCTAGTGCCTTAGGGGCTCATTAGTGACGACCTTTGCTATGTTATACATGCAAAGACGACGTAGTTCGACTGACTTTGACCAGTAATTGTTTATTGATGACATATGAACATTGATGGATTGTTAGTTTATTATGATAGACTCCTAAAGACTAACCTAACGCCTTGAGGCTCATCAATGATGGCCTTTCCTGCATTCAAGCTCAGAGACAATGTAGTTTGACAAGTGCGTTTTATTTTTGACCTTTTAGACTTGTTTAGGGATTTTGATATGATTTGAATGTTTTTGGATTTTTAAAGATGTTATGGATGTTTTTGGATTTTGAACTTTACAAGATTTGGATGTTTTTGGATTTTTCAAATTTACAAGATTTCAAATGTTTTGGTATTTTGAAGATGTTGCGAATGATTTTGGATTTTTGAGATTTTGTAAATGTTTTTGGATTTTGAGATTTTGTGAATGTTTTTGAATTTTGAGATTTAGGAATAACCTTAAGAGTATATACAAGAACTTGATCTGATGCAAGTATAGACAAATGTCCCCTGTATAATGTGTTAGACTACCTCGATATAGGCAAGACAAACTAACCTTAGGAATATGCCAGTTAGTACTAAAAGGGAACATGATACTTAATATCTAGCTACAATGTGGACACAAATGGGTGAAGGAATAAATAGGGAAAATAGGATGAAGGATGGATGTGATGGAGAGATGCAAGATAAGCCAAAGAGTTAATGGTGGATGGATGATGCTTATTTATGTAAGGTGCTTGTTTT
Organism: Sequoia sempervirens; assembly: GCA_007258455.2. Classification (NCBI taxonomy): domain Eukaryota; kingdom Viridiplantae; phylum Streptophyta; class Pinopsida; order Cupressales; family Cupressaceae; genus Sequoia; species Sequoia sempervirens. The sequence goes on from VDFB02075321.1 coordinate 307,944,520, forward strand.
CCAGGTTTTCACCAAGGTACTTGCCCAAAGCGCCACTAAAGTGGTTTTCTCTAGAGGATGTTTTTTTTGTTTACTATTTTCAATCCTTTTTTCTATTTTTTTGTATTTTGTTATCTTTCTGATTTTTTGGATTTATACCCTTTAAGACCTAGGCATAAAACTTCTTAAGATATGTTATATTGATAGGCTCTTGCAAGGGTTCTCCTTTAGGTGTTGACAATTGGTAGGCTCCAAAACCATAACTAGTTGTGACAACAAACAACCCTAACCAATTAGGTTCAAACTTCCCTTTGCTATCTAGATCTGGAACATTCTTCTAGTTCTCCTTGATTACGAGGTCTCCTACTTGAAAGGTCTAACTTTTGATTTTCTTGTTATAGCTCCTTTTTAGTTGGTTTTGATAAGCCTGTAAATGATTCAAAGCCTCAAGAAAATAATCATCTAGTAGCTCTAGCTCATTAAACCAAGACAATCTATATTCCTCATCTGTAATAAGGTGTTACAAGGCTACTCTTAGCGATGGGATCTCGAACTTGACAAATAGGATAACTTCAGTTTCATAAACTAGGGAAAAGGTTGTTGAACCTCTAGGTATGCATATACTAGTTCTATATGCCTGCAAGGTAGAGTTCAATTGGAGATTCTAGTCACAAACAACTTTACTGACCATCTTTTTGGGAATCTTTAGGATGGTTTTGTTTGAAGCCTCAGCTTGACCATTACCCTAGGGATAGTATGGGGTAGAAAACCAGTGTTGGATATTGAACTTTTAAAATAAATCATGGAAATTTTTGAAAGGCGCTCCATTGTCTGAGATAAGGGTCTATGGTGTAAGGAAGTTAAGGTAGCAGAACAACTTCCTAGACTAATCTTGAGAGGAGAAAAATGCAAAAACTTTATAGATCTTTAACAGCTACAAAAACTTAAAAAAAAAAAACAAAAATATCATGCATACCACAACACAATGATTTATGTGGGGAAAACCCTTTCAAGAGAAAAACCCCACACTCCAAAAGTCACCCAATATATAAATTTTCAAAAATAAAATGATTAAAATATACTTGTAGTGCAAGCTTCTCATAGGAATATCACCACAAGAGATCAAGAGACAACACAACCACTATCACACTCTTAGAATACACCCTCGTCTACATAGAACCTAGCCGCTTATAACAAGCTTTTTTTAGAACCTTCTAGAATTAGGGTTTTACAAGTTCATTTTTCATTTGATGTGTTAATGGAAAAATATTGACATGTCAGCAGAAAAAAACCTTGATGTGTCAGTGAGAAAAAACCTTGACGTGTCAGTGGGGAAAAAACCTTGATGTGTCAGCGGGAAAAAACCTTGACGTGTCAGCGGGAAAAAACCTTGACGTGTCAGCAGGAAAAAACCATGACTTGTATAATATTTGCATGATCAGTTGCCACATACCAACATACATCCTATTAACAATAAACCGTATATAATTACAAGGTTGAGACACATTTTCCCAATAAATCTCCCACATGTCGAACACCTTACAAGAGCAATGTGAGGGTGTAACCACCGTCTCTTTAATTACTAGGGGCCGAAAGGCCCATAGTATTTGAACACCATCTAAAATTCTTTGTGCTCACATGCTTAGTTAAAGAATCAACAAAATTCATCAAAGTAGCTACCTTAACCAACTTCACCCTACCATCTTCAACCATATCTCTAACAAAATGATACTATACATGAATGTGCTTGGTCATGGCATGAAATGTCAAGTTCTTCGCTAGACATATCACACTCTGACTGTCACAATAAATTGTCATTTCACCTTATTTTATTCCAATATCTAAACATAGTATTTTAATCCAAATGAATTCTTTACAAGCATAGTAGCTTCCATATACTCCACTTCAGTAGTGGACAAAGCAACCACAACATGTCGCTTACTCATTCAACTAATTGCACCACCAAATAAAGTAAAAAACATAAGCACTGGTGGATTTTTTGCTATCAACATCACCTGCCCAGTCTGAATCCACATAACCATGAATATCAAGGGAAATCTCATCTTTAGTCATATTACTATGATAACATAAGGAATAATCTGAGGTACCCCAAAAATATGTGAAGACTCTTTTAACTGCATCCCAATGAACTCTACCAGGATTAGACATATATTTGGAAATAAATCCCATTGCTTGAGCAATGTTTGGTTTAGTACAAACTATAGCATACATCAAAATTCCAACTGCACTTTGGTAAGGAACTCTACTCATGTCTTCCATCTTTGATGGAGATGTTGGAAAATCTGAAATAGATAACTTTGTTCCAACTGAAACAAGAACACACAATGGTATACAATCCTTCCTATCAAACCTCTATAAAATTGAATTGACATACTTGCTTTGTCCAAGCCATAACTTTCTATTCACTATATCTCTTTTAATTTCCATCCCAAGAATGTGCTTAGCTGTACCAAGATCTTTCATTTCAAATTTAACAGCAAGTTGAGATTTTGGTTCTGAAATCATACCTTTCCTTCTAGCAATAAATAACATATCATCAACATATAATGAAATAAATAGGAAAAGATCACCATCAGTTTAATAATAAACACAATGATCTAATTTAGAACGCTCAAATCCCAAACTCAACACATAGGTATCAAATTTTTGGTACCATATCCTAGGACTCTGTTTTAAGCCATACAAAGATTTCTTCAATTTGCAAACCAACTTATTTTTACCTTTCACCACATAGTGCTCTAGTTGTGTCATATAAATATCCTCCTCCAAATCACCATGAAGGAAATCAGTTTTCACATCTATTTTCTCAACCTCTAAATCATAAGCAACAACAATAGAAAACAAAAATCTAATGGACGCCATTTTTGCAACAGGAGAAAATATCTCACCATAATCAACACCCTCAACTTGAGAGTAACCCTTTGAAACCAACCTTGCTTTGTTCTTCTCAATACCTCCATATGAACCAATCTTTTTCTTGAGCACCCATTTACAACCAACATGTTTTCATCCTTCAAGCAATGGTACAAGATACCATGTATCATTCTTTTTCAAAGATCTCATTTCGTCATCCATAGAAATCTTCTAGGATTCTGCATCATTCATACCTAGGGGCTCTTCTATAGATCTTGGTTCATCCATGTTAGTATTTAAAGAAAAAATACATCTCCAATCATCAGGTGAATACCTTTCAAGTGGTTGTCTATGCCTTGTAGATCTACTGACAAGCTAAGTTGGAGGTTATTCCTCCTCTTCTTGTCTATCCTTGGGCCTTGATTCAACTTTATCAGGTGTAGAAGGAAATTGAATCGCATCTTCTTGTTTACTTTTTTTTGGCTGCAATGTCATAGAAGAAGGCTTAGTTTCTCTAAGAATAATAGTTCTATTATGTATTTCTTTTTGTGAAATAGAATCCCCAAGCTTGTATCCTTTCACACGATAACTATATCCGATGAAGATACATTTCACAACCTTGTTCTCCAACTTTGTTCACTTCTCCTTTGGCACATGTGCATATGCCTCACAACCAAAAACTCTAAGATGTCTTAATGAAGGCTTGTGACTTGACCATGCCTCTATAGGTGTCTAATCAACAAGAGTTGAAGTAGGAGAACTATTAATCAGGTAACATGTAGTGGCAACAACTTTAGCCCAAAACCTTTGTTCTGGATCAACACCACTCAACATACTCCTAGCCTTCTCCATTAGTGTCTTGTTCATTCTTTCTACAACTCCATTCTGTTGTGAAGAATATGGATTTTTCTTCTATCTATGAATACCACAATCTTTATAGAATCTATAAAAATCATTACAGCACAATTGACCGCCATTATCAGTCCTGAAACATTTTATTTTCTTTCTAGTTTGCAGCTCAACCATTGCTTTAAATTCTTTAAATTGACTGAAACCTTTAAATTTACTCTTTACAAAATATACCCATGTCTTTCTACTATAATCATCAATAAATGAAACATAATATGTGGATTTACCAATTGAAGGAACATCTATAGGACCAAATACATCAAAATGAATAAGATCCAATACACCACAAGATTTATGAGAACTCGGGTAAAACTGAATGTAGTTCTGTTTTCCATAAATGCAATGCTCACAGAAATTGAATTCAAGATTACAATTAGACAAACCTTCAACAAGGTTTTTATTTTTCAAGGTCCTTAGACCCTTTTCTATAATGTGGCCAAGTCTCTAGTGCCATAACATAGTTTTCTCTGTAGGTAACTTTGTCTCATAAGAAAGAGCACCCTTGGGTACCCAAAATCCATGACCATTTGTTGAAGGTGAAACCCTCACTTCTTCTACATACTTTATTTTCATAGATGTACTATTGCACTCAACAGTGCATGCATCAAGCTTATACAATGTCCCATGTATGACACCTCTAGCAATCACCATAGCATCTCTAACCATCTTGCATCCTACATAAAAAAAAATACTTGCACACCCACATCTATTAGTTTGCTCACATACAACAAATTTTGTGCTAATCCAAGGATATGCAACACACCATTAATCCTTTTTATTCTACCATTAGGAAACTTGATTTTAACTTTACCAAAACCAACAATGTCTAAATGAGAATCATTACCCAAGTACACCTTACCTCCATCAAATTCTTCATATTCACAAAACCAATCTCTATTAAAGGTCATATGAAAAGATGCACTTGAGTCAATTAACCTTGCATAATTACCTGCACGAGTTGCCAAAGTTGTAATGAATGTGTCACCATATTCCTTCTAGGACTCAAAATCATAATCAAAATTCTTCTTTTTCTTCTTCTTTTCTTCTTTGCATTGCTTATGAACATGTCCAGGCTTATCGTAGTTCTAGCAAATAACTTTGAACTTTCCAGGAGATTTAGATCTCCCCTTGGACTTGGATTTGTCATGCTTCTCATTCTTATTTCCTTTTTTCTGAGGTCTTCCATGAAAATTTAGGGCCTCCTTGGTAGTGATGGATACCTTCTTTCTCATCTCTTTAGAAAGTAAAGAACCCACCGCATCTTCAGTATTCAATATAATAGTACTCCCAATAACCATAACAAGAGAATCCCACAAATTAGGCAAAGAATAAAGCAAGATCTAAAATTTCTCCTCCTCATCCATTTTGACACCAACTGATGCCAATTGAGCCACCAACATATTGAATGCTTCTAGGTGGTCTATGATTCATCCACCCTCTTCCATTCTCAAGGAATACAACTTCTTCCTCAAGAAAATCTTGTTCACTAAAGATTTGGCTTGATACATCTCACCAATCTTCTTCCATAGTTTCTATGCAGAGGTCTCTTCATGGACATTAATTAAAATAGTTTTTCAAGCACAATCTGATTACACCCTTGTATTTACAGTCCATAACATCATATTGAGTAGCTTGAGAAGGATTTGTAGGCCTTGAAACATTCTCATCAACAACATCCCACAGATCTCGATCTATCAATAGATCCTCCATCTTTAGCTTCCACATCTCAAATTATTTCTAGAAAATTTCCCCACCTCTATTCTCCCTGATGAACTTGCCATCTAAAAATTCTTGTAAAAGATCACAAAATGCCTTTTGCACAAGCTCCCACTCAAAACTAGATTAGTTCAAAAAACCTAGCAACCCACAACTGAAACCAAAGGTGATCAAGCTCTGATACCACTTGTAAGGAAGTTAAGGTAGCAGAACAACTTTGTACACAAATATCATGCATACCACAATACAATGATTTACGTGGGGAAAATCCTTTCGAGAGAAAAACCCCACACTCCAAAAGCCGCCCAATATATTATTCAGAAATCAAAAGATTACAATATACTTGTAGAGCAAGCTTCTCATAGGAGTATCACCACCAGAGATCAAGAGACAACATGATTGCTATCAGAATCTTAGATTACACCCTCGTATACATACATCCTAACTGCTTATAACAAGCTTTTTTTGGAACCTTCTAGAATTAGGGTTTTACAAGGTCATTTTTCATTTGACGTGTTAATGGAAAAACCTTGACGTGTCAGTGGGAAAAAACCTTGAAGTGTCAATGGGAAAAAACCTTGATGTGTTAGCAGGAAAAAACCTTGACATGTCAGCATTTTTTTTTGGGATGATGCCCTGAACCCCATATCTTGCTACGAGTGTACAATATTTACATGATCAATCACCACATACCAACATACATCCTATCAACAATAAACCATATATGATTGCAAGGTTGAGACAAATTTTCCCAACGTGTGGAACACTGTAACAACAAATGAGGTAGTTCAAGATGAACTTAGATTTTCTTTCCCATGATGTAGGTCTTAGGGATTGCTTCAATCCACTTCATGAAATGCTCAGTGGTGATAATGATAAACTTATGAATGTTAGATGAGGTAGGGGTGATCTTTCCTATGAGGTCAAGTCCCCACTGTGAGAAAGGCCATGATGTGGTGGTTGGTCTAAGCTTTTGAGCCGACACATGGAGGAGGTCCCCATGTTGTTGATATTGCATGCACTTCTTAATATATTGATGAGCTTCCCATTCCATGGTAGGCTAGTAGTACCCTATTCTCAACAGTTTCTTAGCCAAGGTCATGCCACTTGAATGTGACCCGTAGATGCCTTTGTGTACTTCCCTTAATGCAATAAAATCTTCCTCTTGGCTAAGACATCATAATAATGTCCCTTCGAGACTTTAACAGTAAAGGGTATCTCCTAGAAGGACAAATCGAGATGCTATTTGATAAAGGTTTTTCTAAGGCTTGAAATGAGATCATATGGGAGGATACCTTTGTGTAGGTAGGTAAAGATATCATGATACCTTGGGGAACCAGGACCAATGATTTGACACACCCACTCAGATTCTGGTACCTCAAATATTGGCACGAGAAGCTGCTTGATAAGAAATTCACATTTTAAAATATTGTGGGGCATATCTAGCAAGGACCTAATAGTTGCCATAACATCTGTTGCTTGATTGTTGACTCAGGGTCTCTGCTCGAATGTTATGTCAATGATGAAATCATTGAGACTTTCCACCATATTTTTATAAGGTGTGAGCTTTCCATCCTTATTTTTGTAATCATCATTAACTTGGTTTACAATCAACTATGAATCTTTGTATACTTTCAATTTTTGGATTTTCCATTGTACTATGGTTCTCAATTCCATGATAAGGTCCTCATGCTCAGCAATGTTAGTGCATACGAAAGATAATCAATAAGACTTAGGGATGTAATCACCTTGTGGGGTGATGAAGAGAATGCCTAATATAGATCCATCTTGTGTATGGGAACCATCAAAATATAGCTTCCACGACTCCACTGTGTTGAGGGTAAATACTATCTCATCAAAAAATTCAGACACCAAGGGATTCTCTACATAGATAGGTGCCTCTATTAGTTGGTCTACAATAACTTATACTTTGATAGCCTTTCAATCCACATACTCTATGTAAAATTATTGTAGGATCATCACCCACTTAGCCATAAGTCCTGTGAGAGTAGCTTTGAATAACAAATACTTTAATGGATCTATCTTAGAGATAAGCTTCACTTGGTGGGACAACATGTAATTTCTAAATTTTTGCGAAGAAAACACCACTACTAGGAAAGATTTTTCAAAGGATGAATAGTTCATCTCATATCCAACTAAAGTCCTACTGATGTAATAAATAACTCTTTATTACCCCATTTCATCATGTTGAGCAAGAAGAGCACCTCGAGTCGTTGATGTAGCTGATATATATAAAATCAATGGTTTATCTAGTATTGGTGGCATAAGGACTAGGGGTGTTAGTAGGTAATCTTTGAGTCATTGGAATGTTGAACATCACATTTCAAATCCCATTTGTAGGCTATCCCCTTGTGAAGAAGGTGAGAAAAGGGACGGATCTTATCCACCAACTGTGTTATAAATATTTTGATGGAATGCAATCTTCCTTGTAAACCTCACAATTACTTCAGTGTTCATGGTCATTCCATATCTAGGATTTCCTTGACTTTAGTAGGATCTATTTCAATTCCTCTCTGTGACACTATATATTCGAGGATATTTCTTGGCATGACACCAAAGACACTTTTTTAGATTTAACCATACCTTGTACTTTTCAAGTCTATCAAAGATGGGTCCATACCTCTAGATGCTCCTTTCTTGTTCTTTAATTAGCTAAAATGTCATCCACATAGTCTTCTAAAGTCTTGTGAATCATATCATGGAAAATTAAAGTCATTGCTCTTTGATAGGTGGCTCCAACATTCTTCATACCAAATGGCATCATATTCGAATAATAGGTTCCCCATGGAAATGTAAATGTTGTTTTGTGTTGATCTTATTTGGCTATCATGATCTAATTGTACCCTAAGAATCTGTCCATTAGTGAAAGCATTTCATGTCCAACAGTCAGGTCTATAATGATGTCAATATTTGGAAGAGGAGAGTTATCCTTGGGACATGCAAGTTATTTAAATATCTAAAGTCAGTACATATTCTAATGCCCCTAGTGGGTTTTGAGACTGGTACAAAGTTTGAAACCCACTTATATAGTATAATCTATTGGTTGAATAAATCCCACATCAAGAAGCTTTTGTAATTCCAATTTGATCAATAGTGCAATTTGTGGGTACATTTCCCTTAGCTTTTGCTTTACTAGTTTAGCATGAGGATAAATTGCACGATGGTGAACAAATCCTTCAGGATCAACGCACGACATATCCACATAGGACCATGCAAAATTTATCTTTTGTTCCTTTAGGAAAGCTTCCAAGTTCTTTTTTTCTTCGTATAGGAGTGGTTCTACATAGAAAGTGATCTGAGGTACCTCATCTATCCCTATATTTATTGGATTGGATTTATCAACAAGCACTAGTGACTTTTCTTGATGTATTGCACTAAGGGGAAGATTGAACCCCTCATCCTTGGGCGCCTCAGAGAGGTTTTCACCATCAAGTGCATCCTTTATTTTTATTTTTTAGGATAAAAAAGTACCACAGTGTGGTTTTCACTTAAGGATTGGGACATGATTTTCATATTTTCTATTTCGTGATTGAGAGATTCAATCATTTCCCCATAGTAGGATTGCATGTCCAATTCAATGTCAAAACATGCCTTGTGGTACCCAAATAGCATGTTGTCATGAAGCCCCATGAACTCAAAGATAGCCTCATTATTTTTAAATGAATCCAAGATGGGTGGTCCTCATTGGCCCCAATTGATAAGCTAGGGGTAGATTAGTTTCAATTCAGTGATTTTGTTATTTGAAGCAAAGGATGTGGTGGTGATCATGAATATGGATGTATCCTCAAATAAGTCTATGATATCAAGGGGGAATTCATCTATGGTATTATTACACAATGTAGGTAACCAAGAGGAAGGTTTGACTTGTTTAATAGAAGCACCCTTTCTAAGAAGGGTCACTTTACTCGTGGTACATCCAAGACCAAGATTCCTAGTTCATTTCTCAAGAGCAAGAGGTTCTAGCAAACCAATATTGTTTTGGCCTAGCTTGTCATTCTTGTTGTACCCCCAACTCATCATCAACTGCAATCCTTTGTTGTCATTTTCCATTGAAAGAATGGGCTTGGGTCTGTTATCTTGATATAGCAATTTTAATATATTTTACTCATTAATGATCTCCTTGTTCAACTCTCCCCACTTTGTGAAAGAAATAGATGCCATCTTGATTGCTTTTGATACCTTGTCACTAGGTTGGGGCTTTCCATAGGATCAAGGATAAATAGGAAATTCTCCAATCACAAAAGAGGTTTTCTTCAAGTTATAGTCTCCACATCCATTGTCTTTGATTATTGCTTTAATATCAGGGATATTCTGCATGATAGGGGTTTTTGATTCGAAAGTGGAAGCTAGGGTAGATGGGTCAATGAAAGAGGAAAGTGTTGGTGCTTCATCATTCTTAGGAACTTACGAGATCTTATAGTACTTTGCTTCAAGGTTATTGCAGTAGTATAATGGTTCAGGATCACCATGGATTGCAATTTCTCTATCTTCATAGGGAAATTTTATACATTGATGGTAAGTAGAAGCTACAACTTGCATTGTGTGGATCCATGGATGACCTAGAAGTATGTTGTATGGGAGGTCAAGGTCAAGCACTTGGAAAGTAGTTTCTACTATTGCGGGTCCTACTTGGATAGTGATTTTGATTGTACCTTTTCATTCTCGATCATCATATCCTCTTATGGTAACCCTTTTTTCCTTTTCAATAGCATCTTCAAAATAGCCCAAGTTCTTGATTAGTTGAAGGGTACAGATATTAATAATAGCACCTCCATCCACCAAGACTCTTTTGACTTTGTTCTTATGGATGAGGACCTCAAGATGTAGTGCTCGATTATGTGATGGTTGCATGGGAAGGTCTTGCTTAGAAAAAGTGAGAAGATGAGGGGTGGTGATGTGTCCAACCATAGCTTGGAATTTTTTATTATATCAAGATTATCAGGTACAAAGGATGATGACAAAGCATTTTCTAGGATATCCCTATGTGTAGGAGATATCTTTAAAAACTCCAAGATGGAGATTTGGGCTGGGGTATTCTTTAATTTGTCCAAGAGACTATAATCACTAGGATTTGACTTCAAGGGTGGTGTCTTAGGTTGTGATGGTGCTCCTTGGATGATGAACATTCTTCTTTGTGTGGTTACTCCACACTCTACACTAGGTCCTTTAATGGTGATGATGGATATATGATGATCACAAGATGCTACCACATTGTTGTAAAAATGGCGTACATTGTGGTAATCTTTCTCTTTTCCATTATCATTTCACTTGCTATGGCCCGACATTGGGTTCTTGTATATTTTAAGGTCTTGATTTCCTAATTGTTGATCCAAAGTCACATCTCCATTGTCAATAATATCTTGCATAACATTTTTCAATATGCAACTTGATGTTTTGTGTCCCTTGATTTTGTGAAAATCACAAAGGTCCTCTTCTTTATACCATGGAGGTTTGACTTGAGGATCTTGGTAATTTTGATAATTAGGGAGTGTGATGAGATTAGATTGGACCAATTTTTGCATGACCACTTCAATAGATTCCCCCAAAGGTGTATACTTGTGTTGTTGAGGGTAATTGTTTCGAGGGGGTGGTCCTCTTTGAGTGTTGGCATTGTTGATTATTTGTTAATTATTTTGTAGTTGCATGTTTGGTTGTTGTGTGTTTTGTTGCATATTTTTCTATTTTGGACCATTCAACACCACTTTTGCATTGATGACACCATCATTAGTAATGTTCTTTTTTTTGGTCCATATGCAAGGTTTATCATTGGAACTAGTTGATGGTAGGTTATCTTTGTATGCTTGTGTGGATCCTTGTGTGATAAGGGCTCTTTCGATGTTAAGACCCCTAGAGATGAGTTCTTCGTATGTTGAGACACATTGCATCTTTAATTGGAAGGATAAATCTATGTCTACGTTGGAAATGATGATCTCTATTTGTTGGTTCTTAGGAATTGGCGATTTGCATTTACTAGCTTTGTGCCTCCATTGTTGCAAGAAATTTGTAATTGATTCACCCTTGTTCTATTTTAGGGTGTGTAGTTCCTCCAAACTTACATCCATATCTAGGTTGTAGGAGAATTGATCCACAAACCGATCTATTATTTCTTGAAAAGTTTGGATTCTAGGAGGTAGATGCAAAAACCATTCTATGGCTTGGCCTCCCAAACTACGTGGGAAAATACACATCAAATAGGAGTCATTATATGCTACTTCCATACATGCCATATAAAATTCCTTGATATGATCCGGATTTCCACACCCTTTATATTTTTCAAATTTGGGGATCTCAAATCCTGGCAGAAATGGTATCATTGCAATGTTATGATCAAAAGGATATGGACATAAGTCTCATTGTGCATGCCATTTCTTTGTTTTTCTAGCTTGGATATCTTGAATATATTGTGTAAGAATTTTGATTTGCAAGGAAATATCATCTTGAGGAATGTTTGGTGGTGGAGTATACGTGTTGTATTGTGGGATGGTAGATGAGATATATGCGAGATTTTGATAATAGAGTGTGTTTGTGTTGAATGTGTTATATGGTGTGTATGGTGGATTTTGATATTGCATATGTAATGATGATAATGGTGGAGGTGTGTTGTATGCTCCTTGTGAATTTTGGTTAAGGACATTTTGTTGCATATTTGTATATTTTTGGTTTTAGTACAAGCCTTTTTGTTGCTACTATTGTTATTTGCATATTTCGATCATGTTGCTACCATAAAACTTGGTTCAACTTTTGGAGTAGTATGATGGGATTTGTATTGTTGAAACTCTTGGGTTGACTCAATTTTTTGTAAAAGTGAACCTCTAAGGTGTTTAGGATCAATGATGTGAATGATAAAGGATGAGTGATGTGGATGATGAGGAACTCTCAATTTTGGACAAAACTAGCCTTAAGTTTTAATGAATGTTTGATAAGGATGCTAATGAACTTGTAAATCCTAGAAGTAGACTTGTGAATTTAGGATAAATTTGTTCAAAAGGATATATGCTAATCAAACTAAATGTATGAAAAAGGATCCATTTCCAAACATATAGCTAAACTAGGCGATGGTTGATGAAAACCTAGGTCTAGAAGATTTGTTTGTCCAAAATTTAAATTTGTTGGTGAGATCAGATGTCAAATGTTTTGATGTTAATGTGATGATTGATCCTAATGTTTGAACCTAAGAGGGACTTGTTACAAGATTAAGGTGTTGAGAGACATGCTTTTTCCTTTGAGTGTTTAAACCTAAAAGATCAATGCCTATTTTATGAAGAGACTTTGGTATGGTGTTTGAAGGTGTGATATATCTAAAAAATGTTTTGATAAAAACAACTTTAAGTATGCATTTCCTTGTTTTCCTTTGTTGTTTTAACCAAAATGTTTGGAATATAGGACCAATGGATACTTTCTTTGTGGGTTCAATTGATTAACTTTGATTTAATGTGAGATTGTTTTTACCACATGAAAGATTTGGTTAGAGTTGAAAACTAAGAATGTCTATAATAAAGCAAAATGTTTTCCACAAATGCTCAAAATTTGTGAAAAGCAAGGTGCTAAACCATAGTCCCCTAGGTTAAATTTGATATAAGTGAGTAGAGATATGATCAAATATATTAGGAAACCACTTAATATATTATTTTAATAAAAATAAGATATATTTAGAGGTATGCAGTAATATATTGTCCTTTAAGTGCACTCAAATATAATCAAAGGGTTTCAAATATTTGACCATGTTGATGTTTGTTTTTGAGTTTAAAATGACAAGCAATGTGTTTATCGACTCAATGTGTGAGAGGGATATTTCACAAGTCTTCTTCCATAAGACTTACTATTTTAGCTCAACAAAATCAGTCAACAATAATCTAGAGGAATAAAGGTACATTTCTTCTTAGTAGGCTTACCTCACCCCCGAAAGAGTGATGTAATCTGAATTTACGGAGGGGTAAAATAGGACATACCAAGGTCATGTACCACCTTGATACTCCTAGATTTGTAAAAGAGAATAAACTCTTAATCCTTATGCCTCAACTATAAACTTGACCTAGTAAGTAACTTTTGGGAACTGTGCTATTCCTGTGCACTACTTTGAAGAATTGTTTCAAAAAACTTGGATGGCCTCTAGATACAAAGGTTTTTAGTGATACTGTGAACACCACTATGTATAATTCAAACAAGAGACACTAAAGTATATAGCTTCCCCTAAGCAACCCATTCATTCACATGAGAGTAGGCTCACAAGGTAGCCATCAATGGATTTGTGCCACTTACTTTAGTTTTCACATACTTTATATAGCCCACCGATAAATGTGCTTGAAGGTCACCTTGAGTTATCCATTGTGAGATGTATCTCAAAGTTAGGCCCTCTTTAATAAAAGAAAAAGGAATGCTATTTCTCTTCACCCAAGATTGCATGAATCATAAGGGGAGAGGATATGTAGCAAGCCTTTGGGTGACTCAATTTTTTTGTAAAATAAGAGTGTTTCTCTTCACCCAAGATCGCATGAAGCGCAAGGGGAGAGGATACACACTAAAAAAATACCAATTGTAGCAAGAAAAGAAGATAATGGTTCATTCTAGTCCACTAAAAGAGATGTGATGTTCATTTTAATAACACCATACTATGTGAATTTGTATTGTTCATTTTAAGTCCAAAGTAAATGTGAGGATGTTTGGGTTTAATTTTAAGCCAACTTTAAAATACTCATAGCAGTATAAGTTCTTAATCCCAAATTGAAATTTATTTACTCTAAAGAATGAAATAAACAACAAGTTAGGTCATCCTTCCATGAGTGTTTAAGAACACTTTAGAAGAAAAGATTAAATGATGCCATTACAAGTGTTAATGAACACTTTGCTCCTTCACTTCAAGATTTTATGCTCCAATTGAACCTGCAAAATAGTTAGCCTTACACAAGCAAAGCACAAGTTAGTAAATGATCAAAGAAAAAATCAAATTGAAAATTCAAAGTAAACATCAAAATTTAGCTCTCTATTTTACCTGACAAATGTGTTGCTCTAGCATAACAAATGCGTTACTCTATCATAACAAGTGCACAACCACTTGACAAATGCGCCACTTTAGATTTTGACAATGCGCTAGAATATGACAATTGCATGGATTTCTTAAACTTGAATCACATGAACAAAAAATTGTCAAATGCATTGGTAAAAAACTACACTGCTCTACTAAAAACACACACTACAATGCAAACAACTATGCACTAATACACACAATTGTATTACTCTGGCTCAAAACAACTACACTGCTCTGCCTTAAAATTTGAAACACATGAATATTTCAAGGAAAATTCATTAAATTTGATTAGTAAAGCCCTCCTAGCACCAAAATGTGAACATGATCATGAATTAAGCTAAACATGATTGAATTACTAAATTGAACCAAGTATTTAAGCTAATTAAGCCATGCTCCCAATAAAATTCTTGAAATATTAAGCTAGTAAGCCATTAAAACATCAAATATCAATGAAATGCTTTGTAAAAGAAACCTAATTAATACATCAAACCTCATCCCATTAGGAAATTGATGTTGTGGTGCTGAATTAATGTGGAATGTCAGCCCTTTCCCAATCCTATAGTTGAAATAAGCTCTTGATGGATGCTGCAATGGAGAATTGATGAAAATTGATGCTAAATTAGCTAAAATGGATGCATATAGATCAAATGCTCATAAGAATGCTCTAAATTTTTCTAAAGTCTAATTACTCTCAAATATTGTGGATGAATTGGTCAAGAAATGGAGGCTATTTATAGGAAAATTGAGTGAATTGATGGCCAAGATCAATTTGATTAATCAATGGATGCAAATTGATAATAAAATTGGCATGGATCAAGGATTCAATCCATGGAGGAAATTAATAATCACACAGATTGATGTAATTATTCAAGGGATGAAATTGATTTGAAGAAACAAAAATCCTCAAATTTAGGAGGAATGCACAAGATATTTCCATTTAAGAGGGAAATTGTTTTAATTTGAAATGGAGGAATATTCCTTGGGAATATTCCTTTGCAAGTGGGAGAAGTTGGAGGGATGAAAGAAATTAGTCAATTAAATAATTAAAATATTATTTAATTGTGCAAGGTGGTGGAATTATTTAAGATTTAATTAAACAATTACCTCATTTAATTAAAAAAGGGAATTAATGACATTTAGTTAAATAATTCAGATTATTTAATCAAATTAGAAGACTTAAGAAATTTAATTAAATAATTCACATTATTTAATTAAATAGGATGAAAATTAATATGAAAGGGGTGAATTAACCTAATAATGTTGATTATTCAATTAATAGAAGAAACTGGTGAATTTAATTAAGCAATTAAGATGATTTAATTAAATAGTCAAAAAGGGGCGAATCAAGATCAATATGGTGCTAGTAATCAAGTTCAGATGCATGATATCAATCAAAATAATTTTAAGTGTCTACACTTTCATTCCATAAAGCATCTCATATGGTGTTTAAACTTGTTTTAGTTTTCCAAGTTGTTTTATATGCCCAAACTTCATTAGGAAGATGAGCTACCCAATCCTTATAGTTTAAGGAAGCTATGTTAGTCAATATTGCCTCAATATTCTTGTATGTAACTTCAACCTGTTCATTAAATTGTGGATGGTAAGGAGTATATTTATTATGCCTGATATTATACTCATTAACTAGTGCTTGAATCAAATTTTATGTAAACTGGGGTCCTTGGTTTGTGACGATTTCTCTGGGTACTCCATATCTGGCGAATATTTATTCACAAAATAATTCAACAACCTTGTTGTCTGATTAGTGAAGTTTCATAGCATGAACTTCCACATACTTAGTTATATAATCAATACAAACCAATTTGTATTCCTTTTTATTAGAAGGAGGATCAATGGGCCCTATAAAATCAATACCCCACTTATCAAAGGGTGATATGACCAACTATGGCTACAAGAGCATTTGATAGTTGCAAGTAG
The DNA here is from genome assembly GCA_007258455.2 of Sequoia sempervirens. NCBI lineage: Eukaryota > Viridiplantae > Streptophyta > Pinopsida > Cupressales > Cupressaceae > Sequoia > Sequoia sempervirens. Next base: position 307,960,979 of record VDFB02075321.1, read on the forward strand.
GATGACCCATCCTCTGACATCTATTGCATCGTCTAGTATACTTGATTGCATCTTTGTGTAGAGTAGGCTAGTAATAGCCAATATTTAGTATCTTCAAAGTAGTTCACTTAGCAACAAAATATCCTCCACATGGCTCATCATGAAAGGCATGTAAAATGTTGTATACTTCATCTTCTCATATACATGTACACATGACATTGTCGAGTATAGTATAAAAAATATATACATCTATCCATGAAAATAAAAAGCTTCTTTCAACTAAGTGATAGTTTTTTATGGAAAAACACAAGGGGGTGTTCTTCCTATAACTAGATAATTGGAAATGTCAACATGTACTAGAAATTTTTCACTATCAATACAAACAAATGCTCATTAGGAAATGAGTCATCTATAATGGAATCCTGCATTGGTGTGTTAATGTGGAGAGGAAATTTGCAACCACATTTTCCTTTCCTATTTTATCCATTATTATTATATCAAAATATTGTGGCAACAATAACCATCTGACTAGACTTCCATTAACAATTGGTTTGTTCATCAAGTAATGAATGACTGCATGATCAATATGCACAAAAAATGGACATCATGTAATGTAGTGCCAAAATTTGTTGATAGCATAGATTACGACCAACATCTCTTTTTTAGTTACAATGTAGTTCAACTTAGTTTCCTGAAGGTTCTTGATAATATAATAGATTGCATATTCTATAATTTCTTCTTTTTGGCCCAAAACAACTCCCATAACGAAATCAAAAGCATCAATATGCATATGGAATGGTATATTCCTATTAGGTCCTCTTAACATTGGTGCTTTTGTCAAGGAAGCTTCAATATTTTGAAAGTTTGGTTGACAAGAATCTATCCATGCAAATTTAGAATTCTTTGTGAGTAGGACAAATAGAGGTGCCATAATTTTACTAAAGTCCTTAATGTACCTTTTATATTATCTTGCATGGTCAAGAAAACTTCTGACATATTTCTACTTTTGTGGAACTAGTATTTCTTTTGATTAAATATGTTTTATTTTGATCCACCTAAATACCTTGTTGTAAAATATAGCATCCTAAGACTATCCCTTCTTCTATCATCTTGTAACACTTATCATTGTTGAGGGAAAATTTGTGGTCTTTGCACCTCTAGACTACCTTCTCAAGATTTTTCAGTGCTTCCTTATAAGTGTCCCCATATGTGGCAATCTCATACATTTATACTTTCATACAATCATGGGTCAGGTCAAACAAAATGTTTATTACATCCCTTTGGAATGTGGTAGGGGCACTACATAGCCCAAATGGGAGGACTAAATAAGCATAGGTCCCCATGAATAAGTAAATGTTGTCTTTTTCTAATCTTCTTGTGTAATCCTTATCTAATTGTAATTATTCAACCCATCCAAAAATGAGTACTTCTTTCCCACTAAGAATCCAATACCTGATTAATAAAAGACAGAGGGAAATGATCCTTCTTGGTGGCTGAATTGAGTTATTTGTAATCCACACAAACTCAACATTTCCCACCCTTTTTAGGAAATATCACAATAGGTGAGACCCACCAACTATCTCATATAGGGTAGATAAAACTACTATCCAAAAGATTTTGTAGTTGTCTGATTGGTCTATATTCCTCTTTGATATAGATTTTGTGAGCGCATAAATTGAGATATAGGAATTTCATATCATGGTATTCCTAGGAAAATATTTCTTTATGAGTTTGCAACATAGAGATCAACTCTGCTTGTTGTGTTTTCAACTAACTATTTATGTTGAAAAGTCTTGCTGGTGAAATTTCAACCTGCTTCGTCAAGGCTATCATGGAAGTAGCATCTAAGAATGATATATTAAGGTCATATTTATGAGATAATATCTCATGAAATAGTCATGCATTTGAGGTTTAAGTAGTATAAGAGATTGGAGGAATAATATTATGCAGTGGGCAAGACAAACATGCTAGACAAGAGTTTTGTTGGGGGTCCCTTGCATAATTGTTTTACATAATATTTAAAATTATTGCATCCTCATATTACAATTTAGTCATGGGGGTATTCTCAATTTTCATTAGTGTTTGCAATGCATTCAAGTCATTATCCTTAAGGTTAGACCAAATTGAGTGATTTGGTTCAATGAAGGGTTGTGCAAATGAATACAAGACTATTTTCTTGGTTACATTCTCATTAGAAATGATCTATGAACGCATCTACAATTGCCAACCATGGATATCCCAAAATGAGGGGATATCCTCCTAGGTTAGCCTTTGGTTGGAGAACCATGAAATCAATAGGGTATTCCCAAGAATCTTTTGTGATGAACAATTCCTCTATGACATCTTTAGGTTTAACAATTGAATTGTTTTCTAATTGTAAGACTATAGGAGTAGGTTGAAGATCACCTAATTGAAAATTTTGCATAGTCTCCTTAGTCATAACATTAATTCAATTGCACCTAAGTAAATAAAGGTATTGCATATTATAATTCCATTAATACACACATCAATGACTTGGTTACCAGGGTCTATGTACTTTAGAACAATGACCTTGCCTAATATAGTGTCTGCAAGTCATCCCTTGACGTGGACAATTTGGGGATATTTTCTCTTTCTTCCTGATTTCTTTAAACATAATTCTTAAATTGTTTTGATATAAATTAGAACATCCTTGATGGCTTGAAACAAGGGAATTTATATACAATTTTTTTTCAATTATCCTAAGAAATCAAACTTAGGTTTAGGTTCACACTTTTGGTATTCAGTCCTTTTGGAAATGATGCTCCTTATTGATAACTTCCTTTTTCTCAAGATGTTGGATTGAATGGTTTAGTTGTGGGTTAGCATAATTGGAATATTTCTCGGGAGGAATTTCCATGATTAGTGGTGATATAGGAGTGGGTAGTATTTTTCTTGAGAAAAGCTACACATTACTAATATCAACTACATTGGTTGGATACTAAATCATGTCATTATAATAAGTTTATTGAACAAGATTACTATTAGGATTAGGTACATGTTGGTTTGGTAATTGTGTGGCTCTTGGTGTATTAGGAGTAAGATTAGTAGGATTAGATAGAATAGTTGATTGTTGGGGCAATGCTTGTGTTGTTGTAAGTAACATGCATTAAGATTAGACTAGGGTTGGTTTTCGTACCATTGTCGTTGTTTCCATGAGGATTGGGGTGATATCCAATGTTGGTTTTGTGAATGTGATTGATAGTGTTTCTATGGAAAAACTCCTTGGGGAGGTGTCCAACTAGGTGGCACATAGTTTAACCATATTGGAGGAGGTTAAGTATACCATGGAGAATTATTTGTAATCTAATTTGAGAAAGGAGTGGTATTTAAGCTAATGGATCTTGAGGGGTACCTTGTCATTGACTCTGATTTTTTTAATTTCAAGTAAAATAATTGGCCATCCTTATTCTCCAATTTCTTGAAATTTTATCATTCATATCTATCTTCAATGCTTGCCACCCTTTTGTACTTGTAATCCTTTTTCTTCTAGCGGTAGTGAGGGATTTTTTTTGCCAAAACTACTTCTATATCCTCTTGTTTATTTCTAACATGGAAAGTATCTAGTTGGGTTTCCATATGGTTAATTGTATCTTGATTCATATATTTTAACAGGTTACTAAGCTCCATTCATGAGACACTTGCAACAATTTTGGTCAGATCATTGCTCGCAAGTTATGTGTCTTCTTCATTGTGGAACATGAATAGTTCCTACAAAGTTTGAAAACATAATCCCATGGAACTTGAGATATTTATTTTGATTCTATTAAGTCCAAGGAATCCAAGCATTCCTCATTAACCCTTGTAATAAAATTAATTTCAAGGAATCTCTTGTTAGTCAGTTTTATTTAGATTTCTAGAGACAAAAAAAGAATCTTTCACACATAGTCTCCCAGTGGCTTATCCTCTTTTTGAGTCATTCTAAAAATATCATCTCCTTTCGTATCTACTCCTCTATAATAATCCTTGTAATTTTTTCAAAAAACTCTCCTTCATGGTATTCTAGTCGGTTACTACATTTCTTCCCAATCCCATGAACCATCTTAGAGTAGAGTCCTTTAGTGTGTTTGGAAATAAATTCAGTCAATGTACGTCTGTGGTGCAATCATAACTCCTACATAGCACATCAAATTCAAATAGGAACATATTGAGATCCTTTATTATAAGGTCATGGAATTTGGGAAGAGCAAAGGGAGGTATATTTCTCATGGTATAATTCCTTTGTTGATAAGAGATGTGGAATTAAAAACTAGTAATTTCATAAGGTTGTTCTCCTTCATCTTTGAGGTCCCCCATTGTAAGTTGGAGTAGGTTGAAACTTGGTATATTATTAGAGTATTGATTGGAAGTTATTAGTGGATTATCTTCAAGTTTTTGTATTTTAGGAGTCAAGGATCCAGTTGTTTCACCTACTCCTAATTTTGTCATTGTTGTAGATGTGCTTTCGTGAGAATTTTGATTTGGAAAAAACATCCCTGTAGGATCTCTCCTTCTCTACATGCAATAATTGTGTACCACTTCCCACCTTGCCTACAAGGTGTTAGTAAAGAGTTTGGTATTTGGTATGATGTCTAATAATACTAAATTTTAGAAATTAAAGTTGTTATATCTATGAAAACAAGAAATAACTTTTAAAAACCTAGATACTCTCATAGCTTGGCACCATCCATAGCAACGACACCAAAAAGTGTATGTGCACCCTTATTACCTAATGATGTGGAGTAGCTAAGTTATGCACATCTACCAAACGGATTGGATCGTCCTCTATCAAGAAATCATTAGTAATAGGAGTTTACATTTAATTATCAACCAAGGATATGCATCTTAAGATGATGTCGGTACTGTATGTACAATTGGGAAAGTTATAGGTATTCATATAAAGTGTTAGTATAGAAAGAAATTTTACTATACTTAAAGGGAACCTAATTAAGAAAACATATAAAGTCTACATAACAAACTGTTTCTACTAGTTTAATGTATGGATAAGTATTGTTTCTACATATTAACAAATACTATTCAATTATAGCTATGGGTGATAACATCTATTAATTGACAATATAATGCAAAAATAAAATAAACTAATCACTAATTTAACAATAGAGTAGCATCATACCTCAAGTGGACCCTTTCTTGGGTATCAACACTCTTCTTTAACTCACAAGATAATTATCAATTCAATTCTTCATGCACAAATTTGATTCAATGATTTAATAATTAGATAAAAGGATTTGTACTTGGTATTCAAAAGAAAAAATATAGTAGTTGTTCAAGAAAATATTATCATTATTTTCATTTACAAAGTTTTGAAATATATAATAAACTCAACTCTAATCAACTAGGACTCTAAATACTACTTGTCAAATCATTCTTGCAAAGTAGGAAGAGGATTATTGTAATAAAGACATGAAAGAAACATTCAAAAGTAAAGTCCTAATTTAATTCTACTATCAGAGATAAAGAATCCTCTTTCACAGGCATGTATGAGAAAATAATAGAGGTGTTGGAAATGAACATAAGAGCTTGCAACCTTGTAGCAAAGTCCCCCATTAGTTGGTGAAAATTCTTAAATGTCCAAAAATTTGCATTTGATGTAGGTTCATGGTTCTTCGAGTGTGGGCTACCAGCTCTTTTAGTTGCATGTCATTGAATTTAGTTGATTACTTCCTCACTATTACACATATGATTAACTTCTATACAAAACACTTTTTCATCATAATGAACATAATTTATCATAACATGCTATCACATTTCAATAACAATCACATATATATGTAAATATCTATCATTATATCAGTAATTACTCCTAATTCTTTATAATTAATCATAGAGTATTTGGAAATATCTAGAATGCCATGAAAGTATTAACATAATTAAGGAAATAACACTAATTAAAACAACAATTCTATGATTGATCAATTTCTAAAAAAATTCTATTGTAGATCCTCCATTAGACATCCATATATGCATCAAATTGGGATGAGAGTAAGAAATACTAAAAATTTGAAAAACCAAACACTCGTCAATTTTTTGAGAATTAAAGCTCACACTCAAGGAAGTGGGGGAATAAGGGAACAAGTACCAAAGTAAGGAAGAACTTGAAACCCCAATGAAAGGACTTAGGCAAAAATAAGCTTTCAAGGTAGGGTTTCAAGATCAATTTGAAAGGAATATAAATATGGAAACCCCCAAAACCCTAAAACATCGACAACATGCGTGAAATATCAAGGTAAGCAATGAAGAAAACCTAGACTTAGGATTTTTATGAGACTTTGTACTATTTCACACTTAGGGAGCCTATTTAGAATTTCATGAATTATTAACAAAGGGTGGATAAGATCAAATGCACAACCTTTAAATATCAAATGCACAACCTTTAAAGTAGAGCAAAGAAAAAATGTGACACATCAAATTGGGGTGCTAATAGGATCCATTAAAACTATTTATGATTATATTCCAAGTTCACATCAACATGGCTTTCATGACCTCAATAAAAGGCTAAATTCAAATTGAGTAATTGGGATGAATAATATTTTCAACATACACAGTATTGCTTTAAGAATAAAACAATCATGGTGGAAATATTGTAAGTGGTATATGTATACCTCTTTAATAGATATAATCCTAGTAAATTTATAATAGCCTCTCCCTATATTTTCCTATGGTTCCTAAGATGAATGAAAGGTGGTCTATTTAATCACCTTCTATTTAGAACAAACAATGCCATATTGTTAAGTTATTATTGATCCAAAGATTGCCCATTTTGATTCACTTAGATGTTTCAAACCCTAAATATCCCTTATATAGGTACTTTGAGAAAATTAAGTGTCTCTTTTGGTTTTGTACTCAAGCCTAGGAAGGTTGGTCTTAAATAAATGATTTTTCAAGCCATTTAAGCCCAAGCCCTTCACTTGGAATAATGTTATTTTGCGGGATGGGGTTAGATTTTTAGTTAATTTTTCTCATGTATGGCATGCTTTTAGAATGGAGATTCTATTTATCATACTGAAATATATAGAAATATTATTTTTTCTCATATTTTTGTTGATACACATTTCTCTTCTTACACTATATCTATGATGACATAAAAAATGTTTATGCATATTTGGGTGTAGGGAAACAAGGTGGGCCACACTTAAATTCTTCTTGATCTTTAAAGAAATCATCCTTATATAGTGACCTAGGTTCCTCCTTCCTCATCATCCCATACTTGGTCCCCTTGTTGGGGTCAAAGGTGTGGTCATTATGATTCCTCTTAGCAACACTCTTAGAGTTGTCATTAGTAGTGTTAGATAATACCAAGATCAAGAACATGAAAAAAACTTCCACAAGTGAATAAAATAAGCACAATAGTATGTCTATCAATTTACAATAAAGAGTGTGTAAATACAATGATCAAGCCTTTCATATATAGACAAGGATGAGGAGGTGAGAAGGTAGGAGTGAAACTTTGAATACCCCTCCATAGGTGGGACATTTGTGAGCTCACTTGACAAGTGTGTGAGCAAGTTTCAATAGGTGTCTCAAGTCATGAGGACACATGTCTCAACCATATGCAGTGAGACAAGAGAAAAAGAAACCTAAGTAAACTTAAGCTAGGTGTGAATAAGTCAGTCCTAGAAAGGTGATTAACTAACTAGGTAAATAATGACTCTATTTACACTAACAAGTGGTACTCTCCTACACTAGTAGAGAAACATATTGGTCATTCACCTACACCTTAGATAGTTCAACACACCTAGTCTACATATTCTTAGTGATGGAGTTGGGCCATACTAGTATCTAAGATAAATTTCCTTATATGGCTCTTACTATCTTACCTATATGAGATGTTCTACAAAGTTAACACAATAGGATGTTCTTGATACTCAACCACCTAACAATGATGGTTGGAATTCATGTGATGATGACAAAGACTTACTTAGCCAATGGTTGGGAGGAAGTGAGAATTGGGACCTAACTTGACTACTAGTTTCATAACTTTAGTTGTTTAGTTCTCATGATGATTTAATTTTTGATTGGTTGTTGTGTTAGTAGTTGCTTCCTTTTTATATCGCCTCTCAACTTAATACTTTGACTCTTGGGACCTTCTTGGCTTCTAGATGTGATTCCATTATATCTATATTATTTTTGAATATGCTAATTCATTAGTCCTTGCGCCAACATGGATGCTATAGTGATCAATAAATAATTTAGTAAATAGCTTGCTCAAAAACTATATTCAACTACTTTATAACTTTCTAGTGCTTTTACTAAAATTTATGTTTATAAAAGTTAGTTTTTTATATATTTGTGACATTTATTTTGATTGATTTGAATCATTTAGCATGACTATGGCAATTGATTATAACTATTGTGCATGGGCATTCATGCTACAACTTGTATTTTCCTCCACCTCCTTGTAAATAGAACCATTGTAAACTAGACCAACATTAATAAAGTAGACCAATATTAATTGTTTTTTAATTTGTGAACAAGCATATTTAGCTAGAGAGGGTAATTCACAATTTTAATTTTATTTTGAATTCAAGATTTCCTAACAACATATTGAAATTAGTTGGAGTTCAGATTGTTCACTAGAGGGTGATGCAAATTTCCAAATGTGTAATGTGCAAATTTATTCCAAGGGAGTGCATTCCATAAAGTTTGGAGTGCATGTACATTATCTTAAACAATAATTTTGATTAGAAATTTAAGCCATTGTAAGTAATTCTATTTTGTTAATGATTTAGCCTATCTTTTGTTAACAAATTTACAATTTCATCCACTATAGTTTTTCAATATTTTCCTTCTATTTGTATAGTGATTGAGATTATCAAAACATAGGGCATATTATTAATTGATTGATATTGTCAATTATCATTATTAAAAAATTTGAAGTGCCTTTTAAAAAATGCAATAACCACAAAAATTATAAGGAAAACCACTCAATTTCAGGTTATGCCTAACCCTAACCCTAACCTTGATGCTAGCCCCAACCTTACACATAACCCTAACCCTAATCCTGATGTTAATTTCAACCTTACCTATAACCCTTTAACCTAATCCTAATGCTAACCCCAACCTTAATTCTAATCCTATCTCTAACCCTAACTCTAAATCTAACACTAATCCCAACCCTAACCCTAATTCTAATTCTATCTCTACCCCTAACCCTAACCCTAATTCTATCTCTATCCGTAACCCTACCCTTGATCCTAATTCTATCTTTAATCATAACCCTAACCCTAATCATGATTCTAATCCCAACCCTAACCCTTCCCTTAATCGTAATGCTAAACCCAACCCTAATCCTAATTCTATCGCTAACCCTAACCTTAACCATATCCTAACACTAACCCCAATGCAAATCCTAATTCTATCTCTAGCCCTAACCCTAAATCTAATTCTATCTCTATACCTAACCCTAACCTTGATCATATTTCTATCTCTAATCATAACTCTAACCCTAATCATGATGCTAATCACAACCCTTAGCTAATCCTAATTCTATCTCGAACCCTAATCATATCCTAAATCTTAACCCTAACTATAATTTCAAACCCTAACCCTAACCCTAACCTTGACTATGAACAAAATGATATCTCTAATTGTAACACCAACCTTAATAATTTTGTCTTCCATGTCACACTGTGAATGCAACTAGCATATATATATTTTTAATAATATATATAAAAAATACCGAGAGATATCCTTCTCAAGGTGCCTATACACTTTTATGTGATAAATTGATTAAAAAATCGACACCTCGAGAAAGATATCTCTTGGTGTTTTTTATATATATACTAGTAGGTTATGCCAGTGTCATTGCTATTGTTTAGGACCATATCAACATTTGCACAAACAAAATAAAAACATATTTAAAAAATTAAATTTATTGTTATTTACATCATAAGCTACTTTCAATCTAGATCACAATAATGCCTTCTTATATATTGACTAATGCAACATCTTATTTAAAAATTATACACAATAAAAAAATAATAAAAGTAACATTGTGAACAAGTATTATTTAATCAACTTTTATTTGAAATAAAATTCTATGCAACTACTAACACATAATTTAATCAAATCAACTAATTCCTAAACGTGTTAGAATAAAAAAAACTATTCATTACATAATACCTATTTTTATAAATAATATAAGCTGATTTTTAAATATGTTTCAATAACATAAACCGGCCTTATTTTTATAAAAAATGTATTAATCTATTTCATTAAAAAAATGGTAGAATTATTCTGGAATTTTTTTTATGTCTACTTTACCTCTTAATTAGTCTTGAGATTCGAACCTCTAACATGTGATCTGCCCAAGTTGAGTCCTTGAGAGAAACTCAGGTGGAGACTGATTCATCTTTGGAAAGGTCAAACATTTCCTCCTACCCTATACAAAACAGAAAGAGACACTCCTCCTCAAACAATGTCTTAAGACCAAATCATCCAATAAATGAACAAATTATGTTGTATAAACGTGAGATCCACATGTACGTTACAAAATTAAGTGGGGCCTGTAGAATTTCAAATTTAGTCGTTGCATGTACATATCCGAAGCCGCCATGACAGTTTCATTAAATTTCTCTAATGATGAGAAGACCATCATCGGTTTTTTCGCTTCGTCCACACACAAACAGACCAGGGCAGGCCATACTCACCTAATTGCTTTGAACAGTTCTCTTTATCAGACCCCATTTCTGTTTTAAAGGAATAAGAAAATTCTGTAAAGTCGTTTATAAATTTGGGCCCGAATCCTTTTCACAAAACATGTTATCTATTATGAATAAACATGAAGTGGTGGAATGGTGACAATGGCTGCGAATTTTGCCAGGGGTCGTTTGAAATCGTGGGTAGTACGACTCTGTACAAGCGTTCTGCTGTGGACATGTCTTATGCAGTTCAACCCACAGTTTCTGCACAAATGCCCGCCCTGCTTCGCTCCTCCCAATCATTTCATAGGCTTCAACGAATCTTCAGATATAATTCTTCCTGCGAAAAGTGAGAACTATTTTTTTTTTTCATAACATCAGTTTATTCATTCGTTTAAGGAATGTTTTGAGATGTATTACTGAATTTTGTCTGGGACAAGAAGCAGCCAGTTGTATGTTTCTGGGTTTTGTCTTATCTGATTTTTATTTTTATTTGAGCTTTTGGGTGTGAAAGATTTCCGTTTTTACAGTTTCTGTGTTAGGCGTTCGTTTTTAGTTCAAGATGAGGGTTTCATGCCTTTGATCTGAAAAGCTGTTCTGGCTAATTGTTTATCATGCAATAGTTTTTTGGTGGCATACCGTGTTCCAATATTCCCTTTCAACTTCCCCTGTATACAGGTAGAGCGGTAAAAATTTTGGGCATGTTTTTTATATATTATTTTCCACAGAATACATTCAAGGGAGGAGGGGAAATTTTAGGGATGAAAATATGTTAACAAGTATGAAATGGTTCTCAAATCTCACAAAGTGAAGAATAAATATGAGAAACATAGGATTTACCAAAAATGGATGCATATTTTGGAGAATGTAATTGTTTTATGTACAGTCTACAGGAAAAGTTTGTCAACTGCCGAGCCAACTGCCGAATCTATTTTCGATTAATTTTGTGAAAAATTAGCCAGAATAGCCCATAACAAATTCTATGCAGGTGAGCCTGCATTTCCATTACTGTAAATCTCCTGCAAATCTGCTGTTTGGGGCATTGTGGTGTGAGGTAGGCTGCCATTAGTAGAAAGTCCTACGCAGTAAATTGCCATCCTCTGCAGAGCCATGAAGAAATGAGTAGAGTACATGGATGCCAATAACTATTCCTAGTTGACAATGGGACTTGTTATTAATCCTTAACACTGAGCCTAACCTTAGGAAATTTTGCCCCAGGTGGTGATGGATTTAATTTTGTCATATCTCCTGTATGTATAATGGAAAGAAACTCATCAATTGAATATGATAATTTCTCTTGGATGCTTGAAGAAACACAACGAAGATGCTTTAATGCATATTGCAGACATCTCTTCCTCTAGAGGCCAAGTCTGAGGGGTATGCCACTTCTGCCAAAGTTGTCTTTGAATAGCACCAAACCTTGGAATTTCATTTGAGCCGACACCCAATTAGGTAGAGCAAAGCTTCTTGCAGGGTATGCAAAGGTGAGACTATAAGGCTATTACTGTTAGCAGGGCTCTGGTAATTCCTGCTACAGTTAAGTGTAGTTCCCAGAGTGACCAGGAACCTGGCCTCTGGTGATCGATGAGTATGCTAGAGATTTCTTAGCAAGCTTGCTTTGAACTCTCACATCCTAGTAAGTGTGGGTTAATGTTTGATACCTGAGTTTCACTGGATGATAAAATAAGAATAATAGTTTGGCTGACTGAGGCTGGAATTTGACAACACAAGTGAATCATGGCTACAATGGTCCTAGTTAAATTTGGAAATTAATTCCAGATAGTGTGCAGTTAAGCACACATATTTTAGATGAGTACTGGGATGTAGGTGACCCTCTAGCAAAAGGAATGGTGTTGTATAAGATGTCTTTTAAGTGTTCCGCAGTTTTAATGTTTGTATGCAGCACTTCTGCTGTTTGTCATGAAATGAAGTACTCTTCTACATGCACCTCCAGTATAAGAGTATGTATTGTTCTCATGTTCATTCTTCATATTAACTCATAGGACACAGTTTCCTCCTAAAAATGGTGACAATAATGTGGCAGACAATAATTAATGGATTTTATCATATTCTACATTTCAGCAGTGTGATAATTGCGTGTCTTTGTGATGCTTCAAGTTATGAAATCTAAAATCTTTTTACAGTCAGCACTGTATAATCATGTATATTCTTGTTTAGCTTTCTGAGAATTGAATCCCATTAGTTGCTTTCTAATCAACCATTCAGTAGTGCAAAACCTGAATGCCTCATGACTAAAGGCATATGTGCTTGGGTTGCCAAGGGCATTCAGCTATATTATTAAAATATATACGTTGTTCTTTAATGAGATTTGTATCCCTTACAATTAGCAGGACACTTACAAAATCTTTGTTCATACATTTTGGAAAAAAATGTTTAACAATTAGATTAAAAATTGTGATATGTATTTGTGCAAGTAGTGATATTTATCATGTTCAAACATAATTAGTGAGTAAATGATGAAGGTATAAATGTACTTGAATAATAAGTCTTCTCCAGCTTCTTGCATATATCTTCTACATGTTGAGCCAGAGAAAAGATATGGACTAATGCCAAATTAGCTAGGGAATTGGTTTATTTGGCACCTTTTGGCATTTGTGACCTCTTTATGAATATTTCAATTCAACTTAGTCTGTTAATCATTTTTATGTTGCTCTCTATGTCCTTCACAAATGCAGGCGCTATATGTTTTGTTTGGTTGAAACATCCACATATGCCACACATTGTATCAGGAAAAACAGTAAACAACAAATTCCTTTACTTCATTAGGTAGAGAAAATATAAGAGTATTATTTGGTTACGGAGTTTAGTTTCAAGACTAGATCTCTCTCTTTGTTTCAAATGCAGTAGTTTTTCCATTCTGTGCCCTGTATATAGAGTTCCAAAAGGTTGTATTTGCATCTATTGCATGATTGTACATATATTACTTACAACCTCTAAGGGGCCCTAATTCTATAAATTGTGGACTTGGACAAAAGTCAAAACATTTAAGTGGAGACTTGAAGAATTCAAATAATATTATAATAGTAGTAGTTTGAATAGAGAAAACTATTGAAATCTGTTGAATTTCAAGCATATTTTGCTTTCTAATAAGATGCATTTTGCAGGAATGTACAAGAGCAATGGTTACTTAAAGTTGTCTTGCAATGGAGGCTTGAATCAAATGCGAGCTGCGGTATGCTAAAAATGTTTTTCCATACAGTGATCATTTTGCTGTCTCATCCCTCAATGGAACTGACTCTTAATTTTGTCTATAAGTAATCTTGATTCAATGCTTTTCACGTCAAACACAAACTTTTCTTCATTGCTAAAATACTAGAAAGGTACTTCTTGCCTAGAAATATTATTCTTGAAGCAACATATTCTCTTTCAACAATTTTTTCCCGTAAAAACATGTGTGTTTTTTTAAGTCTGATTATATGACTTGGAACCTTCCTGGCAGATCTGTGACATGGTTACCATAGCAAAGTTCTTGAACTTGACATTGGTTGTTCCAGAGCTTGATAAGACCTCATTTTGGGCTGATTCAAGGTATGCATGCTTGATGGGCAGGACTAACATGCAAAGTTAACAGTCAACAATGTTAAAGATTTGTTTTATATATCTGCAACAGGATGAATTTGATAGTAATTAATTGATACACATTTTGACTATTTTAGTGAGTTTGGGGATATATTTGATGTCAAACACTTTATCACTTCCCTACGAGATGAAGTTCGCATTGTAAAGGAGCTGCCAAAGAAATTGAGTAAGAGGGCACATGGCAAGATCTTTTCAATGTCACCTATAAGCTGGTCAAGTGAAAAGTACTATTTGAAACAGGTGCGTTTTCATTTTAGAAGTTTCTTGGAGGGATGCCTAAGACTAGACATCTATAGCTGCTTGGAGAATGCAGTCATGCCACATCAGTTCTAGAAATGTTCTCACATTTAAAGATGCAATTTTGTAGATACTGCCTTTGATTCGGAAACACAAGGTGGTTCATTTTAACAAGACAGATGCACGGTTGGCAAATAATGGCCTTCCCCTGGAGCTGCAAAAGTTCCGGTGTCAAGTAAATTATAATGCTTTGAAATTTACTCCTCAAATTGAGAAGATAGGGGAAAAACTTGTCAACATTCTTCGAGGGAATGGATTCTTCATAGTGCTTCATTTACGATATGAGATGGATATGCTTGCATTTTCTGGTTGTACTCAGGGCTGTACTGATGCAGAAGCGGATGAGTTAACTAGAATGAGGTTTGTAAAGCTGCAATGACAATTAATATAGACTTTTCCTTTGGTCTACAGTAACTGACACGCTGCAGTTTTTCCCCCAGGTATGAATTTCCTTGGTGGAAGGAGAAGGAAATCATATCTGAACAGAAGCGGTTGGAAGGTCTGTGTCCACTCACACCAGAGGAGACTGCATTGGTGTTGAAGGCTTTAAATTTCCAAAATAACACACAAATTTATATTGCTGCTGGAAAGATATACAAAGGTGAAAGAAGAATGGCACCTCTGCATGCCATACACACCAAAATTGTAATAACCCTAGTCCTTACTATATTTTCTTAATATTGAAAGTAACTTGTTATCATAAGGAAGATCATTAACTTGCATATGTTCTCCACCTATTTAATTTTTCCATGTCATTTCAGGTAAGTAAGGAGACCCTGTTGAGTCCAGCCGATCTAAAACCATTTCAGAACCATTCATCGCAAATGGCAGCATTAGACTATTTGGTTTCAATTGCAAGTGATGTTTTCATTCCCACTTATTATGGGAATATGGCAAAGCTTGTGGAAGGGCATAGAAGGTTTGTGGCACACTCAAGGATTTAGCATTTCAGAGCTTTCATTTAGTCAGATGCTACTTACCAAGGAAAGAATATGAACATTGCCATTAGAGCTTAAACTTCATTTCTGTGCTATGTTGCATTTCAGATATCTCGGTTTTCGTAAAACTATATCTCTTGATAGGAGGAAGCTAGTTGAGTTGATTGATATGTATGGAAAGGGTTCGCTGCAATGGGATGAATTTGCACGGATAGTGAGACAGATTCACAAGAATCAAATAGGAACACCAGCACGGAGGAAAGTAATAGCCAGTAAACCCAAAGAAGAGGATTACTTTTATGCCAATCCTCAGGAGTGCCTCTGTGATTTATCAAAAAACCCTCCTTTATTTCCAGTTTAATTTTTTCCGAGGCATCAGGAAATCTTCTGTGGATCATGTTGGCCAGTGAGCTTCTTTGAAGATAGAAGCTCCCCTTCCCATGCAATAACTTTTTGCAGCTCATATTTTGTGGTTCATGAGCATTGGATTCTTTTCCTCGCTAGGAGTTGGAGGAGGTATGGAGATGCTGTGCTGTATTTGCTCAAGCATAAATTGCTATCAACGACTGAAAATAAATTCAAGCATCGACTTTGCAGGACTCAAAAGAGGAGCGGATATGCAGGATCATTTTAAAAATATGATTTTATCTTAAAAATAACTGAAATTTTGTTGTGACGTTCACTTTGCACACTATATCCAAAATAAGTCCATTTAATTTTCAGTCATAGAAAACAGCAGCTAAAATGCCCTACAATCCCCTCAATGACTGCAGAGAATGATATCTCCATTGACATATGGTTTTCTGACTTTTTGCCGTACTTTTCTCTCTATTATAGAGTAACATAGATGTCTAATAGTTGGTTGAGTTGTGAACTCACAATGGGCTGAAGCCAAATTCATTTCTCTGACACACAAGACTTGTCCTCTAACACGACTAAGAGTCAAGACCATAGAGTTGGTGCACGCCCATGGGCTATCTAGTATGGGCTTTTCCTAATATCTGTGCAGGCATGGTTACAGCTATGCTATTTGTGAATTGATTGCAGCTAATTGCATGAGTTGCTATGTAGCTCAAAGTGGGTCTGATTTATGGAGCAATGTGGAGCACTATGAATCATTGATATCTATCTATGTCGTCAATGCGATAGTAAATGGGCATCTCAGCTCTACAACTTAATTCATAGTGCTCCACATTGCTACATAAATCATACTCACTTTGAGGTACATAGCAACTCATGCAATTAGCTGTAACATTTTTCTTTGGGTATTCAATCATGCTCTGTTAAAAGATAGTTCATTTTAGGAGGTATCAATTAAAGAAATAGATAAATAAGCACACATAATAAGACAGATAATTGTAATATTTACTCAAGAAAGCACAATGTATAACAGAGCACACAAGCACAGAGAACAAATAATATTAGAAATATGGGCGGAGATTTGAGGAGAGTTTATAGAAGCTATACATAAAATTTTCAACACATAATAATATGCTTCTATTCTAGTTTTTATTGTTCTAAAAGCTGTTACAAATTTAGGATTCTCATATCCTATTTTATAGGAAACCACCTATAACAACTCCCTAATATATTGATTTGTTTCAACAACTCAAACAAACAAAAAAAATCAATTATTAACAACTACGAATGATGTAATATTCTTAACACCCCCCTATATTGCATCATTCTCCAAATGGGATAAGTGGACCAATAATACTTTGATAACCATGTTCATTAGTTCATCATAAGGAAGAGTAGGGACATACACTTCTACTCATGACAAGTAGTAGTGGAACTCGCCTCACTATGCTTTTGGAATTTTTCCAATTATAGAGACGAACACATCTACCCATTGAACCAAGGATAGAGACTAACATTTCTACCCAAGGTCTTACAACAAGTTTGGACAGAGACAAACACATCTATCCAACATCGGTTATGAACAGGGACACACACATCTACTCACAACAATTATGATTGGGGACAAATACATCCAATCATAATCACCAACTCTTGTGACTGGGGACAAACACTTCCAATCATTTACACCATTTTGTGAATGGAGACAAACACATCAATTCACTAACGACCAAAAATTGTGATTGGGGACATACTCATCCAACCACAACATAAAAAGTTTGAGAACTAAGTCCTCGTCGCATATGCAACCACCATTATAGATCGTTGCCACTCTAATCACAAATGATATGAGACAGTTGTTGCTGCCACTTGGAAACCAATCTTGACTTTAGTCATTTTGGTACAATTTGTTTGGTCACTAATGCAATTTCATGGCCTTGTCGCTAGTGATTGACGAGAGGTCGTTGAATGTCCTCCAATCTCTTGTACTTGCATCCTCTAGTAGGTTTGCTACTTAATTAACAAATTTTTCTTTGAGGCTCGGTTTTATAATTGCCAAAAGCTAAAGAATCCAAATGACAGTAAAGTCTAATGAAAAACGTAAGGATTAAGCTTGAATTGGGGAAAAATAGTGTCATACACCACAAATTGGCCTCCATTGCACATATTCACAACAATTAAAAACTCTAAAAATAATGACAATATTTGTTATGGGGTTCAAAGATGTATCACACCATTGTTTTCCACTTCAAACAACTTGCTCATTACAAAATATATCCTCAAACAATTTTTGGGTTTTATACTCATTATCAAATTTTCAAAACATTTTAAATTTTTAAATTTCATTAAGAATTGAGGAAGATATTACAATTTTACTGAGACTGCATTAGATTGATTAAAAAACTCATCAACACAACATTCCAACAAATAGAATGGCCCTCAAGTAGAACTAGAAACAATATGATGGTGTCCGTCTTCAACCAACAAAAGTAATGTACAACCAATTTTCAATGGTGTTTTGATACCACATTAGAAATATGGGAAAAGATTTGAGAGTTTATAGAAGCTATACATAAAATTTTCAACACATAATAATACGCTTCTATTCTACCTTTTTTTGTTGTTCTATAAGCTATTACAAATTTATAGGATTCTCATATCCTATTTTATAGGAAACCACCTATAACAACTCCCTAATATATTGAGTTTTTTCAACAACTCAATCAATCAAACAAACAAACCCAATTATTAACAACTATGAATGATGTAATATTCCTAACAAACGTAGAGTATGTATATTAGTACATTAGTGGAATACAAAATTTTATAACTTAGTGCAGAGTGGTTTGTTTTATGTTGCCTACATAATTCTACAACTCAGTGGAGAGTGGTCTGTTGGATGTTGCTTGAGGTGAACATTTTGACACCATTTAATATCAAACCTACAAGCACAAAGGACCATGCATTGACTCTTTGTAGTCCAATTTTGAGTTGTAGCTCCAAGGATGTTTGGTTGGGACTTGTGTTGAATTTCATTAACATTTTTATTTTAATTTTATAAGGATGCAAAATGAAATATGTAAGGTGAAACTTTTTCTCTATATTATAAGGGAAAATTCTCATCTAATAAAAATTATAACTCTAGTAATCTAAGAAATTAGTTTTTTAGTATGCAATACAAACAAACATAAAATAAATCTCTGTCAACTTGCTTTTTCCACACGGATTGTGGGTAATTGGAAAGCTAAGGTTTTTTCGAGGTTTCCTTGTATTCTTTGCAAGTTCTCAAGGCTACTTTATATCCTCTACAAGCTTTTCTTTCTGTTGGGATGTCTACCTATTGCAACGATGGGGGGTGATCGAAATCGAATAGAGCCTATCTCTTGTGACATTGCTAAAAAGAATGAGAAGGTTTGGAGATTGTTGGAGGATGAGGGAGTGACTCCCTACATGGAGAAATTGCACGAGCACAATTTGAAGATGTCTCATGGGTTTCTTGAAGGATGGCATAATCGTATTTTGCAAATTGGTGGGAAGGAGTTCAACATTACGCAAGGCCTCATTGCAGAAATCACTGGCTTGTCTACTGATGGTAGAAATGTCTACAAAGACAAAAATAAATCCAGTGCCGCCCTAGATATCTTCTTCAACGATGATGAGAGGCAGAAATTGGAGCGAGAAAAATGTGGGGGTTATTATTGATTTTCAATCAAGGCCATATGGGGAGATGTTGCATAGGAGATTGTGAGGTATTTCACCCTCGACGGTCGCTTCTCTATTCTCTTAGGGTATCACTTTGTTTCGCTTAATCATTTTAGGCACAAAAGGAAGGTGTCTTTTCCATTTTATTTGTTGTTGTCCATGGAGCATGGTATAAGAGATCACAAACGTAACCCCAAGAACCTCGTTCTTCATGAAGGTTCAATCCTTTTAATTTTTGAGTATGTTAGTTCTTTTATTGTCCCTGATCAACCCAAAATTTCTAATGTTGGGAAGAAGAAGAAAGATTCTGAGTATATCACGGGGTCAGAGGACAAGTCTGATGATGAAGAGTATGCCCCTGGGTTAGAGGCATCCATGGATGTTGATTCAAAATCTCTGGCTACTTCTGTGGACAAGAGAAGAAAAAAGAACAATTCTTCTAGGGTTCATGAGTATGATACGAGTGGGGGTGAGGAGGAGGACCATTCCTACTTCAATCATAAGAATAAAACCATGAAGGCAACAGGAGATAAGAAACTGAATGGTGTTGTTCTGGGCAATATGAACAAGGAAGATGATGAAAAAAGTGGGGCCGAAGATGAGGAACCTTCCTCAGAAAACTAAGAGGAAAGAGGTGCAGGAGTAGGAAGTGAGTGACCTGTCACTTGTTGATGGTAATTTGTAGGGTGTTGAGGATCATATTTTGGAGCAGGATTTGGCTAAAGGTGATGTTTTTCTTGGTCAAAAAGGGAAGGAGGCCCTGGATAAAGATATTACCAGCAGTGACTCCTAGGAGAAATGCATGGTCGACAGGGATGGCTTCAACATCAGGAGGGAAGATATGCCTGATTTTTTGGGCATGGCGAAAGAGGGCTCCTTAACCCTGTATAAGCTTTTTAAATGGGTCTTCCATGAAATGAACTTTACTAATGCCAGGGTTAGAGCAATGACTAACAATTCTAATGAGCCTTCTACCTCTCGAGTCCCTAATGTTTAGGCTCAAGTTAGTCAGGTCCAACTTGAGGTTAATCGGCTTCTTGAAATGCTTAAAATGATAGCTGATGAGATGGTGAACATGAAGAATTCCTACAAGCCCAAAATTGTTGCTCTCAAAGAAAAGTTGGACTGTGTCTGTCAAAAGTTGGAGAAGGTTCTTGAGGTGAGCAAGCATGCTCTGTGTAATGAAGCTGAAGGATTGTGTTTGTTGAACAAGAAAGCCAAGAAATGGTTGGGGGATGACTCTGCTGTGAAGGATGCTATGGCTGGTATTGGTGCCCAACAGAAAGAGGCGAGTGAGATGGGTCCTTCTGCAAGAACCCACAACAAAACCAAGTTGAAGGCTAATGTTGTTATTCCTGTTGAAGAAGTTGTGGAAGTTATGAATGTTCACCAAAGGATTATTGACAGTGACTTGGAAGCGACAAACATCCTAAAGAATCTCTAGTTGCGTGTTGTTTTTTTGTGCCTTTTCCTAGTTGGTGTTTTGACTTCTTTTTGGCTGCTTGCTTTGTTTTTGATTATTTGTTGAAGCAATGTTTTATTTTGTAAAGGGTTTCAGGGTCACTTCAAAACTTGTTTTACCTATAATCAAATACTTAAAATAAATACTTGTATTTTTTGTTCTTGGGCTAGGATACAAATCTTATTAACAATTCCACAAAAGATGGTATATTTTCAATTTTTTAATCTTAAAGAAAACAACCTAAACAATTGACAAATGGTCACTCTATTTATAGCTAAAATTCTAAAAGTAGAGACTAAAGAGTGAGTATAACATAAAGATTAAATTGAATTAAACGCAAAAGATATTATGAATTGAATGCAAAGATTTTTATACAAGGCCAGAAACCCAAATCAATAACTATTGCAACACAAAATCAAGAATAACTATCAAACAATTTTAAACTCACAAAATCACAATATTATAAAAACATATAGGAAGCTTGAACAACAATTTCAATAGCAAGCAAAGATAAAAATTGCTATCCTCCTTTTTTATAATATGTTTACAAAATTTTGCATTAAAAAAAGCCACCTATAATTCATAAGCTATTAATAGTTTGCTTACATACAAAACAAGCTTAAAGTATAAATTTGTTTTCACTGAACTTAGAAATCTTTAGAAATTTATCTTGATAAGAATATCTCTCTATAAATGGAAATTCTAAAAGATCATTTACAATTAGGACGTTTTTGAATAAATTCATTAGCAAATAATCTCAAAATAGCCAAATTTCAAAAATAGTAGCTAAAAATAATTATGGCTAAAAATAATTGTGACTAAAAATAGTCAAATGAAATTGGTTACTTGCGATGCATCCTCATTTTGACCATATTTGATCCACTAAAAAGGCCATGACACTCTAATGACTATTGATGACTCATTAGACAATCCTTCTAATTTGAATTTAAGTCTTCATTTGAAACTTGTGAAGTTTAGTGTTAGTTCCCTAAATGTTGTCCATAATGAAGAATTTTTCCATGACAAATCATCCAACTTGATCTGCTTTGAATGAAGAGTGAAAGAAATCATAAGGAAAACTTTCCCTTATGTTTTTGAGCCTACCATAATTAGAGTCAAGAAAATTTTTAGTGGTAATATGATTTTGTTTTAGTAGACAAATATGTTTTATTTAGGCTTCATGTTGGCCTCCTACAATGATTTTAATAACTAAGCCTTTACAGCCATGACTTAGAGATTGGACATCTAACCTGAATAGCTATCTCAATCACCATGAAGGTGCATTTAAATTGTCAACCCAGGGATGTGAACTTGAAATGGGCCAACACAATATGTGCACTAGGAACTCTCAAGTAGCCATTTCTAGTCTATAGCTAATAAACACAATACTGAAAGTAAATTGCTTGAAAAGGAAATAAAGCAAATGCTGAACATCAACCAACAACTATGCTAAGCTGAAATGCATAACAAGAATTAAAGATCTGAGCAACAAACATGAAACTACTCTATCTGCTTTGGTTATAGGAACATACACAAAATGAACTTCAAGTGGCTGCAAGAACAATCGATGCCACATTCCTAAATAAGTACTAAACAACAAGTAATACTAAACTAATGCTAAACTAATAAAACATATTACTCACCAAGTGGGCACCCTTGGATAAGTATCCTCTAAACTAACAAGAACTCAGATGCTCGAACTCAGAACTTTATTTCATTCACTATGAATAATGCGTATAAAGAGTAATGTATTGAAACTGGAGAATGAGTACAATGTAAAATCGTGCAACCTCTTCCTCTATTATCACTAACTCGAGGAAGGAGCATCAGATTATTACTTATACTACAACTAAAACAAGGTAGTCAACTCCATGACTGGGAGGATGCCATTTAGGGAAAGCAGGGGAAAGTGGAATGATGGCGGTTACACATGCATGGAATCTGGTCAGACATGCAAGTCAGATGCAGACCCAGCACAACTGGAATTCCCATGCATGCTCGATCATTATGGTCCACAACATGGCGGTTACATTCAGTTGCATGAAGAATCTTTGCTGTCGGCTGCCTTTGACTTGGAGCGATTCCTCAGCTGGACATTATGGAGCATGCCCAGCTGGCGATGTCTTCCTCAACTTAGCACATTAAATCTGCATGACAAGGTCAATACGCATAATAACTGCACATCTATAGCCACTCTAAGAGACACTCATTAACCACATGCAAAATCAATATAGATAGTTCACATATTATGCTAGATATCATTAAAGCTTGCAGGGATAGGATAATATCAAATGCCAATGGTTTGAGAGAAAGATTATGCAAATACCAACATTTAAGCATTAAAGTCCATGACATCTATGAGCAAATAGACTATAGTTTCTACCCAAAACTAGACCAAAAACTAGGCTTATCACTCCCCCCAACCTAATGTTTTGCTAGTCCTCCAGCAGGGGAAGAGTTGTTCTTCTACTTGGTCAGAGCTCTAAAATTTGCAATTGAGAGTTGTCTGACATTAGTTGCTGCAGTACATGAATCAAGATCTCAATAGAATCCTCCTATTTTGTCAAACCTGTTCCATTTCCGCCTCTTTGCAGCAACATCATCCTAGTAAAATATAAAGTTTGGCATGGGCCACATGAGCATGGGTGGCTAAAAAGTCAGGGGAAGCCAATTTCGCCCCTCTGTTCTCCTAATCTCAATATACCTCTCAATTCTTTTCAATGTTGTAGCATAATTGTGGATGGAATGAGGCTCAACCTGTTTCAGCTCATCAGTCAAACTATTCCATCTCTGGGATAAATATCTCCTCATGGTGTCATCCTTTTCTGCTGCTATCTTTACCTCATACTCAGTGTAAGTTGCCTCAATCCAAGGCATAATCCTATTTCCATAACTTGGTTTGAGCAACATTCTGTGCCATTCTTTGTAAATGTCCCTTGGGTTATTTGATTAAGCTCTAACATGCAAAGGGATATTAGACTCCAATTGTTTATAGGCACCATGTTGCTGACCCCAACTGATTTCATTTTGTACCCAAGACATAAATTCTCTCAATTGAATATCCCCAACATACAACAATGGATTCCAATCATGGTCCTTTGTGACAACATAATTATGTAAATAAAATTCACATAGCAAATTCTTCATTTCAGGGGAGGCAATCCTATAAGCATTGAAGAAATCCATGGGAGTGTCAATAGAAGGATTCAAACCTGGGGCAAGTCTTGACATCTTAAAAGATAAATAATTCTCTTTCAGGAGCAGATCATAGACCCTTGGAGGATCTCTACATTCCATAATCTTTGGTGCCAAAGCTGCCATATCATCTACCCTCTACTTCAAGGTGGAAATTTATGCATCTTTATGCTCAATTTCCTCATCCTTCTTTTGGATTTCCTCCAATTTCTGTTTTTCCTTTTTCCATTCTTCCTCCCTCTATATTTCTCTCCATAAATTCAAAATTGCTACATGTATTGTAAAATCAGGAGGATTATGAATGCCTACCAGTCTTTTTGTTGATGGTGGCTCCTCATATAGCACTATTTGCATGGACTCAGGCTGTCCAGTTATCTCCAGCTGTAAGGGTACTATTTCTTCTTCCTTTTGCTGTAGGGACTCCTATTCCAGTTCTGGCTATTACTGTAGTACTTCTTGTTCATGCTGCAGGACCTCTTGCTCATGCTGTAGGAAGTCCTGATTTTTCTCCAATTCTCCTGCAATGTTAGCAAGATCGACTAGTGTTATATTTTCTACTCTCTTAAATATGTCTTCTTTTTCAACAATATCTTGCTTTATTGGAGCTTCAGGGTCTTCATGTGAGGTCTCACCAGGTTTAGGGCTTTCCTGTAGAGGTATACCAATCACAGGCCTGAATGGTCTTGATTTCCTGGGAGCTCTCTCATGTTTTCCTTTGGTTGCAAGACGGATAGTATCAACCTTCCTCTTCTTAGAACTTGACACTTTTATTTCTATAGGCTATGTTTTAGCCTTCCCTTTTCCCATTTTTACCTCTCTTTGCTGTGCCCTAGTTTTCATGAGGGTTTCAAGAGGAACTTCATCATTAGAATCTGAGGAAGAGTTTTCTTTTTTTGAGTGCTCAGTTCCAAAAGAACTAATTTCTATAGCTTCTTCTGCTGCATGAAGATTCACACCAAAGCTAGTGCTAGAAGTTGAAGCAATAGGAATGAATTCAACCGTGCTTACTCTCCTACTGGACTGACGGGATTGAGGTATAGCCCTAGGTGGCAAGTGCTCAACATTGACAAACTCTTCCCGATGATAATTTTGATCAACATCGATAAACTCTTCCCAAGTCATTCCAAATATATCATGCATAGACTTTTCAACTAGTAGTTTAATCAAGCAATGGTGGGAAACAAAATTATCCCTACCTTTTTGGGTCTCGGCTGCCATGATTGAGAGAAGATTGTACAACACGTTGGGAACATTCATCCTCCTTCCATGCCTCATGTGGTTCAAAAGCTTGAAGTGGACAAAATGCAAATTTGATTGGCGACCCTCACAAGTGATGTATTTGATAACATACACAACTATCTGCTTCCATGGCTCGGGTAGAGACATTCTCTTTGCACCCTGTTTGTCTATAATTAATGGAGGGTCATTTGGATCTGTAAATTCAGCCCTAGCTGACCTGGCGTCTCTGGAAGCAGGGTAATTTTCACCATCAGCAGGTAACCCTGTAACCTCTACAATTCTTTCCTCTGTTGCCACAACTTCTAACCCTTTTACTATGGCTTTTCCTTTTGAATACATCTGGGAAAATTCAAGGGCAATGCCTTCATCAAAAGCATCCAACTTCAAAAAGTAATCTATCAATCCATAGTTTTGAAATTCGGCCAGGTATTGTGTAGCCTATAGTAAAATATTATGCACCATGGGTTTGTTTCAAATTAACCCACCTCCCATTGTCTTCAATCAAAAAAATACTCAACAACTTCCTTTCCTACAATTCCCCTTCTTTCCTGTAATGCCCGTCTGAAAATCAAATGCACTTCCCTGTAGTGTCTGCTAAATTCTAGGACCAACCTGATAAATTTATAGTGTTAGTGTCGACTGAATTTCCTTTCTTTTGTTTTGCCTTTTTGCTTGCAACTCAAGATTAGGACATGGCAATAATGGCAAGAAATTGAGTGATAAAAGGAAATTATGATAGGAAGAAATGGCAACTACAGTCTTTGTCACTTCACACATGCAAGCTGTCCTTTCAATTTCAAATTAGCTTATTTTTAAATTTCTGACGTAGCCTAATATGGTTTGACACATGGGCAATAAATTCATAAAATATTTGCATCTTTTTTTTTGTTTCCCTCCCCCCAACCTTAATTTGGACATGTGTCCACACATGCGAGATGGGAGTGGTGATGTGATAGGGAATGATGGAATTTTATGTAAACGTCTATACTAATGTATAGTGATTAAATGAACACACTTAAAAGATGATTAAATATAGCAATTAATGCGCACATACCTGAATGTGTGGAAGATTTGCTGCAAAGATCATAGATAAAGTAATGCTCGCCTTGTTGGAAAATGAATTGAGCAATAAATGAAGTGAAATGAGGTGATGGAAGAGAGAGAAAGGTGGCAATGGATGGGTGGATGAGCGGATGACGAAGAAATGGACTTCCATGTAAGTGAAAGTCTTTATTATGAAAAGTACGTACCTCAATTCTAGGTTGAAGAAGGGACACTAGGTCCACTGCCTTCGGCTACAGGAGGCTCTGAGTGCTGGGTGAATTTCTACAGGAACTCTTCTTTAGAAGCTGGCTTATGGTATAATCTGAGGCGATAACCGTTGACAAGTAATTTGAACTTGACAAGGTCAATGGTGGTGAGCTGAACAACTCCATTAGGAAAAACCGCAGCAACTTCGTATGGTCCTAGCTACCTTGTCTACAATTTTCCTGCATTGTCTTGGTATCATGAATCATAGAGCAAGGCCCAATCTCTTGGTTTGAACTTTTTGTCCTTGATAAATTTGTCATGCCACTTGATCCTCTGATTCTGCACTACTTTTGTATGCTGTAGGGCTACTCTTCTTATCTCATCCAAAACATTTAGCTGCATGATTCTTTCTCATTGTGCTTCAAAAATATCCATCCCTAAATCCACTATAGTTCACAGAGTTTTATGTTCAAATTCAATTGGCATCATGACTGTCTTTCCATACAACAACTCAAATGGGGTGGAGCCTATAGTTGTTTTCCATGTTGTCCAATAGGTCCAAACAACTTTTGGTAATCTGTTTGCCCAATCCTCTCTATGGAAAACTACTATTTTAGTCAGGATGGCTTCAATTTCTCTGTTGGTCACCTCAACTTGGCCATTGGCTTGGGGGTGATAAGGGGTAGACTTCTTGTGCCTTATGTTATACTCATTAATTAGTGTTGCAACAAGAGTTGATGTGAATTGAGCTCTTTGATCAGTCACTATTTCTCTTGGGACTCCATATCTTGTGAAAATCTCCTCATAAAGAAAATCTGCAACTTTGTTATCTCTTGCATGCTTCATGGCCTTAACTTCTACCCATTTTGTTACATAATCAGTGCATACCAATATATAAGATTTACCATTTGATGGAGGGTCAATTGGTCCCACAAAATACAATCCCCACTTGTCAAAGGGAGTGATTACTACCTGAGGGTAGAGTGGCATCTCATCAAATCTGGTTGGTTTGCTCATTTTTTGACATCTATCACATTTTATGGTATACCTTCCTGCATCCTTGTGGAGTGTTGGCCAGTAATACCTCGTGTTCAAAACCTTTATTGCTGTTCTCTTGGCCGCAAAGTGTCCTCCACATGGTTCATTATGACATGCATGCAAAATTTCATGTCTTATCTTCTCTCACACATCTTCTCATGACATGGTAATGTCCAGTATAAAACAAACATCCAACAATCCAAGAGAAAGGAAAATATTTTTCAATGAGTGCCTTTTTCTCTTTTGGAGAGAAGTGAGAAAGAACTCTACCTGTAACCAAATAATTGGCTATGTCAGCATACCAGGGTATTTGTACACTGAGAGAGAATAGATACTCATCAGGAAAAGAGTCATCTATGGGCTGATTGTCTTTTGATGTAGTTAGCCTTGAAAGAAAATCTACAACATCATTGGCCTTCCTTGACTTATCCAGAATGGTTATATCAAACTCTTGCATCAATAATAACCATCTTTCCAATCTACATGTGATGAAAGGTTTATTCATGAGATACCTAATGGCTGCATGATCAGTGTACACAAAGATTTGGTAGCCCATTATGTAATGTCTGAATTTGTTCAGTGCATAGATTACTGCCAGCATCTCCTTCTCTGTCACTGTATAATTGAATTCAGCTCCTTGCAAAATTTTGCTGACAAAGTAAATAGCATTTTCAACAACTCCCTATTTCTATCCTAAGACCGATCTTATGGAATAATCTGATGCATCAGTGTGGATGTGGAAAGGAAGCTCCCAATTGGGTCCCTTGAGTATAGGAACATGAGTCAAAGCTGCTAAGTAAAAAAATGCCTTGTCACAAGCTCTAATCCACTGAAATTCAACATCTTTAGTAAGAAGGATATACAATGGTGCTGCTACCTTGTTGAAATCCTTGATGAATCACCTATAATATCCTGCATGAACCAAGAAACTCCTAACATCCTTCTGTTTTGAAGGTGTAGGAAGATTTGTGATTACCTCAATTTTTGCAGGGTCTACTTGAATTCCCTTGTGGGAGATGTAGTGGCCAAGAACCACACCCTCCTGCATCATCATAAAGCATTTTTCACTATTTAAGGACAAGTTATGATCTTCACATCTCTGTAGGACTCTCTTGAGATTTTCCAATGGTTGATTAAAATCAAGACCATAAGTGGTGAATTCATCCATATAAATCTCCATGCAATCATGAGAAATGTCTGAGAATATGCTAATGAATGCCCTCTAGAAAGTTACAAGTGCATTGCACAAGCCAAATGGGAGTACCGAATAGGAATAGGTCCCCCATGGACAGGTAAATGTGATCTTTTACTGGTCTTCTGGTGCAATTTGGATTTGGTTGTAGTTGCTGAATCCATCTAGAAAAGAGAAGTATTGCTTTCCTGCAAGTGTGTCCAAAAATTGATTAATAAAAGGTAAAGGAAAGTGATCCTTCTTGGTGACAACATTAAGTTCTCTATAATCAACACAAACTCACCATTTTACTCCTTTCTTGGGCACAATCACCAATGGAGACACCCACTGACTATTTCAAATGGGGTAGATAAATCATGCATCTAGCAATTTCTGCAGTTCTCCTTTCACAATCTCTCTTAGTGCAGGGTTAATTCTTCTTTGTAGCTGTCTTACTGGAGTGCAATCATCTCTGATATAAATTCTGTGTGTATAAAGTTTAGGATCCAGTCCCTTCATATCATGATAATCCCATGCAAATGCATGTTGATGGGTCCTCAATAGGCTCACTAATAACAAATGCCGCTCTTCATTCAATTCACTATTAAGATTTAGATATTTTCCTTTTGACACTTGGACTTGTGTAGTTAACTCTATCATGGCTACTTCATTAATACAAGGTACCTTTAGTTCATATGACTGCAATGCATGGAACATACTTGTTGCTATAGGAAGTCTATCTTCAGGGATAGTGGCTGCAGGAAGATCGTCTACAGGGACAATGTCTGCAGGAATAGTGGATGGAGGAAGAGCAGATATAAGTGTCCTAACTAGAGTAGAAGATGATGCTTCCTCTACTTCATAATGGTTCTGAATGAGATTAGCCAACACTTCATCCTCATCTTGGAGCTACATAAAAGAACTTCTGCCTAGCATCATAAGCTGTGCCACATAATTAACTTCCTTGGCCTCTTCACCAACATGGGGCCAAATGGGATTATCTTCATCATGAGATGGCTGAGCAGGTGGATAAAGAACAAAATTTTTAGTACTCCTTCCATCTGAAATGGTCATGTCACTAGAACAACATCCAATGTATGCATCTGTAGTTTCCAACCAAGGCCTTCCAAGAATGATTGGATATCTTCCTAGTGTAGCCTTAGGAGAAAAAATCATAAAATTTGTTGGGTATTCCCAGGAGTTTAGAACTACTTCAAGATCCTCTACTACACCATCAAGCTTAACAGTAGAGCTATTAGCAAGCTGCAGGACATTAGGAGTAGATCTCATACTTGCAATATTTAGTTTCCGCATGATGTCCTTGGTCATTACATTTATTTCTGCCTCTAAATCAATCAGAGCATTCTTTACTTCGATCCCGTTTATGGAAACTGCTACCACATGACTACTTGGGTTATTATACTTGGGAATAGTCACTTTTCCCAACATAATGTCAGCTAGCTGGCCCACCACATGAACTGTAGTTGGGTCTTTCTTTTTCCTACCTGGCTTCTTAAGAGAAGCTTCCTTGATAGCTTTGCCATAGATTGGAACATCTTTTATGGCCTGAAATAGGGGTATCTGAACACACATATGTTTTAGCTGATCTAGGATGTCAAAAGTAGTATCCTCCTTTTCTTTCTTTTTTGCAACTTCCAATCTTTAAGGGAATGGTGGTTCTTTCTCAGTCTATTTGACTTGAACTGGTTCAGGATTTTTAGGTGCATTTGGCTGAACGGTATCATTCAGAGGCTTCTCCCCCTCTTCCAAAGGAAGCTTAGTGATAATGGGCTTGGAAGGGCCTGGTAGTGTGGTTCCTGAACACAGGTGGATATCACTTACACTTACAACATCTGTAGGGAATTGATTTGAATCAACAAAGTATACATGCAACTGTTGTGGTTTGTTATTAGGATTGGGTGTGGGCTGAGCTAGTAGCTGAGTTGGTTTAGGTGCATTTGAGCTTGGATTAACAAGTGGAGGCATTAGAGTAGGCTGCTAGGGCTGAGAAGGTGGTTGCATGTAATTGGTTGTTTGAGTAGGCCATTGCTGTCCTCCCCTCCATTGATTTATCTGTTTCCAATTTCCTGGAGGTAGTTTCTAGTGCCCTTGAAATTGTTGCCAATTCCCCTGAGGTTGCTGCCACTGAGGTGGAGAACTCTAATGACTAGGCCAAGTATTTGGAGGGTTACTCCAAGGCTATAATGGATATCCTCCATAATTGGATGGATATGAGGGTTTCCATTGGTTTCTAGATGAATAGGAATTAGAGTATGGCCCAACATTGGATAATGGATCTGGTGGCATACCTTGTCTTGGAGCCCAAGGCTTCCTTTGTGCAACATAGTAGACTTGGTCTTCTTCAATATGAATTGGCTTGAACTCAGGTGAAATCTGCTTTCTTTCAAGATTAGCTACCATCTTACATTTGTAGTCTCTCTTCTTTTGTCTGCAGTGGGGGAAATACTCCGTCAACATTGCCTCTGCCTCCTCTTGCTTCTTCTTGGCCTGAAGTGTATCTAGTTGAGTAGCTAGACTATTTATAATATCTTGCTTGAAGTCTGCCAACAAA
Source organism: Sequoia sempervirens (assembly GCA_007258455.2). Lineage (NCBI taxonomy): Eukaryota > Viridiplantae > Streptophyta > Pinopsida > Cupressales > Cupressaceae > Sequoia > Sequoia sempervirens. The sequence goes on from VDFB02075321.1 coordinate 307,992,441, forward strand.
TGAGTAATCTCCATTCTTGAGAATCCACTGGTAGTTGACTTACCCATGGAAGATTAACAAGCTCTCCCTTTCTTTGAAGCTTCCCTAGAGTAATTTTGGCATATTTTCTTGATATCATCCTAGAGAACTTGGGTCATATCTCCTCCTCCCATAAGATCTAAGGCATTAGTGTAGCTATCATTGATTCCTCTTAGGAAAAGAAACTTTTGTGAGTCTTCATTAAGTGTATGGTGTGGAGACTTTTGCAGGAAAAATAGGAACCTTGCAATGTAGTCTTCCAAGCTCTCATCTTCCTTCTACTACATCTTGATAATGTCACCTTCTCTCATGTCACTACCCCTACAGTATTCCTTGTATTTCTCAATGAATTTTGTCTTCATGTCTTCCCAAGTTTCCACAATATCTCTGCCTAGACTCATGAACCATCTTAATACAACTTCTTTCAAAGTGGTAGGAAATAACTTAAGCCGATGGGCATCAGTAGTATAATCACAACTCCTGCAGAGTATGTCAAACTCAAATAAGAAGGTATCAAGATCTTCTGTGACAAGTCCATAAAGCTTTGGGAGTGCTAAAGCAAGGATATTCTTAATGTTGTCAACTTCATTCTAATGGGAAATGGGAAAAGGAAAAGCTGGTTGGTTAGGTCTATTCCCATTTGCATCACCCATGCCTACTTGATGTGGTTCCAAAGCAAAGGGGTTCTCAAGCTAATTTTGATCTTCAGAGGAGGCTTCAAAACTAGTCAGATCAGGATGTGCATCAACAAAGGGGTGTGGATCTTCTTCTTCTTCTAGTAGATTCTGATATTCAACTAGTTGGAATGGATTAGGATTGTTAGGAAGGAATCTCTCATTAAGAATCCCTTCTCCTTCCTCTATGCATGCGGTATTACTCACTATCAGTCAAATCACACAAAAAATTGGTAACAAATAAGGGGGTCATTACTTTCTAAAAGAACAATGTTCAGGAACACTACAACGAGAAAAACTAACAATGACTCCAAAAGACTTCCTAGTTTGACACCATCCCTGACAACGACACCAAAAATGTTGGCCTCCTACAATGATTTTAATAACTAAGACTTTACAACCATGACTCAGAGATTGGAAATCTAACTTGAATAGCTATCTCAATCATCATGAAGGTGCATTTAAATTGTCAACCCAAGGACGTGAACTTGAAATTGGCCAGCACAGTATGTGCACTAGGAACTCTCAAGTAGCCATTTCTAGTCTATAGCTAAGAAACACAATACTAAAAGTAATTTCTTGAAAAGGAAATAAAGCAAATGCTGAACATCAACCAACAACTATGCTAAGCTGAAATGCAAAACAAGAATAAAAGATATGAGCAACAAACATGAAATTACTCTGTCTACTTTGGCTACATGAACATACACAAAATGGACTTCTCATGGCTATAGGAGCAGTCGATGCTAGATTTCTAAATAAATACTAAACAACAAGTAATACTGAACTAATGCTAAACTAATAAAACAAATTACTCACCAAGTGGGCCCCCTTGGATAAGTATCCTCTAAACTAACAAGAACTCAGATGCTTGAACTCAGAGCTTTATTTCATTCACTGTGAATCATGCATACAAAGAGTAATGCATTGAAATTGGAGAATGAGTACAATGTCAAATTATACAACCTCTTCCTCTATTATCACTAACTCGAGAAAGGAGCATCAGATTATTACTTATACTACAACTAAAACAAGGTAGTCAACTCCACGACTGGGAGGATGCCATTTAGGGAAAGCAGGGGAAAGTGGAGCGATGGTGGTTACACATGCATGGAATCTGGTCAGACATGCAAGTCAGATGCAGACCTAGCACAACAGTAATGCCCATGCATGCTCGATCATTATGGCCCACAACATGGCGGTTACATTCAGTTGCATGAAGAATCTTTGCTGTCGGTTGCCTTTGACTTGGAGCGATTCCTTAGCTGGACGTTATAGAGCATGCCCAACTAGCAGTGTCTTCCTCAATTTAGCACATTAAATCTGCATGACAATGTTAGTACGCATAATAATTGCACATCTATAACCACTTTAAGAGACACTCATTAACCACATGCAAAATCAATATAGATAGTTCACATATTATACTAGATATCATTAAAGCTTGCAGGGATAGGATAATATCAAATGTCAATGGTTTGAGAGAAACATTATGCAAATACCAACATTTAAGCACTAAAGTCCATGAAATCTATGAGCTAATAGACTATAGTTTCTACCCAAAACTAGACCAAAAACTAGGCTCATCACTTCACTTGAATATGAATGACTTTCAACAAGTGTCATTAAAACTATCGTTATAAATATATATGAAAACAATTTATTTTTTTGATACGTAAGAGCTTGATATTTTATTAATATTAAAAAGAGAGCCATACAAAACACCTGCTAAGCAGGAAACCTTCACCAAACCAGAGCCAAGAAACTAGAAAGAGTTTAAACAAACTGCCCGAGAAAATCACAAAATTCAACCAAAATTGGCTTCAACCATGCCAAAACCAGAGAGCCCAGAGACTAACCTAACAATCCACGACCAAGATTAACTAACAAAAAGAGGCTGAACCTCATAGAAACCCATTCAATTTATCAAAGGTTTCAAAATCAATCACCCATTCCATGCCGTCCTCCACCACCAACAAGATCTTCCTTTTCTAGAATTCCACTACCACAACTAAGATCATCCGGTGCCGCATTAGCTTGGCCCCTTTCAAGTCCAAAAGGAAGGGGAAGACTCTCACTGCCTTTTCTATTTTCCAGAGCAGCTCCAAATCTACCAACCGAGGAATCCCTTTTCGAATGAATGCCGCCTTTAGGGTCTCCTCTAAACCACTCATCAAATCCTCATGAAACAGGTGCACAAGCATTTCCTTAGCCTTCTCCTTAGGCACTTCAACGTCCAAAAACACAACCATAAAGCGCGAGGATATATAGGAATTATCCTGTGCATACTCCTTCCTCTCCAAATGGCCTTTCCCTAGAACCATTTTTACAGCTACCAAAACCAGAGGATCATTATCAAGCAGAATTCGCTTGAGCCGTTGGTCGGTAATTTCTCTGAAGGTAGCTTGTCTCTACATTGCCAACAGAGAAATAGGTGTGTCTGCACCAAATGACTCCAAAACCTCCGCAAACACAAAGATTATGAACTTAGAGCGACTTGACTTTTCCATTTTCAAAGCCTCTGGAAACCAGACATCGTTTTCCAAAATGCCACCACCAAAGACACCGCATAAACATTGCACCCCGCACACAAAAAACTGCCGACACCAACTTCCATTAATAATACCCATGGCCACAAGGCCTAGCTCACATCACATGCACGAGAAATAATAACGATGCAAGGAAATTTGTCCTTGCATGAAAAAACCAACCTTCTCCTTCAAACTTTTACATAGATCATTCCTTGAAATGATAATCACCTGCCAACTAACAACTGTGCATGTACTTTCTGTATACGAAGAACACCAAGACTACCACCTCTTGTCAATAAATTTCCTCCCACTCAAATTGATGGCAGCCAAACCATTTAAAAGACCACATATTGGCTGAGTCATTCCCTTGCAAAAACCCTCTGCCAACGTGGAGGGGCGCCCACCCAACCACCCACTTATATGAAAATCATTTTTAATCAAATATAAAAAATAGTTTATATTGAGCCCTATATAGATTTCATTGACATATAAATAACTGTAAATGGATTACAACATCAAATTCATCAAAATAAACAATTGACAAAGCTTGATAAAATCCTCAAGCTCATAAATACAAAAAAAAAAGTTGGTCAAAAAAGGCAATCCCTACTTGACATAAATAATACTAGTGACAAAATTAGAGAAAGCCATAAAGTTTGAAATGGTTAAATAATTTTATCATAGAGTTGGAAGATCATAATAATGAGAATCATAGAAATACAAATGTTTAATGATTTCTAGAACAATAAAAGCTTAAGATAGAGAAACAAATTTTCTTAATATCCACAAAACAGTAAAAACTATAAAAGAATGCACCTCTTTCTTAAGAGGAAGAGAAAAAATTTCTACAAACCATTCCAATATACAGTCTCTCTTCCTTCTTCCTTGTCACATCAAATAATTTAAGCCCCTTTAGATTGGATATAAGAGAATGATCTTGCTCTCTCACTAAAGAGTTTCAAAATGTATTTGTTAATTTTTAGTATATTGAAATTACAAGTACATTTTCATGTCACGAGAGGTTTTGCACATTAAAAAAGATTTTATTAGCTAAAATCTTTCATAAATTATTATGTAATACAAATAATTGATGTAATTTTTAACTGAATGAAGAAATCATAAATATTCTTCATTGATTGTGTCAATATTACTAAAACTACATTAGTATAATTGAAAAAAATAAAATATTTTCAACTAAAAATTAGAGTAATTTAAATATGAAATTGTAAGGTTGTTGGAAAAGTAGTTTGCATTTAAATTTAGAAGATGGTGAGCCATTATAACTACTTTCAACAAAATTTTGTATTTAATTATACTGCTCTATATAGTGAAATGGAGATGAAGTAGAGACAGTTGCATTATGATGAGAAAGAAAAGACAAGGAATGTAATTTGTTCGTTAAAACTAATCTTGACATTCATACAAAAATGGTAATGGTATTGCTATTGCTCACTATCCTTCCTATATATTATCAATCCATCTATATTTCATTGTATTATAGCATTCTATAATACCATAGCACTCACAGATATAGGTAGGGGAATCATTGTTTTTTCTACACAGTCAAAATTATATATGCATTCCCTTGTGGCCCAAAGAATCTAAAAAATATTTTAATTTTTTGATTTCGCTTCACAATAGCCAATTTAATCAACTAACTAATACTAATTAGATCTCTTAATTAGAGTTGTTTCAGTTATGTAAGAGGAGTTTAAATGTAAGCCTTCACTTGTCTGTGTTTTAATTTTTTTGGATTTAATAAAATATCGTGCAGCTATGTAATCCTTGGATAACTTTTCCATTTTATTGTGCTTGTATATGTCTTTCATTTACACACATGATGGTAAGGCCCTTTGCATTGTAAGGTGGATAATTATTACATAGAAGACAATGCTAAGCACCACCAAATTTCTTGATTCACAATTTTAATAATATTACAAACTAGGCCAATCTTTGGAGGCTCTTCTCTAGGCTATATTGTGCCTATGCAAGCATCTATGTCTATTACTAGACCGAATGGAGTAACTTTGAGTTTAAGTGTTCAACTCCATTGTGGTCTAATGGTTATACTGTAAGATCACATAAACTTTGCTTAACAAGATACAAATAGCATAAAACCATTGCTTATTAGTTTTTTCATATTTCCAATCCTAACTAATTATGCACACAAGTGAATATAAATAAACTTAAGATTTCGAAGTTTTATTAGAATCTTAAATACAGACCATGGGATTTGATCTAGTCTAACATGTTTGGTTCATTTCTCATGTGATAAAGAGAAATGATTGATTATTGTGATGATAGATAATAAGTTTGTCTTATGCCATCTACATGTATTGTCCATAGTCTAGTTGTAAAATGTTGCTAATCATATGAGTTTGGTACAATATTATTTATAAATAGAAGAGTATGAATCAAGCCATTCAATCAACATAGAGAAAAGTTGATTAGTGCTTTAATCTACAAAGAATCTTAGGAAAAAAATGATTAGTACAATTTAAACTTACTCTAATATTATAATAGAAAACAAGATCTATAAGCAACTAATTATTAAATATGAAATAAATAATAAATGAAGTGAAGATTATTGAATATACAAAGATAAAAAATCCTTTTAGATTAAAAAATACCATAAAACATCATTCATTATCAAGAAAACATATAATAATGGATTATATGGAGATATATTTGTCATGATATTAACAATATGCATAGTTAATGGAATACATGAGGAATAATATTGGATGGCTGTGTCGAGCGGGAAACGGTGTGGAGCGGGTGTTTTGAATTCTTCTGAGGGCGTGGATGTAGGGGAGTCCGACGATGATGAGGATCCTATTTGGGGGTTGCAGATCGATGGTTGTTTGGAGGGTGTTCGTTGGAGAATATCTTGTCCCTGGCAGTCTCTTTGGTGTTGTCGATCTGGTCCTTGTGGTGGTTATGGATCTATGTGGTGAGTTTGTTCTATGGCCTTCTCTAGTGCTCGTTTCTTTCCCCGAGCCTATTGGTCATGTGCTCGTGTAATTTTATGTGGTTGCAGCCTTGTTGGGGGCTTCCGCAGTGTTTGCTGTGAAGTCCTTGGTGGCTTTTGTGGTCTCCTCTTAGAAGTGGGTGTTGCTGGATTTTCTAGTGTTGCCGGTGGTTACTCTGGGTGTGCATGGGGGCATGTTGGGCATAGGGGTGTCTTGCCTATGCTTCTCTTCTATCCTTGTGGTTGGGGGGCTGTTCGATGTGTTTGGGGTTGGCCTTCCTCTTGGTGTTTGGGTGCTAGGGGGTGTTTCCTTGGCTTTGTTTGGGGAGGTGTCTCTTGGTGTGTTGTTGGTGGTTAGCTTATTTGTGGGGCTATTGGTTGTGCTTGGAATGGGTGGATATTGTCCTCCTCTCCTCTTCTTGGTCTCTAGCCCCATGTTATGGGGTCTTCCTGCTGTTGGTGGGTTTCGGTTTGTGGCTTCTTCTCACTTTGCTTGTCTCTTGCCAAGTCTGTCTTGGGGGTTGTGTTGGGTGACTTGGGTGGTTAGTTTTGTACTATGGTTTAGTTCCTCTATTTTCATTCTTTGTGGTGTTGAGACGATTTGGATAGGTTTGATTGGCTATGGGAAGTGCTACTCTTCAGAGTTTTCTTCTTTGTTCTAGGTTGTGGAAGTTTTGATGGCTTTCCATGACATTGTTTGCTATAGAGTCTTTCACTGTAGAGGTGATGCTTACTCAGTCTCTTTGGGGGTTTGCTGACTTTCTGTCACTTTTTGTGTGGAGATGGCTGGTATGGACTTGTGGACTTCTGCTAGTTCCCTGTTGCAGTTGTGTTTTATGGGGGTTGTCTTTTTAGCTCCTTTGGAAAGTTTGTTTTTTCTCACTACCCAGGTGGGCTTCTGGGTAATGGTGACTATTTCTGCTTGCTTTTTTGTTCTTACTTTCTTCTTGTTTCCTCATTTTGTGACTTCTATTGAGGTGGATTCATATCCTTTTGAGGTGGATTTTGGGGTTTGGGTTGAAAGTAGTATTCATTTTTAGATGGCCCCCTTTCTGGCTTCTCGTGTGGGTGGAGCAATTTCTTATCGAGGTAGAGATTGGTTTGGCTGATGAGGCTTGGTGGTACTATTGTGGGCTTGTTGTGGCCTTTTGCTTTGCTTTTTCATCACACTCTTCTATAGAGGTGAAGAGTTTTGGGAAGTTGAAGGTTGGTTTTATTGGTGGGGCTTGGTGTTGCTGCAAGGGGTTGTTGTTGTCTTTGGCTCCGTTTTTCCTTTGAACTCTTCTATTGAGGTGGAGAGTTTTGAGTTGCTGGAATGGTGGCTTTGGTGTTTCAACTATGATTGCTTTCTTGTCTCCTTTATGGAGAGGTTTGAGTGGAAGGTCTGCTGTAGTCCAGTTGTTGTAGGTGGTTTGTGGCTTGGTTGTTTAGGCAACCTTTAGGGATTGCTATTTAGTGAGGTGTTTCTTGGCTCAAGGCCTTTGTTTGTGTTCTCTGTCCTTGAATTAGGATGGTTGTTTGTCCTAAAGTGTTTTATTGCTCTTGGGTGTGGTGCTAGGATTGGGTTGTTAGTATGTCCTTGACTTAGGACTATTGTTGGTTATGAGTGTTTTGTCACTCGGTTATCTAGTGACTAGGTGCTGTTTGTTATTTTGCTGTGTTACTGTGGTATTTCCGCTTGATGTTTTGTTGAACTTGGTTGGCCCTACGGGATTTTTGTGTAAAGGGTACAACACCCTACAAATGCTGCTTAACTTATAAAAAATATACAATAATTTTTGTACAAAACAAAAATATCAAGAACCTCTATTTTACAATATATTCATACACAATTTTTTTATATTTAAAACAATCTAAGGGGTTGCTGAATAGATCACAACCTTTCACCATTTAACCTTTTGATCTTGCATTTACTTGATAAATAAATAATTTATTTATAAAGTCATTCTTAATAAATTATTCCTTATTTTATATTATAAGGATAAACCTTATAAGTTAGTTTCTTATTAATGTTATTTAAGAGTTCTTTTTTTCTTTTTCTCTTTCTTTTTATTTTTTGAATAAAGAGGGTAAAAATTTATTAATATCAAAAGATCAACAATACAGAAAAATTAGAGTCTATATAGGCACCCAGGAGGATCTAAGAACACAAATCCAACATACATACAACTGAGACCCAAACACACCACAAAACCAACCACCAACCAACATCAACCCACCATGTCCTCAAAGACGATTGTCTCTAAATCCTAGCAATACTCCAGGGCTAACTGCTCCCAACCATCAATATGCCAACCTCCAACATGCTTAGAGGTCCACTTTTCCAAACAATCAACAACCCTATTCCTCTCCCGAGGGATGTGATAAAAAGACACCGAATCCAGCATGGATCCCAATCGTAAAATACGCCTAACAACTGAAGCCAGTTACCACTTGAAACCCTCTAAATTTTTCCCATTCAACAGATTAACAATGACTTGAGAGTCTGATTCACAGATGATCTTGTGCCAAACAAGAGCACAAGCCCACTCCATAGCTCACAAAATTTCCAAACCATCCATGAAGTTATTGGTTTTTTTCCCCTTATAAAGAGAAAATAAGAAAATCATCGTACCAGAATTATCTCTTCTGACACCACCAATCCTAGTAGGCCCAAGATTTCCCCTAGAAGAGCCATCAATATTAATCTTTAAAACCTCCACTAGAGGAGGAGACCAACCCCCGACTCTCTAAACCTCCTTTTACCATTCCTACCTCTTCAAAAACAAAATGAATCAAAATCCAGACCATGAAGGCCCAAACTATTCACAATCTCCTCATCTCTCCTATCCAAAGGAAATGACACCTCACATTTGGCTTCCATAGTCTCTTGAATCATACAAACGACTCTCTCCCAAACCTGTTGGATCATCAACTTATCACCATAAAAAATCTTGGGATTCCTTTCAAGCCAAATTTTCCAAAGGATGAAAGAAAGCCCAATACACCACACAATTTGGAGGAAAGAATCCTGAGTCGGAGGTCTTCCCAAACTACTCCAGAATTCAACCAAAGAAGAAGCATGAACACAAGGATATCTCCAAATTTCCCACCAAAAATTCCAAAGAAGCATAGAGAAAGGACACCAAAAGAACATGTGAGATGAATCCTCCTCATTGCAACCATAAAGAAGGCCATGTAATCCCCGCTTTTGAAGATTATCCCAAGTTAAGCATCTATTCGAAGCTAAAGTCCACAAAAAATAGTTACACTTAGGCTAGGAATTTTTTTTCCTAACATGTTTCCACCAAGGAACTTCCACCCCCCCATACTTTTGAAAGATCAACTCTTGATAACCACTGGTCACCGTGAACACCCCCTTAGGGTTCAGACTCCAGGCCAAAGTATCCCTCTCCTTGAGAGAGTTGCATTCTCTACTAGAAATAATATTTCTAAGCTCTGTGTGATCCTCCTCCAAGCCACCTGCATGCCACTCAGCAGGATCCTAACATATATGCACTTCCACATGCCCACAAAGATAAGAAGTTTTGAAATCCACCACTCGTGACCAACCCGCATCTAGAAAGTGTTGACAAAGATTCTATAGATTGGGATACCTGCACATGATCAGAGGGGACCTATCCCAAGATTCAAACCAAAAGAGAGCCTAAACCCCCTTATTACAAATCCAAAACAATCAATCCTTTATCAACTTAGCTCCTTTTTTAAGCGTGTCCCAAATCACATAACCTTTCCCCACAGGCGAAAACTAAGGAACCTTTGCCTTTGGAACACCACTTAGATATTTGTGAGTTATAATCTTGGCCCAAACATGATCCTATTCAATGCATCATCACCAATAAATCTTGGAAGACAACGAAAAAACAAGCCAAAGTGGACTGTTGAAGCCCAAGACCACCAAGATGTTTTAGTCTACAAACAATTTCCCACTTCACCAAACTTGACTTTGAAGATGTTAAACAACCAAACCATAAAAAGTTTCCTAGCCAAAGTGTTCAAATCCTTAATAAAACCAACACAAGCCACCTAAAGCATACACCTATAATTGGGAAGAGGTTGCACCACCGACTTAGGAAGCTATACCTGAACAACGAAGGAAAGACACCTATGAGTCCAATGGTTCATCTTTGTATGAAACTTGTCTAAAATATTTTTCCAAGAACCCCTAGAAAAAGTACTAGTAGAAACAAGAATATTGAGATAAGCTAGAGGCAAGTGACCTAATTTGAAATCTCAGAATACAAGCAATCCACTGTTGAATGAGCACATGAGTATTAAAGAAAAAATGGAAGATTTATCCTCATTAATCAATTGTCCAAAAACAAGATAGATATACAGAGCCTTACACAAATTAGTAGCCTCTCTAACATTGGACATACCTATAAAATCAATATCATCAACAAATTGCAAGTGAGACTGAGGAGGCAAACCATTACCCCAAACCCAACCTTGGATCAAACCTTGATCAACATGGCTCTTAATAAGCTTTCCTAGACCTTCAGCCAAAAGAATAAAAAGGTAAGGAGAAAGAGGATCCTCCTGGCGAAAACCTCTAGAAACTCCAAATAAAGAAGACGGTTCCCCATTAACCAAGACTGAGAAAGAAGTGGTAGAAACACATCTCATAACCCACAAAACCCATTCTTTGGAAAAACTAAAAGCAATAACCACTTTTCACAAGAAGGACCACGTAACTCTATCATAAGACTTTTCCATATCAAGTTTGATGAACATATCTTTTTCTTTCAAGGCCGCTATAGAATGAATAGTTTCAGTAGCAATAACAACACTATCCAAGATTTGTCTATCTACCACAACACCTCCCTTTTCCTCCGAGACAAGCCTGCTTATCCACCGCTTTAGTCTATCAACAATCAATTTAGATGAAATCTTATAGAATGCATTGCAAAGAGTAATGAGATGAAACATACTCAACCTATTAGCACCATCACATTTAGGGATGAGCACAAGGAAATTGGAATTCATAGCCCTAAGCATATGCTTGTTCCTCTGAGATTCATGTACCACCTCTAACAAATCTAGATTTATAATGTCCCAAAATTCTTAAAAAAATTCAATCGGGAAGCCATCAAGATCAAGGGATTTCCCTTTCTTGATCTGAAAAAATGGCCTCTAACTCCTCCAAGAAAGTGTAGTATAGGAGATGCTCATTCATTTCCCTAGAAACCAAAGAAGGGATACAAGATATAATATGGTTTTCTTCCACCTGCACATCCAAAGAAACCTCCCTAAACAAGGAGGGAAAGTATAAAGAAGCCTCTTTGGAAATATCTCCCAAAGAGGACACATGCTCACCATTTGCATTCAAAAGAAAAAGGATAGAGTTACCATGTCTTCTGGCTTCCACTGAATTGAAGAAAAAGGTGTTGTTTTTGTCCCCTCGTGCAACCACTCCACCCAAGCCTTCTGTTTCCAATAGATATTCTCCCGCAACTTACACTCCTCTAGAGCTTTCAGAGCCCTTCCATCCTCCATGAGAGACTTCTCAGAAAGGCCAAACCCTATGATTTCCTGAGTAATAGCATCTAAACATGCCTGGGCGATACTCTTAGCCTAGATGTTACTGAAACACTACCTATTCCACCTTTTAAGCTGGTATTTCACTACAAATTCCTAACAAAAGAATACATCACAGTGCCAAAAGAAGGTCTACCACGCTGCCACCATTTAGCCATGAAATCCTAAAAAAAGGGGTCCCACAGTCACATAAGCTAAAACTTGAAAGAGGGAGAATGAGAATCCCAAGATAATAAAGCATAAAACTTTATTGGCCAATGATCTGAATCCCTCCCATCCAAAAGAAAGATACCAGAACTTGTCAAGCCTCTCAACAATACAATCCTCCCCTAATCTTCTATTATTTCACATAATCTGACCATTACTAGGCTTGATATCCACAAGGTTTAAGCAAAAATATTATCAAAAAGAAGAATAACAGAAGGCTCTAGCCTTGGAACTCCTCCCCTCTTTTCTCCTAGATCAGTAATAGCATTAAAATCACCAAAAATAATCCATGGAAAAATAGGAGCAGTACTTTGAATGAACTGAATATGAGACCAAAGGCACTGCTTACCAATAAAATTTGTAGGAGCATAAATATTGGAAAGAAGAACAATTTCTCTAGTTTCCAAACTTGTAGCAACTACCGAAATAAAGAACTTACATGGCATCCACCAAAGAGGGTAGAACTTTAGAGGATTCCATAAACATGTTAGACCCCCATCATTACCTTGGGCACCAATGCATTGGAATTGGCCACACCCCCAAAGTTTAGGCACCACACCACACATATTCTCAATCGAAAGCTTAGTTTCCTGAATGAAGAGCATGTCAAGAGGATTCTTATGAACCAAATCTAAAACAACTTTTTGTTGAGGGCCACTGTTCAAGCCCCTTACATTACATGAGAGGATGATCATTTCTGGGAGCTAAAAAAATGGGAGTCAAGAGTTTTAGTAGATCCTGACTCCACCAAAGTTTCACCCTCATCTTGATTTTCTCCAAATCCTTCTTTCTCCCAACTTTGGAAGGTTTCTCTAAAACCCCTTTCTTGTGATTTTTTTGATGAAGCCCTAAAGGAGATGAAGCCCTATTTCCTTTAACTACAGTAGCCTCCATCTACATCATAGGAGGAGAAAGCTCAAACTCAATATTTTCCAAAGCAACAAGGGCCACAAGAACCCCTAAGTCCAAAAGTATTTGATCCATGTCCATTTGACTAAGAGATAATCCACCTTCTAGAATGTAGTGAATATCACCAAGAGAAGGACCCTCCTGAACCGCCCCCAAAACACCTAAATTCAATGCCATCATACTAGGGATCACCTCTTGTTGGATAAGGTCATCCAACACATCAAAGCAATTGAAAATTTCCCCTTCACGTCTCTCCTTGAATTCTATTTTCATTCAATGGTTTCTGTTGCGGGTCTTAGTAGGAATAAAATCCTCATTATTAGTCCCCACACCTGAAGTAGGAGCCTTACCCTTGTCATCCTAAGTAAGATTACAAGGAGGCAAAGAAGGATGAGAATCAAAATAATGAAACTTTAGACATCTTCGCTGCAAATGACCATATTCGTGACACAACTGGAAACAAAAAGGAAGAGTCTCATAGTCAAGCTATTGCACCCAAGAAGATGATCCCATCTGAATTTATAATGAATTTGGAAGAGGATTACTCAAATACATTTCCACACAAATATGAGCAAAGGTCATAACCCTTCGATCTTGTGTTTGATGTGAAGGACCCACTAGTTTTCCCAATAGCAATGCAACCATGTACAATATATCATTTGTCCAGTATTCCATTAGAAACCAAGGGAGGCGCACCCACATCAAGACCTTATTTGGGAGTTCCTCTGAAGGATTAAAGCCAGTGTACCACAACTTTAGAAACAAACTAATTTGATTATGAAAATATGGAACTCCTTCAAAAACCTTGTGTTGATTAACCATGCAATTAAAAATAACCATAAAAAAATGTTATCCAATAACATCACTTCTATTTCACTTTCAGGGTTCCAAGTCCTAACCAACGAGTCCAAGAATGAAAGAGAGACCCACATTCCCATGAATTTTCAAATAAAATCATGATTCATGAAGTATTCAACATCCTTAGTTCAATAGATTATGGTTGAATCGCCAGAATAGGCCTATTTGGGCACCTCTCCAAATACCCATTAATTTTTAGGATGTGAAGACCCCCATATGGAGTCGTCTGATCAATCCCCACATCATTAAATATAAAATTATTTTCAACACCACGCTTGGATGAAGATGAAGAGCTCATATGAAAGGAGGCTTAAAAATCCATATTATGATTGAAGTTTAATGCCTCACCTGAGGCCATGCACAAAATAAACTAGCAGTCAACGATCCCCCTTCAATCCCCTCAAACCCCAACACCTAGTACTAGAACCAATCAATGAACACACAAAGAAGAAGTGAAAGAAAACCAACAAAAATACCCCCTGCAAACATTAACAACCCTCCCCACATTAGAAAACACCCACAAAATGTTGATCTGAAGAAAAGAAGCGCATGCAATGTAGGTCAAAGACAAGCAACCCATGGCCTACTATAGGCCGTGGGACTGCAACGAATACCCCCATTTTCACTCCATTTCCCTTTCTCCAATTTTCCCCAAATGAAATAATTTTTCTATTTAAGAGTTCTTACATTAAATATAATCGCCAAGTAAAAAATTATGCTCCAACATAATTGAGGTTTAATTCTACCCTAAATTGCATTTTGTGTACACACTATGTTAAATTCCAACTAAACCCTAGCTTTAAACTATAGCCTTTCAAAAAATGTATAAGACCATAGAGATGGGAATAAAATAACCTCTTAGCTAGGATATTACAAAGACCATTCCTTGGTCCATCTAGAAAGAAAAGAGGTTAATTGGTAAGGGGATAATTGTTGATCAATTTGAAGATACCAAGGAAGAAGAAAAATATGATATAACCTTGAGACCTAGAAAATTATTGTTCATAACAATGTTAGAGAAATATTCCATTCTCAAACCATTAAGATACCATTGTTAAGATCAACACAAAAAAGAAACATCTAACTAACTTCAAGAACAATGTTTACAATGAGGTTCAACTCAAAGCTTCATACCTCAACTAAAACTACTCACATTTAGACACCTAATGACCATAAGGCCCACTTAGAACAAGGTCAACTCAAACGCATGTCTTGCGCTCCCACTTATACACCTAGTTATAATAAAAAATAGGATATAGGAGACTATGAAACCATATAGATTGCACAAACCCCTCTATAATGGAGAATCAAATACAAGATACAATATTCCAACCAACACTATTGTCAACTTGGCTATAGTTTTGGAAAAAAACCATCTAACTAACTTACAATACTTACAAAACTACCTACCTAATTGTAGACACTAAAATTATCTCACCTAATCCACAATCATTAATTTTTCTAATAATCAACCCTTAATCATCATTAATTTACCATTTACTAATCATTAATAATTTATCCATTTGTTACATCATTATTAATATTCATTAATACTAATTTCCATTTATCTATTTAATTAAATAATATTTTTAATTATTTAATTAAATATGAACTAATTATCCACTTTCAAATGATTTACATTTTTGTCTCTTCGATCAACTATTTCTTCCATTATTAGTTAAATCTATTTGACTTTAGAAAATTATCCATCCATTGGTCTGTTGCAAGTATGAGAAGTTGGTGTTGTCATTGATGTCAACAAGTTTGTGTTGTCATTAATGTCTCTTGAGATAGTTGCAAGAGTGTGAGCAGTTGATGCTTTGATTAGTTGCATTATGTTGTCATTAGTAAAGCTAATGGTGTCAACCTCTAGTGTTGTTTTGATAAGCTTTTGTCTATGGATGAGGAAGTACTGAAGATGATGAGTATGTGTCTCTAGTGCTTAGTTTCCAAGTGATTTTGAGAA
Organism: Sequoia sempervirens; assembly: GCA_007258455.2. Lineage (NCBI taxonomy): Eukaryota > Viridiplantae > Streptophyta > Pinopsida > Cupressales > Cupressaceae > Sequoia > Sequoia sempervirens. Next base: position 308,008,113 of record VDFB02075321.1, read on the forward strand.
AATCTGATTAAAAGAGGAAACAATGTGTTGTAGTGTATTCTGAGTTATAGAGTTGTGTTCTAGTTTTACACCGTATTTCTTCTAGGTTGAATATTTTCTTGTGTGATTTAGATATGTTGGTGAGAGGTGTTTAGGGATGTTATATTCAAGATATTTTGTGTTGTATTGTTATATAGAAGAATTTGTGTTCACCAGTGTGTGTCTGTGCATTATAGAGGTGTATGGGAGAAATGTTCTTTCTCCACATTCTTCACAGTTGTGTTTCAAGTCTTGCGATTCTGAAGGTGTGTTGATGTTTTTGGTAGTTTACCTCATTCAAAAGGGTTTGAAGTTTTGTGCTTCAAAAGATGGTTTTATGAGTAACAATGTATAATAAAGTTGTCTGAGTGTACTAGGTGTGTACATTATTTAGGTGGAAGTTGTTGCGAAGGACTTGTTGTTGGTCTTTAGGGTTTTTGAGGAATATTCTAGATTTTGTTCAAGTGTGGTGTGTGGTTCAAAAATTTTCCTTGGGATTGAGGAAGCATGCAATTAAAAGTTTAATGGTGTTTGCATGGGTAACGATTGACTTGGTGTTTACACTACATCCGAAGGATAAATATTTTTTGAGGTAGTCTATGGATGAGTGGTGTTGTTGATTTGGGTCACAATTATGTTTTGATGTGGTCTGCATTCACTTCTATCTACCATGAAAGTGTTTTAGCACTGACCTAATTTGAATTTTCACATTTGAGGTTCATAGCTGACCTTGGAGAGGGTTTCAAGGTTGAAGATGGTATAAGTAGGAGTTAAGTTGTTGAAAGATGTTAAGATAGATGTAAGAGATGCAAATAATGCATAGTACAGAGTTGTAGAGTGTGAAATTGAGAAGTGCAGTGCGAGCTTTCATTTGTTAGCTTATTGGATGCAGTGAGAAGAAGGTGGCTACAATTCTTCAATCAAACTGTGAAGGTGTTGGAGTCATTGAGGTGGATTCTCTATTGCATTGATATGCTTTTCTATGTGTAACATTCCTTCTCTATCTTCTTTTCTATTTTGGCAGTGAGCCTTTTGGTAGTGTGCCTTTCTTCTTTGGGCAGTGAGCCCTTTTGCATTCAGTGTTGATATTACTTATATTGTGAGCTAATCTTCATAGTAGTTTTTCCCTTCTTGGGTTTTCCATGTAAATCTGGTGTTCTCTTGTGTATGGTGTTAAGTTGTCTCAGTTTCTATTATTTTCTTTTCATGCTAATTCATCATAACAGACTTAAGGGTTTAATGAATGAATGTGGATCTAAATATTAATGAGGGTTTTGAAGTTTTAAGGTACAACTGATTCACCCCCCTCTCAGTTGTATTATTCATTCAACAATTGGTATTAGAGCAAGGTTCCTTGGAAGAAAGCTTAACCGCTTAAGGTAGATCTAGGATGGTGCACAAGGAGATCCTTATGTTTGATGGAACAAACTATGCATTCTGGAAGACAAGGATGGAAGGTTTATTGGAATATCTAGGATATGATAGCTAGAAATTTGTAAAGGATGGATACACTATGCCTAAAAATGGTTTGAGTACTAAAACTAAACTCAAATCCTATGAAAATAATAATAAAGGTATGCTCTCTTAAGTAGTATTACATATTCTGAATTGGTGAAAGTTATGAATCTGAAAATTGGTAAAGCAATTTGGAAAAAGTTGGAAAGTATTTATGAAGGAGATGCTATGGTAAAAAAAGCTAAGATGCAAAATTTAAAGACCAAATTTGAGAACTTGCGGATGTATGAAGATGAAAACATTACAAGCTACATGCAAAGGGTAGATGAAGTTTTCAGCTCCATTAGAGGTCTTGGAGGTAAAGTCAAGAAATCAAAAGTGGTAAAGAAAATTATTAGAACCCTACCTAAAGCTTATAGTCACAAAGTTTCTACAATTTAGGAATTTACAAATCTAGATGAGTATCCTAGAGATAAATTGTATGGTTTTTTAACTGCATTTGAAATGAAAGAATTTGGTCCAAATAATGGTGCAAAATTTGAGACTACTTTTAAGGCTGCAAAAACTGAGAAGACTGAAGATCCAGATTAGGAAGATCTTGATGATGTGGAAGCTAACTTTGTAAGAAGAATGAGAAGAGGTACTGGTAAGTACATAGGTAAATTACCTTTTGAATATTTTAGTTGTGGAAAGATAGGTCACTATGCTTCAAGATGTCCAAACAGAGTTGTGAATGACAAAAACAAGGAGAACAAAGGTAAAATGATTAAGAAAATCTATTATGTTAGAGATGATGAATTATTTTTGATGATGAAGCCAATTATGGAGATGATGATGAATGCTTGTTCATGGATTTAAAAGATGAATCTATTTCTGCTAACTTTGAAAGATGTGTGAAGGAATGCTCTCTAGAGAGAAAGGATAAGACTGAAGGTACTTTGGTATCTTCCTTTCATGCTAGACAAGATAAGAACTATTGGAATCATTGAAAGTTTTCCATTGATGTAAACCAAGGAGAGAGTAAGTTTTTTAAACTTGATTTAGTATGATGGAGGAACATTGAAAAAGTGATGTTGAGGGGGGAGAGAATGTCAAAGGTTCAAAGGAGAGAGAAAAATATGTAAAACTAAAGATGTTTAATATGAGAAAGGTTATAAGGATTGCAATATGTTGTTGGAAAAATGTGTAGCAAAGGATATAATCTTCACATCATGTGTGACCATGTGAGAAAAAAAATGGGTTGTTGCAAGTATAAGAAGTTGGTGTTTTCATTGATGGTCAATAAGTCCGTGTTAAGGGTGCTAATGGTCATTGCTTCATGAATCAGATAAATGAAAGATGGTTATGACAGTGAGGATTTGTCACATTAACTTTGATAATTTGGTAAGAATTTGTTCACTTCAAGCAGTGAGAGATCTACCAAAGATTACAAAGCCTATTAATGTTGTCTGAAGGAATGTCAAATTGGAAAGTAAACAAGAAGAAGTTTCAAAGGAAAAGTACAATCTTCTACTGAATTACTGGAATTGGTGCATACAGGTTCTTTGTGGTTCTACAAGAATAAGAAGTTTTCAAGGTGACAGGTATTTCATGCTCTTTATTGATGATTATTCTAGAATGACATGGGTTACTTTTCTTAAAGAAAAATCTGAAGCCCTAGATAGATTCAAAGCATTTAAAGTTATGGTTGAGAATGAAATGTATATGAAGATAAAATTTTTAAGCTTTGACAGAGGTGGAGAGTTCAAATCCAATGAATTTAACATGTTTTGTGAGAATAATGACATAAAGAGGCACTTGTATGCCCCTAGAACTCCTCAAAAAAATGGATTGGTTGAAAGGAAAAACAGGATTGTTCAAGAAGCTGCAAGGACTATGATGAAAGAAGGTAATATACTAGAAGTCTACTGGAGAGAAGTAATTCATACTAATGTTTAAATACTTAATAGAGTTTAAGCAAAAGAAAAAAAATAAAGAATCCCTATGAATTGTGGTATGGAAGGATACCTACTATTAAATACTTCAAATTTTTTGGAAGAAAATATCAGGAGAGATGAAGAGAAATTAGGAAAGTTTTATGCAAGATATAATAAAGGAATCTTCCTTGGATACTCTACTAAAATAAAATCCTACCGATGCTATAATAAGAGACTAAGAAATATTTTTGAGAGAGCAAGTGTTAAGGTTGATGGATATTTTTAGAACTCATTTGTGATAGATGGATATGAATCAGATGAACCTGATTGCAGAGAAAAAGAAAAAGCTAAGGAAAAGGAAGTACAGTTTGAAGAAGAAGATGAAGCTCTAGAAAAGACCCCTAGAACTCCTAAGTATGTGTAGGGAAATCATTTTGAAGAATGTATCATTGGAGAAAAAAGAAAAGGTGTATTGACAAGAAGGATTTTTTTTGAAGAAGACATTAATTTGTGTTTACTTTATGAAGTTGAACCTAAAATAGTGATTGAGGCATGCACAAATGAACATTGAATGAAAGCTATGGAAGAACTACTGCAAATTGAGAAGAATCAGACTTGGGAACTTGTCCCAAGGCTTGCAAACAGGAACATAATGGGATGTAAGTGGGTATTAAAAAATAAACTGAATGAGAATGGAGAAGTGGTAAGAAACAAGGCAAGACTTGTGTGTAAGGGTTATTCACAAGTTGAAGGAATAAATTTTGAGGAGACATTTGCTCCGGTAGAAAGAATGGAAGCTATTCGGATGTCTTTGGATTTTGCAACACACAAAGATTTTAAAGTTTATCAAATGGATGTGAGTCTACTTTATTGAATAGTGAATTGGAAGAAGTATACATGGAACAACCAGAAGGATTTCAGTTATCAGATAAACCGAATATGGTTTGCAGATTGAAGAAGACATTTTATGGATTAAAGCAAGCTCCCAGATCTTGGTATGCAAGGTTGGATAAGTATTTGATACAACAAGGATTCAATAAAGGTACCAAACATTGTAATCTTTAATTTAAGGTTGAAAAAGATCAAATTTTGATTGTGGTTGTATATGTTGATGATATAATTTTTGGAGGTAATGAAGAGATGTGTAAAAAGTTTGTAGAAGATATGCATAAATAATTTGAGATGTCTATATTTGGGGAGATGAATTTATTCCTTGGGATACAAATCAATCAAACAAACAAAGGTATATTCATTTCACAATCAAAATATGTCAAACAAATGTTAAAGTTTGGAATGAAAGACTCTAAACCTATATGTACTCTTATGGTTACTAGTTTCAAACTAAGAAAGAATGATGAATCCCATAAGGATGATTAGAGCAATTACAAATCAAAGATTGGTGGATTTCTATATCTAAAGGTTCTATACTAGACCAGGTATCAAAGTTTGTCTTGTGCCTAGAGAGTCACATGTTGGAGCAGAGAATAGGATATTTAGATATTTAAAGGGAACTCTGGATCATGGCTTGTGGTATCCTAAGGATACTAATTTTATCTTGAGTGCTTACATAGATGCAAATTGGGTTGGATGTGTTGATGACAGAAAAAGTACAAGTGGTGGTGCATTCTTTCTTAGATGTAGATTGGTATCATGGCTAAGTAAGAAACAAGATTCAATTTCTTTTTCCACTGCATAGGCTAAGTACATCACAAAAAAATCTTGCTACACACAAGTGTTATGGATGAGGAAAAAAATGAAGCCATTTGAGTAGTTTATGATGAACCAATTTCTATATTTTGTGGCAATACAAATGAAATAAATATTTCAAAGAATATAGTGATGCATTCAAGGACAATAAATATTTCAATCAGATATCACTTTTTGAGAGAGAAGGTTGTGGAGAATGAAGTGAAGCTTGAATATGTGCCTACAAAGGATCAAATTGCTAATATATTCACTAAGGCTCTTCTTAAGGATACTTTTGAGTACCTCCCAGAGAAGTTTGGGGTTATTGCCCCTCCTCCTTTGAACTAGATGCATAAGGAGATACATCAGTCTAGTGGATCTTAAGATTCATCTTTTTCTAGACTGATGGTGGTGGCTACCTCTCAGGGGGAGTAGGTAGTGGCATTGCTAATTGTTCCAGTCAGAAGAGTGTGTATTGTCATTGTGCAATGGTTTTTGATGTGGTACATTTTGGTGTATGCTCCTAAGGGGGAGTATTTAGAGAAGTAAAGTAAAGTAGTTACAATAGTAAGCAGGTTGTTTGATGTCAAAGGAAGACAATAAATAGTACAAATATAATTTCCTTTTCCATTGATGTCAAAGGGGGAGAGAGAAAGATGTGGAAAAGAAAAATTTATCAAAGAGAGAGAACATGTGAAAAAGAATAAGTAATAAGGGGGAGAGAAATTCACAAGCCACTCAAGGAGAGAGAAAAATATGTAAAAGACAAGTTATTCAAGGGGAGAAGTAATATGAAGAGTTGCAATATGTTGATATTCAGAGTTGTTGTGTCTTTGATGGTTTTTCACATCATGTGTTACCATCAATGAAAAAGGGGGATATTGTTGCAAGTATAAGAAGTTGGTGTTTTCATTGATGTCAATAAGTCCGTGTTGTCATTGATGTCAACAAGTCTGTGTTGTCATTAATGTCTATAGAGATAGTTGTAAGAGTGTGAGCAATTGATGCTTTAATTAGTTACATTATGTTGTCATTAGTAAAACTACTAGTGTCAACCTCTAATGTTCTTTTTATAAGCTTCTGTCTATGGATGAGGAAGTATTGAATATGATGAGTATGTGTCTTTGGTGCTTGGTTTCTAAGTGATTTTGAGAAAAAATGATAAAAAGAGGAAATAATGTGTTGCAGTGGCAATCCGAGTTATAGAGTTGTGTTGTAGTTTTACACCACATTTCTTCTAGGTTGAAGATTTTACAATGAAATTAAAATATGTTGGTGAGAGGTGTTTAGGGATGTTATTTTCAAAAGATGGTGTCTTGGATTGTTGTACAAAAGAAGTTGTGTTCACTAGTGTGTGTATGTGCATTACAAAGGTGTGTGGAAGAAATGTTTCTGCTCCACATTTATTTGCAGTTGTGTTTCAAGTCTTATGATTATGAAGGTGTGTTGATGGTGTTGGTAGTTTAACTCGTTCAAGAGGGTTTAAGGTTTTTTTTCTTTGGAAGTGTGAACAAAGATTTTGGCTTCCAAGGGATTTCTAGCACTTCTAGGGTTTTTCACCTAAAAGGAGAAAGATGGGCCAAAATGCAATGTACACATTCAAGATTAATGTATGAATGGATGCAATATGCCTAAATACAATGTCTAAATTCACTAAACTAAGAAAGAAAGATGATTGTTAATGTAAAACCTAAGAAATGCAACTTGTTTGAAAACAAAGTGATGTATACAAAAACACCTAAGAATGCAAGTAAACAATGAAAGAATTAAACAAGACTAGAGAGATGCACCTGGAATCTAAAATATGATGTGGAGAGACTCTGGAATCCTATAGAGTTGACTAGAAATGTTGACCGGGACACTTACACCAAGCTGGGCGACTTTGTATTTTGTCCCATATCAGGGAAACTACTCAGAAACCTATTTTTGCCAAAAGGGCATCTAGAACTATTGAAAATTATGAAAAACCAGTGTAGTGGGGCTAAGTCGCCACTATTGGCGACTTAGTCCACTTTGGATTTTTTGCAAATCCGAAAGTGGAAACAAAAGTCCACAGTCTGCACTCTATTTTCTTATGGAGACCTAGATCCAAATCTTCAAAATTACCTACGAAACAAAATATAAATTGATTTCTAATGTGGGTTTTCCTTGGTCAAACCCCTAGTTGGTATTTAAACCTTGAAAGAGATAAAATTTTCATAAAACCCTAGCCCTAAGTGTGTCTAAGACTAGGAAGTCTGAAAACAAGATGCAACCCTATCCTAATGTACAAGAATAAGATGCATAAATGGATTTAGAACAATGCAAGAATCATCCTAAGAGACATCAAATCACATTAGAAATGAATCTTAATGACATGCAAACCTTCCTTAGGCTGAAGATAGAGAGAAAATGGAAGATTGAATCACTTTGAAAACAAGTCCTTAGGCTTGATTTGATGACTAGTTGCATCTCCTCAACCTAGATTTCTCCATGATTCTCCATAGGCATCCATGATCAATCCTTTGCAATGTAAGATCTTTGACAAAAAGTGAGCTTGAAGACCTGTAAAAACCCTAGTTTACTGCTCTAAAGCTTCAACTTTGCTATAGAAAGACTAATGAATCTTCTTGTGAAAGATATTTGACTCTTGACTCTTGATTTTGCTTGATGAAAATGACTTAATGTTATGAAAAATGACCTAAAAACATGTACGTATAGGCATTAACACCGAATTATTCATTATTTTAACTTCACATGCCAACATCCATCGAGATTTTGAATTAAGTCGGTGATTTTCCTGCTCAAAAGTGAAAAATACCTCAAAAGGGACTAAGTCGCCACCCTGGGTGACTTAGTCCCACCAGGAATTTTTGAGGTGGGTTTCTCAAAATTTGAGTGGTTTGAATGTTGCTTGTTGCAATTTGTATGATTTATGAGTGGAATAGGCCTTAAAGTCCAAAATGATGAGCATTAGGGGCCTATAAATGCAATTTTTAAGGGGGGATTGATGCAAGGGTGTCTAAAATAGGACTAAATTAGGCCACAGATTGTACTTTCTGCAAAGGAGTACAATTTTTCGTTTCTAGAGTTAGCCCTCACTTTAGTGCCCATATGAATGTATGTGCATATGTAAGCTAAAGGACTCTAAATAGTGCACTTTATAAAAGGATACTCATTCAAAAGATGAGAGAATGAAGCCCCTAGTGTAGTTATTTGTAAAACCACAACATTAGGAACCGCATCCCGCAACACAAATTCGTTAGTTGTCTAGAAATCCTTCTATCTAACTTCTAAAAATTAAATTCAAGGGTAGATATATGCCCCCCCTTGATTCTACTTGCTTTACAAAGGTGGAATCAAGGTAGCAAACTAGACACATCGAATAAGGAACATCATATTGTAGGACATTTCCAAGTACCATGCCACATAACGATAGACAATTGATGATGTCAGGTGCGAAATAACGATTCCAATGCATCAAACGGTGTCGAAAACGGAGTTCCCTAGCATCTATTATGGTGTTTTGAATAGAAAGTACTTTATTAACTCTTAAGATAGGAATAACGCTAATTTTATGGGTGATCCCACGATAGTGGTTTACAATTTTTGGCCAAACTGGACATTGATTTTTTTTTTTAACTAAATCTTCACATTCGGGCACCTATAGTGGTTAAACCATGAGGAATTTGAAGATAATGCAAACTAGAGTCTTGTCACATTTTGTCTGTAGATTTTAAAAATATTTTTTTCAAAATTTTTTGGAATCAGCACTCTTTTCCATCTCCACATGAAAGTTTTTTTCAAAAAACATTTTTAAAAAGTGGCCTGTATAGCATAATTTTTTTCCTTGAAGGATAAAATTATAATTCTTTCAAATTTAGATTTGTAACTTTGATATCTAGTGCTTCCACTTGGTTAGATAGTTTTATTGAATATTTTTTTCTTTAATCAAGTTTGAAAGTCAAACTAATTACAATTCAAACATAAGCGACCGTATAACGCATAAATTTTACTTTATGTATCAAAATTCTATTTTTTTGTTGTTGGATCAAGGACTCCAATATTTGGTGCACTCATATTTTTCAATTTTTTTTTTTGATAATCTTCTATTTTTCCACATGTGCAGAACATAGAGTTTCATTTTCAGTGAGAAACCTATATTTAATAAAACTTAAAAAACAAATAGATAATAAAATCAAAACATATTAAAACTATATTCGTTGGATAGCTCATTTTGAGGGAAACCTAATACCAGTTGGGTTTTTTAAATCTCCTCCATTTTCATTCTCAAATCGAGCTTCGAAGTGCAAAATTCTAAGCAATTTTGGTGCCTGAGAGGGTGGAGGTGAAAATAAGGGGATTCGGTTGAACTTGTGTTTGGTTGAACAAAAGTAAAATGTTCAGTCGAATGGGGGTTCGATCAAAGGAATGTTCGACTGAACACATTTTACATATAATAAGAAAATAGATTTAAAGAGGGTTCGGTCAAACATGATAAAGGTGTTTGGTCGAACCGCCTTTATTAAATATATATTTCTTTGTTTTTCCCGTTATACATAAGAGTAAAAAGAAATGAAGAGTTAAAAGAGGTAAAATTGAAGTATTTTGTCACTTACTATTTCATTTTACCTTCTTGTAGTGTTAGAATGACAAGTGAGATGAAAAGATGCCAAGCAGATGAGATGACAGGCCTACGTGATTGGACGTTCTAGAAGGGACCAGGTGGCACACGGTGAGTGTCATCACAAGGTGAGTCAATTCTACTATCTGTGCTATGTGTATGTGCAATTATTGAATTATTTTTATGCATATCTATGTTAATTTAGGATCTTGGAAAAAAAGTTTGCAAAGTCTCTCCTTTTTTCGTGAAGTGTCCGATTTGTTCGCAAAGTGTCCGTTTTGTTCACAAAGTGTCTCGTTTCTTCGTGAAGTGTCCCAAAAGGGTTATAAAGTGTCTAGGGCCTTTAGGAAAGCACACTAGATGAAATTTAGTAAACTTTCATGGTGAAGTAAAGTAAAAATTAAAGATATTAGATGATTTTTAGAGCATATGTGTGATTTTGATAGGTACCCACCCGATCGCAGCAACAGCTAGGGGGTAGGCAGTTGAGATTTTTGGGAGATTTAGCCCCATCACTTTCAGCAAAGGAGATAGAGCACCATGAGGCCATAGGAATCTATTGGGTGTACCTCATGCCTCCTATGAGGTACCACGATGCTATGTTGATGGCTCTCTGCAAGCACTAGGACACGAATACATGCACATTCCACCTGCCGACAAGAGAGATGATGATCACCCTAGAGGATGTACACCGTATTCTTTGCATTCCAGTTCAAGGAGAGCGGGTATGTTTCCAGAGAGACTACAGCTTCCATGAGCAGAAGGCCGATTTTTAGTATTGTTTGGATGGTCTAGTACATGATTATTGGGTGAGAGGGCGGATTGATCTGCTGATGTTATTATATTCACGAGTGCCCATGGTTTGACAAATTATGGCAGTATGGTGATTTACATTTTTGATTGATTTGATTATGGCAGTATGGTGATTTACATTTTTGGAGAGTACAATTTGATCGACCAGAGGAGGATGAGATGTTATGGAAACCTTATCAGCTGTTGCTTTAGTGTTGTTTGGATGGTCTAGTACATGATTATTGGGTGAGAGGGTGGATTATTAGAGAAATTATGATGCATACTGTAGTACTAGTTCTCATCCTTGATGGGTGAGCAATGCGCCTTGAGGGAGGACAAGTCCATTTGATTCAAGGGATGGCAGAGCATCACACAGTATACGCTTGGGGTTGATGTATATTGGCACATTTGTATTATGATCTTGGTCAATTTGTATTCCGGGAGGTAGATAGTATGGTGCAATGCACGCTTCTACAGGTGTGGTGCCTGGTGCATATTACGTGTACCAGACCAGTCGGCTTCCCATGTGCTACAACACTGGGGTATCCTCAGGCTTTTGGCTATCCTCTACGACGATTATGGCAGCATAGTGATTTACATTTTTGGAGAGTACAATTTGATCGACTAGAGGAGGATGAGATGTTATGGAAACCTTATCAACTGTCGCTACAGTGGCTAGATCATACTAGACAGTTGAGGAGATTATAGTTAGATAGATTTTTGGTTGGCTGACATGACCACATAGTACGTCCTTTTTACTATGATCGAGTCATGCAGAAATTTGGACATATTCAAACACCATCCCGGGTACGAAACTATTTCAGGAGGTCAGTGCGGAGTGCCTGGAGACCAGGTGATACAGTGAAGCTTACTCTAGACCATGTTTCTGAGAGTGACTTCGACTTCTCTAATCATGACCAGCCTCCAGTCTTTGACGCAAATGAGGTTGGTACCACAGGGGATTATGAGGAGTGGTGGATGGTGAAATGACCAACACCAGTATATCCAATGGATGAGCCAGTAGGAGATGTAGGACCATTGCCAAATGAGGGATATGACAAAGAGGATAGGGCCGAGGAGAGACGCTACAGGGCTGTAGACATATTCACTAATGTCATTGATGATGAGTACAATGAGGATGTTGATCTAGATTATGATGGTCAGGAGGGAGAGGAGAAGCATGAGGATGAGGACTAGGAGGAGGATGAGGAGGAGCTACCCCTAAGTGAGAGTGATGAGGAAACAACTGAGGATCGACATGAGTGGGAAGATCCCTCTCCCATCCGTATGAAGAGATCACGAGCAATGACTGCAACAGGCACCAATACTCACAGTTGAGGAGAGGCTAGCACATCTTCCATGCCCCCTGCACAGGATGATGTTGAGATTGCTCAACCTACCATAGATATAGGTGATAATATTTTATTTTATGCATGTAATTTAGTGCTTATGCTCTTATATATATATATATATATATATATATCATGATGATGTTTACTGATTGTGTATTGTTACTACCTTGCAGTAGTGACAAGAGACTGGCGAGAGCTCTACTATTAGGCAGCTGTAGAGATAGTTCCAACATCTACGATGAGGAGGAGATGGACTTAGATTATGTTCCCCCACCTATCGTGGAGGAGGATCCAGAGTCACTTAGACCATTCGTGAGGCTATGAGTAGCATATGAGAGTGTGAGGAGATGAATCCATTGAGCTGAGACTACAAAAAATTTATCCCATACTCCAATAGAGGTTGAGAGACTGGAGGCAGAGGTAGCATGGCTATAGGAAGGGAGCGATTAGATGGCAGGGGAGCGACAGGTGGCCCTTGGATGGATACATGGCTTAGAGTTTGCACTTAGATTCAACATATTACAGTCACGATCACATACGACCATCTCCCGACATCCTGCTACCGAATCACGAGCACCAGAGCCTGAGGGATCTAGTTCCCACAGACCTTAGTGACATTGTATATTGTGATGATATGTACATAAAAAATTGGATATATATATGAGCATTTGATGTTTTTTGAGTTGTCTTAATGTGTTTGAATGTTAAATGACAATGTGATTAATTAAATAACCTTTGCAATATTAATTAATTAATGTCTTCATGATTTAACAAATTTTATGCGATCTAAGTAAAACTTATTACAATTTCTTTTAGACACAACATGATGATTGAGGAAGTTATGCTAAATTAAATATATTAATGATATAACTTACTATAACACACAAGAGGAATGTGAATAGTATGAAACCTAAAGTAATTATAAAAATAAATTAAATAATCACTTTAGTGTTCAAGACATACACATGATTGATTTGTCAAGAACGAAGCAATGTGAAAACATATAGGATACTATCCAATAGCCTTAACAACATTGCTTTATCATTCATACTATTCAAGGGGGTTATACATAAGACTGAAAAAAATGCGTGAAATTGATAGGTTGAACCTTAAGGTGTGTGCCATCTAGTTCTGTTAACATGTATGCACCAAACCCAAAAATTTTGTCAACGATGTATGGTCCTAACCAATTAGAACTAAATTTGTCTCTTTCATTTGGGTTGGCATTGATGTTGCATTGATTAGCAGATAGAACTAAGTCACCCTTGTGGAATGAGTGAGGAATAACATTAAGATTGTAATGGTGATGTTTCCTTTTGTGATAAGCTTGAAGATGGTCAAGAGAGTTAATGCGTTGTTCATCGAGCATCTCAAGCTGGTGTAATCATTGTTTGTGATAGTGTGTATCATCAACAAGTCCTTGAAGAGAAATTCATAGTGTGGGAATCTCTAACTCTAGGGCATTATTGCTTCACTACCATAGACCAAATTATAAGGTGTGGTCCCTGTGGAAGATCAAACACTTGTACGATAAGCCCAAAGTGCATAGTGTAGTTGTGTGTGCCAATCTTGGTGATTTTTATTAACAATTTTCTTCAAAATTTGTTCAAGGAATTTATTAGTTGATTCAACTTGACCATTAGATTGTGGGTAATAAGGTGTCAAAAAATGATGTTAGATGTTAAAGGTTTCCAAAAATTTCTTCACATCATTGCTCTTAAATGGTGTTCCATTATTAGAGACTAATGCGAAAGGGAGTCCAAAGCGAGTGATAATTTGTTCTAGGATGAAACAACATATTACCTTAGCTGTTATAGATCAAAGAGGAATAAACTCTACCCATTTTGTAAAATAATCAGTTGCAGTGATGATAAAGGTGTGTCCAATGGAAGAAGGGGGTGAAATTTTTGCTATAATGTCCAACCCCCAAATCGCAAAGGACCATATTGAAAGTTGAGTTTGAATTTAATTAGCAGGAGCATGATGCAAATTGCTATGTGCATGATATTTATGAAATTTTTGAACATAATCAAAGAAATCACATTCCATGTTGCGCTAGTAATACCCAATACGAATAAGTTTTTGCACCAATGTTTGACCTCCAAAATGTCACCCACAAGCACCTTCATGGGCTTGGTGAAGTGCTAGAGGTATCTTGGATTTGTTTAAGCACCTAAGTAAGAGACCATTCAACAACCTACGATACAACACATCAATGAGGATGATATATTTAGATGCGAGATTTTGTAAATGAGCACGAAGATTTTTGGTTGTTGGCTCGGGAAGGGTACCACTTTTCAAATAGTTGAATATGGTATCATACCATTCACTTGAGTTTTCCTCATTTGTTATTAAAACTTCTTCCTTTTTTATGTCGATCAAAGGCTTCATGATGGGGTGAATAGTGAATGTGAATTTTTTTGAAGGATCTTGAGGGGATATAAGAGAGGCTGTACTTGCCATTGCATCTGCAAGCCGATTATCTTTTTTGTGGGATGTTATCAATGGTAAATGTCTGAAACTTCTCTAACAAGTGCATGATAAGATCTTTGTATTTGGATAATTTGTCATGATTGGCTTGATATGTTCCATTTATTTGTTTAATTACTAATTGCAAGTTTCCAAAGATCTTAATATATTTGACACCCATGATTAAAGCAACACGCAACCCAGCAATTAGTGCCTCATACTTAACTGTGTTATTCATACATAGGAAATTTAATCGATATGACAAGGGAATAGGATTTCCTATAAGTGGGATCAATATAACCCCAACACTTGAGCCTATTCTACACTTAGATCCATCAAAATATAATTCCCATGTTTTAGCTTCTATTGTCAACACACTATCATCAGGAAAAGAGTCATTGCTAGGTAACGCTAGAGGAGAAGGGGCATTAGCTAAGTGGTCAGTCAAGGCTTGGCCTTTGATTTCTTTTTGTGAAACAAACTTAAGGTCAAACTCGGTCAACAACATTACCCATTTAGCTAGACATCCTGATAAGTCTATTTTATTAAAAATATGTTTGAGAGGATCAAATTTTGTCATGACTTGTATTTCAACATTTAGTAAATAATGTTGCAACTTACTAGAGTAGTGAATACAAGAGAAAACTTTTTTTCAATTGGAGTGTATTGCATTTCATAATCAATTAAAGTTTGACTGATGTAATAAATAGGATGTTCTTTTCCATTATCATTTTGTTGAGCCAACAATGCTACAAGCACATGGGAAGATGCAGCTATATAAAGGATGAATGGTTTGTTCGACATAGCGGGTTGTAAAATGGGTGGAGTTGCAAGGTTTTCCTTCAAACTCTCAAAGGATTGTTTACAATCCTCATTCCAATCAAAATGCACATCCTTCTTGAGGAGATGTGTGAAAGGTAATGTTCGATCAGCTAAGGAGGTGAAAAAATGATAGATAGCTTGAATTCTTCCTTGTAACGTGCGTAATTAAGAAATGTTCCTAGGAGGTGGCATGTTTATTATAGCATCAATTTTCTTTGTGTTAACCTCAATGCCTCTATGAGATATGATTAACCCTAAATTTTTTCCACTATCTACTCCAAAGAAACACTTCTTTGGATTTAGCCGTATGTATTTACGCATCTGTTTAAAGATTTGCCGAAGGACATTCACATTGTCTTGTCTTGTTAAGGATTTGGTGAGGATGTCATCAACATAATCTTCCAAGATTTATGTATGTAATCATGAAATATCAATGTCATTTCTCTTTGATAAGTTGCACCTGCATTTTTTAATCCAAAAGGCATCATAACCCAATAAAATGTTCCCCAAACGGTTGTGAATGAGCTGTCTTGTATTGATCTTGTGGGTTGATGAAGATTTGATTATAACCAGAAAATCCATCCATGAATGACAACAAAGAATGTCCAACAGTTGAATCCACGATCATGTCAATATTAGGAAGGGGAAAATCATCTTTTAAAGAGGCTTTATACAAGTCACGAAAATCCGTATGTACCCTAATATGATTATTAGGTTTAGCAACTGTGACAATGTTTGAGATCCAAGGAGAATAATCAATAGGTTGAATGAAACCTGCATCAAGGATTTTTTCAAGTTCTCCTTTAACATGCAAGGATATCTTAGGATTCATTTTTCGTATCTTTTGTCGAATAGGCTTAGCATTTTCAGCAAGAACAATGTTATGTGTGACTATCTTTGGATCTATTCCTGGCATATCTGAATATTTCCAAGTAAATTTTTTAGGAAAATCATGAAGCAAGGTTGTAGTATCCTCTTTTTCTTTATTTTCAAGGCACTGCCTGATCTTAATAACCTTTTCGTTATCATCTATGTCCATTGGTATATCAATTGTATCTCCTAAGGGGAGTGCATTTGACTTAGGGGATTCAGGATCATATGGTTCCATGCTCGTGTTTGTCTTATTAGTATCATATCTTTTTGCTTGGTACTTATCATAACACAGGTAACATTTCTCTTGGAAGAAAATGGCTTATCAGAAGCACCTAATAGTTGTTTCAAGGCTTCATCACTTTCAACATACTCCCATGATGGTGGTGAATCTATATCAAGGATTTCAGGACACTTTAGCATGAGATTAATGCGTGGTTTACATGTGATGGTGTTGATGTTTAGCGATAGTCGTTGAGTTGATTTGGTTGCTTTAAAAAAAGAATATCCCAAACCAGTCTTTGTCTCTTGTGTGTTAGGTTCTATAGGGACATGAATGCCTTGTTCATTCTTTCCACATCCTTTACAGTTTTATCCCAATTGTTTCATAAGATCATAACCTCATCCATAGAGTCATTCCATTTCCTTCAAGTTGGGTGGTTGTTGATAACCTATCCCATCAAAATTTGTTGTGTAGTATTTTATTTCAAAGGAGATGGGGTAGATGTTGGGGAGGATTCTTCTGAATGCTGAGTTGACATAACTGTTGTTTGTTCTTTTTTTTCATCCTCTTTTTGTGTGATGATGTATTCATCCATAAATGAAGGTGTGAATTCTAATGTACCCCAATCGTCACCTAGTAATTTAGACATTGATTCTTCTTCATGTTTATTGGTCTCAAGAGGTTCTATGTGAGATGTTGGAATTAAAGTGTTCAGAGAACTTGTTGTTCTTTTTTCAAGTTGTAAACAAATTTTAGGCTCGAGGTCTATTTCAACTTGATAGAATTTGATGTTATAGATATATTTCATTATGTGATGAAGGGTCAAAGGCACTGCATGCATCTCATGAATCAATGGTCTTCCCAAAAGAAGATTGTATGCAAGATAATAAGGAATGACATGAATAGGAGTTTGCAAGGTAGCCATTCCAACTGTAATAGGTAAAGTGATTACATCGAGTGGTTGCTTTGTACTATTGTCAAATCCTCTAATAGATAAGGAATCAAGTTTGATTTGTGATTTATCCACACATAATCGATCTAGGAGCTTTAAACTAGACACATTGAGGGTAGAGCTATTGTCAACAAGGGTTCTTTTGATGCCTATTGTAGTGTATTGAGAAATTATCATAAAGGCCTCATTTTGCTTCCTTAATTCCTGTTATCTCTAAAAATTGCACCCTATTCAAAGTTATAAACTGAGATTTCTAGAGAAAAATGGGATCATTTCAAGGCTGTGGGTCACCTAAAGTTGAAATGAACCTCCGGAGAAGGCCGAATTCCTTTGTGTTATCACCTAAAACTATTGCTCTTTGAAAGAAAAGGGAACAAGGAATGTATGAAAATTAAAACTTAAACCTGCGGTGATACACCTAAATGACATAAATCGTGGAATGAAAACAAGATAAACATATGCTGAGAAACTAAAGAGAGATATTTCATTTACTTAACATAACTTTGTGAACTTATGCATCATTCTTGAAAAGGTTTAATCTGTACATCTATTTTAAGAAGGAAAGATGAAATTCACAACTTAAAGTTCAAAATGCAAACTTAGGAAACACAGTTCAAAACTTACATAAAATGAAAAGAAATGAAACATTATGAAATACCAACACTGGTTTCCAAGGTAATCTCTATATGTTATATTCTAGATTCTAGTGAGTTACAAAGTATACATTAGCTGAGAAAGGATTGTTAAAAAAAATCACTAACTCTCCTAGAATTTATCATTAAAACTCCTTTACAAAGAGGCAAAAAATGCCCTATATACAAAAGATGTCGGCCCCCTTAGGGATTTACAAAAAAATCAGTCTCAGAAAGATCTACCCTTAGATCTTTTTCAATGAAGTTAATGCTACATTCAAGTGTAACCTCGTCCATGTCGGTGTGAAAGATCACCCTCAGGAGAACCCTTCTGATCTTTTGCAGCATTAACTTCTGGTCCTCGTGGCCAACTTCAAATCTTCCCAGCCGAGCTACTTTCTTTTGGAGCATTACCATAAATGTCGATCAACTCTTGCCAGTTGACATCCCAGCTGTCCCTGTGGTCTCCGCCTTTCTGTTGCTTGATGACACCTTCTGGATATCAATTTGATTCATCACTTTATTCATAGAGCAGATACACGTTGCTTATGCTTTGTCGATCTCGTCCACAGGGGGGAGTCAGGTAGTCAAATGACTCATGGTGCATCCTTAGCTCCCATCTAATTGGTCAAAATTGAGCCACATAGTTTTTTAGACGGTTAGAGGTCCTTCAGACAGAATTGCATGTCGGTGAGACACTAAATGTGTCTCCCCGATGCGATTAGACCTTGCAGCAGCATTTGACAAGACCACATAGCGAGCTCAAAATTTATAATGACATCCATAGTGGCTGCCACCTAGACCATCGGCAAGACTTTCACTTTCGGGAAGACCTCATGGCGAGCCCTCAGGAGTCATATTGATATCCCTTTCCATCGCTTAGTCATCCGCATTCGGGAAGGGATCCTTTAGTCTATAGGAGGTCATAACAATCTTCGTGAGTTATACCGCTGCACAAGATGTCACCAAGACCATCGCTATCAGGAAAACATCATAGCGAACACAAATCACTTTCCCCGAGCTCGAGCATCCTTCCTTCGGCAACACACTGGCAAGTCGGGAAGACCTCTTGCCGAAGTCATCTTGTTTCGACGGGAGCCTACCTTCCTGTTCACAACAGTTGGCAAGACTATCGGGTCATGGAGAGCTCTCCCCGAACTGAAAATATTATACCGAAGGCCCCCTCCATCGGTAAGACCTTCACTCGGCCAGACCTTACGGCGAGTAGCCCCATTCTTCCTGAGCTCCTTCATCTTTTAGTGAGACACTAAGCTGTCGGTGAGACATTATGTCGATATCAATTCCTCTCGGTGAGACCTCTGCATATCGGGGAGACATTGCTTGGTCGGTGAGATCTCATGCCAATACCACCATCTCATTTTTGGCAAGGCACCATATTCTCGGCAGGACCTTTCACATCGGTGAGACCCTATAGCGAAACCACCATAATACACCAACGAAATTTGTTACATCGATCCCTTTTGTTTCAGCAAGACAAAAAGCAGTCAGTTAGACCTCATGCCAAAGGCACATTGCTTTGGCGAAGGCTCATTTCAGTCGGGAAGACTCTTCTTTATCGCCGAGACATCATGGTGAACTCAACTCCTCCACCGAGAGCCTTTAGAGTCGGGGAGACCTCTCATAGTCGGCAGGACATTATGATCAAGGGGATAACCATTGGGCGAGCTAAGATCACTTTGGTGAGACCCCCTCAGGTTGGTGAGATGTTACACCGAGGGAAGAATCCTTTGGTGAGACCTTGTGATGTTGGGAAGACGCTCCACATATTGCACTGTATCTCACCGACATGCATTCTTTTGTTTCACACGTGTCATTGTAAGATTCTCTTGTTAGGGAGACATCCCATAGACACCCTATGTCTCACCGAGAAATCTCCATAAGTTCACTTTTTGTCGCCAAGACAATATCATTCTCTCACCGATGAAGCAATATGTCGATGTGAGAAAATGGGTCGGCAAGATTGCAAGACCTCACACCAATAGAATCCCTTTGTGCTTTGTCGGCGAGACCAGATGCACTCGCCAAGACATCTCTCTGCTGCAAAAGTTTCTCACCGAGATGTATATCCTTATCGGAGGTTGGCAAGACACAAGGCGTTTGACAAGACCACACACCGAAGACACAACCCTTGCCGAAGTGTTTGCTTGCTCTGCACTAGTCGGTGAGACATGAAGAATTCACTGAGACTTCTCCCTGAAGAAAAGTCTCCTGCCGATATGTGTATCCCTCTGTCGCTGGTTGGTGAGACATAAAGATCTCGCCAAGAGCTCATTCCACTTTCCCCGAGCTCGAGCAATCCTTCCTTCGGCAACACACTGAATGCAAGTCGGGAATGACCTCTTGCCGAAGTCATCTTGTTTCGACGGCTGAGCCTACCTTCCTGTTCACAACAGTTGGCAAGACTATCGGGTCATGGAGAGCTCTCCCCGAACTGAAAATATTATACCGAAGGCCCCCTCCATCGGTAAGACCTTCACTCGGCCAGACCTTACGGCGAGTAGCCCCATTCTTCCTGAGCTCCTTCATCTTTTAGTGAGACACTAAGCTGTCGGTGAGACATTATGTCGATATCAATTCCTCTCGGTGAGACCTCTGCATATCGGGGAGACATTGCTTGGTCGGTGAGATCTCATGCCAATACCACCATCTCATTTTTGGCAAGGCACCATATTCTCGGCAGGACCTTTCACATCGGTGAGACCCTATAGCGAAACCACCATAATACACCAACGAAATTTGTTACATCGATCCCTTTTGTTTCAGCAAGACAAAAAGCAGTCAGTTAGACCTCATGCCAAAGGCACATTGCTTTGGCGAAGGCTCATTTCAGTCGGGAAGACTCTTCTTTATCGCCGAGACATCATGGTGAACTCAACTCCTCCACCGAGAGCCTTTAGAGTCGGGGAGACCTCTCATAGTCGGCAGGACATTATGATCAAGGGGATAACCATTGGGCGAGCTAAGATCACTTTGGTGAGACCCCCTCAGGTTGGTGAGATGTTACACCGAGGGAAGAATCCTTTGGTGAGACCTTGTGATGTTGGGAAGACGCTCCACATATTGCACTGTATCTCACCGACATGCATTCTTTTGTTTCACACGTGTCATTGTAAGATTCTCTTGTTAGGGAGACATCCCATAGACACCCTATGTCTCACCGAGAAATCTCCATAAGTTCACTTTTTGTCGCCAAGACAATATCATTCTCTCACCGATGAAGCAATATGTCGATGTGAGAAAATGGGTCGGCAAGATTGCAAGACCTCACACCAATAGAATCCCTTTGTGCTTTGTCGGCGAGACCAGATGCACTCGCCAAGACATCTCTCTGCTGCAAAAGTTTCTCACCGAGATGTATATCCTTATCGGAGGTTGGCAAGACACAAGGCGTTTGACAAGACCACACACCGAAGACACAACCCTTGCCGAAGTGTTTGCTTGCTCTGCACTAGTCGGTGAGACATGAAGAATTCACTGAGACTTCTCCCTGAAGAAAAGTCTCCTGCCGATATGTGTATCCCTCTGTCGCTGGTTGGTGAGACATAAAGATCTCGCCAAGAGCTCATTCCGAAGAAGACTTTCATGCCGATGGGGAAACTCTTAGTTGTCGGAACAATGATTAATGTCTTGCTGATAGGTACCTGCATGTGAATTCCAATCGCTGTGACATCCCTGAGATCTTGCCGATAGGCAACACAGACATATATTAACAAAATGCACTATGCCAAACTGACTGAATGATCCCTTTCAAATGAGCTCTTTGTGAAATGGCATCAGATGCATAACCTAACCCTCGATGTAAAAGTCCATTTGGCCCTTATGAACATCTGAAACATAACCCATCCCGCCTGGTTGAGCTCGTAGGTGAAAATTGGGTAACAATTCCAATAGAGGGAGCTCATGTTGATGAAATGTATTGTCTACATTAGCTGCATTCATTCTGTTTATAACAACTTCCATATCATTTGCGGGTGATCCCACAAAGCTGGTTTACAATTTCTGGGAGATTCTAATTTTTGCTAAAATAACATATTTTTAGAAAATATAATGATTTAAGCCTTAAAAAGTTGCATTTAAAGAATTCAAATTTAAGAGGGTTTGATCAAACTACCTTAGATCAAACCCCCCTTGGATAGAACCCTGCTAGTTTTAAACCATACCTATAACGAAGTGTCCTTTACACCTATTAAAATGCTGATAAAAAACCACTTTTGATTTACCTTTTGGGGGATCAAATGAATTAATTTAAAATTTATTTTTTGTAAGTATGTAGTCCTTATTATAAGCTTCCCAAAAAGTATAATTTTAAATAAATTTAATTTAACTATTATATTTATTTTTATTTCTTGTGAATGTAGGTTTTCACGAAAATCAAGCTCTCTATTCTACCGTGGAAAAATAGAAGATTATCAATTTTTTTTTTGAAAATATGAGTGCACTAGATATTGAAGTCCTTGATCCAACAAAAAAAATAAAATTGAATCTTGATACATACAAAAAAAGTTGTGTTATATAGTCCGCCTATGTCTGAATTGTAATTGGTTTGACTTCAAAATTTGATTAAGGAAAAAATATTCAATAAAACACTATGAAAAGCACTAGATATTGTAGTTACAAATCTAAATTAAAAAAAATAGAATTTTATCCTTCATGGAAAAAAAATTATGTGTTATACGGTGAGTGTCGCTCCTTAAAAATGGTGTTTACTGAAAAAAACTAGTTTTTGAAGGAGATGAAAAAAGTGCAATTAGATTCCAATTTTTTTGAAAAAAATATATTTAGAATCTAGAATTTTTTTTTCACAAATCACTATTTTGCATCATCTCCAAATTTCTCATGGTTTAGCCGCTATAGGTTCCTAAAAGTGAAAATTTAGTTAGAAAAAATCAGTTCAGTGTCCAGTTTGGCCAAAAATTGTAAACCAGTATTGTGGGATCACCCTTGCATTTGTACCAGGAGGAACCACTATTTGTTGTAATGTTTTTTGTAGCATGGAATGATATTTTTGTGAATTATGGAGAAGGTCCCAAAGGGATATCTTTGCGGGAGTGCTCTTAAGTTGCTCAACAAGATCATACTCCCTTAGGCAAGGGGCACTAGGTAGTATAGAATTAGGAAAAGGTAAGGAGGTTGGGGTTGGTGGCGGGTTATTTCTAGTGTAATGTGTGTGAGAGACAACATCATGTTGAGGTGGGAAAAGGGTGAATTTAGGTTTAGGTGGAGGTGAAGGTTTATGTGAAGGTGGGTAAAGGACAAGTTAAGGTTGAATTACATTAACTTCTTTTGTTTTAGGTTCTTCACAACAAACCTTAGCGGATAGCTTTGGTGAGATGAAGTCCTCAAGGGCTTCATCTAACATATCAAAGTCATCACTACTAAAAGGATTGAAAGATAAGTTATCATTGGTTGGTTTGGGTTTTTCATCACAAGCCTTAATGGAAGAACTTAGAGAGAGGAAGCTCTATAGAGCATCATCTAACTTATCCAAGTCATCACTACTAAGGGGTTTGGATAATATAGTTTTTCTAAAGTGAATCATAGTTTTTATTGGTTCATTTGATGTTTTGAGGTTTTTGTTTGCATTTTCTAATGAATTTGATCTAAATGAACTAGGAACTAGTGTTGAAAATGAAAATTGAAAAAATCTAATGCTATCCATAAGTGCCATTAAAGTAAATGATGCTAATGCTAATGATTTGAATGTAACAGAAAATAACTAAACATAAACATAAAAGTAACTGAAGTAAACAACAATTGCATAAACTAGAAACAAAATGCTGAAAACACTAATGCAAAATGTGTACTGGGACTAAGTCGCCTAGGGTGGCGAATTAGTCCTAGTAGGACAATTTTTGAGGTTTTTCTGAATTTTATGATGAATATTGAAGTGTTCTGTACTGTACCATGCAAATCTAATGTTCAAAAGAATAATTTTACTATTTGGAAAAGAAATGAAATGCAATAATGCAAGCTTAAATGATCTTTTCACTAATGCAACATTTAAAACCCTAGAATAACAATGCAAAACATAATGCAATGTTTATGCAAGTTATTTTTAGGATGCACTTGAGATTAGAAAGAAAATGTTCAAAAAGTCAGGTTCACCAAAATGTGAACAAAATTTTTTGGCTTCCAAGGGCTTTCTAGCACTTTTAGGGTTTTTCACCTAAAAGGAGAAAGATGGGCCAAAATGCAATGCAAACATTCAATATTAATGTATGAATGGATGCAATATTTCCTAAATACAATGTCTAAATGCACTAAACTGAGAAAGAAAGAAAATTATTAATGCAAAACCTAAGAAATGCAACTTGTTTGAAAACACAATGATGTATGCAAAAACACCTAAGAATGCAAGTAAACAATGACAAAATTAAACAAGAATGGAGAGGTGCACCTAGAATCTAAAATATGATGTGGAGAGACTCTAGAATCCTGCAGAGTTGACTAGAAATGCTAACTGGGACACTTACGCCAAGTTGGGCGACTTTGTTCCAGATCAGGGAAATTGCCTAGAAACCTGTTTCTGCCAAAAGGGTATCTTGCACTGTTGAAAATTTTGAAAAAACTAGTGCAGTGGGACTTAGTCGCCAATGTTGGTGACTTATTCCACTTTGGATTTTCTGTAAATCTGAAAGTGGAAACGAAAGCCCACAATTCACACTCTATTTTCTAATGGAGACCTATATCTAAATCTGCAAAATTACCTACAAAAAAAAATATAAATTGATTTCTAATGGGGGTTTTCCTTGGTCAAACCCCTAGTTGGTATTTAAACCTTGAAAGAGATAAAATTTGCATAAAACCCTAGCCCTAAGTGTGTCTAAGACTAGGAAGTCTGAAAACAAGATGCAACCCTATCCTAATTTGCAAGAATAAGATGCATAAATGGATTTAGAACAATGCAAGAATCATCCTAAGAGACATCAAATCACATTAGAAATGAATCTTAATGACATGCAAACCTTCCTTAGGCTGAAGATAGAGAGAAAATGGAAGATGGAATCACTTTGAAAACAAGTCCTTAGGCTTGATTTGATGACTAGTTGCATCTCCTCAACCTAGATTTCTCCATGATTCTCCATAGGAATCCATGTTCAATCCTTTGCAATGTAATATCTTGGACAAAAAGTGAGCTTGAAGACCTGCAAAAACCCTAGTTTGCTGCTCTAAAGCTTCAAATTTGCTGTAGAAAGACTAATGAATTTTCTTATGAAAGATATTTGACTCTTGACTCTTGATTTTTCTTGATGAAAATGACTTTTTTATGTTATGAAAAATGACCTAAAAACATGTATTTATAGGCATTAACACTGAATTATTCATTATTTTAACTTCATAGGCCGACATCCATTGAGATTTTGAATTAAGTTGATGATTTTCCTACTCAAAAGTGAAAAATACCTCAAAAGGGACTAAGTCGCCACCCTGGGCGACTTAGTCCCACCAGGGATTTTTGAGGTGGGTTTCTCAAAATTTGAGTGGTTTGAATGTTGCTTGCCAGGATTTGTATGATTTATGAGTGGAATAGGCCATAAAGTCCAAAATCATGAGCATTAGGGGCCTATAAATACAGTTTTTAAGGGGCGATTGATGCAAGGGTGTCTAAAATAGGACTACATTAGGCCACAGATTGTACTTTCTGCAAAGGAGTACAATTTCTGTGTCCACAGAAAGATGGTTTTATGAGTAAAAATGTATAATAGAGTTATCTGAGTGTACTAGGTTGTGTACATTCTTCAGTTGGAAGTTGTTGCAAAGGAGGTTGTTGGTTTTTAGGGTGTTTGAGGAATATTCTAGATCTTGTTCAAGTGTGGTGTCTGGTTCACAAATTGTCCTTGAGATTGAGGAAGCATGTACTTAAAATTTTAATGGTGTTTGCATGGGTAATGGATGACCTAGTGTTTACAATACATGTGAAGGATAAATATTGTTTGAGGTAGCATGTAGCTGAGTGGTTTTATGATTTGGGTCCCAATTAATTTTTGATGTGGTTTCACTTTTATCTACCATGGATGTGTTTTGGCATCGACCTAATTTGAATTTTCACATTTGAGGTGCATAGCCGACCTTGGGGATGGTTTCAAGGTTGAAGATGGTATAAGTAGGAGTTAAGTTGTTGAAAGATGTTAAGATAGATGTAAGAGATGCAAATAATGTGAAGTGTAGAGTGCAAAATTGAGAAGTGTAGTGCGAGCTTTCATGTGTTAGTTCAGTAGATGCACCGAGCAAAAGATGGCTACAATTATTCAATCGGACTACAAAGATGTTGAAGTCATTGTCGTGGATTCTCTATTGCATTGAGATGCTTTTCTCTGTGTAATGTTCCTTCTCTATCTTTTTTTCTATTCTGGTAGTGATCCTTTTGGAAATGTGCCTTTATTCTTTGGGTAGTGAGCCCACCAGAAGTGAACCCTTTTGCATTCGGTGTTAATATTACTTATATTGTGAGCTAATCCTCACCGTGGTTTTTTCCTTCTTGGGTTTTCCACATAAATCTGGTGTTCTCTTGTGTATGGTGTTAAGTTGTTTCAGTTTCAGTTATTTTCTTTTCATGCTAATTCATCATAACAAACTTAAGTGTTTAATGAATGAATGTGGATCTGAATATTAATGAGGGTTTTGAAGTTTTAATGTACAATTGATTCACCCCCCCTCTTTATTATCTTCAACACAGTCAACTCAATCTTCAAATGGAAACTTTTTTTTCACAATTACCCAATTATTGAATTAAAAAATATATTATTATCCTCTCTTGGTCTTGAAATGATAACTTTCTATTTCATACTTGAGTTGATTCCATAGATTCTCTAATTAACATAGGCCATCATCCTCATCCTCATCTCCCAATTATTTTTTCCTTATAAAGTCTATAAATAAGATCATTCCACCATCATTTCAGATCTCACATATTATGCAAATAAACTCTATCAAAATCTAATATAATTTGAAATAAATTATCAATTATCAATCAAATCGGTGTTATGATGTTGAGCCACATCCACATATTTAAACTAGTTGAAATCAACACTTTATTGAGGTTTACAATGGTATCGGTAAATAGGAATTAGCATTTGATTTATTTTTTTGTGCTTTTAAGTTCTTTAGAATTTTATTTTATTTTATTTCATTGCTTATACTAACTTACATATATAACTAACTTTGAGAATAATATTTGCAATTGGGTTCAAATCAAAGTTTTTCCCCTAAACTAAAAGAATTCAAACCCAAACACATAATGACCATAACAAAAACACTTACAATAAGGTTTAACATAGAGCTTCACCCCTCAACTCAAACACACTTCTACCATGCACACCCACACACCTAGATATGCTAACAAGGAAGACTTATAAGACTATTAAACCATATAAAATACACTAGCCCGTCTATATTAGGGATCCAAACACATAAGACAATGTTACAACAAACACTATTGGAGGCTCAAATATAATTTTGAATAAAATACCTCAATAAGGGAGATAACCACTTCCCACTCCTTACATTTTAGGGAATACCCACTACCTACTACTAGGCTAAAGACCGTGTCCAATACTCCCCACTGAAAAATACACCCAAGACTATTGTGGAGATGATACTCATCTCTACTATAAAGAGCATAGGTCTTCACTATAATGGATAAGAGCACATATATAATAAAAAAAGGTACTTCCAATAGACAAGGAGGACCATAGGTTCTCATTCACCTTAGGAGATAGATGAGACATGAGAGACTCACTAATGGGGAGGACTCTATTGAAAATTCCCACTCAATATTGTCATCATCATTTTGTGTTGGGGAGTTTCATGATTCATAAATTGCACATAAAAATTTTCATGTTTAATCATGAGTATTAAAATATACCACTATTATAAAACTGAATAAACATGACTATAAATACTAGCAAGATAGCCTCCTAAAGTATTTCAGATGGGTTAAATTGTTTGCCAACTTTTTGGACTTATTCTTGAACCCATTTCATTTTGGTCCAAAAGTAATTATAGAGAGGAAATATTAAACATGGCTTGGGATTGGTTCTATGTAATGTTAATATCAACACCATGACAACCACCACACACATTGAGTGCTATTGTGACCTTTGAATTAAATTTACAAGATCCGAATGAGACTCTAATTGCATATAATCCCACTATGAAGTTTTGTTCCTTTGATATTTTTTGACCATATGATTGTAACAAAACTAAGGTGCTCAAGAATCATGTGAATATATTTGATGTTAAGATATCATATAATTCTTCTAGTTCTCTTCCTCTTCTAGATATGTTACTATATTATTTTAATTTATTGACTCCTATTGTGAATTCATAGAGTTCATCTCTAAGTCAACATTCTAAGGTTGATGATTCTTCTAATATAGCATTATAAAATTCTATTGTTATTCATGTGTAGGCATCTAGTGTGGACACTACATTATGGGATGAACAACTATGCAATTGAATGAAATACACTAAGATTTCACTATATCCACTTGTTACTATAAAGATTAAAGTCACTTCTTGGAGGGCTTATAGTGATTATTTACAAAAGAAAATCCATTGTCTTCTAGAGACATTTCATTAGAATGAACTTACTTGGTAGATTTTGAGTATCTATTTTGTGAGTCCTATCTTGTAGATTTTAAGAACACATCAAGGATAATTTTTTCTCTTCAATTAGAGTTCTCTAGTAATTATTGTATCCAAATCTTTGATACTTCTTCATTCATTTCCACATGGTTTTGACATGCCACTTTCTTTATGGTGCTGTCATAATAGTGGTTTACAATTCCTGAGAGGAACGAATTTTAGCTGAAATCACATATTTTTAGAAAATATAATGATTTAAGCCTTAAAATGTTCCATTTTAAGGATTCCAATTGAAGAGGGTTTGATCAAATCACCTTAGATCAAAACCCCTTGGATAGAACCTCGCTAGTTTTAAACCATACCTATAAATATCCTTTACACCTATCAAAATGCTGAAAAAATCACTTTTGATTTAGCTTTTGGGGGATCAAATGAATTCATTTAAAATTTATTTCAAATGATTATGGTATTCCTCAGAACAAGCTATCCAATGAATATAATTTTAATATGTTTTGGTTTTGTTATATATTTGTTTTTTAAGTTTTATTAAACATAGGTTTTTCATCGAAAATGAATTTCTTTGTTCTTCACATGTGGAAAAATAGAAGATTATAAAAAAAAATTGAAAAATATAAGTGCACCAGATATTGAAGTCTTTGATCCAACAAAAATAAAATAAAATTTTGACATATACAAAAAGTTACACATCGAATTGTAATTTGACTTTGAAACTTGATTAAGGAAAAAATATTCAATAAAAACTATCTAACCAAGTGGAAGCACTAGATATCAGAGTTACAAATCTAAATTTGAAAGAATTAGAATTTTATCCTTCATGGAAAAAAAAGTTATGCATTATATTGTCACTTTTAAAAATGTTGTTTTAAAAAAAAATCAATTGTGGGAGATGGAAAAAGAAGTGAAATTTGATTCCAAAAATTTTGAAAAAAATATTTTTAGAATCTACAGACAAAATTTGATGAGACTCTAGTTTGCACCATCTTCAAATTTCTCACAGTTTAGCCGTTATAGTTGCCCGAATGTGAAGATTTAGTTAAAAATAATAATTTCAGTGTCCAGTTTGGCCAAAAATTGTAAACCACTATTATGGGATCAAAATCTTGATTTGATTCTAACCCCTTTCAACACTAGCACAATAATATTGAATTAGTTTCTAAAAGTCCTCATCCTATGTCTATTAGTGTGAAAAGAGATTTTATCTATCTATTTTTATTTTTACCTAGTAGACCTACTCACACTACATGTAAGCTCATTGTTTGAGGTTTTTAAGAATTTTTCCTTAGATCATATGAATTTTATACATGTCCTAACAATTTTCCAAGTGTTTCCACATGTCTCACCCCTGTTGGAGGGTTAGTTAGTTTTCTACTTCTATTTTTCATCTTTGAACTTGTCCTACATATACAACAGTCTCATTGTATTATATTATATAGTTCAATTATATCTTTTGACTTTTCATTATGCAAGTTCATTTGTGGTCCAATTTATTAGATTTTACGTTCATCATATTTATGATCTAGCATGGTATCAAAGCCATGAATAGAAAAACATCTTCCCAATTTATGTTGAATTTTGCACTTAGCCCTATCATTGGTGTAGCATAGGGCCAAATCGTCATCACAATTGAGTTTGGAAGGTGTGAGAAAGCTAAAATTTCTTGAAACTTTGAAAATTTTAAATTTTTCTTTTTTTTTTTAAATTTTTAGGGAGCCTGTACCTATATTGTATAGATCTATACAATCATTCATGTATGGAAAGTAAATTTTTAAAATAAAATATTTAGTTTCAAGCACTGATTTATTGTTTGTTGGGAAAATTTATTATAATTTTGGTGGGGCCATTCCTATGAGATTGAAAAGACTTTATTTTTTGGTGTTTGTGCCTATGAATTTTAGGTTTTTTGTGCAACACATTGTGTCAGTGGTGAAGCTATGGGAGGAAAAGAGTGAATCTTCAAAGCCATTTCCTTGACTTCTCCTTGTGTGAATTTTTCTCTAGCATTGCCTCTTTTTCCAATACATGTTCAATCTATTCTTTAGTGAAATATATATTGGATTAATCAGTAACCTTGGATGTACAACATCTTATTTGTTACATCCCCCCCAAGAAACTCCATATTATGATAAGAGGTGATGTTATTTGAAGGATCGAGGGGTTTCTTGAAATCTTCAACCCCTCAATCAACATTTTGTATATAATAATGTTTTCTTTGATTGTTGGAACCATGTGAGATGTTTCAATGTTTCTTAGTTGATATCACTTGAGGAGGAGTGATAGACTGACAATCACAACTTCTCTTTTCCCTCATTTCTTGGGTTTTGATGACTTTGGTATTTGGGTCAACTTTCAAAGAATCAGAGGAAGGAAATACAAAAAGGGAGAAATTATAAAATAGATCTATTAGATTTATAGAAAGTAGTAAAAAATGACCACACACTTTGAGTGATGTCACTACACTTCACCATCATTACACCATTAGCCACTAGTGGCACTGCGTTGTGACCACTACAAACAATTCCTTTCTAAGTGCTTGCAAAGGGTTTTTTCTTTTTGGCATGACTTGCAACCCAAGAGGTACTTTTTTAGTTGGAATCTAATCAATGAAAAGATAGTTCCATCCAATACACTATAGAAAAATTATTTTCCCTAAATTATGCTATTTTAACTATTTTTTGTTATATTATATAAGAAATGATAATCTAAACCAAAATGTATTGCTAATCATAGATCACAAGCACTTTAGTCAAAAAATGATCAAAGATGTAAAAAATAGAGGTGAGATAATATCCTAAAAGCTGTGCTCCATGGGGACGCGTCCCCTATGTTTTTATGCCATTTCCCGTACCGGGTACGAAACAGGGACGTGGGGACGGCCAAGAAACGTCCCCTAGTCGTCCCTTTTTTCCCTCCAAGTACCCAACACTTCTAGGGGACTTTTGACAAAAGATAGGAGACATAGGGTACTTCTAGAAGTACCTGAAACTTCGCAGTCATCCCTCATCCGTACCGGGTATGGCTAGAAGTACCCTACAACCTAGCCATAAAAAAAACATATTTTTTAAGAAAAAACACATTTTTTAAGAAAAACACATTTAAAAAAAAAAACACATTTTAAAAAAAAAAACACATTTAAAAAAAAACACATTTAAAAAAAACACATTTTAAAAAAAACACATTTAAAAAAAAAAACACATTTAAAAAAAAACATTTAAAAAAAACACATTTTAAAAAAAAAACACATTTTTTATTATAAAAAATTAAAGTTTTTTTAAATGAAAAAAAGGCATGGGCGGGTCCACAAGGGACGCCCCATGCTACTTAACGTAATTTGTCTTATATATGCCCTAAAATGAGAAAAAAACAACTCATTTTTACATTTGGCTTGTGACTGTTCTTAGAATGGCAGTTAGTCCTTGAGTTAAATTCATGGTCCCATCTGCCCAAGATGCATTACTGATATCTACTTGAACAATGCCTAAATTAGATTGGTCTCGGTAACTATAGAGTAGTGCATTATTCAGAATACTTGGTAAACTTGTTTATTGAGTAAAAATTATATGCCGAAATCTTAAATAATTAAATTGTTGAGATCGATCATATAATTGATATGTAACAAATTGCTGATTAGGAACCTTGGACAATGACATATTTTCTTAGTTTTATGTTTATCATGTCATTTCATAGTTGAGACTTGGAGCCTTTGGGCATTTTGGTTATAATTATCAAACTTTTATATGATATGTATGCACATTGATAATGTAAAGCATTTGAATTTTGTTAATTTGTTTGTCGATTCTCATGTGAAATCTCCATTCAAGTCTAATGATATGTATTAAGCTTATACAACGTCTAGAATGAATGCTTTATCAATGTTATGCTCTGAACATTTGAAATTTCTCTATATTTTTAAAAATTTCCCTATTTTTTTAATCAGCCGTCCCCTAAAAAATGACCCAAAAGGACCCCCGTACTGAAAACTCGTCCCACCATACCGGTACTCCCCGTCCTCGAAACCCATGGAGCATAGCCTAAAAGGACAAAATTCAAGAGAATTGAGACAATTCTCACATTACTCTTTTTGACTAGCAAATATGAGAGGTGATGATGCAAATATCAATGCCATCGTGTTTAAAAGGCTCAAGAAACGAAAAATACCTTTTGTTTCATCAAATTTTTATTTTTTCAATTTCTTTGTCGCTGTAGACATTGTACCAAAAAGTTGTAAAAAATCAAATAAATTTTTTAGGAGAGGGCAAATCTGCCCTCTGCCCATCTACTCATTAGGGTAGATAATTGTGTTGTCCAGATTTTTGGCCTTCATCAACCTATTTGCAGGATAGAATATTTACCCTTGTTGCAAGGTTTTTATGGTCATTCGGCTTTTTGGAGGAAATTTATGGCTTTCATTACTGGTTTGCAGCAATACTTTCTCTCTTTCATGGCATTTTTTGAGCTCTTTATTGCAAGGTTTACAATGATTCCTACGCCTACCTTTGGACATGTTTTTTTGAAGGATGAGATAAACCGCTACATATGTCTCTATCGGTCCTCACTTTGGCCGCCTTCCATAAACACCAATAAGCCTGATCACTTGTCAGTTAGTTATGTTTTTGCAGGGCGTTCTGTATTAAGAAAGACTAAAGGTGTGACTTGGTGTTATTCAGCAACCATTCTGTTGTCTTTAGCTGCCGGCCGTTTTCCTGCTTCACGATTTGAATCGACCTCTTATACATCCGCAGCGCCACCCATCACTGCCACACGCCTCACTAATCAAGTATTGAAGGCGAGTAGACAAAGTGGCAGTGGTCCATTCTCCCACAAAGGAATTGAAAAAGTGCAGACCTGGATCTGCAAGTTTCACAAGGCCACGCCCCTCTACCAATCGACGCGCTCTGCACAGGGTCACCAGAAAGAAGAATGCATGGCGCAGGCTCTTCTTAGAATATTTAGCGTGCTGGTAACTCTCAAGCAGCTAGTAAAACAGTCGCATATCTTTTTTGGTTTACCTGCATGCTCTCCACCCAAGCAGCTTGTTTAGTTGGCAATCGACCTACCAAGAACTTGGCAGATATGTGACTTGCACGCAATTTGTTAGCAATGCAAACTAAGATCTCCAACGGCTAGTAATAGACCAAAGTCTCTCAACATCATCATGCGGTCCATTCACTTGGATGGTTGTATTTATGTATTGACACTAATTATCCTTAAGATTCAATTAGTTGTCAAAATTTTATGAAGGGGAGGGTTAAGAGGGATTTTTTTAATTTTGTCATAATATTTTTGATTCTAAGAATCGGGTAGCCCCTTCTATAAATTGTACTATATCTAGTAAATTGTTTTCACGTGACCAATGACGTTGGCACAACACACCCTTTATTACCACGGGGACAAAGGGAAACTGGAACTCGTGACCTCTTCCTTGCAACAAGATGCTTTAGTCAATTGAGCCAAGGCCCCTATCCCTATTTTTCCATAATTTGAAAAGGCATTTTTTGTTTTTGTTTTTGTGTAACTTTTCAATGGGGAGTCAAATTTTTTATTGTGATAGTTATCAGAAAGCTCATTTTGTACCAGAAAAAGTAGCATCGAGATGTTTTGGAAATTGTGCTATTTAATTGCAAATTTTAACCTCTGAAGTCAACTTTGTAAGCAAATTTCGATAGGGCATAACTTTCACCCCATTTATTGAAATTTTGCAATTTTTTAATTTCTATCAAAATTTTGCAAGGAATTTGATTTTTCTTATAAAATTAAGATTTGGATCGTCAATTTTTCAAAATTGTAAAAATCTGTATGAGTTATAAATGAAAGATTTTGGCATCTGATCTTCAAAACTTGTAAAAATTTCTTGCACATTATTTCGAGGGAGCTATAATCAACATTAATATTTCTTGGGGGGCTCTCTACATCAAGGGGGCAATCTAGGTGTTTTCTTCTTTTTAATTTGTTGGTTCATGTGATCATGTCTCTCACATTTAATCCTTTCCATTTGAGTATTCTTCATAATCCTCTTAATAAATAAAAAATAAAGTGTGGATATTGTGGAAAGAAAAGGCATACAATAGAAGAATGTGGCTTCATCGAACCGAGGAACTAGAGAAAATTATTATTTCCTTACCTAATCCTCTAGTTCCAACACATGCAAAATCATCATCTAGTCTCACTCAAACATTTTGTGTGACATCATCATTTGGGGATGAACAATGTAGTCTGATGACTTGCATTGAGATCTCATCACCTATATCACATGTTGATACATCCGAATCTAGTGTTGACTCATTCATGAGTTCTTATTGATTTTTTGCATCAGGACTTTGCTTTTGTCATTCTAGATCCACTACATAGGGATGCATATTTACCAAACATCACATATTTGTTTGTAGAATCCTAGATTACAAATTTGGATGACACCATTGAGGATATTTTTCTTCTATTTTATGACAACTTTGGTGAAGTTACATCATCATTTCCATCTTTGGATATTGTTCTTGTCTCGTTTAAATTGGATTTTACTGTGACAGGTTGTGCAAACATTCATGAGTTGACTTATTCAACTCAAGTATCATTATCTATAGTAGTATTAGATTCACATTGATCCAAATATAACAATACATTCATGGTCTTTGTTCCATAATATCTTATGATACTTGATCCATCTTATCAACATCTGTCACACATCAACATTGGCTTGGAGATAATTGAGTATCATTCGAAGGCATCATTGAATTATTTTTTGTCTTTGAGTTATGTGCATCATTCAAAGAAATTCACCTTACTTCCTGTATATTCCTATTTGGAACGAGAGTTCTTATTGCACACTTTTGTGGTGTTGTTTCTTCCTAAAGGAGAAATGTTATTCAATATTCATGGATCTGTTAGATACGGGTTAGGATCCAAATCCAAATAGCAAAGATAATAGCAACCACTCTATTAAATCTAAGCTAAAAACCCAAATCCAAAGAAAGCAAGAAAAAACAACATAGAAATAAAATAGGAACAAAATTAAAGAAAACTCTCAATGTTGAACTTGGATAACCTTCCTTGCCTCTCCTCAAATCTGCCTTTACAAGTTTTCCTCAGTTTTTGTTGTATGCAAGTACCTGCAAATGTAAGCATGAATCTTGGAGATATGTGTTTGTTAAGCCAAAATGATGGAGAAATCATTCTTTTATAAAAGAGCTATTCAAACAGACGAACAAGATTAAAATTCTAGAAAGATGCCAAGATCAATGGTGGAGGACGAATGCACCACATAGTGGTAGGGTTAGGGATAACTAAGGATAGATGGTCAAGATTGAAAGAAGACCAAAGAGAATCAATGGTCAATATTTGAAATGAGAAAGTGGACCTGGAAAGTAGTGGAGAAAATTATTTAATTTGGGAGAGCATGTGGGCCATTAAATAATAATTTTTAATTCAAGAAGGGAATCTTGACAATTGAATAATATTGTTAGTTAATTTGGGAGAGGAAGTGGAGGAATAAAATAAATTATTTAATTTACGGAAGGCATCTTTGACCATATTTTAAATTTGGTAAAAGATATGGAGGAATAAATAATCATTTTAGGTTATTTATTTATGGAGAAAGGGGCAAATGAATACTTAATTTAAAAGTCATTATGCAACTATTTAAATTAAATATAGAGGCAAATGAAGAAAGTGGAATTAAATAATTTAGTCAAATTAATTATTTAATAGAGGAAAGGTGGTAAGAGGGAGTTAAATAATTTTAATAATTATTTAACTATAGAAGGATGAAAAGGATAAATGAATAGATAAATAATTAGGAATAATTATTTAACTATAGATGAATAATGAAGAGCAAATAATTAAATAAATGATAATTTATTTGATTGATCAGAGGAGAATAAAGATCAAGAAATAAATTAATTAAATAATTAAAATTATTTAATTATGTAAGGAAGAAGACCAAGACAATGGAAAAATGATGCTCGCAGACCAAGACATTTTTTCAATGTCTACATTTTGTCGGGCTCTTTGATATAATGTGATTTGAGCATTGTGTCAAATAATAAATAAGAAAATTAGGTTCAGATCATGCCCCAACGTACCTCAGTGAAGGTGGGATAGACCTATGTCCCCTCAGATTTTTTTTCAAATTTAAAAAAAAAATGAGAAATTATTCTGAAAAGCCACTTTGATGCACTGATAGGAGAAGAATTCAGCTTACGAGCCATTAGGATGATTGCAAATGGAAGATGTTAGTGCGAAGAAGATGTATGTTAGTATGGAGAAGACAAATGCCAGTGTGGAGTTAGTCAAATGAAAAGGGATGGATGTTCTTTCTTAACAGATGTCAACTTGCATGTTTATCATCATTAGGCATCAAAATTATAGCAAATGGAGCACAAATGGACCAAGGTGTGCTATGTTACCACTTGCAAAAGACAAACAATCAAAAGACAATGCCAAAAGACAAGGAATTCCATGACTCATATTAAAGACCAAATTGCCCCAGTCTTTTTGTCAAGACAAACCACAAACATCAATCAAAAGAAAATAGATCATGATACATCATCACCCCTCTAAATCCTTCGTGGGACATCCTTGAGGTACAACTAGTAACATGACCAATGACCAATAAAAAAGATAAGACCAACTAAACCAACAAAGTCAACAACCATTTAGATCAGTTGCCAGAGTTTATTTGATGATGAGATTGATGAACTAACTGATTGACATGTTTGATTGACCAATGTTGATTGATTGATAGGGTTGACCAATTGACTAATTGTTTGACCCGATAGATTGATAGATTGAATCACCAAGGTTGATTGATTGATCGACTGACCAATATGACAAGACCAGTCGATTAATTGATAAAATTAACCAATTGATAGGTTTGACCAGTTGACAAGATTGATTGACCAATGCCTATTACGCCTAGTTTCAAGAAAGACATCTTGTATAAGGAAAAAATTAATCGACTGATTGAAAAGATTGATTGATTGATTGACCACACCTAATTTCAGGAAGGACACATCTTGTTTAAGGAAAACTTAATTGATTGAATGATTGATAGTATTTATTGACCAATGTTGATTACACCTAGTTTCAAGAAAGACATATCCTGTTTAAGGAAAATGATAAGATTGACCAATGACCAGTGTCCCAATTCAGGAAGGATGCATCCTAAATAGGAAAAAATGATAAGACCAATGTAAGATAATTGACTAGTTTGGATTGAAGACTTGTTGGATAGTTGATCTGTTGATTTGTGATTTGGTTTAGATGTTTGATTTCTTTTAGACAAAAGACTCAGACATATTTGAAAAAACCTAAAGGACTGACCTAGGGCATTGGGGGCTCATCGATTGATGACCTTTCTGATGTTATACACACAGAGACCTCATAGTTCAACCAGACGTTGACCAAAATTGATATGACTTGTCAAAACCCTAAGGAAAAACCTAATGTCTTAGGGGCCCATTGAGTGATGGCCTTGCCTACGTAGAAATACATAGAGACAACGTAGTTCGACCAAACTAACATAGATTGACTCTGAATCTATTTAAGGAGTTTTTGATGTCTTATGATTTTTTTAGATTTTGAAGGTTTTTTGTTTTTTTTTGGATTTTTTTGGATTTTTTGATTTTTTTGAATTTTGATGATTTTTGATTTTTTTTTATTTTTGATGATTTTTTTTGGATTTTGATGATTTT
Organism: Sequoia sempervirens; assembly: GCA_007258455.2. Taxonomy (NCBI): domain Eukaryota; kingdom Viridiplantae; phylum Streptophyta; class Pinopsida; order Cupressales; family Cupressaceae; genus Sequoia; species Sequoia sempervirens. The sequence continues at coordinate 308,046,215 of VDFB02075321.1, forward strand.
TTTGGATTTTTGATGATTTTCAAGGCTAATACCATGTGTGGGATCCCAGGAAGACATAAGTCAAGGAATTTCCCCCAGTTAAGTGTAAGTCCAACTTATTATGGGTGAGGGGATTGATGGATGCAAAAGATGGTCATGAAAGCGAAGGACGCTAAATGCCAATGGTTCTCAGGCCATGTGAAGGATGACACTGATTTATTATGGATGAATGAGATTTTTTTATGAATGATAACTATAAGGATCATGAAAAATGCATGTGAAAGATACCCACAATTAACCAAGCAGGCATGCACAAGGATCCAAGGACAAACATGATCAAGTGCCCCTAGTCAAGCTTAAAACCAATTTATAGGTGATGGTGATGAAAATGTTATTTGATATGGGAAGGAAAAATCCCAAAACAACATGAGGATTGGGAAAGACATATCTCGTTGATGATAATGTAACTAAAGGATCAAGGTCTACAACAAGGCTAGGAACAAAGCCAATGAATGTTTTGGATGATGTGCTAGGTTGCATAACAAGATTGTATGGATTAGGATTGTTGCATTTGGAATGAACAACCTTAGGACTAGATGGGATTATGGAGGGAACTTGGATAAGTAGATTAGAATCCTTAAACCAATGACAAGGGAAAACCAATCCCAATGATAGGTATGAAAGGATAATGGATTGATTTTAGCAAAGGATACAAGACATGAGGATTATTGGTTGAAAGAATTATCATATGATCTCCAAGGACTATTTCGCATATGAATAATTTATTTTCTCTGAGATATGGGTTTGGATAAATTCTATGAAGGCAATGACATGAAATTTCATGGATAGTGTATGACCAAAGGATAGACATGTCGATAATTTTCCCAAAACATGATTTATGTTTGTGCCCCATTTCTTATCAAGATCAAGGTAGGTGTGAGAATGGATGGAAAAGATATGGATTTGATGGATAGATTGTGTGAATGCTTGGTCTAGACTTGCTCCATCATGATCAAACAATCCAATGTTAGTCAATAGACAAGTCTAAAACAAACATTCCCCATGCAATTCATTGAAATACAATGAACAAGAAACAAAGCAAAGTTAACCAAATGAGAGCTAAGAAATTTTATTCAAAACATTCAAACTAGCATCCCATGGGGGAATTGGTGCTACTTTCATGTGGAAAGTACCCCTTTCCCAATTCCTTGATGAACTTGATGAAGATTGTGTTCTCCTTGATGAAAATTGTTGATAACCTTACTAAGATTGATGAAAACTATGAAAAATTGGATAAAAATGGATTCATTTGCTTCAAATATGTAGATAGTAATCTTGCATAAAGTTGTGGATCACAAATCAATAGAGAAGTCCTCTATTTATAGGAAAGAAGGATGGAGAAATGAGAAATAGAAAGAATGTGGGATTAAAGATAGACCAATGGCATTGTGCCACTTGTCAACATGTTATTGAAGAGAGGTGGAGCACATTTTGAACAATGTGCAAGTTAATGCATATAGGTGGAGTTTGAATTTGAAAACATGACTTGCACAAGAGGGGATGTAAGAAGAGTAAATGCCAAGTTGGCTCAAGAAAAAGGACAAGTAAGAGACTTAAATGCCTTGTTGGAGGACAAGTCCTTTTGGGAGGGAGATTTCAAATTGGAGGAATATTCCAAAGAGATGTCATTTTTGAATGGAAAAAGAAGAATTAATAAATCAAATAAATTGATTTATATGTGCAAGTTGCAAAAGCTAGAGGATTTGAAGATTGGAATTAGGAGATAATTAGGATTTAATTAACTTAGGTGAAATTTAGTTGATATGACATTTGATTTAAATTTTTGGATTTATTTAAATCAAAATGAGAGGAATATTGAACATTAGTAATTTAATCAAATAAAGTTTGATTTATTCAATTAAATGAAGAACATTGGATATAATCAAATAAAGATGATTTATATAATTAAAAGAGATGACATTAGGATTAATTAAATAAAATGATTTATTTAATTTAAAGAGGAACATTAGGATTAATTAAATTAAATAATTTATTTAATTAAAAGAAGATGAGATTTAATCAAATACAATTGATTTAATTAAAACATGAATCTTGATGAATTAATTAAATAAGGATTATTAAATTAATTGGTTAGTAAAGAAGTGATTCAAGAAGAATTGATGTTAGTGAATTAGGATTGAGTGCATGATATCAATCAGGATAATTTACGTGTCTACATTTTGCCCCTCTTTGAAGCAATGTACCTGCTGCATTGGTTCAAAGAATAACCTTGCTGAGATCAAAATTAAAAAAAAAATGATTTTTTTGGATGCCCCACTGCTGCCCCAGCGAGAAGAATTATGCTGGTATATTGCCCCCTCGAGAGATCAGATGAAAATTTGGATTTTTGGGCGATTTCTCCAAAAAAGAGGACAAGCTGCCCCACGGGTCCAGAAACGCTCTAGGATGCTGAAAATGTGCCAAAATGTGAAAAAAAGACCTGAACGAGCTTCAGTTGGGAAAAAATGGTGCCGGGGGCACAAAACCCTTGTTTGACGGCTAAAAAGGGGCAAAAAACCCTAATTTTCATGCTTAAATAGCCTTGGAGGGCTCACTTTCCATTCATTTTTGCATTCACACTTTCAGAATTTCATCGTTTTGAGCTCTGATTCTCCTGCAAAATGGCACAAAGAGTGCTTCCCTGACACATTTCCAAGTGAGTCTGAGTGTGCCAGAGACCTCCAAGCATGGCACCAATGATATGTGATCCTAACCCGACCTTGAGTTTCAATTTTTAAGCGCATTTATTATGTTTTGAAAGGTCAAAGAGTCTAGAGTCGCTATATGGTGACACTAATAGTGCAAAATTGACGACACTAGGGCTCAAACAATGCTGCTTGTGTGAATGGCGATGCCACGTCATGATTTGTCCTTAGGGATGCAAACTTCAAATGGTGACGCTATGATTCAATTTAGGTTTTAGGGTTTCTAGGTCAAAGGGGCCCGCATTTGCAAATAGCGACATTGTAGCCTGATTTGCATTTTGAAAGGGTTAAGCATTGTGATTTGGATTTTCCAAAGGGTGATGCCATTGCAAATAGTGACGCAATCGTTGTTCTTCTGTCGAAAACTCCAAAAGAAGTAAATTTTTTTTTACAAAATTTGACATTGTGGCCTTATGAATGCAGGAGGACAGAGAGCCTGTGCATTCACATGAGCATTGAACCTTAGTGCTGAGCAGATTGACCAGTCTACATGAGTTACAACAGGAGCACTTGGGGGAGATAGGCCTCTAGTACATTGCCTATGCACCCACTGTCAAGACCCACCTGGTGATGATGATTGTGCTTGTAGAGAGGTGGCATAGTGAGACCTCATCCTTTCACCTTCCTACCGGTGAGGCTACTGTTACATTGGAGGACGTTTGGTGCATCTTGCGGTTGCCTATTCACGGCAAGCGAGTTATTTATGACAAAGATGTCGGTGGTGACACATGCTTCAAGATTATGGAGGTTGATGATCTCACACTTTCTGAGGGCCAGATCGATCTAGAGTATTACAGACATCGGGTGCCAACTTTTTGGCTGATTGTGGTAGCGATTATATGTGGACTAGTGGCTCCATATTGACGAGGCAGATAGTTCAGCTTGGGATGGGGCTTGGCTTGGGAGCGGATGCTTCGGGAGAGGACACTGTTTACCTCGAGACCATTGATGCTGGCCTCATTGGCCTCATTATATCATGATCTGCATGAGTTCACCTACTGTGATAGCTGAGCAATTGGCACCGGTGTTACATTATTACATATCTAGGCCTAGGAGCACATTGTCGTGCTCTGACCGATGGTTACCATGGTCGATGTTGAGTTCGATTACCCAGTAGTTTGGAGGTACAGGGGCGGCATCACTTTGAGGCATAGAGGATGGCTTGGCCTACCGCATTGGCATCGTGTGATTGATGAGATGGTAATGTTCTCCTGGAGGCCATGGTTATAGATGCTTGCCTGGTATGATGATTCCCAACAACTATTCTATGCTCGACAGGGGCGCGAGCACACAATGATAGAGTGCTACCTGCCAGATAGGGTGGCTCATCAGTTCGGGAAAGTTCAGGATCACCCCGACGATCAGTATGTGGCTATCTTCGCACAAACATCCAGAGAGACCACCTAGGCCAGACGATTCCAGTATCCGATGTGGTCAATAGTATGAGGCAGCTAGTGGCTAGGCCATGGGACTATGCACAGGGACATGCAGTTCCAGGCACCACACGTGCCTACGATAACTGGTTTAGACCCCCTCTACGGCTCACAGTACTAGGGGTAGCGTTGCCACAGAGGAGACCACGAGGTAGGACAATGAGGAGGGGATAGGCAAGACATGTCCCAGGGGCACCTAGAGGAGGAGGTGGGCCACCTCCACGAAAACTAGATCAACCGAGAGATCATAGTGATGCCCACCACCAGAGGGACCAGTAGAGGGACAACCAACCACCTTGCCTACCTCAGCCACCATAGCCAAACCCATGAGACGCTTAGATACAACAGCTACAAGGGAAGATTCAAGGGCTATAAGCTCAGTTATAGACAATTACTACAGAGAGGGACCAGGCTAGATAGAAGGTCCAAGCTCTCACTATAGAGAGGGATCAAGAGCGACAATAGAGGCAGGTGACAGAGTTGTAGCTGGCCTAGGAGGTTGGTAGAAGGTAGTAGCTAGAGAGCATGGCTGCTTCATCTTAGGGGAGGATAATTCCTGCACGGATGTACCGCAAGGCCATGCGAGAGGCCGAGTAATATAGGCTCCATTATTGGCAGGTTGTACCTATCGAAGCTTGAGTGCCAGAGTACTCTCAGCAAACAAGGATGAGATAGACAAATGATCAAGCTGAGAGACAAGCGGGCGAGGGGAGCAGCCACCAGGGCTAGCTACTGCATATAGTTTTGATCGCCAGCATTCAATTCTTTTTGGGACTCATAGGCTCCATTTTTGATAGCCATGTGGGCATTATATACTAATTGATACACATACACATGATTCTGATTTGTACCATGACAGCTATATTTTTTGATATATATGATATGATTGATTTACTATGTGATGTGTCTATTTTATCTATGCATTATGGATGGATGTATTTGATGTTCTATATGCGATGTAATTCTATATGATATGATGCGATGTATGATTATGTAGGTATTCATGGATGTTATGGATGCATTTCCTTTTTGTATTATTTCTATGCGCTTTTATGATGATGATGTAGGAGTATGGATGTATGGATGCAAATGTTTATGATATGCAAATAATTTTAATATGCTTAGATTAACAGATCTATATTATGCCCCTAATGGATTATGGGATGTTATGATTATGAGATGTATGGGATGTCATGATATGCTCCTTTTCTTCTTCTTCTTTTTCAGTATCTTTTTTATGTATGATATGATGATGCCTATATGATTATGCAATGGATGCAAATGTATGGTTTATGAGATGCTTAGAATAACCAATCTATATTATGCAATAATGAGAATGCAATGCATGTGAGATTATTAGTGTTTCCTATTATGATATGGATGATATGCAGTATGCCAGTTTGTGGATGCAGAATGGAAGCATTGGTGATGTTTAGTTGACCGTCATGCTACCATGTTAGCGCAGAGAGAAAAAAGAATAAATGAGATATTGAAAAGAGGATCCAACAAGTCCACGATCTACGAGACTTTATTAGAGATGGTGATGAATGATGATGATGTACTACTTATTAGGAATTGGGATTTTAAAATGGCTTACTTACCTTATGTTTGATAACACACATAGGCACAATGCATCAAGGTATAAAGAACCAGGATGACCTTGCAGCTAGTGTGATGGACTTTAAATCAACAATTAGATAGGAGTATTCCTGGTCACTCTTGACATATGGAAACCTTACTAGGATGTACTTCAGATATTTCAAACATCTCAGAAGAAAACACGGAAAGGAAAAACCTAACAATGTAATAGTCAACAAGCTATCCAAAACACCTTCCATCCACACCTAATAAAGCAAGTATTCGCCGAGGTTATATTACAAGAATATCCAACAAGCACAATAGAAAAAATATGATGATCGTTGCCCCATTCCTTTCTCTCTAAATCCCTTTGTTTGGACATCATCAAGAGGTCATTGAAATGAGCGTAATAAGATAAGTCAAAAGACAAAGATCAAGTAAACAAACAAGCTAATGTACTTCATACCTCTAGCCAAGACTAAACTACGGTGATGATTGATGTTGATGTCCATTGTAGGAAGGATGCATCCTAGGACATGATGTTATCAGATGATGGTGAGATTGACTAGATGATGGACTATTAATACCAAGAGTTGACCAACTTGTTTACCTACTGACCTAGACTTGAGACCTCAACGCTTGAGTTTTCAAAATTGCTAGACTTGGTTTTGATTGTTTCACCAAAGGTTGGAGGTGATGATGACTTATTATGAGTGGATGTTTATTGCGGGTGAAAGCGAGATGGGACAAATGTATTTTTTTCAAATATTTGGATGTTTTTGATGTCTTTGAAATATTTTGAGGTTGATTTTGGTATTTTCAAGATGTTTTATAAATGTTTTGATTTTCAAAATTTCTAGTGTTTTTGTGTTTTCTGAGATTTTGACCAAGAGACTAACCTAAAGGCCTATCCTAGGGGCGTCTGGGGCTGATCAAAGATTAACCTTGCCTACGTTATACATGCAGAGACCATGTATTTGACTGACACAACATCATTTATTGATGAGATATGAACAAATGGATTGCCAGTTTATTATGACAGACTCCTAGAGGACTGACCTAAGTGTGTTGGGGGATGATCAAAGATCAACCTTGACTACGTTTAGAGCTCAAAGACCCGTAGTTCGACAAGACGACTCTATTTTTTGACTTTTTGACTTTTTTTTTTTGGGTTTTTGACATGTTTTGAATGTTTTTGGATTTTATGATTTTATGAGTGTTTTTGGATTTTTTGATTTTAAGGAAGACTTCAAGAATATACACGAATTCGATCCAATATAGGTATAAGAACATTCCCCCAGCGTGATGCAATAGACTACTCCGATATAGGAAAGAAAAACTGACCTTAGGAATGTGCCAAGTAGTTCTAGGACAGATCATGATACAAACACATGATCAAGCTATGATGTAAACACATATGGGTGGTGGATGGAGATATGGAAGTGTGATGGATGAATGATTTAGAACAAGCCGTGGAGATCTTGGTGGATGGAAAGTGCTTATTTACACAAGGTGCCTATTTTCTAGGTTTTCACCAAGGTACTTTCCCAAAGCACCACTGAAGTGGTTTTCACTAGAGGAAATTTTTTCTCTTTACTGTTTTCAATCCTTTTTCTAATTTTTTTGGATTTTTATATTTTTTGGATTTTTGGATTTACACCTTGGAAATTTTAAGCATAAAACTTTTGGAGATGGGAGTTGTTAATGGGTTCCTATGGAGGCTCTCCTTTAGGTGCTGATAACTGATATGGCCCTGATTTGTAGCTCGTTGTGACAATGAAGGGTCCTAACCAATTGGGTTTAAATTTTCCCTTTCTATATAGATTCCGTACATTTTTATGATTCTCCTTTAGTACAAGCTCTTCGAATTGAAAGGTTCAACTCCTGATTTTCTTGTTGTAGCTCCACTTGAGATGGTTTTGGTAGACTTTCAAATGGTTTAAGGAATCCATGCACCGCTCATCCAGTAATTCCAGCTTGTTCAATCGTGATACCTGATATTCTCAAGGATGGGAGCTCGATCTCAATGGGGAGGATGGCTTCTAATCCCAGGGAGAAAGGGGTTGCATCTATAGGTGTGTAGATACATGTTCGGTAGGCCCATAAGGCAGGATTTAACTGCAAGTGCCAGTCACGACCAACTTCATTGAATATCTTCTTTAGGATTTTCAAGATGGTTTTATTTGTAGCCTCTGCTTGGCTATTTACTTAGGGGTAGTATGGAGTGGAGAAGCGATGCTAGATATTGAATTTTTGGCATAGCTCTCGAACATCCTAGTTTTTGAAAGGTGTCCCATTATCTGAGATAATTGCTTATGGGACACCGTAGTGGAAAATTAGGTAGTTCAAGGTGAAATTGGAAATTTGTTTTCCTATGATATAGGTCATGGGAATGGCCTCTACCCACTTCATGAAATACTCATTGGTGGTGATGATGAACTTATGTCCACTAGATGAGGTGGGTGTGATTTTTCCAATGAGATTGAGCCCTCATTGTGAAAAGGGCCAATGTGTAATGATCAAGTGGAGCTCCTGAGCTAGTGCATGGATGAGATCCCCATGCTGTTGACACTGCAAACACCTTCAGACATAGTCATGAGCTTCCTTCTCCATTGTAGGCCAGTAGTACCTAGTCCTTAGCAGTTTCTTAGCCAAGGTCATACCACTTGAATGTGACCCACAAATGTCATTATGTACCTCGGTTAAAGCAATCAAAGCTTCCTCAGCATTAAGGCATCGTAACAAGGTTCCCTCAATACTCCTACTGTATAAGGTGTCTCCTAAGATAACAAAGCAGGATGATTTCTTGACAAATGATCATTTAAGGTTCAGGGTGATATCAGCGGGGTAGACTCCTATTCTCAAGTAGGTGTATATATCATGATACCAGTGATCACCGAGACCAACAATTTCACACATGAATTTAGATTCTGGTATCTCGAATGCTGGTACGAGAAGCTGCTCTATGAGGAATTCTTACTTTGGGATATTTAGTAGCGATCTGATTGTTTCCATAGAATCTATTGCTCTGTTATTTTCTCTCGATATTTTCTCAAACATGATAATAATGAATTACTCTTTGAGGCTTTCCACCAGTTTCTTGTATGGAGTCAACTTGTTGTCTTTCGTTTTGTATTCATCATTTACCTAGTTGATGATTAGCTGCGAATCTCCATAGAATTTGAGTGCCACGATCTTCCATTGTACTGTTATTCTGAGTCCTATAACAAGAGCCTCATATTCTGCAATGTTGTTTGTTCAAGGAAAATACAACTTATATGATTTTGGTATGCAATCTCCTTGTGGTGTAATGAAGAAGACTCTAGCTCCTGATCCGTGTTGTGTGTAGGATCCATCAAAATATACTTTCGAGTGATCTACCACATTAGGTTAAAGATTGATTCATCGGGGAACTTTGATACAAGTGGGTTCTCTAAATACATCAGTGCCTCTACTAGCTAGTCTGCAATTGCTTGTCCTTTAATGGCCTTCCGTTCTACATACTCAATGTTTTGTTCTATCAGGATCATAACCCATTTAGTTGTTTTCCCTGTGAGTGTTGCTTTCGATAGTAGATACTTAAGAGGATCTATCTTGGCGATGAATTTTATTTGATTTGCTAACATATAGTGTCAGAATTTCTATGTGGGGAACATGACTGCTAAGCAATCCTTCTCAATGGATGTGTAATTCAGCTCATGTCCTACCATGGTTCTACTGATGTAGTAAATAGCTCTCTCTTTCCTGTTTTCATCATGTTGTGCTAAGAGAGCACCAATGGATGCTACTATTGCAGATATATATAGGATCAATGGCTTTCCTAGAATTGGTGGCATAAGAACTAGTGGTGTGAGCAATAACTCCTTGATTTTGTTGAACACCTGGTCACATTTTTCATCCCATTTATATGCTACCCCCTTGTGGAGTAGATGAGAATATGGGATAGCCTTGTCTACTAGTTGTGCTATGAATCGACCGATGGATTGGAGTCTTCCTTGTAAACCCCTTAACTGCTTCAATGCCCTTGATGCCTCCATTTCGAGGATGGATTTGAATTTGGTAGGGTCTATCTCAATTTACCCCATAGATACAATGTACCCTAGTAACTTGCCTGATTGTACCCCAACGACACTTTTTAGATTACCTTCATAGCTCTTTGATAGGTAGCTCCTACATTTTTCAGCCCAAATGGCATCATGTTCCAGCAATAAGTCCCCCACGGACAAGTGAAAGTTATTTTGTGTTGGTCCTCCTTAGCTATCATGATCTGATTATATCCTGAGAATTTGTCCATTAGTGATAACATTTCATGCCTTTTTGTCATATCCAAAATCATATCTATGTTTGGGAGAGGGAAATAATCCTTGGGACATGCTTTGTTTAGATCTCTAAATTATGTACAGATGCAGATGCCCCCAATGGGCTTTGAAACAGGTACAATATTTGAAACCCACTCTAGATAATCAATTGGCTGTATGAAGCCAACATCAAGAAGCTTTTGTAATTTAAGTTTAACCAGTAAAGCTATTTGTGGATGCATCTTTCTCAGTTTTTGTCTTATTGGTTTTACTTTTGGATAGACAACTAGATGGTGAACCAAAAATTTTGGATCAAGACCAGGCATGTCGGCATAGGTCCATGAAAAGTTTACTTTTCTTTCCCTTAGAAAAGTAGCTAGGAGTTCTTGTTCTTCTGTCAAAATGGGTTCTGCATAGAAGGTTATGTGTGGTGTTTCTTTTGTTCCCAAGTTGACCGGATTGCACTTCTTTGCTAAGACTGCTGACTTCTCATGATGAATAGAACTAAGGGGAAGATTGAATCCCTCATCCTCTGGAACCTCTAAGAGGTTCTCACCATTGGATGCATCGTTTGCTTTTACTATTTTTGAGTCTGAGAGTGCCACAGTGTGGTTTTCACTCAAAGACCTAGATATTATTCTTAAATTTTTAATTTTGCAACTGAGGGATTCAATTGTTTCCCCATAATAGGCATGTGTGTCCAGCTCAATGTTGAACCCAACTTTGTGATCTCCATATGGTATAGTATCTTGCAATCCCATGAATTTTGAGAGAGCCTCATCATTTTCGAACATGTCTAAAATCAGTGGTCCTAGTTGGTCGTAATCAATGAGTTGAGGGTAGACAAGTCTTAGCTCATTGGTCTGGCTACTTGGTTCAAAAGATAAGGTACTAATCATGAGAAGGGAATAATCCTTGAATAGCATGGGTAAGTCAGTGAGAGGGTCCTCAAAAGGATAAGTGATCAATACCAAAACCGAGGGGGATGCTTTGATTGTTTTAACCAAGGCACCTTTTCCAAGTATGGTTATTTTTAGAGGGGTACACCCAAGGCCAAGATTCCTTATATGCTTCTTAGGAATGATAGGTTCTAGAAGACCATTGTCATTATGTCCGAGTTTCTTGTTTTTATTGTAGCCCCACCCTTGCACTATCTATAGTCCTTTTCTATTATCATCCATAGGAAGATCAGGCGCGGTCCTTTCATCTTGATATATTAAACTAGATATGTCCTTTTCATCTACCACTTTCTGACTTAGGTCCCCCAAACATCTGAATCTAGAGGGGTCTACTTTGAAAGTTTGGGCTGAAGTATCAATTGGTTGAGGTTTTCCATGAGATCGAGGAGATTGAGGTAACTCTCCTATTACAAAGGCACTCTTTTTTCATTTTGTAATCCCCACACCCATTGTCTTGGATAATGACTTTGATATTAGAGATGTCAAGAATGGTGGGTTTCTTTGTCTCAGAAGTGGAGGAAAGGGTAGACGGGTCTACATATGGAATCATGGGGCTTCATCATTCTTTGGGACTTGAGGGATTTTGTAGTACTTTACTTCCACATTCTTGCAATAATAAAATGGCTCAGGATCACCGTGGATTGTGACCTCTTGACCTTGATAAGGAAACTTGACACATTGATGGAAGGTAGAGGCAACAAATTGCATCCCATGAATCCATGGGTGCCCTAGGAGAATATTATAAGGTAATTCAAGATCAAGGACTTGGCATGTGGTTTCCATGATAGCTGGCCCTACTTGAATAGGGAGTTGAATAGTGCCTTGAGACACTCGTTCCTGATCATCGTATGCTTTAATTGTGATACCTTTACCTTTTTCAATATCTTCAGAGAATCCCATACCTTTTATTAGCTTGAGAGTACAAATGTTCAATCGTACACCTCTATCCACCAAGACTCTTTTAACTTTATTCCTATGGACCAAGACCTCGAGATGGAGTGCCCGATTATGAGATGGTTGCATTGGGATGTCCTGGTCAGAAAATGTTAGGAGATGTGGTGTGGTAATGTGTCTAACCATAGCTTGGAACTGGTCTGTGTCAAGATCCATTGGGAAAAAAGACGTGGCCAATGATTCTTCTAGGATTTTCCTATGTGCAAGCAATATTTTCAGCAACTCCATGATGGAGATTTGGGTGGGGGTTCTTTTCAGTTGGTCCAAGACATTATAGCCATCAAGAATTGACTTTGAACTGGTAGCAGATGCTTTGGGTGCTTGGGATGGTCCTGGAATGGTAAATTTTCCCCCATGTGTGGTGACTCCACTGTCGACTTGGAATCCCTTGATATTGACAACAATAACCCATTCATCTAAGGGTGTAACAACATCCAAGGATTCAACCACATGGTCATAAACATGGTTCACATTATTATAATTTGTCTTACCACTATTGTTCCCTTTTTTGTGATCTAGCATCAGATTCATGTATATCTTAGATCTTGATTTCTGGTAGGTTGTTCAACATTTATGGTTTTGTCATTGATAAGGTCTTGGATCAAATTTTTCAATCTCACGCAACTGGTTGTTGTGTGTCCCTTTATCTTGTGAAAATCACAAAGTTGTTTTTCGTCATACCATGGTGGTTTGACTTGAGGTTCTTGATAATTGTCATAGATGGGGATCTTGATGAGATTTTCCTGGACTAGTCGTTGCATGACAGACTCAATTGGTTCCCCGAGTGGTGTGTATTTCTGTTTAGGGGGATACTTCCTTGGGGGTGGTCCCCCTTGGTTATTCAAGTTATTAACCGCCTGATTGTTTGGTTGTTGTGATACGGTGTTGGCTTGTGTGTTGTTTTGGTTGTTGACATGTGGTTGTTGATATGACTATGTATTTTTCCTTGGGGCACTGATCACAACTTTGGCGACAACAACACCATCATTAGTGATATTCTTGTTCTTCGCCCATGTGCAAGATTTATCGTTGTAACTGGTTGATGGGTGGTTGTCTTGATAAGTGGGTGTCCCCCCTTGTGTGATAAGGGCCCGATCGATGTTGAGCACCTTGGGGATCAACTGGTCATATGTGGTGATGCATTGCATTTTTAGATGGAAGGACAAAGTTCCTTCAAGATTATCAATGATAGTGTCGATTTGTTGTTCTTTTGGCATGGTCCATTTGCTCCTGTTGGCCTTGGATTTCCATCGTTGTAAGAAGAATGCAAATGTTTCCCCCTTAGCTTGTTTGAGAGTAGGTATTTCTTCTAGACTTACGTCCATGCCTATGTTGAATGCGTAGTTCTGTACAAATGCGTGCATAATTTCTTGGAACTTTTTTATTCCAGGGGGAAGACGGGAGAACCATTCCATCGCTGGGCCAAACAAACTTTGAGGGAATCGTCGCATTAATAAGTGTCATCATATGCAATTTCCATATAATGTACATGGAATTCCCTAATGTGATCTTCAATGTTACCAGTCCCATGATATTTTTCAAATTTAGGTATCTCCAACCCCTTTGGGAATGTGACCATTACAAGGCTCCTGTCAAACGGATACAGGCACAAATTCTTTGGTGTTTTTATTTCTTCCTCGATTGGAGGTGTAGCACTTGTTATGAAATAAATTTGATTTGTGCAGACACATCCTCTTGTGGATCAGGTGGTGGGATGAAAGTGTTTTGAGGTGGTGTGACCGTTGGAGTGATGGGTGGATTTTTTTGTGTGTTTGTGGGAGGTGGTTGCAAGTTTTGCTATGCGATTAATGCTTATTGATATGCCTAAAATTGTTGTTGGTCTTGCTGTTGTTGTGCCAACAATGCTTGTTGGGCCAACAATGCTTGTTGGGCTAGTAGCTGAGTTGTTTCTTGTTGTCCTTGGTATTGCTGCAAAGCTTGCTAATAGGCTTCTATTGAGCCGCTTGTTGTTGTGCCTAATATTGTGCTTGCGCTTGAGCTTGTTGGGCCTGATATTGAGCTTGTGTCTGAGCTTGAGCTTGTTGGGCGGCTTGTGCAACATGTGCAGCTTGTGCAACTTATTATTGTAACAAAGCTTGAGCTTGCCCTTGAGCAGCTTGTTGCGCTTGTTGTGCAACTTGTTGTGTACCTTGTATACCTTATTGATTTTGAAATTATTGAAGTTCCCTTTGATAGGATTGTTGAGTAGCTTGCAATGTGATACTGTATTGGTTTTCCATGTTTGGTTTTGGTGGTGGTGGTGGAGGATTTGGAATAGTGTGAGATGTTGTGACAAGAGTTTATTGAGGTGGTTGTTGAGGGCTTGTTGGATTGATGATAAGAGGTTGTGTGGTGGATGGTGTAGTTGATATGATAGGTCCTTGGGATACCACATTTATAGATGGTGTCACGATAGATTGTGTCATTGGGATTGGTGCCACATGGTGTTGCAATATCGGTGGCATGATTAGAGTATTTGGTATGTTGATTTGATTTATGATTGGAGGATTGATTTGATTGAATTGATTGAAGATTGGTAAAGGGGGTTTCCCCAAACCGAGAATTGGTGTGGATGTCAATGGTAGAGGGGGAAATTGTGTGAAGATAGGTGGTGTGTTTCCTTGAGAAAGTGATGATGATGAGGGATCAAATATTCCCCCTTGTTTGTGCGGTCATGGGAAGAGAGCCTTGTGTGTTAAGGGAATATGCCAATGTTGCAGAGAAAGTGTATGGATTGTTGGTGTCATGAAAGACAAGCATAACGTATGGGTGTTTCAGATCTTGAGGGACATATTGACCCAAGATGGTGTTTGCATCCAAGTCTTGGTTGTTTACAAGGGTATGTGTTTGAAGAGCATGAAGCAATGAACTCCCCTTGGTAACCATGGGTTGACTTGGTGCATGAGATGATGTTGGTTGTGGGATGGATTGAATGATGCTTTGGAAGGAAGGTGTGAGTGACACCGGTGGCATAATTCCAAGAGGTTTCTCCACAATATTTCTTAAATCATAATCAAAAGGGAGTTTATTCCCTTCTTTTTCTAATTCTAGCATGTATTGTGAAGGATTAAGTCTCATTATGCCATTGACAATTTTGTGAATTTTGGGATTTTGGACCATTTCTATGATTTCGTCTTGAGTCATCCCTAGGAAATTATTGGTGATGTCCTCCACTTGGAAACCTCCCTCTTGAGGATCTTGTGGAAGTTGAGGAAGGTTGAGTGGAGGATTTCTAGACTCGATGGGATTGATTTCAGGAGTGGTTTGACTCAAGTCACTTGAAGTAGTTGTTTATTTGTTGGTTTCCTTGTTTTTCTTGTGTTGAGATCTAGTTTGGAACATAAAATGAGGATCAATTTTCAGGAATGTGGGAGGTGAACCTCTAACTCCTTAGATTGATCTAAACTTTAGGCACAAAAAAGAAAATCTAGGATATTAAGGATCAAAGGGTGGTGATGAGATAAATGAAAGATGGATGATGTGAATGATTGAACTCTTAAGAAATCTTGAAGGAGAAACTAGACTTTGGGACTTTTAGATTTTTAATTTTGGATTTGATTTGGTTTGATTTGGTTTGGATTTGATTTTGATTTTGATTTGATTTGGTTTGATTTGGTTTGGATTTGATTTTGATTTTGATTTGATTTTGATTTTAATTTGACTTTGATTTGATTTTGATTTTGGATAATGAACTCATAAACCCCAAGATGTTGGATGTTATCAAGGGATAAAATTGTTCACAAGGATTGATAATTTAACTAAATGTATGAAGAAGGATTCATCTACACACACCTAGTCAAACAAGATGATTTTGATTTGATTTAAAGGATTTTCCAAAAGTCTAGCATAGAGGATTTTTTCAAGATTTCGAAGAGTTGTTTGTGAGACGATTTTGATTTGATGTTCGAGGATGGGTGAAAGTGTTGATTTTGATCCTAAGTGAACCTAAAGATACTTTTTCTTACAACACCTTGGTATTGAAGAACATGCTATACTTACTATGTGAGAAACTCAAACCTTTGGAAAAGACTTGGATTTTGGCAATAATAAAATGAGTACAAGTTGGGATTGTCTTTTGATGAACGTTTGTAAAATTTATAGACCAATATTTCCCTAACTTCATAAAGCATGGACCGATGTTTCTTGAGAGCTTTTGGACTAAGACCTTTGGACTTTGGTTTTCGGATTTTGATCTTTCGGGAAATCATTTGAGAAATCACATGTATGGGGTTCAATTATTTCTTATCTTTGCTTAATGAGTCCTTTTTATCACAAACACTTTTCTTGCTTAGTTTTTCAAACTAGATGTCTAATGTCCCAATATCCTTTCATCCCACAAAGTCCATTATGTGGAAATCAAGAAAATCAAGGAAATAGTTCCCTAATGTTGACTTTAGTAAGAGAAAATTGAGATATAAATCCAAATGCTTAGAAGCCTCTAAGGATGAAATCCCTAGGGACAAGCAGTAACACTTGGATTTTTCAAAGGTATTTGCTCCTCCTAAAGGGTTTGAAATTCTAATGATTTGGTTGAATGTTTGTTTTCCAATGTTTTAGATCCAAACAAAGTGTTTTGATTTCAAAATGATGCACAACCCTAGGATAGAAAGAGACAATATTTGTTGAATTCCCACTTGGATAAATCCAACTACACCTATTCTTAGTGAATGATTAGAAGCTTGACCACACTGGCTCCCCTCCATGTCACACACTTCTCAGGTCAACCAAGTTTCAGTTCTCATGTATCTCCCATGATGAACTTCTCATCTCTACTAAAAACCACAAAAATGTGGGACGACTTCAGAACGACCGTTCTTGCACCAACAAATAGTAAGGATTTTGGCCTCTATAAAAATTGGTTCTTAGTCGAGGTAATCAGGGACATGGCACCTTGCAAGCATCCAACAAGCCAGTAAAGGCTTTAATCAATCCTACTTAGGGCTTTTATACTTTTTATGGTAGTACCCTGTTCTGAAAGACACTATACGACTAAGGCCTACATACCATTAGGACTTGAAAGTTTAGTATTATCCTTTTATATATCGGACCAAGTGAAAAAATAGTTGGAGTCACCTTCAAATTGGTCTTAGGCAAGCCCCTCTAAAGGTGAACAATAACGAGCAAGCATATCCGTAGTTTGATCAATCTTTGTTTTCATGAACAAAGAGAGAACACACGTGATATACTTATCTCACACTAGCAAGATTTGTTCAATTTTAAAATCCCAAATTGAAGTGTGGAGGTAATCTTTTAGACAACCTAATATCATAAAAAATACTTGATTCTCAAGATTGTCGTGAAGCGCAAGAGAAGTGCATACGCCTTTTAAATGATATTAGTTTGTAAATAATATTACAAAGTAAAGAAGACACGTGTTCATTTTAGACCTCAAAAGCAGTAATGGATTCTTTTTATAGCACCGATGTTTGAAGTTGCTTGTTCAATTATTAAAATCCAAAACCAACTCTAGTAAGATCCTAATGTTCTTTTTAACCCTTTGATTGTTCTTTTTAAAACCCAAACGATATTTATTTGAGTCCTAAAACTGAAGATAACAATATCCTTAAAAAATGGGATTATAAATGTTCCCAAATTGTTTAAAAACACTTGTTAAAATCATGAGATAATGTCATAAGGAATATTCTCCTTGTTTCCTCCTTCCCTTCTTGAAAACCTCAACCTACAAAAGTTGATTAGCCTACAGAAAAAAAAGCCCCAAGAGAGGTTAAAAGTCAAAGGTGATCAATATAAAAATCACATATTAAAATAAAATTGAAAAGTGACCTTTTACCCAACTCCAGCATCGCAATCCATGGAGGTGCCACTATTTGGAGAAGTCAGCGTCGCTCTATGGAGAAATAGAGACTGCGATTGTGTCGCTATTTTCTCCCAGTGTCACACTTTGGAGTTTGATTGGTCTGGCCCTATGGTAAATTATTGCAGCATTGCCTTTTGGAGTAGAGGTAGCATCACTATATAGCGACGTTGGACTAGTAGTATCGTTCTTTGAGCTTCTCAGCATCACTGTTTCCTGAAAGCACATAAATTTGAAAAAAAAATAGTGGAATTTGACCAAAAAATGTGTTAATTTTGAAAGGTGTGCCCTCCTTCTAGCACCAAAATGTGAATTATTGGTCTAGACCTGCTCCAACATGATCAAACAATCCAATGTTAGTCAATAAACAAATCTAAAACAAACATTCCCCATGCAATTCATTGAAATACAATGAACAAGAAACAAAGCAAAGTTAACCAAATGAGAGCTAAGAAATCTTATTCAAAACATTCAAACCAACATCCCATGGGGGAACTGGTGCTACTTTGATGTGTAAAGTAGCCCTTTCCCAATTCCTTGATGAACTTGATGAAGATTGTGTGCTCCTTGATGAAAATTGTTGATAACCTTGCTAAGATTGATGAAAACTATGAAAACTTGGATAAAAATGGATGAACTTTGCTTCAAATCTGTAGATAGTAATCTTGCATAAAGTTGTGGATCCCAAATCAATAGAGAAGTCCTCTATTTATAGGAAAGAAGGATGGAGAAATGAGAAATATGAAGAATGTGGGATTAAAGATAGACCAATGGCATTGTGCCACTTGTTAGCATGCTATTGTAGAGAGGTGGAGCACATTTTGAACAATGTGCAAGTTAATGCATATAGGTGGAGTTTGAATTTGAAGACATGACTTGCACAAGAGAGGATGTAAGAAGAGTAAATGCCAAGTTGGCTCAAGCAAAAGGACATGTAAGAGACTTAAATGCCTTGTTGGAGGACAAGTCCTTTTGGGAGGGAGATTTCAAATTGGAGGAATATTGCAAAGAGATGCCATTTTTGAATGGAAAAAGAAGAATTAATAAATCAAATAAATTCATTTATATGTGCAAGTTGCAAAAGCTAGAGGATTTGAAGATTAGAATTAGGAGTTAATTAGGATTTAATTAACTTAGGTGAAATTTAGTTGATATGACATTTGATTTAGATTTTTGGATTTATTTAAATCAAAGTGAGAGGAATATTGAATATTAGTAATTTAATCAAATAAAGTTTGATTTATTCAATTAAATGAAGAACATTAGATATAATCAAATAAAGATGATTTATTTAATTATAAGAGATGAGATTAGGATTAATTAAATAAAATGATTTATTTAATTTAAAGAGGAACATTAGCATTAATTAAATAAAATAATTTATTTAATTAAAAGAAGATGATGACATTTAATCAAATACAATTGATTTAATTAAAAGAGGAATCTTGATGAATTAACTAAATAAGGATTATTCAATTAATTGGTTAGTAAAGAAGCGATTCAGAAAGAATTGATGTTAGTGAATTAGGATCAAGTGCATGATATTAATCAAGATAATTTACGTGTCTACAATTGGAAATGCAATGAGAAAGGCATGGGAGATGAGAAAAATTTCCCCCAAGTATAATGGTCCACATAGATAAATGCTCTTACACATGACACTTGTTTTCTAGGTTTTCATCATTATACTTATCCAAAGTGCCATATAAATGGTTTTCACTATTGGAAAAAAAATTTCTCTTTACTTTTTACTTATTATTATTTTTTATATAGCCTTGATGTTCTAGATGACCCTTAATTATTCTGAATCCTTTGATGGCATTGATGTAGATGTTGGTGTCATGATATTCCAGTAATGATCTTTATGGAGTAGTTGTCTTGTTAGGATCATAGCACTTGCATACAACTGATCGATGTCATTGTGATCCTCTCTGACACTAGGTTTTTCCTTATCAAAATACACACATTGTGATAGAGTTCCATGTGAGTCCTTATGATAAAGAGTTGCTACCAAGATGCGACGAATTTGTGAAGTAGGATTTTTAGACTTTAGCCGAGATGTAGGATTATGATGGATGATGGTAGGTGTGGATGGACTATTTGGCATTTTGGATGTAGCAATTTTTATTTTCCAAACTTGGGATGGTGGATGATGGAGTTTGGAATTTTGATTGGGATAGTGTTTGAAACCAACACTTTTATATGCCTTGTGTGATGACCATTTTGAAGGAGTGGAAATTTGTTACATGTGGGAGACCTCTTTTACTGTGGCTCCACATTTTGATTGGATATTGGAATTGAAATTTTTTCTTTACTTGATCCATTTTTCTTTGGGATCCATTTTAACTTTATTTGTCCACTTGGATTTTTGCATTCAATGGCATTTGATATTTGATTTTGGACTTTAGACTTGTAAGAATATTTTTTTTGTTGGTTCCAATTGATGGGTTTAATTATCATGGAATGATGGTTTATGATTTGGATGGAAGGAGTGTTGGAAGCAACCTTATGACAAGGAATACTCATGGCCCCAATTTTGATGTTTGTATTAGATAAACTCTCCCCTAATATCATGGAGTTATCACTAACACCATTTGATTTGTTGATTGAAGAATAGCCAAGACCTTGACATCTAGGATTTTCATGAAACTATATTGGTTCTAGAATTCATTGCTCATGTAGGGCCCCTAGTCCTCTTCCTTGATACTGCATGCTCTAAAATATTCTATTTGTGATGGTTTAAATAGTTTTTATTTTGAAAGCAAGATGTGAACCCATCATTGTGTATGTGGATTTTTTTTCTTGGAATCTTCTTCTCTACAAGAAAGCTTGATTTGATAAAAGTGGATGATCCTAGTTGATAGGATATTTTGGATTTATCATTCATCATGCTTGTTTCTTCTTGATCATTTGGGATGTCAATTTGATCCACGGTAGCTTTTGTATCTTCTTTGGCTTTGAAAAGGTGAAAAATTGTGGTCTCTCTTTCACCTTTAGGGTTTTGGACCTAAAAGGAGAGGAAATTCGCACGCTCTTCTCTCAAGAACAAACCCTTGAGATTTCAATGCAAAGGAGATTGAAATCTTGCAAAGGGATTGTCTTAAAGGATGAATTATATCTAATGAGGGGTTCACCACCAAGTTTAGACTTGGAAAAGAAAATGCAATGCAAGTTGTAAGATAAAACCCTAATTGAATGCAAACTAACCCTAAATGACCTAGAATGATGAACAAAATATAACAAAAAGTTATGAAATAGAAAGTGTGCACCTAGAAGAATAAACAAGGAAGAATGGAGGTCTGGAATTATAGAAAATATGTTGTTAATGATGACTGGGACTCATTTGCCAAGCTGGGAGAATTAGTCCAGTTTCTGGAAAAATGTGGAGATACAAGTTTCAGCCAAAGGGGTATCCAGATTTGTGAAAATCTCTATTAGGCCTGTATAGTGGGACTCATTCGCCACTTGTGACGAATTAGTGCACTTCCAGCAGTGATCCCACAATAATGGGTTACAATTTTTGGCCAAACTTGACATTAAAATCAATATTTTTCACTAGACATTCACTTTCTTACACCTATAGCAGCTAAACCATTAAGGTTTTGAAGATGAATCAAACTAGTTATTTGTTAGATATTTTGGGTAGATTCTAATTATATTTTAAAAAAAAAAAAAAAAAATAAATTGTTAATCATTTTATGTAATTTTTAATAACTTATTTTTTCTACTAATCAACATTTTTAAAAAGTGATGTTCACTTCGGCACATAACTTTTTTTATAGATAGGATACAATTATGATTTTTAAAATGCAATTTTTTCACACCAATATCTAGGGGATGGATATTTTTTCATAATTTTTTGTTACATATTTTTTTTTAATTAATTTTCCAAGTCAGCATAATTATAATTTGGACAGAGGTGTACTTCGACACGCATAACTTTTTTTGTATTCATTTGAATTAACTTATTCTTTTTTTGTTGGAATAAGGACATCAATACCTAGGGCATATGTATTTTTTAGAATTTTTTCTTTATTTTTCTATTTTTTCGTATGTGTGAAATAAAGAACTTGATGTTCATTGAAAATCCTACATTCACAAGAAATAAAAAATAAATATAATAATCAAATTAAACATATTTAAAATTATACTTTTTAGGAAGCTTATAATAAGGGCTATAGGCTTACAAAGCATAAATTTTAAATGAATTCATTTGATCACCCAAAAGGTAAATCAAAAGTGGTTTTTTATCAGCATTTTGATAGGTGTAGAGGAGACTCAATTATAGGTATGGTTTAAATCTAACAAGGTTCTATCCAAGGGGGTTTGATCTAAGGGGGTTTGATCAATCCCTCTTTAATTAAAATAATTTAAATGGAACCTTTAAAGTCATAAATCATTGTATTTTCTAAAAATATGTGATTTCAGGAAAAAATCAAGATGTCCCAAAAGTGTAACCCATTATTGTGGCAAGACGAGCTTTTTGGAAGTTTGGGACTGATTCTCCTCTCAATTTGCTCTGCTTTTTTGACTAGTTTTCAGATCTGAAGTAAATTGTCCCCTTTAGACCTTCTCAAAACTTCTCCAAGGCTTGATGACAACTTTAGGGATTTGAATTTTTTTCTCCAACTTTGCTTCTTGAAAAATATGTAGCCTATCTCTACAAATCACACACAAGAAGAAGGGAAAATGTTGTGGGAATAGGGGTTTTCCTTGGTCAAACCCCTTGTTGGAAATTAATCCTTGAAATGAAAGAAAATATGAATGATGAATGATGAATGAACAAATAAAAATGTTGCAACTCACCAAACCCTAGCAATTAGGTGCTACAAATATGCTTGAAATGGTTGCAATGGATGTGGTTCTTGACTCTTGCTTGAATGATGTTGATCTTTCTTGAAACACTTGCTTTGATCATGAACTCTACATCACAATTGTTAGCACGATAACAAACATGGAGAATGCAATCTTTGACATGATGATTGGCACTTGAATTTTGCTCTAAGATGCTTGATAATCTACCCTTGAATTTCTTTGAATGCTCTTGTGAAATCTTGAATGCTAGGTGTTGAATATGAGTGAAAGAATATTTATACTCAATTATGCAAGAATTATCGAAATTACAACACTAAAGCCAACATCAGATCTAGGAGAATAAAATCCCATTAGAAATTTGATTTAAATTTGAATTTTTGTCACACGAGACTCATTCGCCCAAGGTGGCGAATGAGTCCCACTAGATAATGTATGGGACCAAAAATGAAAAGTGCTTAGAAATGTGTGAAACCTGCATTGGGGCCAAAAAGACCTAGGTGGAACTCATTTTCCCAAGGTGGAAAATGAGTCCCATACACTAAATTTGGGCCACACAAGCTAGGAACACCTGAATTATGATTGGTCAATGATTGGTGTCAGGATTATCCTCTAAAAGATGCAATAAACGAGGCTTGTGGTTGCAAAATAGGGCTAATGAAAGCATTAGAAAGCTCAATTATTAATGAAAATTCTAGAGAAATGTGAAAGTGTGCTACAACACTTTACAACACTCGAAATAAGGCAAGATTAGGTTGATTATGATTAAAATTATGTTTATTATGCTTGGTTAATTGATAAAACCCTAGAAAAGTGTGAAAATGTGTTACAACACTTCACAACACTTTAGCAAGGCACCATTAAATTCCATTAGTTCACAAGGGCTCAATACCTAATGTGAATGTGTTATCCACATTGCAACACTAAATCAAGGAAAAATTAAACCAATATGCACAAGGAGGACCCAAACGAGTGTGAAAATTTCAAAGGATCCATTTTACTACACTATATTTAGCCCCCACTTTAGTGAGAGGATGAACTTGCTTCAAACTCACACTAAAGTAGACAAACATGCACCAAGAGGGGTTCCCATGAACCAATGCTAGCAAGATGAGATGACAATGATCAAGAGAGGTGATCAAGCCCCCAGGATCAAGATCCCATGACAAACCAACGTAAGCACAAAGGAACACACATGAGAATGATACAATGAACAACGACAAAGCAAAATCATACATTGCCAAAGATGAAAAAGGGAAAAGGTGAAATAAAAGAATAAGATCAAGCTTTGATCATTTTTCCATCATGATGTGGATCAGATCTAGGTTGTTTGTTCAAAAAATGCATACTCAATCTGAGGCAACAAAACTCCTAGTTGTTCATTGGGTGAGAAGTCCTAAAAGGTGAGAAACATACATTCATGGTTGGTATGCACCCACACACACACACAAGTGGCTATGGGGAAAGTCATGCCTCAGATTGGGATTCCCACTCAAACCATACCAAAGTTATACCTCCTGATAAATTTAATAAGGTGCCACACAAAAATGATTTTTGAGCTTCATGAGGCAAGCAAAACTTCGTATGCTTGGAGCTCATGAAAAAACATGATGACACTATAGGCATGCAAGTTGTGTTATGCAAGGTGGCCATATATCAAAAAATGAAAAATGCAAAATAGGAAATGTTCAAAGGAGTCTTTCTTAGTTCATGTAAGGTATTTAACTTAGGGAACATTGTGCCTAATGTCTCCAAGAAAGGACCAATTAGAGAATAGAGAATTCACAACTTAGGGGATGCAATGCATCACATCAAACCACTAAGAGGAATGCCATATGCTAAGAGAGATCACACTCCTGAAGGAAATTACACCCCATGTCATCCACATCATATGAAGTAAGAAGGCTGCACTAAGAACCATGAAAGAGAAAAATATAAAAGAATAATGCCAGTGTACATGCCCCCACTTTAAAGAAATTGCTAAACACCATACTGTGAGCAATTACTTTAAAGTAGCAAATGAAAAATGCAAACAAGAAAAGAAGACATGAGAGCTAACTTGGAAATCCTTATGCCAAGTCATATGTTTTCGAGTAAAGTTGTGTCATGTAAGAGAAAAAGAAAAGAGAGGGGTTGCCCCCAAAAATGAAAACACCAAAAACATAATGGATCTATGGATTTGGGGTCAATATGTTCTTTGCTACATTTTTTTTAGAGAGCTTGGAACTGTCATCATCCTCCAAATACACATAAAACTAGAAGAATGACACAAAGAGAGCGAAAACAAAGAATTTTTTTTTGGGTCAACATGGAAGAGACTGAATTTATCAATGCCTTGTGTCATCCCCAAAAGGAAAACACAAGACAAATGAAAATGAAGCTGTAAAGGAAAAAATGAAAAAGAAATCCTTTTGGGTCAACATGGAAGAGACATAGGGTGTCTCGACGCCTTGCGTCATACCCAAAAGGAAAACACAAGACAAATGAAAAAGAGATAAAAAGCACAAAGTAAGAGATTTACAACTAGAGAAGAATGAAGGTACAAATAGAGGAATGTCACAAAGAGAGAGAGAACATCAAACAAAATGTTATGGGGGATCACATTACGCACACACAATCACACAAAAGAAAATGAAAAATAAAAGATGAAAAACACTAGTAAGGAAAATGTGAGTCAACCTATGAGCAAGTCATCCGCCTCCCAATCATGTTATGTGTATACCAAAGGTAGGAAACTAGCCAAAATGACAAGAGAAAGTTCTGAACTAGGAGAAGCACCAGGTTCAACACTCTTTATAGGAGATTTGTCATTTAAGCTCATGGAAGGGGAAAACAATGTATTCAGTTCATTATGCACCTCTTCATCAATTTTAGCAATCTCGTCATCATCATCTAAGTTGATCACAACAGGAGGTCGAAGGATAATTTACATGGAAGAGTTAAACTCTTGTTGTGGAGGTTGCATTGAATTTTATTGTTTCAGGGTAGAGTCATCATGCATTGCTTCAGTCAAGTTTGGATTTTTATTTTCTTTGTTTAATTCTTCATGTAACTTACGAGCAAGGGTATAGAGTCTATTCCTACACTCTCTAGTACCTCTATTTATTTTGGTTTTGTTTTCAAGTTTCATTTGTGTAGGAGTGGGTTGATCAATCTTAGGTTTCTCTTCTTCCCTAAGGGGAGGAACAAAAGTAACCACAAGAGGTTTTTCAACCACTTTCTCTTTGACTTTGTAAACTTGTTTTATTCTAGGAGGTGTGATGGGGTTGGTTTCACCGTCTCTTGGTCATTTGTAAGATGTAGGTGAAGGTTTTTTCTTAGGTTGGTCTTGGTTGTTTAGGTTTCTTTAGGTTCAAGCATGGTTTCGTCAAGGATGGTAGGTTGAGATGTTGATGGGGACATGTTTCGGAGAGGCAATTCGGCAATTTTCTTTGCTTTGAATTTTTGGTAAGATATGAAAAAGAAGTCCTCTCATGGATTTATAGGTTCCATGGGCTCAAGCCAAAAGGAATCTAAGAAACAGTTTCCTTTGGATGAAAAAGGATTGAATCCACTATGGTGGACAGTGAATATTTCATTGTTAAAGGGAAACTTTAAGCATTTATGCACAATCAAAGGGATGACTTTCATGGAGTGAAGCCATGGGTGGGCTGCTATTGGTCCGACTGTGGGATGATGGAGAATGTTACATCTAATGTTTTTGGTACTATCTGCTATGGTAAGGTGATCGATCCTATCGTAGGGAAAGCAAAACCATTGTGTGTCTTGATCCATGCTTTCAGTTTATCATATTCATCTTGACAGAGTTCATGCAAAAGTAAAAATTCCTTGGTGATGATGTTCTCTCCACAAGAAGGATCTATCAATATCCCATTAGTGGGATTATCATAGATACGATCGGCTATGTAAAGAGGACCATCGGGAAAATATTTAAGTATATCCTTAGAGGAAAGTAATTTCAAGAGAATTCTTAGGTCAGCCTTTATGAGGGATGACGTCTATTGCCCCTACCATTTCATCTATAGGATTGGCATTGATAGCATTATTTAGAACATAATCATTGTTTTCATCATTTGTATCAACATTCATCACATCATTCTTTGTAGTTTCACTGGCTTTGATAAATGAAATATTATGTTTTGGCATGGGATTTGTGAAAATTTTCAAGTTTTGGTTTGGAGGGGAAACTGACTTATTTCCTTGATCACTAACACCTCCAATGGATAGACGACCAAAATCAATGAGGTCTTGCACAAGATGTTTAAGACACTTGCAATGTTTTGTATCATGTCCATTTTGTCAGTGATAGTGGCAATAGGAATTTGATTTAAAGTTTGGAGGTAAAGGCTTATTAGGGTTAGACGTTTTAATTGGAGGAAAGGTAATCATTTGTTGGTCTAAAAGTTGGGACATGGTATTATGAAGGGTATCAGGTAGGGGAGTGAATTGTCTTTTTCGATCTCCATAGTTAAAGAGCACTGTGGCTTTAACAACAACAACTTGGTTATTGAAATTTTGATTGGTTTGCTGAGGAGGGTTAAATTGAAGGAACCCTTTATTTTTTTTTCTCAAGGGTTGGGAATTGTTTTGGTTTATGGGCTTAGATTTCTCAATTCGGCTAGAAGTGGACTTTGTATCTCGACTACTAAGTGAATTTTGATCTAATCACGAAGCATGGTACATAGGTGTATGAAGGAGGGGAATTTCATCATGATAAGCTTGTCTTGGATCTTTCTTTGTAAGTTTTCTATGAACATCTTTTAAAGGTGTGGGTCGGGAACCTTGACATTGATTTGGGAATAAAGCTATTGATATCATGAGATAAAATCAGTTATATTTTCTTCTTATTTTTTATTGCATCTCATAAAATTATCCAAGGTTATTTTGGGAGTCATGTGCACTTGGAAATGGTTTACAAATGCCTCAACAAGTTCATTGAATGAACAAATTGAATTTTTCAGTAAAGAAGAGAACCATTCCAAGGTAGTATTTTTCTAGGACCTAGGAAAAGGTTTTCCCAACAGTTTATCATCAAGGAAAAAGTCACTACATAAGGTAGTGTAGGAATTAACATGGTTAGAAGGATCTTCCTTCCCTCCTTATTTCTCAAATCTTGGAACTTCTACACCTTGTGGCATCGGTGTTCATAATATATCCAAGGATAATGGGTTGCTTTTGACATAATATGTAGGTGGACCATTTTGATTTTGGTTGATGGTGGAAATTTTCTTTTGAAGGGATGACATGGTTTGGAAAATTTGAGTTATGAGAGGGTCATTACTTGTGTTATGAGATGGAAGTGAAAGTGGTGGAGTGTATGTGTTCATAGGACAAGTTAATTAAATTCTTATAGGTGGTAATGTAGGAGATATAACTTGCGATGCCACATAGGAACTAGGGATGCTAACAAGAATACCTAGGGAAGGAATCACATTACTAACTTGTTTCATTTTTGTTGTGACTCAAGGATTGGTATAGGTAGGTTTTGAGGCTATTTTTGTGGGAGGAGGAATTTGAGGTCCTCCTTGACTTGTAACATTGCTTGTTGGTAAAGGACAACTAGTGGTTGAGGGAAGATGCTTTCCAAAGATCTCAACTATATTTTTCACAAGGTCAAGGCCATCTTCACTTTCAAGCATGCGGTGGATGTTTTCTATGGTAGGAATTACAACAATTGAAATGTTTTCTAGGCTTATTTGATGTTGTAAGTTTGATAAATCCTCATGAATTTAAATTATGTCTTCTTGTGGGATACTATCCTTCCTTGGTTCAATTTGCATGCTACTTGAAGGCAAAGAATTGCTAAGGGTGTTATCCATGCCTGGTGTACTAATGTCAATACTAGGAGTGGGAGCTCTAGATAACCCAAGATCCACAACGATTGTGCTATCACGGGATGACATGAGTCTCAAACTTCTTCTCACTATGGTATTAGCAATAGGACACCAAACACTCATACAAAGGCTACTAAATGTAGTGTGAATGCAAATGCAATGTAAGCTAAGACCAATGAAATGCTTATAGCTAAAATTCTGGAAACTAAAACAAAAAAGAAGTAGCACACAAAAACTCAAAAATGAAGTTTAAATGCCAAAAAATGCAATACAAAATGTGCAAAGGGACTGATTCACCCAAGGTGGTGAATGAGTCCCAGTGATGATTTTTTTGAAATTTTTTAGAATCTTTGAATTGAATTTTATGCTTTTTATGTTTTTTGATGCAAATCTAAGATGAAAATGTAGAATTTGACTAATTTTTAATGAATTTAAGTGCAATAATGCATGCTAAATGATCTTTTCACTAATGCAAATTTTGAAACCCTAGAATGCAAATTAACCAATGCAAAACCTAATGCAATGCTAATGCAAGCTAAATCTAGGGTGCAAATGCACTCCAAATCAAAATTAAATTCTCTAAATGTAGGTTCACCAACATGAAAAGGTGAAAAATTGTGGTCTCTCTTTGACCTTTAGGGTTTTGGACCTAAAAGGAGAGGAAATTCTCACACTCTTCACTCAAGAACAAATCCTTGAGATTTCAATGCAAAGGAGATTGAAATATTGCAAAGGGATTGTCCTAAAGGATGAATGATATCTAATGAGGGGTTCACCACCAAGTTTAGACTTGAAAAGGACAATGCAATGCAAGTTGTAAGATAAAACCCTAATTGAATGCAAACTAACCCTAAATGACCTAGAAAGATGAACAAAATATAACATAAAGTGTGCACCTAGAAGACTGAAGAAGGTAGAATGGAGGTCTGGAATTCTAAAAAAATTATTGTTAATGTTGACAGGGACTCATTCGCCAAGCTGGGTGAATAAGTGCAATTTCTGGAAAAATGTGCAGATATAGGTTTCAACCAAAAGGGTATCCATATCTATGAAAATATCTATTAGGCCTGTACAGTGGGACTCATTTTCCACTTGTCGTGAATCAATCCACTTCTACTTTTTTGGAAGTTTGGGACTTGATTTTGTTCCTCTCAGTCTGCTCTACTCTTTTTGACTGGTTTCCGGATCTAAAACTGTAAATTTCCACCTATAGACCTTCTCCAAGCTTCTCCAAGGCTTGATGACAACTTTAGGGATTTGGAAACTTTTCTCCAACTTTGCTTCTTAAAAAATTTGCAACCTAGCTCTACAAATCACACACAAGAAGAGGGAAAAATGTTGTGGGATTAGTGAATAGGGGTTTTCCTTGGTGAAACCCGTTGTTGGAAATTAATCCTTGAAATGAAAGCAAATATGAATGAAGAATGATGAATGAAAAAATAACAATGTTGCAACTCACCAAACCCTAGAAATTAGGTGCTGCAAATATGCTTGAAATTGTTGCAATGGTTGTGGTTCTTGACTCTTGCTTGAATGATGTTGATCTTGCTTGAAACACTTGCTTGGATCATAAACTCTACATCACAATTGTTAGCACAAGAACAAACATGAAGAATGTAATCTTTGAGATAATGATTGGCACTTGAATGCTACTCTAAGATGCTTGATAATCTACCCTTGAATGCCTTTGAATGCTCTTGTGAATGCTCAAATGCTCTTGTGAACTCTTGAATGCTACGTGTTGAATATGAGTGAAAGAATCTTGTATTTATACTCAATTATGCAAGAATTCCCAAAATTACAACACTACAAGCCAACATAAGATCTAAGAGAATAAATTCCCATTAGAAATTTTATTTAAATTTGAATTTTTGTTAGATGAGACTCATTCGCCCAAGCTGGTGAATGAGTCCCAATAGACATAATGTATGGGACCAAAAATGAAAAGTTCTTAGAAATGTGTGAAACCTGCATCGGGGTCAAAAAGACCTAGGTGGGACTCATTCGCCCAAGGTGGTGAATGTGTCCCAGACACTAAATATAGGCCACACAAGTTAGGAATGTTTGAATTATGATTGGTCAATGATGGGTTTCAGGATTATCCTTGAAAAGATGCAATAAATGAGGTTTGTGGTTGCAAAATAGGGCAACTTAAAGCATAATAAAGAAAAATTATAAATGACAAGCCTAGATAAATGTAAAAGTGTGTTACAACACTTTACAACACTCCAAATAAGGAAAGATTGAGGTTGATTATGATTAAAATTATGTTTATTATGTTTGGTTAATTGATAAAACCCTAGAAAAGTGTGAAAGTGTGTTACAACACTTCACAACACTTTATCAAGGCACCATTAAATTCAATTAGTTTACAAGGGCCCAAGACCTAATGTGAATGTGGTATCCACATTGCAACAATAAATCAAGGCAACATTAAGCCAAAATCCACAAGAAGGACCCAAACGAGTGAGAAAATATCATTGAAGGATCCATTTTACTACACTACAGACTTGATCAATAGTAGCTTCTTTATGTTCTTCTTTGATGTTATCCATATCATTTATTTGATTATATATGTGTCTAAAGGAGGCAAGTGTCTCATTTTGGGAAATGGAGCTGTTTGGAGTTTGTACAGGACCAACTTCAAATGTTTGATCATGGATGGTATAAAGGTCATTGAGAGGATCATTTTTGGATTTCTTATTCAATGGTAGGATTTTGATCAAGGATAGGTTTATCTTGGATGACATGATTAGGAATTGGATCTTGATTAGAGATTGGATTAACTTGGATATCATGAGCATCTATAGGTGATTTTTGGGTACATTGATCTAGATTTGTCATGGAGTTTATTTCATCATGCTTTGGTCTTTTCTTTGGATTTATATCCTAAGGTTTAAGTAGTGGAATGAGATTTTTGGTAATGGTAGGATTTTATTTGATAGACTCAAGATTTTTACATGGAAATAATGGAGTTTCAATATCTAGATGTTTTTTGGTATTGGTAAGCAATGGAGGACATGATGGCACAACAAATGGTTGGATGGTGTAGGATTGGGTCGCTTAACTTTTTTTTCATTTAGGAGTCAAAAAAGTTTCTTTGTTAGTTGGACCCTTGGAGAGAAGTAATTAATGTGATTTTATTGGATGGTATTGTAGGTTGGGATGGAATGAATGGTAATGGATTAGGGGATGATGGATTAGAATAAGATGTGGAGGATTGGAATGGACTAGTGGAAGGTTGGTTTCCCTTGTCAAGGTTAGGATAAGGATGATTAATGGAAATTCATTGGGTATTAATGGTATGCATTATGTTAATTGGTTCTTAATAAGGAGAGTATATGGATGGATGACTCAAGACTGTGGGTGATTGGTATTGACGATTGAGGATGGATTGGTATTCATATTGACTAGGAAGAAGATCAAGGTAAATTGAAGACATGGTCATGATTTCGGATTAGGATGGATAAGAAAAACTTAGTGAGGACCATATAAAACTTGTGACCTTCGGATGACAATGCAAGGTGACAATGCAAAAGGGATATGAGATTATGCTATGTGTTTTTTTTGTGATTTTCAAGGATATAAGGATTCAAAGTGCTAATGTACCTAAGACCAAGATTATGGAATGGTGGGATGATAATGACCCTATGAAAAAGGGATATGATATGCAAGGATGATAAATGCAAAGTGAGATATGAGACTAAGCTATGTTTTTGTGATTTTTTTGGGATAATAATAAGGATATGAGGATGAAAATGATAGTGCACCTAAGATCAAGATTACAGACTAATGGTATGATAATGACCCTATGACCAAAGGATATAGTATGATAATGAAGCTAAAGTGAGACTAAAGGATGTCAAATGATACTAAGGATGTGGACCTTAAGATTTATGATAAAGGATACCAACCAATCTATGTTGATCCAAGATGATATGACATTAAGTATGTTTTTGTGATTTTTTTTTGGATATAAGGATGCAATGCAAACTGATATGACCCCAAGATAATATATGGGAATGGAATGGTATGAATCTATAGACAAAAAACTTGATATGATAAAAATGCAAGAACTCAAGGCAATTCTAGGTCTGAAGATAATTATGATGCAAGGCTTTACCTATACTATGATGGATATACACAAGGACAAGTGATCAAGAGAGGGTATGCTAAATTAGGATATGATGAACTCCTAGAATATTTCCCTACTCAAAGATGATGGTATATTCCTTAACTCAAGGTTGATGAACCTCAAGTGATATGGGTGATTAATAGCCAATGTTGGATTCAAAACCTAAGGAGAGTAACCTAAGTGCAAGCTAAAAGATTTATTTGACCAAATATGGATATGCAAGGACTGAGGACATGACATAATAGAATGATCAAAATATGCAAGGACTAAGGACTGAAGGATCAAAACTGAAAAATGATGCCCCAAGAGATTTAAATGCTAGGCTCATTTTGGACATGTAAGTTTGGTTTGTTCCTCAAAGGGCATTGATAAAAATTTCTCAGCAATATGTCTCAATTGTAGTAGTTCTTCAAGATGTATTTTATGATAGACCTTGAACTACGATGTCTATGTTTGAAAAAGAGGAAAGTGGATCTTCGCTTAGGGATTTAGGTTTTGCAAGAGATCATGCAAGAGTTTGTGTTGTTTGACTTTTTAAGCAATCTTTTGAGATTTGCAAGGTTGAAATGTTATAGATTATAGGTGTGATGTTTGATTGAGATTGAAAATGTTTGTTTTGAACACCCACACAAAACACAACAAATAGAATGTTTTGGATGAATTTGATACAAAATCAAAGTAAAAGTCTGAATGGGGGCCTAGATTAGCCCCAAAAAGATTTCATTAGTCTCAAAAAACTTGAAAACACTCGTAAGCATGCACAATCTAGGCTAGAAAAAGGATACGACTTGTCGAGTTCTTACTCTGATTACTCCATATACTGAGACAAGGCAGACAACTAGAGATATTGATGACACTGGCTCCCCCACCAGGACACGGGCACACCAAATCTCTTACCCTGAAGATCTGGAGATCTTATGAACTGAGGGATTTTCTGTCTCTACCATGAATAGTATAGGGCGGCTTTGGAGGTCCAACCTCCTGTACCAACAAGCAAAAAAGGGTTTTGGAGTCTACAACAAGTGGTTTCTAGTCAGTGTTTCAGGATAATCTGGTGTTTATACATGTGGTGGTTCACTCATTTAAGAGGTCTCCCAGCCCTTAGAAATGGTTTTTAAGCATCTCATGGATACTGAGGGAGACTTTCGTTGATATAGAACATTCATACTAGTTGATTGTTGACTTTCATCACGGCCACAATTATTTGTATAGAGGACTGAAACAAAAGTACCACTTAGGTCGTTCCCTCTTACAAATTGAGAGACAAGACCTCTAAGGGTAAACAACGGCAAGAAAAACACAATGCCTTAGAATCTCCAAGATCACACTAAGTGTAAGGAGAGAGCATTAATGTGTTTTCCTTACACTAGTATGATGTTTATTTTAGCCTCAGAATCAAATGTTTGGTGTGAGAGTGTAGATGCCAAGAGGTGTTTTTAATTCCCAAGATCACACTAGGCATGAGCGAAGAGCATACACACCCCATAACAAAGACACAACCACAAGATAGTAAAGCACTGATTTATTTTAAGTCCCACTTATGATATCAAACAAGCAAGTTCTTTTTAGCCCCAAATGAGTTTGTTGCAATTTTTTTAAAATCTAATGAGTGAATAATGCAAATTGTGGAAAATTTAAAAAACTCATGAATGTAATATGCATATTGTTGTTAATTTCATCCTTATGAGTGAAATATGCAGTTTGTTGTAAATTTTAGACCCAATGAATGTAGAATGTAAAGTTCATTTTATCCTAAAATTTCAAGTTTGTTGTAAATTTTAGACCCAATGAATGTAGAATGCAAAGTTGTTCATTTTATCCTCATAAGTGAAAATTTGTAAAACAAAAGCAAGATAATTTTATGCTAAGCAAAAACAAAAATAGGTCAACAAAATATTTCAAAAGAGACAGTTTAGATTCCCTCCAAGATTGATGCCACACGCTGAAAATAAGAGATTAGTAATACAAAAAATAAAAAACCTTTAATGATAACAACAAACTAAAACATCGATAACTTTCTCAAAACTAAACGAAATTTAAAATTGTAAAACGATATGGAAAGTTGAAAGTCAAACCTTCAAAACCCATAAAGCATTTTGCCAAAATTTTGCATGACAAAATTGTTATAGGCAAAAGAAAATGCAGATTTTAATAGCTAAAATTAAAAAAAAATAGCAAATACTAAAATAACCATAACTTTCTCAAATCTTAACAAAATTTAAAAACGTAAAAAGTTCCAGAAAGCTGAAAGTGAGACCTACAAAAATAAAAAACCTTTTTGTAAGATTTTATGCGCCCATTTTTTTGTGCTCAAAATAATATGACAGATTTTGAATATAAATTCTTGGTTGTATCCTACAAAACTCATTTAAAACACTCAAAATATTAGATTTTTCATGTCAGGTTCACCAAATGTTAGATAGGGGTTAGAATCCAAATCCAAATAGTAAAGATAATAGCAACCACTCTATTAAATCTAAGCTAAAAACCTGAATCCAAAGCAAGCAAGAAAAAAAAACATAGAAAGAAAATAGGAACAAAATTAAAGAAAACTCTCCATGTTGAACTTGAATAAACTTCCTTGCCTCTCAAATCTTCCTCTGCAAGTTGCCCCCAGTTTTCATTTATGCAAGTACCTGCAATTGTAAGCACGAATATTGGATATATGTGGTTAAGCGAAAATGATGGAGATATCTTTCTTTTATAGAAGAGCTATTCAAATGGATGGACAAGATTAAAGCTCTAGAAAGATGCCAAGATCAACGGTGGAGGATGAATGCACCACATAGTGGTAGGGTTAGGGATGGCTAAGGATAGACGGTCAAGATTGAAAGAAGACCAAAGAGAATCAATGGTCAAGATTTGAAATGAGAAATTGGAGGGAAAGTAGTGGAGTAAATTAAATAATATAATTATGTAATTTGGAAGAGCATGTGGGCCATTAAATAATAATAATAATTTAATTCATGGAAGGCATCTTTGACCATATTTTAAATTTGGTAAAGAATATGGAGGAATAAATAATCATTTTAGATTATTTATTTATGGGGAAAGGGGCAAATGAATACTTAATTTAAAAGTTATTATGCAACTATTTAAATTAAATATAGAGGCAAATGAAGAAAGTGGAATTAAATAATTAAGTCAAATTAATTATTTAATAGAGGAAAGGTGGTATGAGGGAGTTAAAGAATTTTAATAATTATTTAACTATATAAGGATGAAAAGGATCAATGAATAGATAAATAATTAGGAATAATTATTTAAATATAACCGAATAATGAAGAGAAAATACTTAAATAAATGATAATTTATTTAATTGATCATAGGAGAATAAAGATCAAGAAATGAATTAATTAAATAATTAAAATTATTTAATTATGCACGAAAGAAGACCAAGACAATGGAAAAATGACGCTCGCAGACCAAGACATTTTTCAGTGTCTACAAGATCATTTTCAACATCCAATGTCAAGAATCTACTAGCACTATAGGCATCATATTGAGTAAGGTTGCATGGTTTCTCTTCTCATATCAATTTTGGGAGGAAACATTTCCTCACATGGAGTTCATGACTTCATAGTTTCTAGGGGGTCACATGACCATCTCTCTTTTCTCTTCTACAAGGAGAAAATTCAATGCACTTTGTGCTATAAGTAGTCCTTGGAGGGTCATCATGAGTCCTTCTATCTTCTTCACTTGTACTTTTCATTTCATTGCATTATTTCTCTTTTTGGAGAGGAATTTTTATTTTTCACTTGGTTTTTCTCCTTTACTCCACTTTATGAGATATTTGTACATGAGTACCTAACATGGCCTAGTAGTCGAAACTCATCATTAGTACATACATTACTCTCTAAGTTTCACCTAAGGGGGGTGAGTGTAAATAGTATCATTTTCTACCTACCTAGCTAATCACCTTTGTAGGATTGATCAATCCATACCTAGCTTAAGTTTACTTAGGATTATTTTACTTTTTGTCTTATTTCATAACATTGAGACATGTGTCCTCATGACTTGAGACACCTATTGACACTTGCTTACCCACTTGTCAAGTGAGCTCACAAGTGGCCCACCTATAGAGAGGTAGATAATAGTTCAATCCTACCTTCCTACCTCCTCATCCTTGTCTATATATGCAAGGCTTGGTCATTGTATCATACACTCTTCATTTTATATTTAATAGACATACTATTGTTTATATTTTATTCACTTGTGGAAGTTGTTTCATGATCTTTGATTTTGACATTATCCAACAAAAACCACATAAATAATTTTGGTAAAAAGGGTTTCAACTAAAATACTTTCAATTAAAATAGTTTTGCCTAAAAATTTGTGTAAATTGAGGCACATTTTAAATTTTCAAAAGGAAAATTTTGTTTTAATAATTCCTAGAAAAAGTGTTTCACCCAAAAATATATGTGCCACATATAGGCCACATGGTTTTAGTAAAGAAAAATTCACTTGAAACTATTTAGGGTGAAACTATTTTTCTCAAAACTATTTAGTTGGCTATCAGTGTGACATAGGTTTGTGCTTTTACCTATGTACAACATGAAAACCTAGGTGCCCAACTTTGGGTAGCATGCAAATGACATATGTCAACATGCATAGACATGTAATTATGGGTGGTCCCCACCCAAAAAGTGGCCTAGATGGAATATTTTCTTGATATGTTTAACCATCTTCAAACATGTGGCCACCTTTATGAATGCAATTACAATTTGTCATAGGTAAATAAACATTAAATATTTTTATCACA
The DNA here is from genome assembly GCA_007258455.2 of Sequoia sempervirens. Lineage (NCBI taxonomy): Eukaryota > Viridiplantae > Streptophyta > Pinopsida > Cupressales > Cupressaceae > Sequoia > Sequoia sempervirens. The sequence goes on from VDFB02075321.1 coordinate 308,083,539, forward strand.
CATGATCCTAAGCATCCAAGTACCCATTCCAAGGATCATGGAGACACATGAAAATGACTTAGGGTTGCAAGGTTAAAATCACCTATCCTATCATATTGAGAGGAATCTAAACTATTATCGTTAATTGAAAATGAAACAATGTTATTTTATTGTTGAGCTGATTTTTGGCTTTGATTGTGTGATATTTTTTACATCAACATTTTAGATCACACTCTATGATCCATCATCAAGATGAATTAGAGAGCTCAATGATAATAATGATTAGTTGTAAACAAAGAAATTCATAAAAAGGTATGAGATGGGGAGGAGGGAGAAGGAGTTGCACACCAACCAAAGCAAAAGAAAGCACTAACCTGACAAGAGAGAAAGAAAATTAAGAAGAAAAACAAATAAAAAATTATAAAATCATAAGAACTAAAAGTTAGAATATATTAGTTATAATATAGATAAGAATAATTCTTATATTATGATATATAATATCTATTATTATTCTAATAAGATTATCTAATAATATAGATAATTTTACTATGATTATTCTAGTAAAGATAATTTTATTATAATATAATTATATATTTGTATTAGTTCTAATATAGATAAGAAAAAAAATTAATAATTTTATTTACTCTTTTTATTTTAAGTTAAATTATAATTATAATTATTCTTATTCTTATTGTTCTTATTAGAATAATAAAATAGAATATAGATAATTTTGGTCTAATATAATTATAGACAATTTAATTCTAATATAATTATAGATAATTTTATTATTAGAAAAAATAGAAATGAAAAATAATAAAAATCTAATTTAGAATAATAATAAATAATAGAGAATAAAATAACAAAATAATAAGAATAAAATAAGAAATAAATAACAACAGAGAATAAATTATTATTTAGAATAAAATAAGTATAATAATAAGAAAACAAAACTAGAGAATAAAATAATTGTTAGAACATTTAATAATTCTTATTAATGATTTAATTCTAACTTAATAATTAAAGAATACATATTAATAATGTTAATAAATAATTAATAATTTTATTTAGAAAAATAATTATTAAATAATGAAGAATAAATACTATTTAGAAAAAAAATTAACAAAAAATTAACAGTTAAGAGTTATTATTAATTAATTAAGAAAAAAATATTAACAATATTAATTTAGAATAAAATTATTAATTATTATTCTTAATGTAGAAAAATAATTCTTATATAATTTTTTATTATCTATAGTTTATTCTAATTTTATTTTTTTTGATAGGTAAGCTTGATAGATTATATTGATTTCTAAAAAAAACTAGTACAGTATTCGAGCCCAATCGGGGCAGCCATTAGATATTCATTACATCCCACAGCACTTCTAACCCAGAATTGCCAAAATTTCAAAAACCCATGGACGCAACCAGACAAAAAGACAACCTATCTTCCTTTATGCAGATATCTAGAAACTATGCTACCCACAAAATATACAGAAACCATACCAAACGATAGCTAAGTTTTAAACACATAGACAAAAACATGGATAACACTGAACCACAAACACTACCCACCACCCACAACCAATTCACCACACGTTCTGCTGAATGAACACTCAAAATTCTCTTTTCCAAGCCGAGTCTACAACTGGGACCAATTAAAATTTCTTTCTCAGGAAATTTTCCCTTGCGACTGCCAAGCACCTATGCTCCATGAGTTCCAAACCATTAACATCCAGTAAGAAAGGAAAATACTTTACCAATGCCTTCCGGTCACTCAGAAGAGCCAAATCGTGAGGGTGGGGAATGCCTTTTCCCAACGAAGTTGCTACCAAAGATCTGTCAAGACCCACTAATGGGTATGTGCAGGATCATCATGGAAAAAACAGGCCCTTAAGTGGCGAAAAATTCAGAAAAATCAAAGTTAGGAAACTTGACGTAAAAATTTGAATAAGTTATCTATATTTTTTTAAAAATATGTAAAAATAAAATTTGTAGCAAATTGAATGTAATTTCTAAACTACTAGGTTTATTAAAAAAAAAATCTATTTGGTGAAAATTTGAAATTTCAATGCACTAGTACTTAAATTTCAAGGAAAAATTAAGAAGTAGGTGTTTGTCGACCACCCTAACCACAATAAAATGATAATATTTTTTTATAATATTTTAGATATTAGAGGACTCATGTCTTGATGTGATGCATATTTTTTTGTAATTTTTTTCAAGTAAATAATTAATTATGAATTTTTTATTACAACTTTTAAAAAATATAAAAACTCGTATGTCGACCACCTTAACTTGGTCAAAACTTCATGAAATTCATTTTTTAATCCCTGCGCATAGAATGTGACACATGTTTTGGATTCAAAAATGTGATACTATTTGAAAGTTGTAGATGTTTTTCAATCAATCTATCAATCAGGACTTTAGTCATAATTCAAATAGAAAATGAATAATAATAATTTATTAAATTCAAAGTAAATCATAATTTATATTGGTGGAAAGCTAAGAATCTCCTTTAAAATCCTTTTCATTTCATCAATTTTGGGTAAAAAAAGAGTCGTCAACCACATACCCATCATAGCACCACTTTTTGGCCCATCATGATCCTACACATACCCCAACATGTCCTTACGAAATAACCTCCTCATTATCACCCTCGAATCCGCTTTGGAAACCCCAATGTCAAGTAAATCAACCAATACACGGGATGATATGTTGGAATCCAACCGGAAACCCTCTGCGTCCTCCATGAAACCTTTCTCAGCAATGCATTTTATTGTTGCAAAGGTTAGATAATTTGGATGCCGAATGATGCGTTGTAGTCGGAGGGACGTAACCTAGCCTTCGAAAGCCATTTGTTGCTTCGAGCTCTTTAACTACACAGGAGTATCCATGTTGGTCGTCTCCAACTCCTTCATCGAAACCAAAAAAATGAACCTACTCATGGCCAAACAAGAACAATGCAGGTGGGAAGTGAATGCTAGACCACCACACCTCTTAGGATACGAAATCACCACCGATTGTAATGAAATCTTGCACAACGTGCTTGGCTTTAAGCATGTTTAGGTTGGAAAATGTCCTGGAAAGGACGATACACACCTCTCTATGTCGGCGGGTAATAATGATAAATACACCGTCTGCAAAGTTCCCCTTAACCTCATGCAAACCATGACGCCAGCTCAGTTGATTACCCCTACCACCTACCACCTAGCCACTCCAAACTGGCTTACAGGGGATGGAGTGGCGCCCACCCAGCCACCCACCTATAGCTTATTCTAAATTAAGAATAAGTTAGAGATAATTTAAAATTAGAAAATAGATTATTTTAATCTAATAACATTACTTTTAATTTATTCTCTATTATTATTATTCTTAGAAAATTAATTTTATACTAATTTTATTCTTATTCTTATTATTAATATAATATTATTGTATTCTCTATTATTATTATTCTTGTTTAATTCTAAGTTGTTATTATTCTTATTACTATTCTTATTTTAATAGGATACAAACAAAATTTAATTTACATATTAAAATAGAAGGATAATTCTAAGATGTTATATATTGATACTTTTATTTATATAAATTATCTTTAATGTTGTAAAAAAATAATGTTAAAAAAGATATTACAATGCCAAGAAACTAAAAAAGTGAAATGAAAAGAAACACAAATTACATTAATAAACTTGAAAATAGACAAAAAGAGGAACAAGGAAACAACACCCAAAAGAAAGAACACCAAGACTCCAAAAAAGACAAGCAAGAAAGACGAACACAAGGAGGGATGAAGAGAACGACTAGGAAAGAAAGAGGTGCAAAATTAGCACGAGGAAGGAGGAAGGTGGGTTCTCAATTTGGATAACAAAGGTTGCCAAGAGAGACTCAACTTCCACCCCTCATCATGATTGAGGTTCAAGGGATGATTATTGATTTTGATGGCTTCTTTGAGCTTTCTTTCAAAAAAATTGTCTTCCTTGTATAAAATTTGTGTTTTCAAGACAAATATGGTGTTTGGTAGAAGATGTTAAAATTCAAGGTATAACTTGTAGCAATATTAACTTAAATATGTGGTTACATGTAATATCCCCTTCTAAATTAATTTCAAATCTGCTACAATGATTTTTCTCAAAAATCCAAAATATGAAATCGGGTAAAATGAAATTGCAACACTAATTGAACGATTTTTTCTTTTTTCTGATTTTTCAAATGAAATGGAACACTTTGCTATAGTAAACATTATTTTGAAATTAATATTCTGCCATTTATAACATCAAACAATACTCACAAATCTGCTGCAATATTTCAATACTCACATTACCAAATAATGTCTAAAACTTCAACAACACCTCTAGATTTTATTTGCAGCATTATAATATTGTTTCTATAGAATTTTTGGTAGCATAATGGCCTATAAAAAGACACTTTCAGATTTGCTAAGGCAGATAAAAAAAATACTCCAAAACTGGAGCTCAAATTCTACAACCCACTTCTAGAAATTGCTAAATGACTGCACCAACATAACACCATTACTAGGAATGAAAGAAACACTATTTAACTATATAAAAGGTAGAAATTACATATCCATTTGTTAGAATTTAGTACATGACATAGTTAATAGTTAAATAAATAAATTAACAAACTATTGTTAATTTAATAAATAAATTTAGTTTTGGTAGTTACTTTCCCGTAGATAGTTTTATATGGGAATAATGGACTTTTAAAGGCAATACAATGTAATTGATTTTTAGGTTGAATGTGATTGACAGTATTTTGATTCGAGAGAAATATTGATTTTTCCTCTCTCATTTCAATATGGTATCAGAGCATGTTTCTTCCTAGACCTCTCTTTGATCTCCTTCCATTTGTTTGTTTTCATCCAAAGTGGTGTTTACAATGGTACTGTAGTGAGGACCATGTGCAAATGCTATTGTTTTCTTCCATTCTTGCATTAGTCAACAGGTGAGCGATGTAGACCATGTGCAAAATCCTTTTGACTCCATCATTCATCTGCATTCCTTCTCTTTCTCTGCATTGTGTTAATTCTTTCCATAGTTTAAAACCTTCATTCTGTTCATTGTTATCATCCTACAATAAAAAAAAAAGGGAAAACTGAATGGGCTACACCCACTTGATTCGACATTACACCTACAACTGCATTCACATGAAAGGCTCTAAATATTTTTCAACATTGAATATATTATGTACATTTTGCAATGATTCAAAAACTATGAAGCACACCATATCTGGCTTATTTTATCCTTTATTGCTAGCCTCCTATACAACAAGAAGATGAACTGATACATTCATGGGCACACAATCGATGGGCGGGAGTGAGACCAGCGTTGGAGACATTCTAATTACTTCCTTTGTGTAAAGTTCCTTCTATTTTTTGGCCTACACACTCTGAGTGTTGCATTTTCTGATATTATGTTGTTGTGGTTTGCTATTGTTGCAACCATATATCTTTTCTGCCATGTTGATGTGGTGGCTACATATTTGTTAGTGCCATACATCATCTGGGTGACTCTTGCTTCAACATTAAATTTATACATATGGATTCAATTTTCCAAGAGTACTCTCTATGATGTCAAGAATCTACTAGGCCAACATTCAAAGAGCTCTTAGTATAATATAGAAGAGACTGTAAGGTATTTTTGTATATAGATATGCCCACAAAGGGAAAGGAGTGGAACAAGTTTCAGAGTTTTTTTGTTTGTTTGAAATTTTTGTCAAAGTTTTTAACAAAGAGGCATGCTGTTATGAGTTTTTCTTTTTATTTCTAAAAAATAAAAGTGTGGGGATTTTTAAGGTATAAATAATATTTTAAGGACACAATTTACTCAACACAGAATGGATAAATTAAGCCTTTATGAAAAGTTTGATGGAAATGATTTTCACAGTTGGCAAATACAAATACAGTTAGTGTTAATTAAAAAAGATCTCTGGGAAATTGTTGATGGTACAATGCCAAAGCCAACATATGCAAATGAACTTAAAAAATAGAAGGTAAAAGATAAGAAAGCATTGGCTATAATTGGTCTCAGTTTATCTAAACCTTATTTACATCATGTAGATTTAAAAAAATCTTCTAAGGATATCCGGGAAACATTAAATACTTTGTTTGGATCAAAAGCTGATAGTGTAGATATAACTAGAAAACAAAAGTTGTATGGTTTGAAAATGGAAGAAGGTGAAGATATAATGTCTCACATCAGTAAATGTCATTCCTTGATCAATCAGTTGGCTGGTATAAATTAAGAAATAAAGGAAAATTATGCTAAAGTTATACTTTTAAATAGTATGCCAAATAGTATGTCTCACAAGGTATTCACTTTAAGTAAAATCAATCCAATTCTAGAAAGTATTATATCCACATTGCTTAATGAAAGAAACAAACATGTTTCAAAAGAAGAAGTTGCATTGACTGCACAAAATAAGGCTAGTACTTCTTACAAAAAATTCAAACATATGGTGAAGTTCAACATGCAAGTAGTACATGTTTCTATTGTAAAAAAATAGGGCATGTAGTACTGAATTGCAAACAGAGAGCTCACAAGATCTTCTTGATGGAAAGTTGTAGGATAATGCTTTGATAATTGAAGGACAAAACCACACTTCAAGTGATGAAGAAAATGTGTACTAATTTCTAGTTTTCCTCTATGTCAGTACTAAGGGGGGGTGTTAGAATTTAGTACATGACATAGTTAATATTTAAAAAAATAAATTAACAAAATATTGTTAATTTAATAAATAAATTTCTAGTTTTGGTAGTTACTTTCCTGTAAATAGTTTTATATGGGAATAATGGCCTTTTAAAGGCAATACAATGTAATTGATTTTTCAGTTGAATGTGATTGACAATATTTTGATTCAAGAGAAATCTTTATTTTTCCTCTCTCATTTCAATACCATTTCTACCATAGAAGCTACAACAAAAATAAGAAATCACCCTCCAAACACTTCACACCAAACCCTTGCACATTACCCCTGCAACACACTAAAAACTAAAGAAAACTACACCATTCAACACAATGGTAATCTCTACATAAGATTACACCATAGTGAACCTCTAACTCTTGTCCTTAGCCCACCTGGAAACCCTCAAAAATCCTATTCTTGAGCCTCCTTCTCCATAGGTCTGACAACCTCTAAAGAACAACAAAAATGCATTAGCAAATACCATGAATTGAATGAATGAAAAATCTAATTTTTTCCCTCAAGTAATCCGCATTCAAAAGCCAAAGTTAGGTGCCAATATTTTATGCCAAAATGAGGGAAATAATTGTGTAACTCCTCTTTCTCAATTTGTTGCCAAAAATTTTCCATTTCTCATAATTATTTCCTTTTTGACAATTATTGCATAAGCAATAATTTTTTGCTTTTCTCTCCATAAAACTCTCCATCTAAACCCACACCCAAGTATGGGTGATAAAAAAAAATATAATATTTATTTTATTTTATTTATCTTGAGAAGCACACTTTTCTCGGTTTGTCCATGAGTCCTGACTTACTATTTTAAGACAACATGACTTACTAAAAATAGAAACTACTATTTTTAGAAAATGGGGACATGGCAAGTCCCCCCTTCCCAAAATTGCTTGTCCTTAAGCAATTTAAAATGTGCATCTCCAAGATCGTGTAACCAAGTTGATCAATCATACCAAACTACATACCAAGCCTTGATCTTGTATGTATGAAGAGTTGCATTCTTTGCCAAAGAGCATTGTGCAAAAATGAGGACTCAAATTTATTTGTTCCAATGCTATGAATCCAAAAAAAAATCTGTTTCATCTAAGCTCTTGTATGTGTAAGTAAATGATGCATACATTCTCATACTCCAACTGAAACAAATCTTCCCACAAAGGTTTAATCAACTTGCCAAATGCACTAGTGAGATATGAGACAAACTTGTAACTTATGAGACCTTTCCCAATGATACCAATATGATTTTTGCTACCTTTAGGACTGTTATAAGTTATAATGCACTCCTCATTATAGAAAAATATTAATTTTGGAAATAGTTACTTCTCTTACCTTCATAGTGCTAAAATATTTAGTACAAGAGTGTGTAACAAAAAACCCATACTTAACCTTAGCGTGTGAAATATTTATTTTGGCTTCATGGACTGATCTACGACGGAAATAGTATAGTAGAGGAGTGTAAAATGACATCATACAACAACAAAATTCATAGCGCAATTCTCCCAAGTTTGAATTCGCAAGAGACAACCCATATGTACTAAAGTTGTTGTTCTTCTTGAGACTATTTGTAAACAAAAACTTATCACCCCATTTCTATGAATCATCACTTTGATTATTTTTCCAAGGAATACCATACATTTTTAGGTACACCCAAGAAATCAACATGTTATAATCCCCAATACATATAAATCCCATCAAATACTCATAGAATCTCCAAATCACACAATATTGCCAATATTATTATGCTTCAAACTGAAAAACTAAAGCCAGAACTTCTGAAGCTGATATGAATTGGGAAAATAACAATGATAAATGATCTACAGGAGCATAAAATTTATCTACAACATTAGCACACTCCCCAAAACACAAAACCCATAAGTCATCACACAACTTCATTTGAAACTTGTAGACAACACACACATACCGCACTATAGGAGAAACTTCCATGATCTTCTCCAAAAAAGTGTTATGATGGGTGGATTAGTGCTCTCTAATATTGTAGACCTTCTTCTAGCATCGCAACAAAGGGATTCTTCCCCTAAACACACCAAATGTATATTTGTTCATAACTTAATTTAATGAGATCGACAAATGCAATTGATGTAACAACTTCCAAAATGACAATCCTGAGTAATAGTCATTAGTATATCTAATTTTGAATTAATGGGAAGCCATGTGAGGTTTGAAAATATATTCACCAAAATCTATACACCTTTGAAATTCTTCAAAATCAAAAACCCATAAATTATTTTCTTCAACAAACTAAATGGTTTGGAGAAGAATTTGAAACCATTTCTTGAAATTTTTCTCTCCATGCTTCCAAACTTCATGGAGCTCCTCCTTTGCAAAACAACCATAACGACTTCGTTTCCTACAACATAACATCTCATAGAGAAGGATGGTAAGAAATATGAAATAAAAAATACATAGTATGATATGATTACCTTCACAAACTTAACCTCAACTTCTTGTGTTCTTCCCATCATTGTTGTATCTTCTTTCTTTATTCAGATTGAAAATATTACACAAGGACCACTGAGATGCATGAAATTGAAATTATTACTACTTCTGTTGAGTTTCTTCCACTATTGTACCTTCACATGTGAATACCCCTTAATGGAGACATCTTGTAACTCCTCATAAACACATCATGTAGCATATGTCAATTCCTTGAATTCTCTCAAATTGAATGGAGACCAACATTTGTGTTAACGAATCCCAAATATCACCCCCTGAACCATCATATCCTTCCATAATTGGATTTAAAACAAAAAGTGCATCTCATGAGTTGTTTACCTTTTCAATCCCTTCCAAAGATTCTTTTGTTGCATCCTCTTCAGAGCCTTGAATGCCAATGTCTAGGTCAAGATATGTGACATCATTCTTCCACATAGTTTCTAACTCTATGAAATGTTGGATTCCTCTATCCAAGGGTATTCTTGGGAACATGTTACTGAAAAATATACTATGCTGATTTGGTAACACTTGAAAATCAAAATAAATATTATAATCCTTACCATAAAATCTGATAGCATGTGTATCCTCCATCACCAAAAATCTTGTTATACATGAAATTTGTCTCTTGCAAGAAGTCTTCAGATATGTGTCTACTCCCATTGTATCCTTAAAAACTCCTCTCAACATAATATTTTCCCTTTTACATGTGTTATTTATTATTCTAAAATGATAATTATGTAGAATTTCACACATGTAATGCAACCATTGCACACACATAACTATTTGAATACTCAAAGAGTAGAATGCATTACATACCCAATGTTTTAGTATTGAGATTTGTAATATCCTTAGTGGTTGTATCAAATTAAAATTGCATTCTCCGTCATGATTTTGTTGCGCTACTTTGATACAATTGTATGTTGAGTATTTTGAACAAGAAAACACTTTTACAAATATGGGATTCATCCCATCAATAATTTCAGCCTTCATTTTCTTTTCAATATATTGTTTTTGTGGCTCTTTGGATAAAGCACCAGGATCCCACACCATCATGGATGATAAATTTTGTGGTTGAGAGGAAGGATCCACCTTCCACTTTGTGCCCTTCATCTTTTCATCAAAGTTAGAATTCCTATCACGATAGAAAAAATATTGTGATGACATAATATGAATATGATGTAAAAAATTCTTGATACTACTTCCACCCTTATTATTCAAACTGTAATTATAGAGGCAATCAAAGTGCTTACCTTCATTTGTTAATTTACAAATTTTTGATAATTTCACAACAATATTGTCACTCTTATATTGAAAGTCATTAGTATAATAAGGTTGAGCTAAAGTATCCATCATGAAATCATTTCCATTCCTATTTAGCATTGACTGCTTCTTTCCCATACTTACATTTTCTTGAAGTGGAAGCTCACTAGAAATCACTAAAATATTTTCTCTAATTAAAAAATATTTACCTTCAACCTCTATGGATTGGAGTTCCTCTGATTGAACTCTTTCTTTCATTTGTTCTTCTTGAAAATCTTCTTTTTCTTTATGATGCATCATCGCCATCTCTTCCATGTCTTGAATTTTTGTCTCATGTTTTTCTATCACTATCTCAATTTCTTCATGCACCACATTATCCATAGTACTTTCATGCATGTTTAAAAAATCATCCTAAGACTTTGTCACCCATTCATCATTCTTCAAAACACTTGTTGCATTAGACTCTCTTGCTATGAAACCTTCTACAACTATCTGCTCCCTTTCAACCTTTTTTTCAAATCTATCAATAAAAATTTGATGAAATTCATCAAAAGAATCTACCAGTATGTGGACTTGGGTGTCCATACCTTGGTACCACCAATCATGAGAAGCCCCTTCAAGGTGCAAGAATGCATATTGAATGGAAACTTTCTCCTCCATGGAATTGGAATAGTAATAGTCCCGCATCTTAAATAACTAATCTCTAATTGAGATCTTGTCTTATCCATCAAAACTAGGAGTTGAAGATTTAATAACTTTGCTCCTAAGATATTTTCCACCTAAATTTGATTTTTTTCTATAACCCTTGATAGCCATCATGTTCTGCATCTGAATGATTTAGTCACTATATGAGAAATATTTTTTGAATCATTTGTCTTGTTTAATATATGTTTCTCTCATGATTGCTAAATCTCTAGCCAAATCTTCCATGTGATCAACCATCTTTTAACTATTTTTTTTTCCAAAATATAATCAAAACCTCAGGTTGGAAAGATCATAGCTCTAATACCACTGTAATATCCCCTTTTAAATTAATTTTAAATATGCTACAATGATTTTTATCAAACATCCAAAATATGAAATTAGGTAAAACAAAATTACAACACTAATTCTGATTTTTGATTTTTTTTTTTTAAATTTTCAAATGAAATGGAACATTTTTCTATAATAAAACATGATTTTGACATTAATATTCTTCCATTTACAACAAAAAAAATACCTACAAATCTGTTGCAATATTTCAATACTCACATTACCAAATAATGTCCAAAACTTTAGCAACAAACTCCAAATTTTATTTGCAGCATTAGGATATTGTTTCTATAGAATTTTTGAGAGCATAACGGCCTATAAAAAGACACTTTTAGATCTGCTAAGGCAGATTACAAAACTACTTTAATACATGAGCTCAAACTCTACAACCCACTTCTAGAAATTGCTAAATGACTACACCAACATAGCACCATTACCAAGAATGAAAGAAACATAGTTTATCTATATAAAAAGTAGAAAAAATACAGATCCATTTCTACCATAGAAGCTACAACAAAAATAAGAAATCACCCTCCAAACACTTCACACCAAACCCTTGCAAATGCACACCACACTTGCAACACACTAAAAACTAAAGAAAACTACACCATTCAACACAATGGTAATCTTTGCATAATATTACACCATAGTGAACCTATGAATCCCATCCTTATTCCACCTGGAAACCCTCAAAAATCCCATTCTTGAGCCTCCTTCTCCATAGGTTTGACAGCCTCCGAAGAACAAAAAAATGCATTAGCAAATACCATGAATTGAATGAATGAAAAAGCTGATTTTTTCCCCTTAAGTAATCCACATTCAAAAGCCAAAGTTGGGTGCCAAGATTTTATGCCAAAATGAGGGAAATAATTGTGTAACTCCTCTTTCCCAATTTGTTGCCAAAAAAATTCTATTTCCCATAATTATTGCCTTTTTGACAATTATTGTCATAAGCAATAATTTCTTGCTTTTCTCGCCATAAAATTCTCCATCCAAACTCACACCCAAGTATGGGTGATAAAACAAATATAATATTTATTTTATTTTATTTATCTTGAGAAACACACTTTCCTTAGTTTTTCCATGAGTCCTGACTTACTAAAAATAGAAACTGGTATTTTTAGAAAAAGGGGACATGACATTGCAAATCTGAAATAATGTTCATAAGATTACCATAAAATGATTAAGTGATTGACAAATGCAATAATGAAGGAAAAATATGCAATACCACAAGTCATCAACACAAGTGACACAAGATATACGTGGGGAAACCCTTGTGGGAAAAAAAATCCACCCCAAAGAGATCCAATGTTTGTATTAATCTTCAAAGAAGTACATCAATACAACAATCCTCTCTGTAATCTGGTAGCACTTTGTCATCCTAACCTGCAAAGAACTTAATACTAAACCACCATCCCAAGGCTCCAGTATACAAAATTTTGTGGGAGAGAATACCACAAATGGTATCCCAAAATAGCAAGAAAAATCACTTGGAAAATCCCAAACCCCACTTAATGGACAACCCGTAAACATGGAATAAAATATTCAATAATCACATGACCTTCACATGGGTGGTTAACCCATAGCCAATTAAAATGAATCAAACCTGAGTGATCCATTACTCTCTGACAACTCTGAAGGCTACATGCATGAGCATGCACCATCATGAAAACCTGGGTGCCCAACCGTGCAAGAGCATGCAAAACATGCAAATAACATGCAAGGACATGCACACTCAAGTGGTCCCAACCTAGAAATTCAGACGCCTAAGAAGATTATTCCTCCGAGATTCCTTGTAACCACCACTGTGAAGGGTCCACCTCTTTGAATGCAATTACAATTTTTCATAGGAAAATAAATAATAAATATTTTGTCCCTAATGTCCTCAAGAACACTTTCCAAAGAATATGGATACACATAAATCAACTTAGGATAGCAATTTTAATGTCACCTATCCTAACATTCTCCCACTTGACATTATACATTGCAATTACATCCATGAGATACAAATAAAATATATAATCAAGTATAGTGATCAAGGCCCATGGCCTTCCTACACCAAGAGAAATTATCTGTGGTCACTAGCTTCATGAGAGAATCTGCAACATTATCCAAAGTGACAACCTTCTCAATCAAAACTTTACCATTCCCTACCATTTCTCACACAAATTGATACTGAACATCAACATTTTTAGTATGAGCATGATACATAGGATTTTTAGCTAAACATATGTCACTCTAACTATCACATCCAATCCTCATTGTCCTGCAATCAAAACCAATGTCATTACCAAGTCTCTATAACTAAAGCACCTCCTTAGAAGCATGTGTAGCAGCCATATACTATGCTTTAGTGGTGGATAATGCAACTATAAGATACCTCTTACTCATCCAACTCACTGCACCTCCAAACAAAGTAAAAACATAGCCATTAGTGGACCTTCAACTATCCAAGTCACTTGCCCAATCTACATCAACAAAACCATGTATGTCCTATGACTTATCCACATCATCAGTACCATGATAAAAAAAAATAGTAATATGAAGTACCACAAAATTATCTAAACACGCTCTTAACAAAATTCTAATGCTCTTTACTAGGGTTAGACATAAACCTACTCAAAACTCCCACTTCTTGGGTTATATTTGGTCTAGTGCAAACCATTGCATACATTAAACTATTGACTACACCAGCATAAGGAACATTAGAAATATCTTCAAAATCATCATCAAAATTAGGACACATGTCTAAACTCAACTTAGTACCAACTAGAAATGAAATATTTATTGGTTTACAGTCATGCATATTAAACCTCTACAAAATAGTATCAACGGATTTACTTTGACTTAACCAAAGTTTTTTGTGAGCCCGATCTCTATTGATCTCTATCCCAAGAATATATTTTGTAGCCCCCAAATCCTTCATATCAAATGTGCCAGAAATTTGAGTATCAACATACAAGATAATGATTAATATCTGATCATCAATAAACTTAATGTAAACACAATGATCCTCCTCACTTCTAACAAAACCAAACTTCAATGCAAAGGCATCAAACTTCTAGTACCACATCTTGGGTGACTGTTTCAAACCATATAAAGATATCTTTAACCTAAAAACCAAGTTTTCTTCTCCTTTCACAACAAAACCATCAAGATGTCACATATAAATTTCTTTCTCAAGATCCCCACGCAAGAAAGTAGTTTTAACATCCATAATTTGTTCTATTTTAAAATCATACGAAGCGAAAATAGATAATAGGAATTTAATAGAAGTTAGCTTAGCAACAAGAGAGAAAATTTCACCAAAATCAACTCCCTCTCTTTAGGAGTAGCCCTTGGCCACTAATCAAGCCTTGTACCACTCTAACCGACCATCTACTCCAAATTTCTTTTTAAAAACCCACTTGCAACCAATGGGCTTCCTTTATTTGGGAAAAATCATAAGATCCCAGATATCACAACTATCCAAAGCTATCATCTCCTCTTGCATGGCCTGCATCCAAGACTCACTTTCTTCTGAAGAAAAAGCCTCCTAGGATCTAATTTCATCATTATAACTCAACAAAGCAAATACACAATGGAAATTCAATGGGCTATACCTGTCAATTGGATTTTTTTGCCTTTTGGATCTTCTCAAGGTGAGAGTAAGGGGATCTTATTGTTGTTCTTCTTCATGCTCATCTTGCACATCATCCAAACTTTCTAAACTCTCTAAACCCTCTTCTTCTTCTCCATCTTCTAATCCATCTAGTTGTTCTTCAACATATGCATCCTCCTACTTATCAATATTTGTCTCAAAGCACACTATTTTTGTTTTATCTTTCTCCTTTGGTTTTTCTTCACATGAGTAAGCTATAAACTCTTTGAAAATCACATCTCCAGAGAAAACCATTTTACGGGTTAGTGGATTCCAAACCTTATAACCTTTTAAATTCTCATCATAACCAAAAAAGATGATTTTTTGTGCTTTTGGATCCAACTTAGAATGCTTCTCTTGAGGCACATGAACAAAATTCTCACAACCAAAGACCCTTAAATGTGAAATAGAAGGATTTCTACCTATCCATACTTTATAATGATTTTTATCAACAAGAGTTGAACAAGGAGATATATTAACCAAATAACATGCAATACTTACAACTTTAGGCATCTATCAAGCTTAGAACCACTCAACATGCTCCTAGCTCTTTCCATTAAGGTTCAACTCCTTTCTACTACCCCATTTTGTTGAGGTGTATAAAGTGTAGTCTTTTGCTTAATAATACCTGCATGCTTACAAAATTCATCAAATTCCCTAGAATAATATTCCACCCCTAGTGTTAGATTTCAACACCCTTATCTTATAATCTGTTTGCTTCTCAAATAAGGCTTTAAATTCCTTAAACTTAGTGAAAACTTTAGATTTTGTATGCATAAAATAAATCTAGGTGTATCTTGACACATCATCAATGAAAGTAACATAATAATGATATTTTCCAAAAGAGTCAACATCCACTGGTCCAAACACATCTGAATGAATGATCTCTAATAATATCTTATCTTTATATTAGTCCCATTAGTAAATGATGATCTATTATGTTTACCAAACACACAATGCTCACAAAAATTATTTTTACCAACAGAATAATCAGAAAGACTGTCAACCAACTTTTTATTCAAAATAGTCTTAAGAACTTTCTCACTTATGTGACCCAATCTATGGTGTCACAACATACATGCATCTTCAATGCTAGTTAAACACTGGAAGAATTACAAAAAGTGGAGGCATCAAGCCTAAATAAAGTCCCTATCCAAGATCCTTTAACAATCACTAAAATCCCTCTTACCAACTTGCAACCAAACTTATCAAATGTCACATGCATTCTAGAATCATTTAACTTGGATACTAAAATTAAATTTCTTGTAAGTCTTGGAATATGTAAAACATGTTCAAGGGTCTTAACCCTCCCATCATTGAAACAAAAATTTACCTTTCCCTTACCAACAATCTTCATTGTGTTGTCATCGCCGAGGAAAACTTCTCCCCCATCATAAGTTGAATATGAAGTAAACCACTCCTTATGAGGACTCTTATGGTATGAGCAACCTAAATCAATAAGCCAAGCATCGTTACTAATAGTGTTAGCAAAAATAAAAAAAGAATCATAATTGCCATCTTCAGAAGAATTTTTTGTGGAAGCATCTGAAATTATTTTCTTGTTCCTACACTCTTTTTTCACATGCCCTCTTTTACCATAATTCTAACACTTTACTCTGCTCTTCCTAGGGGTTTTAGAAAGTCCTTTAGACTTGTATCTCTTCTTGTCCCCTTTAGGCCCTCCTTTTTCATTCAACCTTCCTTGCAAATGCAAGGCATCTTGGGAGCCCACATTCATGGATTTTCTACTCATCTCTTCCAAAAGAAGCATTGCAATGAGACTATCCATCTCCAATTCTGTACCACCACCACTTATGACAAAAATTGGATTTTCCCAAGATTCGTGTAAAGAGAAAAGCACTAAAATAAATTTATCTTCTTCTAACTTAACATCTACTGATGCAAACTAACTTAAAATCATATTAAAAGCATTTAAATGTTCCGCAATAGAATCACCATCCTTCATTTTCAAAGAATACAAACATCTTTTGAGATACAACTTATCAGTTAAACTTTTAGTTTGATAGATGTCACCTATCCTCTTCCACAACTTGTATGCGGTGGCTTAATTTGAAACATTCAAAAGGATAAAGTCCACAAGAAAAAATTGAATGGTTCCTCGTGCCTTCTCATCCATTTTGTTCCAATCTTCATAAGATATTTTCTATAGTTTTTTTTGCTTCGAAACTACCAACCACTGATCTCTCTCTTCAAGGAGATCCTCCATCTTCAACTTCCATATCTCATA
Source organism: Sequoia sempervirens (assembly GCA_007258455.2). Lineage (NCBI taxonomy): Eukaryota > Viridiplantae > Streptophyta > Pinopsida > Cupressales > Cupressaceae > Sequoia > Sequoia sempervirens. Next base: position 308,100,857 of record VDFB02075321.1, read on the forward strand.
GCCAGTGCTATTGAATTTCTCAATATCCAGATGCGAGGTAGAAGCCATGGTTTTCAATCTTCTTCAAAAATTTGCAAAACCTACAATGCACAATCTCCCACTGCAACCAAAAAACCTTCAACACTCAAAAGAAAGGCGTCCCTCTCTTAACATAATCGTTGGCTCTAATACCAAATATTAGAAATCAAGGTATAACTTTCAGCATTATTAACTTAAATATGTGGTTGCAAATCTGAAATAGTGTTCACAATATTACCATAAAATGATTAAGTGATTGAAAAATGCAGCAATGAAGGAAAAATCTGCAATACCACAACTCATCAACAAAAGTGACACAAGATATACATGGAGAAACCCTTGCAGGAAAAAATCCACCCCAAAGAGATCCAATGTTTGTATTAATTTTCAAAGAAGTACATCAATAAAACACTCCTCTTTATAATTCGACAACACTTCATCATCCTAACAACCTACAAAGAACTCATACTAAACCACCATCCCATGGCTCCAATATATAGAATTTTGTGGGAGGGAATACAACAAATGGTATCCCAAAAAAAAAAGCAAAACCGCTTGGAAAAACCCACACCCAACTTAGTGGATATCCCATAAACATGGAATAAAATATTCAATAATCACACATGGCCTTCACATGGGTGGATAACCCATAGCCAATAAAAATGAGTCAAACCCGAGTGCTCCATTACTCTCTGATGGCTTTGATGACTACATGCATGAACATGATCCAACATGTGAACTTGGGTGCCCAACCATACCAGAGCATGCAAAAAATGCAAATAACATGCAAAGAAATGCACACGCAAGTGGTCCCAACCCAAAAATTTGGACGCCTAAGAATAATATTCCTCCAAGATGTCTTGTAACCGCCACCATGGAGGGTCTACCTCTTTGAATGTAATAACAATTTTCCATAGGAAAATAAATAATAAATATTTTGTCGCTCATGTCCTCAAAAACACTTTCCAAAGAACATGGAGACACATAAATCAATTTAGGATAACAATTTTAATGTCACCTATCCTAACATAAGAATAATGTTCAGCAAGGGTAGATTTGGAAATTCATTCATGTCTGATGTCAGCAATATGATCTTTGATTCTAGTGTTGAACGGGCATCCAATTTCACCTATACAAGGTGTACCACAAGAACAAAAATCCTTATAGACTCCTGAGTAAAGGAAGGAGTCATTGGAGTCTTTAAGAGAAGGGATATAATTTCTTAGAGAAACACAAGACTTGAAAGCACAACAAAGGCATTTTTTATGGAGGATCTTAGAGATTTTTTGGGATAATCCATCAATGTATGAGAGGGGAGTATCCGAGAGGATGTTGGAGACTTGGTTAGGTTTAGAGATGGAAAGGAACAACGCTTTGGCTTGGTTAAAGGCTCTATAAATTTTCTTGATATAGTATTGATTTAATTTGAAAACTTTATGAAGGTGGGTTAACTCCTTTATTAAGTTATCCTCATCACAAATTTGATAGGATCTCAAGGAAAGTGTTTTAAGGACGCCATTTTTTTGGCTAGGGTGGTGATGAGAAGAGGGGTGGAGGTATAGATCAACGTGGGTCACCTTACAAAACACATGATGGAAAAGGGACCCATTAGTTTTTTGAGAAGAAATATGTCAAAGGAAGTTGGTTGCAAGATAAAATCTCTTTGGTGAAATAAATGCAAGGAGAAAGGCTATTGAGGTGGATATGGAATTCTTCTAACTTTTCCAATCCATGTGGCCAACACACATTGGTGTCATCCACATTTTTTCCACCATCTTGGCTTGAGAGGGAAGGAATAAAGTTCCAATTCTTCAAAATGCTCCATATAAAGGTTAGCAATGATAGGAGAAAGGGGAGAGCCCATGGCCACTCTGTCAACTTGCTCATAGATAACACCTTAGAAAGAGAAAAATGTTGATCTTAAGCAAAAATTCTACCAAGGTGGAAATCTCCTCATTAGACTTGTGTTTGAAAACTTCTATGGAGTTTGGGATGGGAACCCTGGTGAAAAGAGAGACAACATCAAAACTCACCAATAGATCACTTTTTTCTAATAATTTGGAAAGGAAAGAATCCAAATAATAAGTGGGGGACCCTATGGTGTCAAAAATGGGTCTCAAAGGAATTCCCACTTTATGAATTTTTGGCACCCCATAAATGCGAGGGGTTAAATCCTTGAGGGGAAGGAGACGCTTTTTGGTTAGACCATCAAAAGACGAGGACATGACCAAGGTCTTAACATTTTTGAAAATTTTGGAGTAAGGGTTGCAGGATAAGATTTTGTAGCTACTTGACTTGAATAGGAGGGAAAGCATTTTGGAAACATAGTCATGTTTTTTCATAATGATTGTGGCATTAATTTTTTCTAATTTGGAGATGAATAAATCCTATTGCTTAATAATTTATTGAAGGAAAGAATATCGAATTTGGGGATGTTGCACTTAGGCGGTTTGGCATGCCTAAGGGCTACAAAAAATCCTCCATAAATTCATTTGCAGCATCCAAAGGAAGAGAATAGATGGTGTTCTCAATCTCTAAGAGGAAGTCCACATGTGGGATAGCAAGAGGGGCCACCACAAACCCAATACTTCTTTTTAAATCCTTGATGGTACGAGGGTCTAAAACAAAATTAAACATATTGACCACTTATTTTCTATCCCAATCATGGATTTGAGGAGGATTATTGGGGTTATGGTTGAGGGGAGAAAGACCTGAAGTTAGGTGTGAGTGCATTAGAAGATAAAAGAGGAATTTTTTAGCTCTAGAGCGTAAGTGTCTCTTCTTGTCTCACCCTCCCTCCTTGCCTATCCGCCACTCCTTTCCCCATAGCGATGTCCCAACCACTCATTCATGTTTTGTTTCTCTCTCCAATTCAAGTTCCCTCTTCCTCCATGCACCCCTTTCCCTCTCTTGTTCTATAATCATCAGACCATTCTAACTCCACATCCCAAATTTCTAACACAACTACACCTTCATCTTCTCTAAGTGCCAGTATAAATTGACATTTACATACAGAAATTTGATTTCTTATACTTTAAGTTATATCTCATTTATAAATTTTTAGGATGTTTGAGAGTGCTTTTAGATATTTTGGAGTTATAATGCAAATTCTAGTTTTTGGAAGATCTTATAATTTTTTAGATAGTCAAATTTCACTAATAAGCATGCCAAATTTCAATAATCAGGAGGTCAAATTTCAATAATCAGAAAGTTGTATCATCTTTCTCTCTCTCTCTCTCTATCTCACTCATTGTTTATCTCAATTATGCTCTAGACCTCTCTCTCTCACTATCACAATCCCTTTATCTGACTCTCTCCCCCTTCAGCTTAAGAACTACCTCCCTACTTGTCCATCTCTCTCTCTATCCCCTTCCCTCTCTACTCTCTATCTCCCTCCCTCCCTCCCTCCATCTCTCTCTATCTCTCTATGTCCCTTTGTCCCTCTACTCTCTATCTCACTTCTCTCTCTCCCTATCTCTCCCTCCCTCTCTGTCTCTTTATCTCCATCTCTCTCTCTCTCTCTATATATATATTTATCTCTTTGTCTCTCCCTTCATCCCTTCCCCCCCTCTCTCTCTCACTCTCTCCTTACATCTCTTTAATCTATAACTCACCATTCTATCTCTCTCTATATTTACCTCTCTCCTTCACTCTCTACTTCTCTCTATCTCACCATTCTCTCTCTATCTCTCTCCTTCCCTCTCTAGTTCTTTTTATCCCACCTCTCTCCCTCCCTCGTTCCCTCCCTCCCTCCCTCTCTATCTCTCTCTATTTGTCTCTCTTCTCTCCACCTTCCTCCTTCCCTCTCTACTTCTCTATCACATCTCTCTATCACTTTTCTCTCTCACTTCTCCCTCCCTCTCTCTCCTTCCCTCTCTACTCTCTCTCTCTACCTCTCCCTCCCTCCCACCTCCTCTCTCTCTCTCACTATCTCCTTCCCCCTCTCTCCCTCCCCCTCTTTATCTCTTACTCTCTTCTCCCTCTCCACTTCTCTCTATCTCACCACTCTCTCTCTTTGAATCTCTCTCTACTTCTCTTTATCTCACATCCCTTTCTCTCCCTCCATCCCTCCTTCCCTCTCTAATTTTCTCTCTCCCCCTTCTCTCTCTTCCTCCCACTAACCTTCCCGCTCTAATTCTCTCTACCTACCTATCCCTTTATACCTCTTTCTCTCTCCCTCCCTCCCTCCTCTCTCTCAATCTCTCCACTTTCCTCACCTATCTACTTCTCTCTCTCTATCACCTCTCTATCTCTCTCACTTCTCCATTCCTTCCCCCCTCTTTCTCTCCCTTCCCCTCTTTCTTTCTCACTCTCCCCCTCTCTCTCCCCTCTTTCTTTCTTTCTCACTCCCTCCTTCCCTCTCTACTTCTCATTTATCTTTCCATTCTCTCTATCTCTCTCCCCATGTCCCTATCTACTTCTCTCTATCTCACCTCTCTCTCCCTCCCTCCTTCCCTCTCTAATTCTCTCTTTCCCTCTTCCTCTCTCTCTCTCTTCCACCCACCTTCAATATCTACTCTCTATCTAACTTGTCCCTCTATACCTCTTTCTCTCTCCCTCCCTCCCTCCTTCCCTCTCTCAATCTCTCCACCTTCCTCCTTCCCTCTCTACTTCTCTCTATCACCTCTCTCTCTCTCTATCGCTTCTCCCTCCTTCCCTCTCTACTCTCTCTATCTCAACTCTCTCTCCCTATATATCTTCCTGCCCCCCCTCTCTATCTCACCTCTCTCTCACTTCTCTTTCCCTCCCTTCCTACCTCTTCCTCCCTCTCTCCTCCCCTCTCTACTTTTCTCTATCTCCCCCTCGCTCTCTCCACCTACCTCTATCTAGTATTCTCTCTCACCTCTCTCTCCATCCCTACCTCTCCCTACATATCTCATTCCCTCTCCACTTATATCTACATATATATCCCTCTATGCATCTTTCTCTCTCCCTCTCTCCCTCCTTCCCTCTCCCTCTCTCCCTCCTTCCCTCTCTTTATCTCTCCACCTTCCTCCTTATCTCTCTTCTTCTCTCTCTATCACCTCTTTCACTTCTCCCCCCTCTCTCTCTTTCTCTCCTTCCCTCTCTACTCTCTCTCTCCCTCCCTCCCTCCCCCTATTTCTCTCTCACTCTCTCCCTCTCTCTCCTCTCTCACTCTCTCCCCTCTTTATCTCTCATTCTCTCCTTCTCTCTATCTCTCTCTCCCCATCTCTACCTCTCCCTCCCTCCTTCCCTCTCTCTCTCAATCTCCTCACCTTCCTCCCCTTTTGTATCACATCTTGGCGCACATGAGAGAGAGAGAGATAGGGGAGGGTGAGAGAGAGAGGGGGGAGGGAGGGAGTGGTAAAGAGGTAGGTAGAGATGGATAGGGGAGATATAGGTAGAGAGGTAGATAGAGAGAGAGGTAGGTAGAGAGATAGAGAGGGGAGAGAGAGGGAAGGAGAGATGGAGGAAGGTGTAGGTATGGAGAGAGAGAGAGGTGAGAGAGAGAGCAATAGAGAGAGGGAGGGGAAGACAGAGAGAAGTATATAGGGAAGGATAGAGTGAGGGAGGGAGAGGTGAGAGAGATCCAGATAGAGAAAAACCAAAAAGAGAGAGGGTGGGAGAGAGGGTAGGAAGGGAGAGGTAAAGAGGGATAGTTGAGATATATAGAATTGGAGAGAAAGAGATAGGTAGAAAAAGGGTGAGGAGAGAGAGATGTGATAGAGAGAAAATTAGAGATGGAAGGAGAGATGGAGGAAGAGGTATGGATTGAGAGAGATGATAGAGTGAGAGGTAGAAGTAGGGGAGGGAGGGAGGGAGGATAGGTAGGTAGAGAGAGTAGAAAGGAAAGGGAGAGGGGTAGGGATGGAGAGAGAGAAGTGAAGAAAAAAAATGAGATGTTAGAGGAGAGGGAGGGATAAGTAGAGAGGGAGGGAGAAGAAAGTGAATAGAAGAGAAACATGAAGAGAGAGAAGTAGGGAGAGGATAAAGGTGGATAGATTAGAGAGTAGGAAGGAAGGGAGGAGGGAGAGAAAAAGTATAGAGGGATATGTAGATAGAGAGAAGAGGTAAGGAAGAGATGGAGAGAGAGAGGTAGGTATGGAGAGAGAGAGAGAGAGGTGTGAGGAAAGAGATAATAGAGAGGTGTAGAGAGGGAGGAAATGAAGAAGTAGAGAAAGAATTGAAGAGGGAGATAGGAAAGTGAGATAAAAGAGGAGAGGAGGGAGGGATAGAGAAGTGAGGAGAGAAAAGAGTGAATCAGAGGGGAAAGAGAGTAGATAGACATAGAGAGATAGAGATAGACGAAGAGAGAGATAGAGAGAGAGAGATAGAGAGAGAGGCACAAGATAGAGAGAAAGAGATTAGAGAGGGAAGGGGAGAGAGAGATAGACAAAGAGAGAGAAGTGTGAGGGAAAGAAGTGATAGAGAGAGACACGTAGAGAGGTAAGGAGGAAGGTCCAAAGATTGAGAGAAGGAAGGAGGGAGGGAGAGAGAAAGAGATATAGAGGGATAGGTTAGACAGAGAGAAGTATAGAGAAAATGTGAGTGGAAGAGAGAGAGAGAGAGAGGTGAGATAGAGATAAGTAGAGATGGAAGGAGAGAGAGATAGAGAAAATTAGAGAGGGAAGGAGGGAGGGAGGGAGAGAGAGGTGATAAAGAGTAGAGAGAGATATATGTTGGAAACAAGCAACATTGAGAGGGGGGTGAATTAGTGTTCTGCAAATATTAACTTTATTATTTTGATCTTTAATCCACTTAGAACATTCAACCAAAAGTAATATGCAGAAACAGAAAGAAAATAACCAAAACACCATAACACAAGGATTTTTATGTGGAAACCCTATTAGGGGAAAAACCACGGTGGATGGCCAATTCACAATAAGTTCTGAGTATACCCAAAAGAAAGACAAAAATGGGAATGCACTTGCATTCAGGCACACTGCCTAGAGCTCACTACTCAAAATAAGAAGGCTCACTACCTTACAAAGATTTGGATTAAATCCAAGAAAATGGACTAAAATATTAGCATCTAAAAATGCTTGATTACAGTTCCAATTAGGCTCTAATGACAATCTTTTGTCCTTCTGACTGATATTGAACTTCTGCTCTACTATGCTCTGATTCACACCACAAAATATTTATGTGCAAGTGAAACTATGCATAAAATCACTCTAACACCCTTCAGATATTCGCAACACACACCAACACACCTTCTTCATACCACATAATGATATAATCAATCATCTATATATATCTATGACTAATAATTTAATCGCTACAAGTCGGATTCAATAAAAATTAAAAATGTTTACAATTGTCGGCTCAAATCATAAACAAAATTCAATGCGCATCCACAATGGTCGGCTACAACTTAGCTTGGACCCAAAACATAATGATCAACCACAAAAATATTTGAATAAACATTCCTCAAATATCCGCAATACATTTTATCAACTGAGTCGGCCCCAAAATACTGATAAACAAAAAATTACCAACCGGATCTTCAAACTTACACAAGGCTTGGTACGAGGTACTGATATTTTTAGATAACATAAGAAATATATTAATAAACCTTCCCTAAGATCCAAACCTCAAAATAACAACTGGAAATTTGTATGTGAGTTGATGATCACCAAGTTGTCGGATACTTTGTTCATCCTGACTGTTCACACTCTGCCTGCTAGTAGGAGAAAATGGTGTCATGCAGATCTAATTACTGACTAGGGTTGCCAATAGGGTAAAAGCACAAAGTTGTGTCACACTTTCAGCCAACTTATCAGCACAACTGAATTTAAGTATTTCTAACTAAAAATCAATTTTGGTCAAACATATGATCTAGTAAGATTCATTCTAGCTAAGTTAGATGCTTCCACAAAATTTTCAACTAAAATTGTTGGCTAAAAATGTATGGAGCACCACTTTGAGTCCAATTTACCAAAAAAATTAAATTGTTTGAAAAACTTGAAGTTTCAATAACTCCTACTAATGTAAAAAACATTTTTTTTTAAATATAAAAATACCCTTTTGTAGATCCATAAGTGTAGTTTTCAAAAATATATTTATTTTAATAGTTTAATTATTTTTTATATTTTATTTTATATTGTTACTAAAAGTAGGTTTTCAACACAAAATATAAGGTTGATTACAATGCCAAAGAAAAATACTAAAACTTATTAAAAAAATTGAAAAAAATTATGATGCACTAGATAAAAGAATCTATTTTAAGATGGTATAATTTTGTTTCCATTTTAGATAAATATTTAATATGAAAGTTGACCTCCGATGAAAATAATTGTTTTTTTATTCACGCACATTTTAATATTTATTTAAAAATATATATTTATCAAAATTAGAAAAAAATATATCCATACACTAAAATTTCAAGTTATAAATACACACAAAAAATTTGAAAGAAAAAAAAAATTTACTATAAAAAGTTTGACGTCCCATGCAACTTCATTTTTCAGCATTTTATCAGCAACTAAATTATTGCTTTAATTTATTAAAAACTAGTTTAAAATAATTTTTTATATATTTTTTAAAAATAAAAACATAAAATATACTAAAAAATACATATTTTACTAGTTTACATCATTTCAAAATTCAAAACATATATGCCACTTTTTAGTGATTCAAGTTTAAAAATTGGATCAACATTGGACATTTCCTTTATAAAGTGTGACACAACTTTGTGCTTTTACCCAACAATGACAACACCAAAGCATAACTGTAGTGTCTCTTGCTAACAATCTCCCCCTTTGGCATTGATGGCAACACTTAGTGAAAAATGACTAAGTGTCAGATCAAAACCAACATGAATTACATTGCCACTTCACAACTCCAAAAAGAAACTTCAATTGGCTCAGAAACACAACTCCCCCTATGATGACTATACATTTTTCATTGTACACTTCTCCCCCTTTGACATCAATGAAAAAAACTGGGATAACCAAAACAAAATTCCAAAACTGTCCAGGCAAGAACTTGTAACTTACAAAATTTTGAAAACATCTTCAAAATCTTTCTTCAGCACTCTTAAATTGTCATCGCAAACCTTTTTGAGACTTTCCATAACTGTTATGTGACCACACATTAAGTAAGACCGGGCTTCTACAAATTCTAGGTTCACTGGGTCACTAACTGCTACTAAAACTTTTGCTTCATTCAGAGCATTCACCATTATCTCAATCTTCAGACAAATTAGTCCCCTGAGTTCACTAACTCTCCCAACAATCCTGTCAGATTCATTCTTCAAGCATCTTACTTTGTCAAGTAGAGATGTTACTTGAATTCCTTGTTGAGCAACATCATAGGCTAATGGATCAAAAGTATTAGAAATGATATTTAATTTTTTTTTTAAAAAAGAGGGGTAAAATTTTTATTCAATCAGAACCATAGTACAAAGCAAAGGCCAAAGGCCCACCACAACAGGACACCACCAGACCAACCAGCCACAACACTACCTATTCATGTCCTCCACTAATAACCTCTCAAGGGTCTCAAGATAATTAGAAGAAAGCTCATCCTTTCCACTGATATCCCAACCATCCACATTCTCAGAGGCCCACTTCGCAAGACAGTCGGAAACTTTGTTCCATTCTCTAGGGATATGACAAAAGGAGACAGAATCCAAGGAGCTGCAAAGACTCAAAATCTGTTTGCCCACAGAAGCCAATTGCCAGCTAACATCATCCAACCTTTGATTGTTCAACAAATCCACAACAATCTAAGAATCCGACTCACAAATGATCCTCCTCCAGCCCAAAGAGCATCCACGCTCAACAGTAATCTTAATAGACAGGGCCTCCATCAGATTATTAGACTGCTGCCCTTTGTAACTAGAGAAGACAAAAACCACACCACCATCATTACCTCTACCAATACCCCCCACACCAGCATGGCCAGGGTTCCCACGAGAAGAACCATCAGTATTAATCTTTAGGACCCCCACCGGGGGAGGCATCCACTTCCCATCACGACAAACTCGTTGTCGAACCTGACGGGGCCTTCTGCCAGCAAAACAACCCTGGTTACTAACCCCCAAGCCCAAATTCTGCACAATATCACGATCACCAGGATCAAGATTTTCAGACATGTCGCACTTAGCCAAAATCGTCTCCTGAAGCCTGCTAATTATCTTCTTCCACAATTGAAGATTTCCCAAATTGGAACCACAAAAAACTCTACGGTTCCTCTCCAACCAAAGGTTCCAGAGAATGAAAATAGGCCCAATAGACCAGACCACCTGAAGGAAAGGAGTCTTCACTAGAGGTCTGCCCAAACTTTCCAAAAAGTCAATCAAGGAGGTAGCATGAATACACCCATGATGCCAAGCCTCCCACCATCTATGTCATAACTCTCTGGAGTAAGGGCAAAGAAAAAACAAGTGGGAGGTACACTCCTCACTGTGAGAACAAAGAAGGCAAATAGAGGGTCCTTGAAAGCCACATTTGCGAAGATTTTCCCAAGTGAGGCACTTCCTCTGAGCTACCAACCATAGGAAAAAATTGCATTTGGGCCAAGAGAAGTTGTCCCAGACCCTCTTCCACCAGTGCACCTCAGCAGGACCATATAAGTTCCTATCAAGCATAGCATAGCCTTGGGCAACAGTAAATTTACCTTTAGGACTAGGATTCCAAGCCAGAACATCCCTCCCATTAAGGGAGCTACAAAGCCGAGCCTCCAAAACTCTAGAAAGAACAACACGATCCTCATCAGATCCAACCATGGGCCACTCCTGTGGGTCCTTCCAGCAAGCCACCGCCGTCTACCCAATACGCTTGACAGTTTTAAAATGCTCCACCTTAATCCACCCGGCCTCAGAAAAAATATGGCAAAGAGGCTAAAGCTGAGGAAAACTAGAAAGAATGGGAGGGTGGCCATCCCAAGAATCCTGCCAAAACAAAACATCAGAGCCTCTATTACAGATCCAAAAGAGGCCCTCCTTAATCAGTTGAGCACCCTTCTTAAGGGTATCCAAAATACAAGAACCTTTACCCAACAGAGGAAGACACGGCACATCGATGCAATCAGCACCAGGAAGATACTTATGGGCCAGAATCTTAGCCCAATCCTGGTCAAGATTGTTACACCACCTCTAGTACAGCTTGGCAGCCAAGGCAGTGACAACAAGCGCCATAGACCTAAGACCAAGGCCCCCAGCATGCTTCGGCCTGCAAACAGACTCCCACTTGACCAGGCTCCACTTTGAGGAAAGAAGGTTGCCAGACCACAGAAATTGCCGAGATAAAGCATCAAATTCCCGTACAAAGGTGGACGGGGGAACCTGCACACAACACCTATAAATGGGGAGAGACTGCACCACCGTCTTAAGAAGAATCACTCTCCTAGCTGAAGATAGCCATCTGTGAGTCCAATGGCTAACCCTACTTCAAAATTTATCTAGAATACCCTGCCAATAACCTCTTCGCTGACCTCCCAAAGCCAAAGGGATCCCAAGGTACATCAGGGGAAGAGAACCAATCTGAAATCTAAGGATCCTAGCAATCCTGCTCTGAATAAGCTGAGGAGTATTAAAGAAATAAATAGAAGATTTATCATCATTAATACGCTGACCAGACGCCTTCAGATAGATGTCTAAGGCCCGCCTGAAGTTCACCGCCTCGCTAATTCTAGCCAAGCCCATTAGCCCAGTATCATCCACAAACTAAAGATGAGAGTAGGAAGGGAGAAGGTTGTTCCAGCTCCAACCATGGATCAGACCCTGTCTCACCTGAGATTTAATAAATCTTCCAAGACCCTCAGCCATGATAATGAATAAGTAAGGGGATAAAGGATCCCCTTGCCGGAGTCCCTGAGAAGCATTAAACAAATCTGAAGGTTCCCCATTAATGAGAATAGAGAAAGAGGTAGATGTCACACAACTAAGAACCCAGTTCACCCATTCCTCAGCAAAGCCAAAAGTTAAGAGAGTTTTTTGTAAGAACTCCCAGCTCACCCGATCATAAGCTTTAGACATGTCCAGTTTAATAAACATAGCCTTCTCCTTAGAGTTAGCCATAGAATGAACAGCTTCCATGGCTATCACAACACCATCCAAAATTTGTCTTCCTTCAACAAAACCACCCTGCTCAGCTGAGATCAAAGAACCAAGGAGTGGTTTGAGTCTCTCAGCAATCAATTTGGTGATGATCTTGTAAACAACGTTACATAACGCAATAGGCCTGAATTGAGCTAACTGGTTAGCTCCTTCCAACTTAGGTATGAGGGCCAAGAAGGTAGAATTCATAGACTTGAGCATCTGTTTGTTCTTAAGAGATTCCTGAGCCACCTCAAGGAGATCAAACTTTATAATTTCCCAGAACTCTTGAAAAAACTCAATTGGAAACCCATCTGGACCAGGCGCCTTACCTTTCTTCATATTAAATACCACTTTCTCCAATTCAGGTAACAAGATAGGACATAAGAGAGTCCCATTCATCTCAGTAGAGACTAGGTGGGGAATACAGTCCATGATGGCCTGCTCCTCAGCCCGAGCAACAAGATTCTCCCTAGAAAAGAGGTTTGAAAAATAATTGACAGCTTCCCTGGAGATATCAGCATAGGATGAAAGTTGAGCCCCATCCTGTGAAACAAGAGAGGAGATAGAATTTCCTTGTCTGCGAGCCTTAACTGAATTATGAAAGAAAGCAGTGTTCCTGTCCCCCTCCTGAAGCCAATCAATACGAGATTTTTGCTTCCAGAAGATCTCTTCCCGAAGTTCCCATTCTTCTAAACCCTTCAAAGCCAAGGACTCAGCGATACTGAGGGCAGAGGTCAACCCCTGGTCCCGAATCTGACGAGTGATAGTATCCAGCTTGGACTGGGCAGCCAGCTTCTGAGCTTGAAGGTTCCCAAAACATTGTTTATTCCATCTCTTAAGTCTAAACTTCACATGCTGAAGCCGCTTGCTAAAAGTGAACATGGCAGTCCCATGAGCAGGCATCCCCTCATGCCACCAGTCCACCATAAGCTCCTGGAGAGATGGATCTCTTAACCACATTAATTGGAATTTGAAGGAGGGCTTTTTGGTGACACCATAAGTAGTGACAGAAAGCTTTATGGGCCAGTGATCAGAGCCCCTCCAATCAAGAATTTCAGAGCTGGTCATTAACCTACTATTCAACCAATAACAGGAGACAAGAAATCTATCAAGCCTTTCAGAGATAGCCTCTGCACCACATCTCCTATTATTCCAGGTAAAGACACCATTGGAAGGCTTCACATCTATGAGATTCAAGGAACCAATCATATCCCTGAGAAGATTAGCAGAAGGGTCTAACCTGGCTAACCCACCACGTTTTTCATCTAAGCAAGTAACAGCATTAAAATCACCAGCCATAATCCATGGGAGGAACGGGTCCAAGGCTCGGATGAAACGAATGTGAGTCTAGAGATTTAACTTTCCTGAAAGATCTGTAGGAGCATAAATATTGGATAAGAGAAACCTTTCTCCAGTAACAAAACTAGAAGCAATCAGAGAAATGGAAGACCGACTAGACACCCAGCATAAGGGGGAAACTTTCCTCGGGTTCCAGAAGCAAGCCACACCCCCTGCACTGTTCAAAGCACCCACCCCTTGCCAATTGCCTTGGGGCCAGATACGCGAAGCACAATTAGCAAGCCCATCAATAGTAAGCTTAGTTTCCTGGATAAAGACCACATCCGGTGACTGAGATTCAATTAATCTGCGAACAGCCTTTTGTCTAGGGATGCTGTTCAACCCCCTTACATTCCAAGATAAAACAATCATTTATGGGGGTGGGAGAAATGGGAATCAATGGGCTTCACAGACCCAGACTCAACCAAAGTATCACCCATAAGCTTAACCTTCTCTTGATCAGTCTTCCTTCCACTCTTTGACGGCTTGTCAAGAGGCCCCTTTTTAAAGGATTTCTGCTGTAAGCCTAGTGTAGGAGGAGCTTTGTTACCCTTCATAGGATCTGAGGCCCCCTTAGGAGCAGGGGGGTCAGGAACCACCGCAACAGAGTCCTTCGGAGTCTGTGACCCCTGCAGAACCCCAAAATCCTGAGCATGAGCCGAAGAATCCATAGGCTTCTGATCCTTCAGATGAACCTCTGAAGATAGAATTTGATCCTCCTTCCTTGCATCATCATCCTGAGCATCTTGTAAACCCTTAGCCCCAGAAGAGAGCTCAACTGGAATACCCTCCTCCTGGGTCAAATCATCAAGAACCTCAAACCTGTTAAAGTTACCCTCATTCTGCCTATCCATCCAAGATCTCTTCCTGCCCTTGCCTTTGTTATGGGACTTGACCGGAATAAAACCCTCATTATCCACAAGTTCATTAGACATTGGAGCCTTTCCCTTGTCCCCCTTGGGAGGCCCAGAATCAGCTGAGGGTGAGGGTTTAAACCTAGGGCATTTGCGGTGTAAATGTCCATATTCATGGCAAATTCTGCATCTAAAGGGTAGGGTTTCATAATCCAGCTGTTGGATCCAAGAAGAAGATCCCAAGCGAATTTCCATAGAATCTGGTAATGGATTATTTAAATCAACTTCAACACAAATGCGAGCAAAAGAGATTACCTTACGATCTTGAGTTTGGGATGCCGATCCCACCGGTTTTCCAAGAAGCAACGAGATTGAGTGAAGAATATCCTCCCTCCAGAATTCCAATGGAAGCCTCGGCAAACGCACCCACACGGGAACCCGTGAAGGAATCTCCTCAGCAGAGTTGAATCCCATGTGCCAAGGTTTGATGAAAAGCCCTACCTGGTTAAAGAAATAAGGACCTCCTTCAAAAGCCTTATTCCTATCCGACATGCAAGAGAAGATGACCAGAAAATAGTTATTAGCTGCCAAAATAATCTCCATATCACCTTCAGGATTCCAAACCCGACGAGCCCAGGAGTACAACACCGGTAGAGAGAGACGAAGGCCCAGAAATTTACAAATAAGGGCATGATTACCCCAGTACTCAACATCTTCAGAAACTTGCTCAGGTTGAATGACCAAAACAGGTCGATCCTCAGATCTTTCCAAGCATCCGTTTACTTTTTTAATTCGAAACGTCCCTTTTGCGGAAGAGACCCCATCTCTATATAAGGGTTTACCCATCTGGTCTTCACCATTGGTATGCAACACAGCAGACGGCTCCCCCATCTCCAAATCTCCAGAGGAAATCTGAGACACAACAAAGCCCTGATTCTCCATAGACATGGTAACACGTCCACACCACCAAAGAGAGGCACAAAAAGAGACCCCCAGTCTCAGATCTCAAGACACCACCCACCAGACAATGAAAGGCGCAGCAACACACAGAAAAAAACCCGTCCTCCCACAGCCAGTCAAGGGTTCGGCCCCCAAGCCAACCCACACCCCCCTAAGCACAGGAAAAACCCCCCAAGAACACAGCAAAGAAGCAGCATGCAGCCGCAGGCAGCCAGAAGCACGGAAGAGCTAGGGCGCGCAGGCCCTAGCTCGCACCCAGACCACGCACAGCACCATTTTCGAGAGTAAATGCCTTAAAGCCAGAAATGATATTTAATTGATTTTCAAGCTCCTTCACCTTTTTCTCATTTCCTTCAGTAAACTTGGACAGAACCAAACATGCCTTATAGGCCTTTCCAGCTTCAGATATGGAATCTTGAATGTTCTTCATACAAGTGGCTAACAAAATATTATCTTTTTCAATCACTTCCTTTAACCAACTAAGCCTCTTATCATTAAAATCTTTTTGCATTTTATCCTCAACAAATTTCTCAAGAGACTTGAATTGAGTGCTTACAACATTTATGAGCTTCTTTAGCTCACCAGAAGAGGAACCAGATGAACCCATTACATGAGTAGGCATTAATTTTTGCAAGACTCCAGATGCAAGATTTAGCAATTCACTATCCTCTATGTGAGACTTTAGAATCTTCTCACTGGCTTTAGCTTGAGAAATTGATGCAACCTTCATCATCTGAATTGGGGATAAAGCAGACAGATTGATTGAGCTTTCATCCAATTCAGGATCAGAAACTTCCTGTTGCTCCACCAAAGATCTCTTCACTGCCTTGGTAGTGTCTCTTTCCTCCACTCTGATTTCCTTGACTTGAACCTTTACTGCTTCAACCTTGGGTTCTTCAGAGACTAATTCCAGATTTCCTTCATTCACTTTACATTCTTCATTCTACAACTCCTTCTCCTCAACTATCACCACCTTAGGAACTTCAATTTCCATAGGTGTCTCTATATTTTCTACATTGGGAGGGATCTAAAAATCCTCAACATCCGCATTCATTTCCTCATACTCTGGAACATTTACAACATTCACTTCTTCAACATTTATCTTATTCTTTGACAAAAACTCTTCCAAAATTTTCTTGGTGTCACTAACAACAGCATCAATTTCACCAATCATGAGTTTATTTACCCTTGACTTGCTCTTAAATTCCTTTTTAAATTTTTCAAGGAGGGAATTCATCTCCTCAATTGACATTTCAAGACACAAATCAAAAAGAAATATCTTCCTTAGATTCTCTTCTTTTGTTCTAGAATTTAACCTTCTCGACTCCAAAATATTATACAAACTTTTTGGTAGGCCATACATAATCTCAACAAGAACCTTATTAAAAATGTTCATGTGCTTTATTGTGGCTTCTTCAAGAACTCTTTTACTAGATTCATCAAAAGATTCATACAATTCACAAAGAGGTTTAAGATTACCATCCTTGATAATTGCATTCTCAACTTCCTCAACTGACATGCTAGGTTTGTCAGCCTTCACCTTCTTTGCCTTTTCTTCTTTGCCGAAAGATCTGCTCTTGTCTGGCTTTACTGCTTGTGTTTCGGTATACTTTACTTCTCTTAAAACTTCTTCTGACTCTATTTCCTCATCTTCTGAAATAGGTTCATATGTTCTTGAACTTTTATTTTTCTTCCTTTTACCAAAAGGCTTCTCTTGAGCTGGCTTGGTTGCAGGTGAACTTCTGGTAGACTTAGTGTAGGTAGAAGATGTTCCCAGACTAGTTGGCTCTTTCTCTTTTGTAGGTTCAGCCTCTTCTCTCTTCCTCCTTGCTTCTTTCAATTTCTCTACTGGTATGCCCATATCTTCTACAAGATTTTCTACCTCTTTCCTTACTCTCCTGGTTATCACTGGCTTTTTCAATTCCCCATGAACTTGCATACTTTTCTCTACATAGTTGCCAAACCTTTCCTCTCCCTGATCCAGAGGTGAACTTAACAAGTGATCTACATACATCTTTAGGATGTTCTCCTCCACTTCATAACCCATAGGCATGATCCATATAGTTCTGGGATCAACAACTTCCATATGACATTGGTCAATGTCCACCATGAAGCATATAGTGTCCTTGTATTGCTCCACAATTGAAGTGGGAATTCTTTCCCTGGCATGCATCATATCCTAGAAGTTTTTGAAGTACCCCCAGAGGGTAGTATTTCTCACCTGATGATTACCAGAACCAAACAACATGTTCCTTATCTGAACAGCTACAAGTTCATTGTTCTGCCAATGAACTTTACCAATACTCAGAACCTCATTCAAGAAAAGGAAAAAAAAACACATTAGCAAATTACCAAATTTGAATGTATTCTTCTTGTCTTTCTTGATTTTGCTTAGATTCTCCATCAATTGAATTCTGAGTAGCTCAAACAAGTCATATTCTGCATTTTGCTATACCATTTCATAGGTTTCATAGATGGTCGTATCAGATACAAAATTATCCTAGATGGAGTGGTATATCTTATAACCGATAACCATTGATGCAAATTTTACATCTACTTCAGCAATGTCTTCTATTGTCATTTCCCTTCTATCCCATTTCACACCTATTGCATCTGTAACCTTTCCATTCTTCATGAATTTCAAGACTAGAAGTCTGTCGGTGGAATTTAGACCCACGACTGCACATATAGCTTCTTTTGTGATTTTGAAGGGTACACTTAGCCACATGAATTCATCATGAACTCAGCTCAAAATGTATCTAACCCATTCATTCTCCTCAAATATGAGAAAATTTGCAAACTGCGTGAACTTCTTGACTTCTGGGGTTTGGTATTCCAGTTTGACAAAGAAGTCTTCTCCAAGTATATGGCTTGAATACAAATTCATTATTTGAGAGGTGCCTAACTCTTCAATGTTGGCATTAACATAATCTCTAATATCCTTAGTGTGCAAAACTTTGAACGACACAAATGAAAATGCACCGAGAGGCTCAGTCTCAATAGACTTATAATGGTGTCATTTAAACTTAGGACGAGGTCGGTCCTTAACTTCAACTACCAGAGGAGTGTACATTCTTGCAAATTCACAAATTTACTGATTTTTTGACAAATACCTTTTTCTACCAGATAGAGGTTTGATCGCAAATTCTTCTTCGCACTCAGAATCTCTCTACAATTTAGCAAATTTCACTTAAGGCTCTTCAAATTGCTTTCTATCAAAATGCAAAGTGACAAATGAAGGATAGGAGTGGCCTTTTATCATTCGCATAACTAACCATTTTGACACAATAAATTCCTTTACCCTAGTACATTTGGTTATTCTGTTTCATGCACAGAGACAGATAAACCTTCTACGGATCTTTTGTACTACATAATACCTTCTCAAATTTTTTGAACAACATCTGAAAAGAATTGATCCACCTACTAAACTAGTCCACATTCCAGTATCAACTTCCTATAGGGGGTTAAAAGATTTTCTTGACAGCTCCCCCTAGGCCAAAGGCCTAAAATGAACTCCTAGAGGAATTGCCAGAAGCAGGTTTTGGTGCAAGGACATTTTCTTCAGCAGAGGGTCCCTTCTTCACCCTTTTCTTCTACATCTTCCTTTTGATCACATTTGTAGTAATTTTACCTTTTCCTTTGACATCTTGCTGTCTATTTTGATTTACTAGACCTCTTCTGCTCCAACATAATCTAGCAGTATGACCGAATTTGTTGCAGTTGTAACACAACATTTCTCTGTTCAAACCAACTGTTCCATTGTTTTTTCCTTGTCCTACATTGATTAGCAATATGCCCACGTCTATTGCATGCATAGCATTTGATATCTCTATGAAATTTATTCACCAAATTTTTGCATTCATTGGACTTATGACCATACTTGTTACAATTGAAGCACTAACCTGAGAATGATGGTCCACTTTGATTTATTCTACTTCTACACTAAGAAGCCATATGTCCAAACTTGTTGCAGGTAAAACCGTAACTATATACACCTAAAAATGGTCATGGCATTTAATTAATTAAATACTAGTTATTTAATTGATATTCGACTACGTATAAATAAATTCTCAATTTATTTATATTGTTCATTTTCTAAATTCTCCAAATCAAAAACATATTCTTCTAAATTAATTAAATAAACAAATTTCCATAAGCTTGTTTTATTTAATTAATCTTCACTAATCTAGATTAGGAATTCAAGCACATGTCTACAACTTTTTGTGCCACCTCACCAAGGTCACATGAAATTAAATAATTCTAATTTTTAATTAGAATTATCTTCAACCAATTTGTAAAAGCACATGGCTTATTCCTCACACACTTCCACCAATTTTAAACACACATGGTCTTTTCTTCCCACACTTGAGTCTTCCATCAAAATTGCATGTTTCCCATTGGTTAAGAGATTCTTCCATCCAAATGGCATGTTGTCTTTGGTCAAGGGGACAACATCTTGATTTTATCCATCTCCACCATCCATTCTTCTTGTTTGAATTTGGACCGTCGATTATTTCCACCTCACTATATTCTTAGAAAAGGCTATAAATACAACCCTTGGGCATTGTATTTTAAATCCACTTTTGAATAGAGTTATCATGCAGGTTTATCCTTTGAGCTTGGGATCATTATGGAGTCTTATAGTTGCATTTTATATCATGTTTTGCATCATAGTTAGATCTTAGACTAACACTTTGCTTCATAGTTTCATTTTATGTCATCCTTTGCATCATAGTTGCATTTTAGATTAGTATATTTAGAGTTTGCATTTGAGCATATGTAGAATCATATATAGAATCATATATAGAATCACATAGATCACCACCATTCATCATAATCATCCATCATTCATCATAATATCCATCATCATTTCTACCATTTAGTTTCATGTAGGAATTTAATTAGCTTGCATATTAAATATTAATCTTGTTTATTAAGTGTCATTCTAATAGCCTTTGTGCACATAGAAATATGAGGGCCAAAAGGTTAAAAGGAATCATTAAGAATAGAGAACAATGAGACGTTCTTGAAAGATTCGTTAAATTGAAATTTAGAGTACCTTCTTTGCTTTGAATCTTTAATATAAATCATTTCATTAAGGTTTGTGTTGATACTAACTTTCCACATTTCACACACACATAGTAACCATTGAATATTTGAGCATTCAGTTGTCTTACAGGATTCCTTCTAGCTCCATTCATCCGATTTCCTTGTTAGAATCTTCCTTGTCCGGAATTCCTTTGTCCAGAGTTTCTTTGACCAAAGTTCCTTTGTCCAGATCTGGAACTTTCACCTTCCTCATATCCAAGACCTCGCTTGTCACCATTAGTCCTCCGACCTTTAATTAGTTCATCAAGCTTGGCTGAGCTTTCTTTGAATTTCTCCTTGTACTCATTTGCAGTAGTAAGTTCATTTCTGAGATCATCAAGTTGTTTTTCAAGCACTTCCTCATTTTTTTTAGATTGTTTCAATTCATTGTCCAATCGGCTGCATTGTTTATATTTTTCTTTCAAGGATTGAGAAAGCTTTTCTTCATTCTTCTTTCTATCTTCAATCTCCTTGGTCATCCTCATCATGATAGATTCCATCTCATGCTTTAGGACAACATTTTCTCTGGAGAACTTTTCACATTCTTCTATTTTCACCTTCAAGACATGACTTAGTTGTTCATTTTCCATGCTTCTATTTGTCTGCTTAAGTTGATCACATAGTTCTTTTCTTTTCTCTCTTGATTCATTGATCTTGTCTTTCAATGATTGGTAAATTTTTCTGCATTCTCAATATTTTCTTGCAATTCCCGGTTCTCAAACTTTGACTGGTCAAGATCATCCAAGGCCACCATAAGTTGTTGTTGAAGACTACTTGTATCCATTGAAAACATTTTCCAAGATCTCCCCAAGCTATTAGACTTCTTTTAAGGAGCTAGCTCTGATACCAATTGTTGGAAACAAGCAACATTGAGAGGGGGTGAATCAGTGTTTTGCAAATATTAACTTTATTATTCTGATCTTTAATCCACTTAGAACATTCAACCAAAAGTAATATGTAGAAACAAAAAGAAAATAACCACAACACCATAACACAAGAATTTTTACATGGAAACCTTGTTAGGGGAAAAACCATGGTGGATGGTCAATCCACAATAAGTTCTGAGTATACCCAAAAGAAAGATTACAAAATGGGAATGCACTTGCATTCAGGAACACTGCCTAGAGCTCACTGCCTTACAAATATTTGGATTAAATCCAAGAAAATGAACTGAAAGATTAACATCTACAAATGCTTGATTATAGTTCCAATAAGGCTCTGATGACGATCTTCTATCCTTCTGACTGATAATGAACTTCTGCTCTGCTCTGCTCTGCTCTGATTCACACCACAAAATCTTTATGTGCAAGTGAAACTATGCATAAAATTGCTCTAACACCCTTCAGATATTCGCAACACACACCAACACACCTTCTTCACATCACATAATGATATAATCAATCATCTATATATATTCGTGACTAATAATTTAATCGCTACAAGTCGAATTCAATAAAACTTAAAAATGTTTACAATTGTCAGCTCAAATCATAAACAAACTTCAATGTGCATCCACAACGGTCAGCTACAACTTAGCTTGGACCCAAAACATAATGATCAACCACAAAAATATTTGAATAAATATTCCTCAAATATCCATAATACATTTTATCAACTGAGTCGGCCCCAAAATACTGATAAACAAAAAATTACCAACCGGATCTTCAAACTTACACAAGGCTTGGTACGAGGCATTGATATTTCTGGATAACATAATAAATATATTAATAAACCTTCCTTGAGATCCACACCTTAAAATAACAATTGGAAATTTGTACGTGAGTCGATGATCACCAAGCTGCTAGATACTCTGCTCATCCTAACTGTTCACACTCTCCCTACCGGTAGGAGCAAATGGTGTCATGCAGATCTAATTACTGACCAGGGTTGCCATCAATGACAACACCAAAGCATAATTGCAGTGTCTCTTGCCAACAATATATATAGAGTGATAGAAGGAGAGGGAGATGGGAGATAAAGAGATGTAGAGAGGGAAGTAGAGATGGAGGGAGGGAGATAGAGATTAGAGAGGGAAGGAGGGAGGGAGGGGGAGAGAGTGTGGATAGAGAGTGAGAGATGGATAGGTAGAGATGTAGTTCTTGAGCTAAAGGGAGAGAGATTCAGATAAAGAGGTGGATATAGTGAGATAGAGAGAGGTCTAGAGCATAAGAGATGAACAATGAGTGAGATAGAGAGAGAAAGATGATATAACTTGTTTATTACTAAAGTTTTACCTCCTGATTATTAAAATTTGACATGCTAATTACTGAAATTTGACTGTCTAAAAAATTATAAGATCTTCCAAAAACTAGAATTTTCATTTTAACTCCAAGAGATCCAAAAGCACTCTCAAACATCCTGAAACTATATACATGAAATATAACTTAAAGTATAATAACGTAAATATCCATATGTAAATGTCAAATTAAATAGTTTCACTGGAAAAGAAAGAGAGACAAAGAGAAAGAGAAAAACAAGGAGTTCAAAAAAATGCATTCTAAAAAGTCATGATTCACATTTGGTGCTCGCCAAATGGTTTGCATTGGGAAAAACTAACCCTTTGGGTTGGATTTTCCTTGGGCATCCAACCCAAAGGGTTGGATGACCATTTCATGCCAAATATGTGATTTTTTGAAAGGGTAACAAGATTTCACACTTTTTTGTCATTCTCTCCATCAAGTTTGCACGTATCTCAATACAAAATTATAAAAATACCATACTAACATTAAGCTTTCTCTAAGCTACCTAACCATATAATTTTTAGATATTTTTATTATGTTAAGGTTTTGATCTTTAACTTCTTTTGTTAGTATCTTCATGTTTTTTCAAAAACGAACATGTGCTATTTTGGATGTAGTTTTTTTACTCATGAACATTAAATTTTAAAACAAATTACATTTTTAGAAACTAGACTCCATTCTACACGTATTGAAAAATAAAAAATGATTTTCGATTAGTTTTAAAAAAAATTAGGGGGGGGGGCATGCTCAAATTTCTACTTTTCAAGATGTATCCACTTCAAAAATTAGTTAAATATTATATATTCATTAAAAATTAGCAAAAAAAACTAGCATAAACTACATGGTGTTAGTTAATTTCTCACTAAAGCAATTTTTGAAATTCTAAAAATAAAGTTAAAATTTTAGGTGAAGCACAACATACGTTATACTATATTTTTTGATAAAAATAGGACCACTTTGTATGCTCCCCCTTTTTCAAACCCTTAATCTTCACAATTTTCAAGAAAAATAGTATTTTAGAAAGTAGATTCAAAGCACTACAACTCTTGTTCTTGTTTTATCTTCAAATTTTGAGTGTAACTATCTTCATTTTCTTGTCGAAGACCAAACTTTGCTAATTTTAGAAAAAAAGTTCCATCTTAAGAGCCCTTTTTGTGTCACAACTTTGTGCACTTACCTGCCTGTAAGTTGAGAAAAAAATATCAAAGGAAGACAACAATTGAAATGACTAAAAAGAAAAATGGTGTTAAGGCTAAAATTTTAGGGAATTTAGGCAATCTCTACTAAAGCTGAAGATTCCTAGCTAGAAGTAGAGCTATGCTTAGGGTGTAACCGAAAAAATATTCATAAGGGTTGTAGACACGTGTAATTATATCTACCAAAATATGGCATGCCTACTCATTTGAAACATAATTTTCTATACTATTATGTTCTTTAGGGGTAAAATGCATATTCAAGTAGCCTTACTCCTTCACTATAATGATACATTCTATTGAATTCAAAGGGAAAATAGCCCAAGTGGATACACTTTTATCTAGATGAAATCATGTTTTATCTTAGAAATGAATAGGTGGTTTCTTAGACATGATCAAGTTTATCTCCTACAATTGTGTCGGTTAGTGATCTCATTTTAGCTTGGTTGTTTTTTATTTTAAAATTATTAGAAGCCTTTCTAGAAAAATCCTAATTTTTATTTCTTACACAAAAAAACCTAAATTTTCTAATTAATCGTCCCCTTTATTTGAAGTCATTGTATCATTTTACTACTTTAATTTTGGTTCTATATGAGTGCTCCAATTTGAATCTAAAAATGTTTATAGCCCTCATGATTATTGATATGAGAACTATTATTATGGCTCAAGAATTCTTTTGATCTTTCATCTAATTTTTCATGGATCCTACTTATCTTCTAATTTTGTTTTATATTTATTGACTAGTCTTGAGATTGATTTCAGTTCTTATCTTGATGTGTATATTTCCTTAAGTTATGGAACCAATTTGGGTAGGTGTATATTCTCATCACTCAAGTTTGTTTAAATCTCATGCTACTTTGGCATAACATTATTTCCTTATATTGTCTTTCACCCAAACCCAAGAGGTACAATTTATGCTTTGTTTATAAAGTTCTCATTTTTGTCTTAGTGTCTTGCTTGACATCTAAGATCCTCAAGAAATTAAAATCTCAATGGCCTTGGAACCACTTTATGCTTTGAATTAGTTTCATTTCATGTTGTTGCTCCAAGGTAAGTTCTTTGTTTCATGTGTTTGGTGTCTCTGATAGTTTTGAGTGTTTCAAAATTTCTAGGAGCCCAAAGATGTCTTTTATTTTGAGATAAGTTTCCCCTAGGTCCACTAGTTAGAATGAGAGGCCCTTTTGGAGTTCTAAGGGATTGAGTGTTATCATGGCCAATTTTTTTAGTTTGGTCTAGTTTTATTTTTTATTTTTCCTTTCATGTCTAAAAATTTGAAAATATTTAAGTTTGGGTAACTTAAAGGACTAAGTATTTTTTCCTCCTATGGACCCATGATGTTTTTGATGCGTTATTTAATCAAATCTTCACATCCATAAGCTCCTATAATTTTTATTTTGTGCTGACAAATATGCCTAAGATCTCTAACTCCTCAAGGACTTGAAGTTGTTTTCAATAAATTTTGATGATTTTATCGTGTCCACTGCTTAAAGTGAGAATACCATTTAAATCTAATTTGACTAAGATCCACTAAAATAAATATCCCAATTAGACCCTAATTTCACTTTTTCATGTCTTGTTCTCTTAGGGAGAAGCCATTGAAGTTTGATATCTCCATAATACTCCATGAATCATTAGATTGATCTTGATTGAAAATCACTAATATATGAAGATTTTAACATTTTTATTCCTACCAAATGACACATAGGTTTAAATGAGAATAAAATTGAAGACTAATATCTAAGTAAAAATTATTTACAATCAAATATAATTAAAATCTCTCAAAAGTTCTGTGACTATGAAATCAACTCTAAATTATAGTTGTAAGACCCCTTCTCTTGTGGCCTTGTTTTTTTTTAATAATCATTAATGGTTTATGTGCTATATTCTATTTTATTTCATGTTGGATAGTACACATGAGTGATGGTTGTTGCTATACCAAAAAGATGTTCATATTCTTGATTAATCCTATCTAACAATTGTTGTGAGTTCTTATGATAGTCAAATGAGTTCCATTCTTCGTCTACGTAAGTATGCAACAATCAAGATGCCCAATTATTGGTAATATTATTATGTACATTAAGTGGATTGCATTATGTTAGGTGATTACATATCATAGATGTGAGTAGGTGTAATTAGAAAGATGATTATTGATGTTCAATTTTTACTTATAGTAGTATGCATTATAAGTTAATAGATTATTGACATAAGTGGTGTTACCTTGATAACAAATAGTATTCAATCAATTGTTTATTGAATCTTTAATAGGTACACATGAGAAAGGAGTGTTAAATTACATGATACTTATGTAGATAAGTGGATCTAATTTTCTACTTGATTATTATTCTTTAAATTTTTAATTCATGTCATTTGTTTTAATTATTATTAATCATGAGTAATACTGGCACACTTTCTTGGCTGAGTAAATAGGTAAAAAATGGCCAATATTGATCAGGGGGTCACATAGCTACTTCCTTTATTGCATCCTTGCACGAAGTTTTAGTATTGTCATAGACATCTAATTTAACCTTGTTGTGTGGTATAGGTTACATGTATGTGAGAGTTGTTTTATTAGTCCCTTGAGTCACTTTATTAATATGATCACTTATTTTATGTTTTATGAAGTCCTTAAGTGGTCTTAGTTGTTTAAAAAGTTTTTTAGGTGACAGGTTTATGGGTTAAGCATCTTTTTATTCTATAAAACCCCTTAAATAAAGTCTAAAACCCAATCTAATTACCCACTTATGAAAAGTGATGAAAGTTGGAGTTGAAAGGGTGGTTGGGAAGTTGAAAAGGTGGTTGCCTTTTCCCCTTCTATTTATTCTTTCTCTTTATCAGGAGAAGGGGGCTTCTCTCTTTTGGGGGGCTTGGCTTCTCTCTTTTTCTTGGCTTCTTTCTTTTTTTCTTGGCTCTTGTCTTTGGGATGCTTCCTATTTTGGGTGGAGATTTATTGATGGAGAAAATAAAAGGATGGGTGAGGAAGAATGGAGGAAATGGCTTGGAGGAAAAGAGAAATTCTTCCATATCTGAGTTGGAAAATCTCTTGGTAAGATCTACCCTTTACAGTTTGAGTTTTTGTTGATATGTAAATGATTGTTAGAGGGTTTCATTGCCTTATTTATATCTTTTTTGATTATTTTTTTAATGTGTATGTTAATTTGTGGTTAAAATTTATGTGAATATTTAATGTTGGATCCTTTGTGAGGATGTTGTGTGGGTTGGGTTTTATTTTAGGGTAGGAGTTCTACCTTGTTAAAGTTGTACATGAATAGCCATTATGTCTCTTAAAATAAAGTATATGAGTTATGTGAATGAGGGGTTGATTTGTGTCAAGATTGGTATGTGAGCCATGTACAGAGTTATTTTGGGAGAGCTATGTGGTCCTAAGAGCTTGGGGGAGGATTGAATCTAAATCCTATGGTTGAGTGGAGAGCCCATTGGTCAATATTATTTTTCTTGAAAAGGATAGAATGCATATATTAACCATGTTGCCATCTCAAAGATTGAAGAGATCCTCCATATTTATCTTGTCTTCATCAATCCCTAACTTGGTTCCACTCAATTTTTTTTTTCAATTTATTGTTTTAGTCTTAAACCAGGAGATGGTAATGTTTTAATCATAAATTTTATTTGGTTTATTGGTGAAATGGTGGAAAATAGGATCTTCCCCAAATGTGTGTGCAAATGAGATGGATCACTTATTTTCCAAGCCCAAAATCACTTCAAATATGCAAAATAAGATGCTAATAACAACAAAAAAATGCAACCTAACTATTATAGCAACTATGGGGGATGTTTTTAGAGCATAAAAAGTTGTGTACCTGACCAAAAAGTTATTGTTTTTGAGCTATGGAGGACTCATTCGCCTTTAGGGGTGAATGGGTCCTTTCAGGGTTTTGAAAAAATGATTTCAGGATCATGTACCTTGATGTATGTACTTTTGAAATCCTGGTTACCAAGTTCTGGAAGCCTATATTTAGTTCTATAAAGCTCTTTCTGTGATCTTGCACTTTGAATGGCAACTTTTGCAACTTTGCAACTTTGAAAAAATTGCTCCAAATCTTGCTCAACTTGACCTTCAACCTATAAATATGTCATAAGACACTCAAGGGAAAGAAAAACTTGTTGATTTTTAGTGAATGGGGGTTTGCCTCAGTCAAACCCCTTGTAGGTAATTAAACCAAATGGTGAAATGAAGGAAATGAAGCATGAAAGTGCAATAATGTAGATGATATCACCTTGGATTTTGTCTTGTGATGCAAATATGCAAACAATCATGGAGTGGCCATGAAGAATGTATATCTTGGATGTAGGATGATGTTTGTAAATGAATCCTTAATGCAACATTAACTTCTTAGCTCAACACACATGAATGCATTAAACCCTTGACATGATGATAAGACCTTGAATTGTTGCAATAAATATTTGAAATATGCCTTGAAATGCCTTATGAATGCTTTTGAAATGCTCTAATGCTTGATCACTTGAATGCTTGAATGCTTGATAAACTTTCTAGGAGAAACAATGCGAATTAACCCTTTATTTATACTAAATTAGGAGATTAGCCCCGAAATTCAAAGAACTAAGGCCAACACCAGATATGGAAAGAAAGATAATTAAATTCCCACTAGAATGAAATTCAAAAATAAGGGTCTCATTAAGGGAGGACCCATTTTCCACCAAAGGCGAATGGGTCCTAGCTATGTTTCTAGGACCAAGCTTTAGGGAGCTGAAAGAAGACCAAAAACCCATTCCAGATCAACTGAGAAAGGGGGTTCCTATTAAGGGAGGACCCATTCACCAATGGGTCCTAGCTGAGCTTACTAGGACCAAACTTTTCCCAATGAAATATTTTGATATTTAATTTATAATTGTCAGGAGAGATCCTCGAGATGTGTCAAAATTAAAGCTTAAAAGGGGGGTTAATAACTCCACTTAACCACAATGAATTAAGGATACCTAGATAAATGCGAAATTTCTTTAAAACACTTTACAACACTTAAACAAGGTACAAATTATGCTTATTCTATAAGGTTTAATTAAGAAAATAATTCCTAGAAAAGTGTGAAAGTGTGTTACAACACTTCACAACACCTTTGCAAAGGACCAATTAAGGAATGATTTAGTTAAATAAATTCCTAGAATAGTGTCAATGTGTACAAGACATTACAACACCACTCCAAGGCACCATTAGTTCAGTTTTAATGCTAGTAATCAAATCAACCAAGAAAAAGGCTTCTTTTTTCATTACTACAATTTGTCCCCACTTTAGTGAGAGGATGACCCCATGTAAAACTCACACTAAAGTAGACATCCAATACACTTAAGTATGGAACAATAAAAAATATAGATGATCATACCTTGTCAAATACCAAGAAAAATAAACAAAACAAAGGATCAAGCACAATCGATTCAACATGATGTGAGGTGGTGGTTGTTTGTCCATAACAAATGCTGCTCACTCTGGGGCCATGGAACTTTAGGTCATCTGCGGGGTGAGTTTGTCCCAAAATCTATGTATGCTCACTCTGGGGTAGTGGAACCTTAGTTTTTACACTAGGTGAGTTGTCCCAACAAAGTGGTTTAGTGAGAAAGGCATGCCAGTGTGTCGACTTCCCATGCTAGTGTATCGACTTCCCACCGTATAATGAGAAAGCCATGCCAGTGTATCAACTTCCCATCATACCAACCATACCAAAGTTATCCTCCTGATAACTTTAATAAGGTGCCACAATGAAAATGATTTTTGCAAATGCTTTTGAATGTCATGTAAAAAAATTTCTAAAGGGGATTTTGCTTTGTTCGTGTAACAATCTTCCTCTTAGGGAACATTGTACCTAATGTCTCCAAGAGAGGACAAGTAAAAAGGTTAGATCATCACCCATGGGATGCCTTGTTCGCATCATTCCATGACAATAGATCGTACACTCTTGGACAACATCAAACCCAATGACACCACCAAGAAGAGGACACATCACAAGAAAAAAGAAATGGTTGGTTCAGTCATAGGTTGAGGTATGTTACGAAGGGATAGTTCTGCTATTTTCTTTTCCTTGAATTTTTGATATGATTTGAAAAAGAAATCTTCACGAGGCTTGATAGGTTTCATAGGCTAAGGCCAAAAGTAATCTAGTGAAAATTTTCCTTTTGTCGAGGCAAGATGGAATACGCTATGATGCACAGTGAAGATGTTATTGCCAAATGGAAAATTTAGGCATTTATGCACAATTGAAGGGAAAAAATTCATGGAGCGAAGCCATGGATAGCCTATCTTCACACAAAATTGGTTAAACCATGGAATGATGGAGAATGAGATGGATAATGTTTTCGGTCCCACTTTTAAAGGGAGATCTATTGAGCCTATCGTAGGGAAAGCAAATCTGTTATGTGTCTTGATCCATGATTTCAGATTGTCATATGTATCTTGATATAGCTAATGCACATATAAGAATTCTTATGTTATCATATTCTCTCCACATACGAGATCAATCAATATCCCATTAGTGGGATTATTATTGATTCGGCCAGCTATGTAAAGAGGACCATCAGGTGCACATTTAGATATGTCATTTTGTGAGAAAGCAATTTCAAGAGGCTGTCTAATCAAGCCCTTATGAGGTTTAGCTTTGATGAATTCTATCACTTTCATGGTATGTTGTTCAATGTTTTTCATATTGTCATCATTTGTGTCAACATTCATCACATCATTCTTGATTTCACTAGCTTTGACAAATGAAATATTGTGCTTAGGCATGGAATTTGTAAAGATTTACAAATTTTGAGTAGGAGGAGCTACAGACTTATTTCCTTGATCATTCACACCTCTGATGTGTAAATGATTAGAATCAATAAGGTCTTGCACGAGATGTTTAAGACGCTTACATTATTCTGTACTATGCCCATTTTTTTATGGTAATGACAATAAGCATTTTTTTGAAAGCCTTTAAGCAATGGTAAAGCAGGGTCACGATCTCTAACGGGAGGTAAGGTAAGCATGTTCTTGTCAATGAGCTGCAACATGATATTATGAAGGGTATCAGGTAAAGGTGTGAACTCTCTCTCCCTATCCCTGAAAGGAGTTGTCATTTTATAGCAGCCACTTGATTATTGTTTTGTTGACTTTTCTAAGTAGGATTTAATTATAAAATTCCCTTATTTTGTTTCTTGAATGGTTGATAGTGGTTTTGAGTTGTGGATTCATTTTTTTCAGGACGACTAGGGGTATTTTTCACATCATGACCACTAGTCAAGTTTTGATGGTCACAAAGGGTTGTACATAACTGTGTGAGGGATGGAAACCTTATAATTTCAAGTTTTCTTTGGATTTTATCTTGTAAGTTGGCAATGAACATTATTTTGAAGGTCGACATCAGAAATCTTAATGTTGACTTGTGAATAAAGTGTTTGATATCTTCCTATGAAATCAATCACTTTTTCATCTTCCTTTTGCTTGCATGTCATTAAATCAACAAGGGTCATCTTGGAACCCATGTGAATATGGAAGTGGTTGTATTTAAGGCATCAATGAGTTCATTGAATGAACCAATTGAATTGTTCGGTAAAGATGAAAACCACTCTAAAGCAGTGTCCTTCAAGGATCCAGGGAATAACTTAGCCAACAATTTATCTTCAAAGATGAAATCACTACACAAGGCTGTGAAGGAAGAAACATGGCTTACATGATCTCCTTTCCCACCATATTTCTCAAAGCGAGAGACCTCTATACCTTGTGGAATTTTTTTCTCTTAATATGTCAAGGGAGAATGGGGTGGACTTGATGTATTGCAAAGGTTGACCATTATTGTTTTGTTGTAAGGTTGCCACTTGTTGTTGAAGGGATGTCATGTGGTTTGCAAAAGTGAATTAATGAGAGGGTCATTTTGGTTATAAGGTTGAGGGGAATAAGGTGGTGTAGTGTATGTATGTAGAGGGCTAGTGAATTGTAGGTTATTGAAGGTGGATTGTTGAGGTATTATTGTGTTTGAAGCATTTCCTATGGGAATACCTATGGAAGTGTATACAGTGCTAGTAGGTATGACTGTTTGGTTGGTTGAATGGTAGTTGTGGTTTGAAAGGTTGTTGTAGGTTGGAATGTTGTTTTAGGTTGTGTACTAGTGTATGTAGGGATGGAAATTACTATTGTGGAGGACGGGATTGGAATTCAACCTTGACTTTGAGTAGACCCCAAAGCTTGAGTGGAAGTGGTAATGGTAGGGATGGTGTTGGTAATGTTAAGGAAATTGGTTGTGGGAAGTGAAGTCATGGGAAATGAGGTATGCAAAATATGAGCCATGGCCTGGTTGATTCTCAACACTATTAGAAAGAGAGTTAGAGCACCCAAGATCCACGACAAGTGAGAGATTGTTGGTGACATGAGTCTCAAAATATGTCTTATAATAGTATTGCAGATAGAACAACAAGTTGTAAAACTCATGCAAGTTTTACAAACCTAGTGTGCAAACCCTAGAATGGCAATGCAATAACCTAGAATGAAATGCAATTTTTTAGATTCTAAGTAAATTACTGATTAAACAATGCAATAAGAAATTTTGAACTTTTAATATTGCACTAAAATGAATCAATGTACTGTAAATGCAATGAAATTGATGAAACAACAAATTTGGAAACTAAAACAACAAGATGAATGCACCAAACAGAAGCTAAAAATTGAGATTTTAATGTCCTAAAATTGCAGATATGTAGCTAACATGGACTCATTTGTTAGTAAGGGTGAATGGGTCATGGTTAGGTCTTTCTGGGAGTTTTCTATGGATTTTAGAGTCAATTTTAATGTCTTTTCAGATGCCAGAAGCTTCAGGTCAGACCTGATCAGGGACCTATTTTCCAATAAGGGTGAATGGGTCTTGGTAAGGTCTTGTACATTGTTTTTTAATGGTTTGCAAGCTTTCAGATTTTTCTTTTAGTTCCAGGTTGTAGACAGTGAAATGCAACTTTAGATTTTCCAAAAATTCAATACAAAAATGCAATAGAAAGATGATTTATGTAAGACCTAGATTGTTCAATGCAATTTTGTTTTGATTTTCAAATGCAATTGAATGAGATCTAAATGAGATGAAAAATGATTGCATTAAATTTTTATAATTTTCATATTTAAGAAGTGAAAAACAATACAAATCTAAACCCTATATGATATGCAAGATTTAAATGCAAAAGAAGAAATCCTAATTCAATGCAAATCTAAATGTAATGAATGCAAGATTTTAACTTAATATGCAATGAAATACTCCAAAAATTAGAATATTGCACTATTGAATGAGTCGGGTTCACCAAAAATGGAATGGTGGAAAATAGGATCTTTCCCAAATGTGTGTTCAAATGAGATGGATCACTTATTTTCCAAGCCAAAAATCACTTCAAATATTCAAAATAAGATGCTAATAACAACCAGAAATGCAACCTAAATATTATAGCAACTATGGAGGATATTTTTAGAGCATAAAAAGTTGTGTACTTGGCCAGAAAGTTGTTGTTTTTTAACTATGGAGGACTCATTCGCCTTCAGGTGCAAATGGGTCCTTTTAGGGTTTCAAAAAACTGATTTCAGGATCCTGTACCTTGATTCCTGCACTCTTTAAATCCCGGTTACCAAGTTTTGGAAGCCTATAGTTAGTTTTGTAGAGCTCTTTCCATGATCTTGCACTTTGAATGGCAACTTTTGCAACTTTGCAACTTTGACAACTTTGCTCCAAATCTTGCTTAACTTGACCTTCAACCTGTAAATCTGCAATAACACACTCAAGGGAAAGAAAAACTTGTTGATTGTTAGTGAATGGGGGTTTGCCTCAGTCAAACCCCTTGTAGGTAATTAAACCAAATGATGAAATGAAGGAAATGAAGCATGAAAGTGCAATACTGTAGATGATATCACCTTGGATTTTGTCTTGTGATGCAAATCTACAAACAATCATGGAGTGGCCATGAAGAATGTAGATCTTGGATGTAGGATGATGTTTGTAAATGAATCCTCAATGCAACATTAACTTCTTAGCTCAACACATACATGAATGCATTAAACCCTTGACATGATGACAAGATCTTGAATTGCTACAATAAATCTTTGAAATCTACCTTGAAATGCCTTATGAATGCTCTTGAAATGCTCTAATGCTTGATCACTTGAATGCTTGAATGCTTGATAAACTTGCTAGGAGAAACAATTTGAATTAACCCCTTATTTATACTAAATTAGGAGATTAACACCAAAATTCAAAGAACTAAGGACGACACCAGATATGGAAAGAAAGATAATTAAATTCCCACCAGAATGGAATTAAAAAATAAGGGTCTCATTAAGGGAGGACCCATTCACCACCAAAGGCGAATGGGTCTTGGCTAAGTTTCCAGTACCAAGCTTCAAGGAGATGAAAGAAGGCCAAAAACCCATTCCAGATCAATTGAGAAAGGGATGTCCTATTAAGGGAGGACCCATTCACCATTAAGGGTGAATGGGTCCTGGATCAGCTTACTGGGATCAAACTTTTCCCAATGAAATAATTTGATATTAAATTTATAATTGTCAGGAGAGATCCTCAGGAGGTGTCAAAATTAAGGCCTAAAAAGGGGGTTAATAACTCCACTTAACCACAATGAATTAAGGCTACCTAAATAAATGTGAAAGTGCTTTAAAAAAATTTACAACACTTAAACAAGGTACAAATTATGCTTATTTTATTTAGGAAGGGGCCCATAAGGTTTAATTAAGCAAATAAGTCCTAGAAAAGTGTGAAAGTGTGTTACAACACTTCACAAAACATTTGCAAAGGACCAATTAAGGTATGATTTAGTTAAATGAAGGTACTAGAATAGTGTGAATGTGTTCAAGACATTACAACACCACTCCAAGACACCATTAGTTCATTTTTAATGTCAATTATCAAATCAAGCGAGAAAAAGGCTACTTTTTCCATTACTACAACAGGGTTGATCTAATTTTTAGATATGTTCTACAAATATTTGATTTCTAGAAACCCTTCAAATTTTATCATCTAATTCTCTGTTTTCCATTCTATGTGAATAGATATGTAAGATTGCTTTATGACAAATTTTTATTGTGAATGAGGATGTCGATGTTTTATTAGTAAATCGTAATTGGTGATCTAGGTTAATACAATTTTTAAATATGTTTTTTTGAGTTTAATAATTGAAAAACCCATTAAATGATATGCTTCAATAGCATGCTATCATAATTTATTATTTGGCATAAGTCAATCTAGAGTTGGTAATATTGTCTTTAGTAAAATAAGAAAGGATAATGTTAATTATAGATATTAGGAGTTGCATTATTATTAATTTTAATCCTTATGAGAAAGGTTTGAGAAGTAAATTGAGTGTCAATGTAATATAATTATAATCATCACTCATCAAGAAAACAATAGTGTAGATATTAGTGGTGTTAGTAATTATAAATATTAGAAGGGAATGCTAAATAAAAGTGGTAATCCTGATATTGATATGTGTTATTAATCATTGTGATTAGGGTTATTTAATATCCATCTTATCATTGGTATGTGACTATGATCTTGTATGGTTGAAAACTATCTATGTTTATACATGGTTGTTAAAAAAAAATTGGTATTTGTGTATTGTTTAGATGTGAAAAAAATTTGGGCATGACAAAAGCATTGAAATACTACGTTAGATTTACACAATAAAAAATACCAAAATTGAAGTTTACATAGTTATATCACAAAACCTTAAAAATAGAGGAAACAAGTTACATAAATAAATTTTGACATGTTCAACCAAATCAACTTAAATTTAGATATACACAAATTAAATCTAATTAACATTATGAGGATCAAGATAAACTAAAATTAAATACGAGCATGTAGTTATTTTGATAAATTTTCTACTCTTGTATAGGATCACTATTGGCTAAAAGGATCTAACTTGGGGGAATGATAGTAAATTGATCTTAGTATGATACATACTCAAATACATGATTATATCCAAAGATTCAATAACAAGTTTGAAGATTAAAAAAGTAAGAGGGAATCGAGAAATTAAGTCTAATATGATTGGCCTAAACATTAATTACACAATTGAAATAATACTCTATGATGGTCTCAAAGTGTTTGTGGTGGGTTGATGAATACTTGTAGGAGTAGATACACTGTGAAGGGTCATGTTGGTAATTGTAGAAGAGATAGTTGAGGAATACCCATGTTGATTATAGAATTTAGGAAGGATTATCTTCCCTTGTTCTAAAGGAAAGTTGATCCAAGGAAATTTCATTTTGCACGGACAAAGATTTTTTTTTTAAGAAGGTTGTTGCACTAAATTTAATGAAAAATATCCTACGAAGGTAGTGGTGCCTAAATTGGTTGCTCCTACAATATTAGGAGGACTTTGGATCTAATTTCATCTAAGAAGTCCAAGCTACCAAATAACTAAAATATATTGGACAATAGTGCTATTCTTTGAATTGGGTGGTTGAGTGCATAGAATGTAGGAATGAAAGGCCTTCTATATATTGTAAAATTATCCCAAGATGTAAGGGTTGAAAAATTATAAGTGTTAAGAGTTGTTTTGTAATTGGTTAAGACTCTATTAGTATTAGGATAGTTTTATTTTTAATTTTCATGATTTTTTCAAGCCAGGTCATGATATTTTGAGATGATTTTTTAATTTTTTTATAAGTAAACAAAAAATAAGAGATTTATAACATATTTTTGGTGTTAAAATTTGTAATGCTTTATACATGTTGAATCTACATATGATGAATGGTGATTATGTATGCTTTCTCTAATAGTTAGTTCATCCCCTAATGTTTGCACCATCTTAGGCTCCAAGTTGAGATTGATTTCCCCATTGATTTATATGAAATTCATTGCATCAATTATCATTCCCCTCTCTCCCTCTCCCCGCCATCTCTCCAGCGACCCATCTTTCAATTTTTCTTTGGAACTTTGTAGATTTTGATAACTTTTAATAGAATTTTATTCTTTAGCTAGTTTATGGTCAGTTTAAGCTTGTGTTCTATCTTAATTAAGAGTGAAATATCTTAATTCCTTGGTTCTATCTTTTGAATGTTAGATAAAAGTGCCCAATCTCTAATATTGCTTGTAAAATATGATCCCTGTATTATATTTTCTAGAAGTTGTCATGCAATCTTTTGAACAAAACAATTATCATTGTCATTGACCACCAAATAAATTCAAGCATGCCTTAAAAAGTTTCCTATATTGACATTTCATTTAAATTCCCAACATAAACCTTAATTTTTACTATTATATAATATATTATCTCAATTGTCACCTACTAAATCTAAATTCATTTGTACTTGTATAAATAGATTCCATTAAACTAACATAAATCCCACTTTAAAAAAGTTCAATTTTCTTTAAAAATATGAATACTCAAAATAAAAATAAAAAACTTTAACAAATACTATTAATCTTAAAATAAGGTATAATTCATTTCTGCCCGAAATGAAGATGGTGCAGTACACAATTAATTGTAAAGTTAATATTAAAAATGAAAATAATTCATAGCCGTACAATATGAAAGTGATTGATGTTTATTTCCTTGTAGGTTGATGATATGGCGATCTTAAGAAACTAATCTTATTTAATTTGGCTGTAAAGAGAGCACTGACAGCCATAAATAATTCATTAAGCCATTTTCTCTCTCAGATTGAACGGCGCAGCAAGTTAAAGATGATTTGGCATTCATACCGTACTCCATCATTTATACATCAAACATTATGAAGTTGTAATGGGTTAAACTTTGAAGCTATTAAATTAGCGATTAAGTTATTCATTTGTGCTCACACATCGTTTATGAATCCTTTCTTGTGAACGAAACGTTATTTACTAAGATTAATCATATAAAAATTGTGGCCTGGGATATATGGTATGATTTATTTATGTCATGAAGTCTTGTATTTTGATCTGTACTTGCTTTCTATGTTGTTGTATTGATTTGGTTGATTGTCCAGCTGTGTGAATCAAATGAGAACTCCAAGAGAGCATATTGAACACATAAGGAGGGAGAAGTTCTCAATTGGCAAAGAAGAAAATCCACTGGTTGAAGACCTTCATCACGCTGTTAAACATCTGTCTGCAGAGCTTTATACAAAGGATGTCCATTTTCTAATGGAGCTTATTCAGGTCAACTGCTTTACTGTTATAGACGTTTGTTTATTTCTAATGTTTTTACCTGGTAATCAGATAATCATTTCTATGACTGGAACTTTTATCATTTTGCAGCAAATTAAATTCTTTCTTAAACATTAGATTAATGCGTGTCTTATCTGACAGAATGCTGAAGACAATGAGTATGCAACTGAAGTGGAACCATCCGCGGAGTTTGTAATTACAAACAGAGACATCACGGGGGTGGGTGCTCCTGCTACTCTCCTAGTCTTTAACAACGAGAAAGGCTTCACCTCCAGGAACATTGAGTCACTCTGTAGTGTTGGACGGTCCACCAAAAAGGGTAAAAGACAAGGTGGTGACTATATAGGAGAGAAAGGTATTCTACTGCATTTACTACTCAGCAATTAGATTGTTTACTTAAAATGGTTGAAAATAAGTTACATGTCGTTTTCGGAGTCAAATTCATTGAATCATTCATTATCATGAGAGATGAGTGTTTCTGAATCCTTCTCATAGATCAATCAGTGTGATTCGATAAACTACAGAATTGAATCTTCATAGCAATATCATAACTGAACACCCTATGAAAAATACTTCGAACTTATCAAGTTATATTTGAATTGACGATAAATTGATCAAAGAAAGAGAGGCCATAGTTTAGTTGATAGAACACTTTAACAGTTTAAATTTGAATCTTAACTGATGTACCTATATGAACTGTAACTCAACATAAATATTACCATTGAACAAATTTAATGAATAGTATTTAAATATGAGTTCTAAATGCGAGTTTGCTAAAATGCACTGTAAATAACTTTACTGTTCATATTTTAGAATAAATTGTTGGAAATAGGTTTTCCGATCAAAGAGGGGTCATAGTAGAACAGTATAGAGAAGGTCTTAGATTCGAATCCCAACTGAATATTATTTGGATCAAATTTTATGAATCGAATTTAAATGAGAGTTTACTAAAAATGCACTGTATATTGTTAATCACAGGAATTGGGTTTAAGAGCGTGTTCTTAGTGAGCAGACACCCTTACATTTTCAGTAATGGTTATCGAATTCGCTTCAACGAAATCCCCCCTCCAGACACCAAAATTGGGTACATTGTTCCAGAGTGGGTTGATAAAAAACCAAACGTTCAAGATATTCTCAACGTGTACGGCGGTAAGAGTGTAGCAGAGCTGCCTAATACTGTGATAATTCTGCCCCTACGCCATGAAAAGGTTGAAGCTGTCAAAAAGCAGCTTGCTAGTATCCATCCAGAAGTAATTTTGTTCTTGTCAAAAATAAAGAGATTCTCTGTTCGGGAGGAGAATCAGGAGCGTGTGAGTTCGATTTCTGTGTCCAAAGAAACAGCATTTCGAAGTATTAAGAACGAACAAAGTGAATCTTTCATACTGCATCTCTCCGCCCAAGAAAATGACGAGTCCAATGGAGAGTGCAGTTACTATATGTGGAGGCAGCGGTTTCCTGTGAAGAGTGAGAATCGGGTGGAAGGAAGGGAAGAGGTGGACAACTGGGTGATAACTCTGGCCTTCCCGCGGGATGAACGGGTGACTACCACAAGAAACAAAGTCAGTGCTGGCATTTATGCCTTTCTTCCAACGGAAATGGTGACTGGATTGCCATTCATCATACAAGCGGACTTCATGCTGGTGTCGTCTAGAGAGAGCATAAGATGGGACAATAAGTGGAATCAAGGAATTCTCGACTGTATTCCCGCTGCCTTTTGTTCAGCTTTTGTTTTTCTTGTGAAAAGCGTAGAATCAGCGCCACCATCCTCGAGAAGCTATTGCTTTGACAAATACCTACCAATACGTCCTGTTTCGTATCCCCAGTTAGAAAGCATTCGGCAGGCTATCCAAATTCGCCTGAAAACAGAAGAAATCATTCTCTGTGAAGGACAGAAGACGTACTGCACTCCTTCACAAGCTCGTCGAATACTTCCTGCATTCAGAAAGATACTGCAAAAAATAAACAAAAAATCAAGGCCTGGAAGGCCGAATGCTCTCCGCTATAACCAAGTGGTCGTGATTCACCCATGTATGGACAGCTTACAGTCTTTGCTATTCTTGGGAGTGCAATACGCAACTTTTGAGTGGTACTCCTCCTGTATCACCTCTGACGTTACATGGGTGCGTGGACTATCAGAAGATGTGTATGTTCAACTCCTCTGTTTTGTGGCACAACATTGGAAGGTACGTGCAATTCGTGTCAAGCTCCATCCATTTCCTCTGCTCAAGTATCACAATGACAGTTGCTCTAATGCTGTGGATTGGATGAGCTTAACCCATATAGCTTCTTCTTATCAGCACAGAATTTACTTATCCCAGAGTATGAAGGACGCTGATTGGTTGAGAAGATGGAAAAGAGAACTGGGGGGTACGACATGTCACAAATTCATGCCAAAAACAACTCAAAAGGCCATTACAAAACTAGAGTATTATCAGCGGGCTACTCTACTAGACTGGCTCAATCGGGATGCTAAAATCACTGACCTTTCTTTCTCGGCTTTCATTAAGGAGATTGTTGAACAAGTTTACATCTCTACAAGTAAGAAATTCGTGGTTCGTGGAGCCCAATTTCTCCATTTTTCTAATGCAAATAATTATATTGATTCAACAGAGATGGAAGTATTGTGTTCCAAATTGCCAATACTTAGTGAGTCTGGATCTATAGTCACTAACGCCCAAACAAAACTTGTCCCTGCAGCTATAGGGAAATGGGCAAAGTTAATGGGTAATAATCGATGGGCTGCTCAGGAAGCTGTCATACTGTCAGCTGATTACCTAAGCCCTCCCCCATTAGCTCTTAAACTAGCCGGGGGAAGTCTCAATGATCTTACATTGTTTCTTACCAGTAGACTTAATGCAAAAGATATTCCATATCTCAAACCACCAAATGGTCAAGTCCCTAGATTTCCTTTCGTAATTGGGCAAGAGGAAGCTATCCTCCTCCTAAGTTGGATTCAGCATTTACTACACACGTCTAGTAGATCTCTTCCTATAGAATTCAAGACAAGTATCATGGAAACAAAATGGCTGAAAACCTCTAGAGGATATCAA
The DNA here is from genome assembly GCA_007258455.2 of Sequoia sempervirens. Classification (NCBI taxonomy): domain Eukaryota; kingdom Viridiplantae; phylum Streptophyta; class Pinopsida; order Cupressales; family Cupressaceae; genus Sequoia; species Sequoia sempervirens. The sequence continues at coordinate 308,141,743 of VDFB02075321.1, forward strand.
TCTCCAAACATGTGTGTCTTGTTAGATGATGAGTGGTCAATGGCCGGTCTGCTGTCAATTGATCTGTCTTTCTTCATTCCTTCATTCTATGGGACATCTATGGGTGTATTCAAGGATGCCCTTGAATACATAGGGGTGGTTGTCAAGTTTGGAGAGGGTTGTGAAGTAGTTGCAAAACATCTTCAAATGCATACAGATTTCAAGGCCATAACCAGGCTCTACAAATATCTTAGCCGTTTCCAGTGGACACCTAATGACAAGGATTCTGTCAAAATCTGGATTCCACATGGTTGCCATGGAGGAGAATGGAAAGAGGCAGAAATGTGTATAATTCATGATGATGGCCTTTTGAATCACAAGCTACACATTCTTAAGAATATTTATGAAGCTTCACTACTTCCCTTTTTCTCTACTAATCTTGGAGTACCTATGCGTCCTAGTGCCGAGAAGTATTGCAATGTGTGGCTGGATTGGTCCTCTACAAATCATCAAGGACTATTGCAATATGTAACGGAAACAGCGTGTTGTTCAGTTTGGATAGGCATTCTAAAGCACTGGTTACTTTCTCCTTCAAAAGTAGAGAAAATTATGGGAGCAAAATGTCTGAAATTTCCTACTCAGAATATTAATGGAGATTTCCTTAAACTGAGTCCTGCTACTGCTGTCTTTGTCCCTAATGATCTTAAACTCACAGAACTATTCAAAAGAACTTCTGCAAGGACCATATTCGCATGGCATCCAAACTCTTCTAATTCTGAAATACCTCTGCACTCATTGTTCTCATTGTATAACTCCCTTGGAGTTAAAAATATTTCAGACGTAGTTCACAAAACTGAGATTTCTATTTCAAAGGACGCGTCCTTGCATAAGCTGGCAAGAGGGGAGGGATTTTTCAGAGGAGGACTATACAGAATTGTTCTTGCTTATCTCGCACACCCGTCCTTCAATATATCAGCAGATAAACGACATAGAATAGTTAAAACTCTTTTAAGGTTGTCTGCTTATGAAATCACAGAGATCATGACAATTTCATATACTTTGACACTTAAAACACAGGATGGCAATCCAGAGAATATTGTTGCAACTGAACCTTCCTTTGTGCGTTTGGAAAAGGATACAAACAGGATTTTAATACAGATATCTGATCGACACAATCCTAGGATGAGATTGTCACTGGCAACTGAATTTGCAGAGGTGCTTTCAAAGGGGATATTATCAGAACATCCAGACCTTGTTGCAGGGCTATGTGAGATTTTGAAGATGGGGTGCATTTTAGAATTTGACAGTGAAGCTGTATATGACTTGCTCCAGCAAAAAAACTTGCAGCTCTTTAAAGAGGACGAGCATTTCCTTCTGTTGCAAGGGCTTCCAAGATTTTCATGCCCAGTAATCTAAAATTTTGGTTTCCAAGGCACAGAGGTATATTGTCAGTTTAGGACATGAACTTGTTTTCTGTTACACTTACAACTAGTACTGATATGACTTCAGTATACGTGGGCATGGAAGTCCAACTGGGTTCTGCAAATTGTAAAATTCAGCTTTTGACGTAATATAATTAATATAGCTCTTGGCATATTATATTACAATCTGTCAATCCTTACTCTGGTTCTTTACTTTTAAAAAAATTGGTTGTTAAATTAAAATTTGATTTGTCAATATGTAAAGAGGAATCAAAATTACCAATTTACATTTTCACACCAATGTCCCCTTTCTCTGAAACAGAGCATAGGAACTCGAAATCTTTTAAGCTACAACAGGTATTTTATTTGCATTTGATTGATTATGGACAAAATGAGCAGACAATTTCAACGTATTCCTCTCTCCAATTTTTTGTCTGAAAAGATTAAATAGCATCGAGCTTGAACAATTAAAGCTAGTCTGTATTATTTTCAGACATTGAATGATAAACAGAAGAAGCTTTTACCACCCAATTACTGCTTTGGCTACTTTATCTCAGAGTTTTTGACTGCTTACAAGGACGATGTGTAAACCAAATTTTTTAATGTATGAAAAACAAACCAATCAGTAAAATTATAAACAAAATCAATTTGACGAAATCCCAATGGTCAGATCCCCTGCTGTTTTCAGAAAATTTGCGAAGTATTCGCTAGCTAGAGAAAATCTGCCTTGAGGCTTCTTCATTGTCCTCTCTCTGTCTGAAGAAGAAAATGACAAAATTGTTGAGGGCTCTTGGATCATGAAATTCCCAATATCGACCCATTTTCTTGTAACACTCTGCTCACCTCGGTCTGGATTCAGATATATAATCTTCTTTTAGCATGTTGGGATATTTCTATTTTAACCAAAAGTTGTAATAACGCTGGCAAATTTCAAGAGGTACATAATCATGTACATAATAATTGCGTGTCTTTGTGATGCTTCAAGTTATGAAGTTTAAAATCATTTTACAGTCAGCACTGTATAATCATGTATATTCTTGTTTAGCTTTGTGAGAATTGAATCCCATTAGTTGCTTTCTAATCAACCATTCAGTAGTGCAAAACTTGAATGCCTCATGACTAAGCGCATATGTGCTCGGACTGCCAAGGTCATTCAACTATATTATTTAAATATATACGTTGTGCTTTAATGAGATTTGTATCCCTTACAATTAGCAGGACACCTACAAAATCTTTGTTCATACATTTTGGAAACAACTGTTTTCCAATTAGATAAAATTTGTGATTTATATTTGTGCAAGTAGTGATATTTATCATATTTAAACATAATCTGTGAGTAAATGATGAAGGTAAAAATGTACTTAAATAATAAGTCTTCTCCAGCTTCGTGCATATATCTTCTACATGTTGAGCCGGAGAAAAGATATGGACTAATGTCAAATTAGCTAGGGAATTGGTTTATTTGGCACCTTTTGGCATTTGTGACCTCTTAAGGAATATTTCAATTCAACTTAGTCTGTTTACCATTTTTATGTTGCTCTCTATGTCCTTCACAAATGCAAGGGCTATATGTTTTGTTTGGTTGAAACATCTACATATGCCCACATTGTATCAGGAAAAAACGGTAAACAACAAATTCCTTTACTTCATTAGGTAGAGAAAATATAAGAGTATTATTTGGTTACAGAGAAGTTCAGTTTCTAGATCGCTCTCTTTGTTTCAACTGCAGTAGTTTTTCCATTCTGTGCCCTGTATATAGAGTTCCAAAAGGTTGTATTTGCATCTATTGCATGATTTTACATATATTACTGACAACCTCTAAGGGTCCCTAATTCTATAAATTGTGGACTTGGACAAAACATTTGAGTGGATACTTGAAGAATTCAAATAATAATAGTAGTTTGAATAGAGAAAACTATATGAATCTGTTGAATTTCAAGCATATTTTGCTTTCTAACAACATGCTGCATTAGTTTCGCAGGAATGATCATTTTGCTGTCTCATCCCTCAATGGAATGATCATTTCAAGCTAATTGCATGAGTTGCTATGTCGCTCAAAGTGGGTCTGATTTATGGAGCAATATGGAGCACTATGAATGATTGGTATCTATCTTTGTCTTCAATGCTATAGTAAATAGGCATCTCATCTCTACAACTTAATTCATAGTGTTCCACATTACACATAAATCAGATCCACTCTACATAAAGTTATAAAATCACTCTATTTAGTTAAAAGGCTAAAAATAGAGATTAAAGAGTGTGAGTAACTATACGAAGATTAAATTGGATTTAACATATGAGATATGGTGAATTGAATGCAAAGATGTGTATACAAGATCACAAAACTCAAATCAATAACTATTTTAACACAAAATCAAGAATAATTATTAAACAATTTTGAACTCACAAAATCACAATATTATAAAAACACATAGACAAGCTTGAATCAATTTCAATATGAAATAGACATAAAAATTACCATCATTCTTATTTATAGATAAAAATTACGTTAAAAACAAGTCACTAATAATTAATAAGCTATTAATAATTTGCTTACATACAAAACAAGCTTAAAATATAAATGTCCTTAAACACACCATTTAAAATAATAAATCCTTAGAAATTTATTTTGATATGAACATTTTTCTGGAACTTGTAAAAGATCATCTATAGATATGATGCTTTTGAATATATTTAGTAGCAAATCATCTCAAACTAGTTGCCTTTCAAAATTTCCAACTAAAACTAGTTATGAGTAAAAATAGAGAATATGAAATTGGTTACTTGCAATGCCTCCTCATTTTGACCATATTTGATCCTCCAAAGAGGATATGAAACCCTAATGGCCATTGATGACTCATTCAACAATCTTTTTGACTTGAATTTTAGTCTTCATTAGAAGCCTATAAAATTAAGTGTTAGTTTCCTACATGTTGTTGACGAAGACTTTTTCCATGACAAATCATCCAAAAATTCTATAAAATTCCTTCTTAAGAAATTCTAATTGTGAAGACTCTACCAAAAATTCCCACTCAATATTTTCATCATCATTTTGTGTTGGGGAGTTTCATGATTCATCTATTGCATAACTAATTTTCATGTTTAATCATGAGTATTAAAATATACCACTATTATCAAATTGAATAAACATGACTATAAATACTAGCAAGATAGCCTCCTAAAGCATTTCATATGGGTTAAATTGTTTCCTATTTTTTTGGACTTATTCTTGAACCCATTTCATTTTGGTCCAGAAGCAATTATAGAGAAAATATTGAACATGTCTTGGGATTGGTTCTATGTAGTGTCAATATCAACACCATGATAACCACCACACACATTGAGTGTTATTGTGACCTTTGGAATAAAATTTATGAGATCCAAATGAACCTCCAATTGCATATAATACCACTATGGATAGTCTTGTTCCCTTGATATTTTTTTACCATACGATTGTAAAAAAACTAAGGTGCTTGAATCATGCGAATATATTCAATATTAAGATGACATAGAATTCTGCTAGTGCTCCTCCTCCTCTAAAGACATTAGTAGATTATTTCAATTCTTTGAGTTCTATTGGAATTCATAGAGCTCATCTCTAAGTTAACATTCTAAGGTTGATAATTCTTCTAATATAGCATTAGAAAATTTTATTGTTATTCATACCTAGGCATCTAATGTGGACACTACATTATGGGATGAACAACTATGTAGTCCAATAAAATACGCTAAGATTTCACTATCTCCACTTGTTGTTACTATAAAGCTTAAAGGACCACTTCTTTAAGGGCTTCTACTTCTAGTGATTATTTACAAAAGAAAATTCATTCTCTTCTAGATACATTTCATTAGAATGAGTACATGGTAGATTCTGAGTATCTATTTTGTGAGTCCTATCTTGTAGATTTTAAGAACACATTGAAGATATTTTTTTCTCTTCAATTACAACTCCCTAGTAATTATTGTATCCAAATCTTTAGTACTTCTTCGCCATCCATTTCCATGTGGTTTTGATAGGCCACTTTCTTTGTCTTGATTTGATTCTAACCCCTTTCAATACTAGCACAATTATTTTGAATTAGATTCTAAAAATCCTCATCCTATGTCTATTAGTGTGAAAAGAGATTTTATCTATCTATTTTTATTTTTACCTAGTAGACCTACTCACACTAGATTCAAGCTCATGCTTAGATGTTCTTAAGAATTTTTCCTCAAATCATATGAAATTTATACACATGTCCTAACACGTATCCCAAGTGTTTCCACATGTGTCACACTTGTTGGAGGGTTGGTTAGTTTTCTACTTCTATCTTTCATCTTCATCCTTGTCCTACATTTACAAGGGTCTTATTGTATTATATTATACACTTCAATGATAGCTTTTGACTTTTCATTATGCAAGTTAATTTGTGGAATTTATTGAATTTTGTGTTCATAATATTTATGATCCAACAAGGTATCAAATCCATGAATAGAAAATCCCTTCCCAATTTGTGTTGAATTTTGCACTTAGCCCTATTATTGGTGTAACATAGGGCCAAATAGATATCGCAATTGAGTTCGGAAGGTGTGAGAAAGCTAAATTTTCTTGACACTTTGGAGATTTCAAGATTGACAATTTTTTTCTCTTTTTGTGTAGATTTGTACAATCTTACATGTATGGAAATTAAATTTTTAAAATAAAATCTTTAGTTTCAAGCAATGATTTGTTGTTTCTTGGGAAAATTTATTGTAGCTTTGGTGGGGCCATTCCTACGATATTGAAAAGACTCTATTTGTTGGTGCTTTTGCTTATGCATTTTAGGTTGTTTGTGCAACACATTGTGTCGGTGGTAAATTTATGGGAGGAAAAGAGTGAATCTTCAAAGCCATTTCCTTGACTTCTTGTGTGAATTTTTCTCTAGCATTTCCTCTTTTTCCATCACATGTTCAATATATTCTTTAGTGAAATATATATTGGATTAATCAGTAACCTTGGATGTACAACATCTTATTTGTTACATTCCCCCCAAAAGAATCTTCATATTACAATAAGAGGTGATGCTATTTGAAGGATCAAGGGGTTTCTTGAAATCTTCAACCCCTCAATCAAATTTTTGTATATAATAATATTTTCTTTGATTGTTGGAACCAAGTGAGATGATTCAATGTTCCTTGGTTAATATCACTTGAGGGTATGGGGGAGTGATAGATTGACAATCACAATTTATCTTTTCCCTCATTGCTTGGGTTTTGATGACTTTGGTCTTTGAGTTGAAACTTTCAAGGAATTAGAGGAAGGAAATAAAAAAATTAGGGAGAAATTATAAAATAAATCTATTATATTCATAGAAAGCAACTTAAAAAATGACCATGCACTTGGAGTGATGTCACTACACTCCACCATCATTACACCATTAGCCACTAGTGGCACTGTCTTGTGACCACCTAGTGGCTACCACAACTATCTCCTTTCTAAGTGCTTGCAAAGGATTTTTTCTTTTTGGCACAACTTTCAGCCCAAGAGGTACTTTTTTAGTTGGAATCTAATCAATGAAAAGATAGCTCCATCAAATACACTAAAGAAAAATATTTTCCCCAAATATGCTATTTTAACTATTTTGTTATATTCTATAAAATTTGAACATTGTGTGTTTGTTAAACAAAATAGATCATTTTCTAGTGGAACTAATAAGGAAAAGAGGTTATTATAAATCATTCGTTCAGATTTATGTGGACTAGTGGATGCTGACTCTTTGGGTAAATCTCAGTATTATATCTTTTTCATTGATGATATCTCAAGATACACTTGGATTTATTTTAATATACATTCTAAATTTTTATTTTTCACTAACTTTATGGAATTAAAGACCTTAGTTGAAAAACTATCACATTAGAAGATAAACGTGTTAAGATTTGACAATTGAGGTGAATATTGTTCCAAGCAATTTGATGAAATTTGTAAGCATGTATGTATTCTTTGGAAAAATACTACTCCTTATACTCTCCCAAAAAATGGGGTAACAAAAATAACGAACTAAACCTTGATGGAAAGAGCTAGGAGTATTTTGAATGGTGCTAACCCTGATAGATTTATTTGGGAAAAAGTAATTGGTACTATTTGTTATTTGATTCATAGATCTTTTTTAGATCTTGTTGATAAAACTCCTTTATGAAGTGTGGATAGGTAGAAATCCTTATGTTTCACACTTAAGGGTATTTGGTTGTGAGGATTTTGTTTATGTGCCTCAATAAAAGTGATCTAAATTCAATCCAAAAGCACACAAATTCATCTTTGTTTATTATGGTGAGAATGTAAAAGGTTAGAAGCTTTAGAATCCTCTAATGTATAAAATATTTTTCTAGAGATGTGATTTTCAGGGAATTTAGAGCTTACTTGGGAGAATAAAAACCAAAGAAGAAAGATGAGATACAAAGATTACTTGGGATATGCAAGATGAGCACACTAAAGAAGAAGAATAGCATGTAGATCTCATTAATCCTACCTTGAGGAGGTCCACAAGGCAATGGAATCTAGTTGAAAGGTATAACCCACCTAATTTATGTTGTGTATTGTATTTCTTGAGTACTGATGATGAACCTAGATGAGATGTCCCAAATTAAAATAAATCACAAATTTGATCAACTTATGATATCCCAAAAATTTCTTAACTCAAATCTAGAAAACCTTGTGATTTCCACAAAATGAACTTATCTCAATATTTGGAATTTTTATTTCTATCAATTTAAAATAGAGAAAATCAAGTAATTTGAAAACAACACCAAAGTGCATCAAATTGGAAGTCGGGGGAGGTGTAATTGGAATAGAATGATTTATTATAGATCTCCACATGAAATTACATCAAATTTTCTATCATATATAGTAGATAAAATCCATGAACAATTGCACAAAGTTATATAAAGAAACCTAGATAACTAGATACCAAAAATGCACACTGAAACTAAAGCCAACTCCTCACAATTTCACTAAACTTCACAACCACGATGAGGAACAACAAATTAAATATATGAAATACTCCAACATAATCTAAATATTCTACTAATAACACCATTTATACACAACAAACCAAGTATTATATAAGATGCATGCCTAACTACATCCAAACACAAAATCTAGAAGCCACAACACACTCCAAATTGAAGCGATATCCACACAACTCACCAAAAAGATATATAATTGATTTGGGTAGAAAAATATATAATAGAATACCTCTAATACATAGATATTTTCTGCAATCAATAGCCACACAAATTGTAATCCAAAAATACACTCCTAAACTAACAAACTCCTGTAAACAACTGGAAATAAAGTACCAAACTGAAGATTTCTAGCACGATGGCAATCTTTGGATGAAATTGCATCTAGATACCCTCAAAACCACTACCTTAGAGCCTCAATCTCCTTGGTTTACTAGCCTCTGAAGAAAAATCACAAACTTATGAGTGAAAATAATATCTAGAATAATGGAAACTTGAGAGGGAAATTACATTATATTCAATTCCCTTTTTTAGCACTAATTTGAGCACCCAAGATGGGGAATCTTGCATTCCTTGGAATAAACTCCTGTCATCGGGATGCTCCATGCAATTTTTCAAGTTTCGGTCAGAATCTTACATCAAATAAAGCCAAAAATACCCCATAATTGCTCCTCCCAAAAATCCAATGCTCCATTTGGACCCATAAAAATAAATTTGAAATATTTCTTAATTTTCTCCTAAAAAATGATTTAATAATTTTATTTTGAAAAATCCAATTTACTCGATTCATCTATAGGTCTTGACTTACTATTTTGAAAACCAAGTTTACTTAAAATAGTAAATGCTATTTTTAAAAAAGGGGACATGACAAATCCTCCCTTCCCAATATTTCTCATTCTCAAGCAATGAAGGCTTATATGAAAGTGATCTTCTATCTCTTTCCATGTTGAATCTCTACTGGGAAAATCTTTCCATTTGATTGAGTGCTTGATGATACCTTTTTTTCTTATCTTCTCTCCTCTTGTTACCCAAAATATTTTAGGTATCCCATCTTGCTTTCTCTCATTATTTGATGGTGAGAACTCAAGAAAAATCATAGTTTTTTGTCCCACCACTCTCTATAAACATGGAACATGAAATAATTTGTGTATCCTATAGGCTACTGGAAAATCTAACTCATAAGCTACTTCCCCTTCCTTCTTAATAACTTTGTAAGATCCATTGAGCCTTCCCACTCTACCTTTATTCAAGAAACTTTGATTATATGGTTACAACCCAAAGAAATCTCTAATCTAGAAACTAGAATGCACACTGAAGCAAGTATCAACCTCAAATACTCTCTCCATTCTCTTCCTATATGTATACATTTTTTATTGATCCTATGCAAGAAGTAAATTATATTTGAATGACCTTAGGATCTCCTAACTTTTTTGGACAAAGTCACTTGCTCTAGAGACTCTACTATGTGAAAATAATAACTCAACAAAAGAGAGGGAAACATAACTATAGTGAGCCTAAAATTGAGACATACCAAAGGACACATGATGGAGAGTGGTATGGAAATACTCCCCTAATTACAACCATTTCTATCGAACACCATGCTAATAATGTGACACTAAAAATCCATTGAATACTCAAACTAAAATATTCTCTCCTAGAATCCTAAAAAGAAGACACCATCCAAACCAAAACTAAAATCCTTGAGAGGACTAGAATCAATGTCATGGAATATATCATTCCAAAGTAACTTAGAGAAGACCACATTAGCAAACTCACTGCCAATCACAATCCTGGGTAAAATACAAGACACCTTGATCAACCATAAAACATAATCCATAGCATCACTACCACAAATATAAATAAATTCAATCACTATCACATCTATGAGATCTACCAACTAGGAAATCCCTTTGTTGTTGCCAACTGAAATCAAAACATTGACACTTAACCTCCAAGTTTCAAATGGAAAGCCTTGGGAACACCAACAAAACAAAACCACTATAATCATTAAAATATCATCTAAAATCATGCATGTCATCTCCATGAAGTAACAACAGTGTCTGTCTCTTACCTAAGTGGAAACAATGAATGGATGAACTATGTCTAGAAAAATACTTATAACCAACTGCCTAAAATTTTGCTAATGCTCAACAACAATCTGCTCATGAAAATATATCTCCATAACAAAAAAAATATGTGAGGGTAGAAATAACCAAACTGAAATCCAACTAATAACATAGGAGAGATGAGTATGGTAGTAACAATAGGATCATACCCTATGGTCAACTTACCTCTAACATCGAACTTCACCCAAGAACTATTCAACTGTTGGACTGAAGAGACCATCCAACTCATTTACAAATCAGGATCTAGAGTCATGTACAAGTTGATTAGAAATTAGGCAGTTGTACTAACACTAGAGGTTAACCCACTACTACCATCTTGAGTCAAAATCTCATGGTAAGAAGCTACACTCAGGTCTTGAATGCTACAATCAACTCCAATCTCATCACTGAAATTGATTAGATCTTCATCAAACAATTTGGAAAGTGGATTTTCATTAGTCAAATTAGCATCCATCATAGATATAGGATTATCAACAAACTGAAATTAACATCAAATCCAAAATCAGGTTTATCCTCTTGTTGATCCAAACTCCTATTTTCTAAATTTTTAGGGCATCATACAAGATCATACTCCTCCATTACCTGTTCAACTTTCTTGGCCCCTTCTTTTCTCTCCTTATCCCTAAACTGTTGAACCTCATAATGTTGATCACTTTCCTCTATAAGCACCTCTTGGGTACTTTCCATAGTAAGCTTTATATATTTAAGCTTACCCGTGAGCACACCAACTTCTCACCTTAATTGTTTAGTTATGGACAAGGTCTCATTTGCAAACTTGTTAGCTCTTAAATTCTATTATGTTTCATGTGCAAGTAGGCTATTTTAATTTCTTCCATGGTGTTCTTCATTATTTTCAAATCAACAAAGGAAACATTAAGCTTATTTTGACCTCTTGGTGCATTTTGGATTATGCTTTCTACTTGTCTATGCGTACTATTTATTCTAGATAGAATTTGTACTTCATTTTCAGCAAACACCAAGAATTGATTCTTACAACTCTCCTCATGAAATTCAAATTTTTGCAAGGTTAAATTCTTGTCATTGTATTGCATGTAAGAATAAGAATCTTCTTCATACCTATCATTAACGTCACCATGACTATCCCAAATCTCATAAACTTCCCCTTGACCATCTTGGTGAAAATGTGTAGCATCGGTTTGAGGATCCAAATCAACAAGGTTACTATGTCTATGATCATAATCAGGGCTTCTATGTATTTTCTCAAAATAAATGCTACTATTTATTTTCTCAAAATCAGCACCAATAAATAATAAATCAGATTGGTATTCAATATCATCAGCATACCTTTCAGCCTTAGCTTCTTCAATGCCATCCTCCATGCCTGACTCCCAATATGAATATAAAATAACATTGGAATGAAAGAGAAATTTATCCTAAGATAGTACCACATCATACTTAGATGTTAAAACACCTGGATCTTAAGTGAAAGATGGTTGATTTCTTTGATCAAGGTATAATCATTCACTATTCTCTTCATGAGTAGTTTCTTTTTTAAAAGATTCATTCTCCATCTTCCTAGGACTAAAATCTTCTTCAACATCATTTTTTGTAGGCTTGGTCTAAAAACCAAACCCAAAGCTACCATATGAATCCAAACAAGGATCCAAGGCTATCATTTTGTTATGTCCTTCATGCACATCCTTATCATCCATCATTGCATACATGTCCAAAGAGTCATCCTAAAAAAATTTCACACATTCATCACACTTCAAAGAACTCACTACATCAGACTTCCCTACTATGAACCTATCTACAACCACCCGCTCCTCTTCAAGCTTTTATTCAAATCTATCAATCAAAATTTTACAAAATTCATCAAAAGAATTTACCTGAATGTGGACTTGGGTGTTCATACCTTGGTTCCACCAATCATGATAAACTCCTTCAAGATGCAAGGTTGTTGCATATTGAATGGAAACTTTCTCCTTAATGGGATTGAATGTGAAATAGTCCAGCATCCTTTATAACCATGCTCTAACTGATATCTTGTTTGATTTGTCAAAATTTGGAACTAAAGACATTATTTTTACTAGGATATGGGTGATTTTTGTAGCCCAGGCTTGTAGTTGAAATTCTTTACATCAGAGTGACATAATCATTGTATGGGATTGAATTTCTAAATCCTTCATCTTGATTAGCATAATTTTCTCTTATGAATGCTAGATCTATTTCCAAATATTCCATGTGATTTGAAAGGGGAATGGATGTAGCATGATCACCTTCAAGTAGGAAAATAGAATTTGAGGCTTTAAGATTTCTTTCTTGAACCTCCAAAGAACTCTAAACATCCTTAGGTGACACTAGATCTTGAAGCTTTTCTACCAAAAATGTCATCACCTTTCTTGTCTCCACAAGACTACCATTATTTTTTTTTTGACTCCTTTGTAGATCTTGAAAGAATCTCTTATCAATATAAGCCATCATTTTTACTCCCATACTTTTTACCTCTTTTCCTTTTACAAAATATAGTCAAACCCTTAAGTTTGAAAGATTATGGCTTTGATACTACTAAGATGTCCCAAATTAAAATAAATCACAAATTTGATCAACTTATGATATCCCACAAATTTATTAACTCAAATCTATTAAATCTCATGATTTCCAAAAAATAAACTTATCTCAATAAATGAAATTTTTTATTTATATCAATTTAAAATAGAGAAAATCAAGTAATCTGAAAACACCACCAAATGCATTAAATTGGAAATCGGGTAAGGTGCGATTGGAATAGAATGGTTTATTATAGATATAAACATGGAATTACATAAAATTTTCTATCATATACAACAAAAAAAATCCATGAATAGCTGCAAAAAATTATATAAATAAATCTAGAAAACTGGATACCAAAAATGCACAATGAAACTGAAGCCAACTCATCACAATTTCACTAAACTTCACACCCACAATCAGAAAGAAAAAATTAAATATATTAAATACTCCAATAGCATCTAAATATTCTTATAAAAATGTAATTTACACATAGCAACCCCTATTCTAGAAGATGCATGGAAAACTGGATCCAAACACAAAATTTGGAATCCACAACACACTCCAAATTGAAGCGATCTCCACACAACTCACCAAACTGAAATATAACTGATTTGGACTGGAAAAATATATAATAGGCTATCTCCAATACATAGATATTTTCTTTAATCAAGAACCACACAAATTAGAATCCAAAAATACACTCCTAAACTAACAAACTCTTGCAAACAACTGGAAATAAAGTACCAAACTAAAGATTTCCGACACAATGGCAATCTATAGATGAAATAACACCTAGAGATCCTCAAAACCACTATCTTAGATCCTCAATCCCCTTGGTTTACTAGCCTTGGAGATTCTTTCTTCATTGGTTTACCAACCTCTAAAGAAAAATCACAAACCTATGAGTGAAAAAAATATTTAGAATAATGGAAACTTGAGAGGGAAATGATGTGGAGACATGGATGACATCAACCACCTTGTATCATGATTTCTCACTTTGATCTTCAATGATCTTCAAAACACAAAATGTCTCCTTAAGGAACCTTGTCACCCAATAGTTCAAATGTACCCTCAATGTTTCCAACCTTTCCCAAGACACCAAGAGGCATCTAACAAGATTAATTTCTCCATCCACACAAGGCTAACTCACTCTCAAAGCCTCAAGAACTTATGTTTGTACATTCACCTCTCAAGCTTCCATACACCTAGTAGGTGTCTAAAACCTGTTTTAGGAACTTAACTCAACCAAAATAAAAAATCCTCCAACCACTCACACTTATAGGGACCCATTAACCTAGCACAAAACATACTTCAAACTCACCTTAGGGTTCTTGGGTTCTTCAGACCATTAATACTCAAATTGTCTTTTTAGGCTGAAACAGGCTCCAATTAGCCCTATTTTCCAAAGGACCTTGTCTCTAAACTTATCAAAAAATTCCAAAACCACAAAAAAGTCTTAGAAATGCCCTCAAAACATATGATTCATCAACTTTCAAGGCACCATACGCATACTAAGGCTTATTTCTTCAAAACCCTCTCTTTTCACCATTCCGACTAGGGCTTATTGAAAGTCCTATGTCCATACCACTCTCAAGCCTGAAACCACTTTAATCCTCCATAATTTTACCTGAACATGCTTAAAATAACATTACATTATTCCCTCTTGATTCATACACACTTCCTTCACAAAACCACTCTTTTTCACTTGTTTTCACCCTTTTCCAACTAGGGTTTCAACCTTCCTCACACATATGACCACTTCTACTTACTTATCCCTTCTAGAAATCAATAAATACTTCCAATAACACAAATTTCAAGGGATTCTACCAAATATTCTTCCCCAAGCATCATTTCACTCTTTCTAGTCTTGATTCTAAAGCCTAAAACTCAGTTTTTACCACAGGGATGCATGGAGTTCTCTCTCAAAGCTTTCTCAACCTCAATCAAACCTTCCTAGAACTAATTATAAACTAACAAGACCAATGCAATCCAGGTATAGTAACTAAAAAAGGTGGAATGGCTTGCTCATTACATTTTAACCTTCAAAACACTAATTCCCTATTTTTGCCCAGTTTCAAGGAATTGGTCCTTAGATTGCTCTAAATTTGCTAAAAATCCTCAAAAATGAATTTTTGATGAGTCCAAAACCTTATTAAAACATGTTCAAACCATTAAGAATCCAAACCCTATTGTACAGAACCATAGATAGGTAGAAAATGAATAAAAACTCAAAAAATTGACTGAAATCTTTATTCTTTGATTGAATTCTTCTCCCCAAAAAAAATTCAACAACCTTCCTCGAGCCTTTAAGAGGCCATTTATACATATTACAATCCAAAACTACCCATAAAATTCCTATAAATGACCATACAACTACCTAGATCCTTCACATTCTTCAATTTTGCATTTTTTTGACAATTTGTTGACAACAATTACATCATTATGCAACTTTTTGCATTTTAACCCAAATGACACTAAAAACCCAAATTACATAAATGATGGTCTTAAAAGACCTTATTTAACATAAAATGACTCAAATTACCCCTAATTTCTAGTCCCTTCCATAACCAATCTTCAAATGATGATTTTTTGCAAATACATGCTTTAGGTGCTCCTACACCATACATCCTGCCTTAAGATTTCTTCCAAGTCCCTTGGAAGTCTTCATGCTTGAACCTGCAACAACACTTGATCTTTAACCTTTGATGCTCTTTGCAACTTCTTCATTTTTACCTTTGGTTTAGACTTGTCCTTGCTCATCTGCTCTTCTCTTCTTGCTTTGTCTTCTTGGATCTGCATATCTATGCTCTGATTAGCTTTGATCAGCTTCATCCACCTGTACTTGCTTTGTTCTTCCTCTTTACTCACTGCATAAAAATATACACTTTGGTTGTTCTCCTTCATTTTAACCCATGGCTTGATCCTCATCAACATAATTATCAACACAAGGAAGTAACACATGACTCCCTTCACTCTCTGTCCTTTAATTCTTCTCTTTACACTCTTCCTCAGGCTCCCTATGCTTAGAACCTCTGTCACAAAAGCATACAACTACCACATCAGTACTCTTGTCAACCTAGGAAAATCCACTATCCTAGCCACATCATTCACTCTCTTATCCATCTCATTTGGAGACTTTTCCAACACTTTGTCTTTAGCCTTCACTTGGCCAACTATTAACAACCCTTTAGCTCTAGTCTCTTTCAACATGGAGACCTTACTCAACCTCTTTGTCTTCTCTTCTTCACCATTCAAGGTGATTGCAACTTCCTCACATTCTTTCCCAGACTTAACCACTATCATTAGCCATTCTCTTTGGATCACTATCTTCTCTTCTATCTTGACTTGCTCTACACTCTCTTCCTTTACCTTCTCTGCATTCTCAGGTTCCTTCACCTTCAAACTTTGCATCAGTCCTGTTGCCTTAGTTACCTCTACACCTCTTGACACATGATTCACTGTGCTTGCAATACTCAACGGTCCATCACTCTTATCTACCTTCAAGGGACACAATACTGCCCCAATCATGATCTTCCCACACTTTTCAAGCCCTTCATGGCTTTCTATCATCCTTTCTCCTTCCTTGAAAGTATCTACTCTTTCTCTCTTGATATTCTCAGTCTTCAAGACCTCTTTGACATTAGATCTTTCATCTTTTCCCCTAACACACATCTACTACATTGATCTTCCCTTTTATCAAGCTCTTGTTGCTTCTCATTACTTTTTCCTTCCAGTGGAAACTGCATTTCTTCTTCACTAACCTCACTAGGCCACTCTTACCTTTCCCTAGGAAACTCTTCTACACTCATATCTCTTTCTCTTTGTAGGAACTCAGTCCCAAGTTTTTCTTTTTCACAAACCTATGTATTAGACCTGTCCTTTTCTGCCTTGACATCATTTGTTTGTTTCTCAACTTCCTTTTCCTTTGCTTGATAAAAATCAGTCCCTTTCTTATGTTCATCATCTTTTGCAAACTTGTTTTGAACTTTCAAAGTCCTTTCACCCTTTTTCTTTACTATCTCAGCTTTATTTGTCCATCTATCATCTTCTTTCCTTTTCAACATAGCATCCTTGCCAATGCTTACTTCATCAACACTTGCTCTCTTTGTAGTAGTTGCTTCTTCACAATTTTTTCTTTTCTCATTTCTCATGGCCACTCTACTACCCTGCATCAAAATTCTCTTTGTCCTACATTGTTTCTCATATTCTATCAAAGGAATCAAATTGAAACTAACCCCATCTTTCTTGATCTTATAACTATTTTCTCTTCCATCATATAAAGAAAACCTATTATGTATTCATGGCATTCCAAACAAGAGATGGAACACACTCATAGGCACAATATCACACAAGATTTTATCTCTATATTCACCTATATGAAACTCAACCCAAGCTTGTTCCTTAACCATAAAAACATGTTCACTATTTACCCAAGAAACTAAATAAGGTGACTCATGGGGTATCCTCTCTAAGTGCAATTTTTCAACCATTTCTTGAGAGATCAAATTGTCTAAGCTACCTAAACCAACCATCACAATACATACCTTACCTTGACATTTGTAGGTGGTCTTGAAAATTGCATTCCTTTGTGCTACTTCACCAATTTCTTTTGCCATGTTGACTTGACCTTCCATCTTCCAACCATCCTTGCATGCAATCTTCAACAAATTATCTTCAAGAATCTACTTGTTGGGCTCTGATAGACTGATGCAGAGACAGGGATGACATCAACCACCTTGTATCATGATTTCTCACTTTGATCTTCAATGGTCTTCAAAACGCAAAATGTCTCTTTAAGGAACCTTGTCACCCTATGGCTCAAATGTACCCTCAATGTTTCCAACCTTTCCCAAGACACCAAGAGGCATATAACAAGATTAATTTCTCCATACACACAAGGCTAACTCACTCTCAAAGCCTCAAGAACTTTTTTTTGTACATTCACCTCTTAAGCTTCTGTACACCTAGTAGGTGTCCAAACCCTATTTTAGGAACTTAACTCACAACCGTAGTAAAAAATCCTCCAACCACTCATGCTTACTAGGACCCATTAACCTGGCACAAAACATACTTCAAACTCACCTTAGGTTTGTTTAGACCACCAATACTCAAATTGACTTTTTAGGTTGAAACGAGCTCCAATTAGCCCTATTTTCCAAAGGACCTTGTCTCTAAACTTATCAAAAACTCCCAAAACAACAAAATAGTCTTAGAACTACCCTCAAAACATATAATTCATCAACTTTCAAGGCACCATACACATAATAAGGCTTATTTCTTCAAAACCCTCTATTTTCACCATTCCAACTAGGGCTTATTGAAAGTCCTATGTCCAGGCCACTTTCAAGCCTAAAACCACTTTAATCCTCCATCATTTTACCTACACATGCTCAAAACAACATTACATTATGCTTCCCTCTTGATTCATATGCACTTCATTCACAAAACCACTCTTTTTCACCCTTTTCCAACTAGGGTTTCAACCTTTCTCACACATCTGACCACTTCTACTCACTCAAACCTTCTAGAAATCACTAAATACTTCCAATAACACAAATTTCAAGGGATTCTACCCATTATTCTTCCCCAAGCATCATTTCACTCTTTCTAGCCTTGATTCTAAGGCCTAAAACTTAGTTTTTACCACAGGGTTGTGTGGAGTTCTCTATCAAAGCTTTATCAACCTCAATCAAACCTTCCTAGAACTAATTATAAACTAACAAGGCCCATTGAACCTAGGTATAGTAACTACAGAAGGTGGAATGGACCGTTCATTACATTTTAACCTTCAAAACACTAATTCCCTGTTTTTGACCAGTTTCAATGAACCAGTCCTTAGATTGCTCTAAATTCACTAAAACTCCTAAAAAATGATTTTTTGATGAGGAAAACACCTTATTAAAACATGTTCAAACCATTAAGAAGCCAAACCTTGCTGTACGGAACCATACACAGGCAAAAAATGAATAAAAACTCAAAAAATTGACTGAAATCTATATTCTTTGATTGAATTCTTCTCCCCAAAAAACTCTTTAAAAAACTTCCTCGAGCCTTTAAGAGGCCATTTATACCTATTCCAATCCAAAAATACCCATGAAATTCCTATAACTGACTATACAACTATCTAGATCCTTCACATTCTTCAATTTTGCATTCTTTTGACAATTTGTTGACAACAATTACATCATTATGCAACTTTTTGCATTTTAACCCAAATGACACTAAAAACCCCAATTACATAAATCATGGTCTTAAAAGACCTTATTTAACATAAAGTTACTCAAATTACCCCTAATTGCTAGTCCATCCCATAACCAACCTTCAAATGATGAATTTTTGCAAATACATGCTTTAGGTGCTCCTACACCAGGAAATTACATTATATTTAATTCCCTTTTCTAGCACTAATTTGGGCACCCAAGATGGGGAATATTATATGCATTGGAATGAAATGCTCCATGGAACTTGACAAGTTTTAGCTAAAATCTTGCATCAAATAAAGCCAAAAACACCCCATTTGGACCCATAAAAATAAATTAAAAATACTTATTAATTTGTCCCTAACAAATGATTTAATAATTTTATTTTGAAAATCCAATTTATGAGATTCATCTGAAGGTCTTGACTTGCTATTTTGAAAACCAGGTTTACTAAAATTACTAAATGTTATTTTTAGAAAAGGGGACATGATACTAGATCTTCTGGGGAGGTTCTTTCTTTAGAGGAAAGAGAGTTAGTTTTAGAACATGTAAGAGATGGTGGATTTGGATAGTTGTGATACCTAGGATCTTGTTAGTTTTCCCAAAGGAAGGGAGGCCATTGGTTGCAATTAGGTATTTAAAAATAAATTTTGTGCAAACAATTGGTTAGAGTGGTACAGGGCTATATTAGTGGCTAAGGGCTACTCCTAGAGAGAGGAAGTTTATTTTGGTGAAATTTTCTCTCCTATTGCTAAATTAACTTCTATTAGATTCCTATTATCAATTACTGTTTCTTGTGATTTTGAGATAGAGAAAATGGATCTTAAAACTACTTTATTTCATGGGGATCTTGAGGAGGAAATTTATAAGTGACAACATAAAAATTTTGTTTTGAAAGGAAAAGAATAATTAGTTTGCAAGTTGAAGAGATCTTTGTATGGTTTGAAACACTCACCCAAGATGTAGTACCATAAGTTTGATTCTTTTGCATTGAATTTGAGTTTTTTAGGAGCAAGTAGGCTCATTGTGTTTATATTAAGGTTATTGATGATTAGATTCTAAAATATAAACATAAAAGTTTCTATATAACACAAGTGCATTATAACTTGGTAATTACTAAAAGATAATGTGAGCATATTTTATGAACTTTTACATAACATGCTCACATTTTCTTCATTTTTTTTATTTGTATACTTTTTTATCTCCCAATTCAATGAACTCACCGATATGTTTTAGCTAGATTCATTCTAACCAAACTAGAGTTATGCCATAAATTTTCCAATTGGATTTTCTCACTAAATATGTGTGTAGCATCACTTTACTATAATTTACTTTAAAAAATATTTAAAAACTTGATGTTCTCACAAATCCTACTCACACAAATAACATTTTTAAAAAATTCTAAAAATATCCTTTTGTAGATCTATAATATACTTTTAATTTTTTTTTAATATTTTAATTATTGTGTATATTTATTTATTTTTTAACTAAAAATAGATCGTTAGCACAAATATATAAGATTTATTGTCTTCTCAATAAAAAATATTAAAGTTAATTATTATTATTTTTTAAATATGATGTGCTAAATAATAGATTTTATGTCAAGACAATGTAATTTTTTAAAATTTTGGATAAATTGTTAAGACAGAAAAGTGTGTCAAATCAAAACATTTATGTCTTAAGTACATGCAACTTTCAAGATTTGTTATAAAAGTATAATTTACCAAAATGGGAAAAATAATCTATTCACTATATTTTCAAGTTATAAATATAAAGTAAAATGAAGGAAAAGAAGAGACATCCTACTTAACCTTATTTTTTATCATTTTCCTGGCAAATAAATTGTGGTGTCAATTTTATAAAAAATAGTAAAAAAATTATTTAAAAAATATAAACATAAAATACACTAAAAACTACATTTCATTAGTTTACATCATTTTAAAATTTTAAAGAATATTTAATCATCTTTTGAGATACAACTTATTAGTGAGACTTTTAGTTTGATAAATATCACCTAGCCTCCTTTAGAACTTGTATGTGGTTCTATTCCTCAAGAAAAATAATAGGACAAATTTACAAGACAACTATATGGTTCCTCATGTCTTATTCAAATTCAACTGATATCATTAGATGCTCTAGATGGATTATTTTAATTGGAAACTACCAAGGTCATTGATCTCTTTCTTCTAAGAGATCTTTCATCTTTAACTTCCACATCTCATACCAATATCTATTGAACTTCTCAATATCTAGATAGGAGGTAGAAACCATAGTATACAATATTATTTAGAAATCTACAAAATCTATAATGCAAAAGTTCCCACTGCGGCCAAAACATCTTCAACAAAAAATATCCCTCTCTCAAAAAAACTATTAGATCTAATACCAAATATTGGAAATTTAGTTGAAGCTACTGTAATATTAACTTAAACAAAGTGTATGCAAATATGAAAATGATATCCAAGTGTATCCACTTAGATGATTATGTGATTATCACATTCAGAATAATACAATGAAAATATCAATACCAAAAGTGGCAACATATTTATATGGAGAACACCTTGTAGAAATAAATTCACACTAGAAGAGATCCAATGCTTGTTTTAATCCTTCAAACAACAATACACATCAACACATCACTCTTTGACAGTATTCTGGTAGCACTTCATTACTTCATCAACTTGCAAAATATGAAATAAAACTACTAACAAAATACCCCAATTTATAGTAGAGATAGGATGAGAAAACCACCGTGGATTCCCAAAATAAGGGTCAAATCCAATTGCAAAGCCATATACCCCACCTACTAAGAATCTTGTAAACATAGTAAAAAATATTAAATGATCGCATGGCTCTCACATGGGTGCCTTACCCACAACCAACCAAATTTGGTCAATATTAAGTGCTTCATTACTCTATGACAACTCCAATGACTAACATGCAGGTAAAACCACAAACTTGTGTCACACTTTATAAAAGAAATGACCAACACAAATAAAAAATTTCAAATTTGACCACATAAAAGTGGTTTTTATGTTCCTAATTTCAAGATGACGTCATCTAATGAAATGTAAAACTCTTATTGAAATTTATACTTGTGTTTAAAAAAAATGAAAAATTGGTTTGATATATTTTTTGTAAATTTAAGAGCAGAATTTGAACCATTGAAAAATTCAGTAAAAAGTTCAAGGTTGATGGAAAAAATGAGAAAACAATTTTTCCCCCCTAATATTTTCCCCTCAAATATCTAACTTCAATATCTAGTACATGGAAAAAAATTGATGAATATTTTTTTGTAATAACATCATAAAGTGAAACTTTACTAGAATGCCATAGTCTTCATGGGACATCAAATTTTGTCTAATTGTTTTTATCATTTAGAAAAAATAAATTATACCCTTTTGAAGAGGATTCTCCTCTCTAGTGCACCATATATATTTTTTTTAAAAATGAATATGTTTTAATATATATTTTTTAATTTTTAATTAGCCTCATGTTTGATTATAAAAATCTACTTACAGAATTTTTTTTAAATCATGATAAAACTAATCAAAATATCAAAAGGAAAAATTAGATTCTAGACTCTAAGCTCTACAAAAGGGTATTTTTATAATTTCATGAGATTACCCATAGTTAGAGAACTTTCGATTTGAAGTTGAATCTTTTTTGAATTTTCCCCAAAAGAGGGGTTAAGTTGCCACATAGGCAACCACATAAATAATTTTGGTCAAAAGGGTTTCAACTAAAACACTTTCAACCAAAATAGTTTTGCCCAAAACATTACATGTAAATTGAGGTGCATTTCAAATTTTCAAAGGGAAAATTTTGTTTTTATAGTTTTAGGAAAAAGTGTTTCACACAAAACTATATGTACCACATATAGGTAGCATGGTTTTGGTTGAAATTATTTCACTCGAAACTATTTTGCTCAAAATTATTTAGTTGGTTGAAAGTGTGACATAAGTTTGTGCTTTACCCATGCACAACATGCAAACCTAGGTGCCCAACTTTGGATAACATGCAAATGACATATGTCAACATGCATAGATATGCAAGTCTGGGTGATCCCCACAAAAAGTGGCCTAGATGGAATATACTCTCGATATGCTCTATAACCACCATCAAACATGTGTCCACCTCTATGAATGTGAATACAATTTATCATAGTTAAATAAACATTAAATATTTTTACCACACATGATCCTAAACATTCAAGTACCCAGTCCAAGAATTGTGGAGACACATGAAAATGACTTAGGATTATAAGGTTAATATCACCTATCCTAACATATTGAGAGGAGTCTGAACTATTATCATCAATTGAAAATGAAACAATTTTATTTTACCAAAATCTACCTAACATTATTTTACAAGAATAATAATTAAAAATAGTCAAGCTTACCTCAATTAAAATTGTATGACCTCTCCCATCGACATGTCCTAATATTGAAGGCCCAACATCCATATGTTCCCATCTAATATGAATATTAAGATTAATATTTGTAGAAGATTTGATTGTTGCTACTTAGTATTAAATATAAACACCAATGTATGCACCCCAAAGATAATATAAAACTATTAAATCTAGATTCTCACATAACACTTGACTTACTTCACTTGACGAATGAAAAGAATTACATCATGATGAAGCCTGCAAATAAATCAACCCACTGCTCTGATAAATCGTTAATACCCAATTCAAGTTAATAAACCTTAGGCCGATAAAAGGAAGATATCAGGCCTAATTTCTTTTTCCTTGAGAGGACTCGCAACTTTTCTAATCTTCCAGAAAAATGAATACAGATTTAGGGCATGAGACATAAAAGATGCTACGAAGACAATAAAATGTTTTAAGTAATCCCGATAGAGAGTAGAAAGAAGAGTGAACCGTATTACCTGTTTGCTATCATAACTCATTTGTTACGATCAACTTGCAAATCCTCAACAACGTTGAGTAATCTCATTAGGTGTCAATCACAATCGTTCACTCTTAATGGAAGGCTGGAGCTCTCTTTGTCGTCCCCTGGAAACCATGTGACGCTACCATCTCTAACTGCAGAGATTTGGATCTTTCTTCTAAAATCATCTTGTCGTGTTGATACTTTAACACAAATTTTCCTTGCTACTTCTTTGTGCAACCCTCTCTGTCCCCTTCCCCCTTCTCCTCCTCCTTTCAAATAAGATTTTTTCCTCTAAATTTTACAACCACCTGCTATCTTGGAGAATAACATGGAAGCTTGTAACCTCTGTTCTTATAACGTTTACTGAATTATCAAATTAGAAAAAAGGAAATTAATAATCTTTATTTACTCATTGAAATTTCAATTTATTTATTTTATATACAATATCTATTTTTCCATTAGTTGAATAATTGTCCTTTTTCAAAAGGACTTTTTTTAAAAACTATTATGAGAAATAGAATAATATCATAATAATATTATTGGTTTACTTGTTAAATACTAATTTCTAAATTGTTAATAATTTTTAAAAAGGAGGGTTATGACATCCTAAATTGTGCATTGTTGTGATGCACATAAGTTTCAAATGTAAGTGTTGAATATTGACCAATATAATTCAATGTAAGTTAGATTATTACTTAACCAAATATAAGGCTTAACGATATTTCATACAATGGTTCATTGTAACTCATAATTTGATTGAATTAACTAAGACATCTATGTTCTCTACCATGTACCTGAAAACTTATGATAATGTAGTTCTTATATCCAACAATCTACAAACATTTCTATATCATATTGTCAATAACCAAGGATATATAACTCATAAGAAATCCCAATTATTGGATATGTCTAAAATCAGTTAGGAAACA
Organism: Sequoia sempervirens; assembly: GCA_007258455.2. Lineage (NCBI taxonomy): Eukaryota > Viridiplantae > Streptophyta > Pinopsida > Cupressales > Cupressaceae > Sequoia > Sequoia sempervirens. The sequence continues at coordinate 308,166,791 of VDFB02075321.1, forward strand.
TTTATCATTAGTATCTTCGCTATCGAATGAGACATGAAATAATATCTTTTCGATAATCATTGATAATATATTCATTAATCCCCATTTTCGCTCAAGGTTCACAAGATACTTAGCCAACATATTGAAATAAAATTACTATTAAGTCAAAAGTTAAAGCTCAAAACCCACAAATAAAGACCAATGATTTTTCAATTCAATTATTTGTATAATAAGGTTATGTTTCAAATAAAGAGTCTTAGGGTACATGCCTATTGATCTAATGATTGGTGGGTGGGTGCATGAAGTTGGGTACTAATTTTCTGGCCACTTATGAATTTAAAAAAAAAAACGCGCTCGCGTTATAACGCACATGCATTATTTCGCATTAAAAACAAAGAAAAAAGTGAAATTATTTGCTTTGGAATACCAACCCAAACGCTTCGAGGGCATTCCCAACAAGGCCAAAGATGTGTTTTTGCAAATTCTACAATTTTTCACATAATCGGGTCCGTGCTCACCATCAAGATTGCATCTAGTTCAATATTGACAAAATAAAAAACATGGGTAATGTTAGGTTCTCTCTTGGCTATCCAATGATGTAAATTTTTTCACTTTTCGACAATGTTAAGCCTTTCATCCATAATTTCTTTTGTTTGTATGTCTGTTTTTTTCCAAAAAGCAGTGTTTAGTGTTTTTTTTGTTATAAATTAACCGTTCATCAAAATTTCAAATAAATTACATTTTTTGAAACTAGACTCCATTCTACAAATTTAAAAAAATTAAAAAAAAATCAATTATTTTCAAAAATTTGTAGGGGGAGCACAGCCAAAATTCTGCTTTTCAGGAAGTGCCCACTTAGAAAATTTGTAAAAAAATCAAATATTCATTAAAAAATTATCAGAAAAATTGTGCACCAACTAGATGCTATTAGCTAACTTTTGACCGTAGCGATTTTTAAAATACTACAAAAAAGTTCACCATGCTCAGGTCGTACAAGAGTTGCTATGTTATGTTTTTCTGACAAAAACAACACCAATTTTTGTACATCTCTCTTTTGAACCCCTTAATCTCAACCATTTTCAAAATAAATTAGTAGTTTAGAAAGTAGACTTGGAGCACTTCGATCCTTGTTTTTGTTCCATCTCAAAATTTTGAGTGTAACTATCCTCAATTTCACGTCCAAGGTCAGTATTTCCTGATTTCAGAAAAAAAGTGGCCTCTTAAGCCCCCTTTTTGGGAACCATCTTGGTGCACTTACCCTGGTATGTTTGATTTTCCAATATTCATCTCCTTCTTGTCATGTGGTGTAGGAGCACCAAGTTTTAATTTTGCATATAGGTCATACGTTAAGTGTGTGGAGTCTTATTTTCTCATGAATAAGGTCCTTGGAGACCATTTTAATGTATTTAGAGGTCTTTAGAGAAATTTGTGGTCATTTGTTTCAAATTTGCAAAATTATGTAAAAAGTTGTCAAACCAAAAGTTGTCAAATTGCAAAAATGGTAAAGTTGGGAAGCCCAACGGTCATGGGAAATAAAAATATAGTTGGAGTCATTGTTACAAGTTGGAAAAGGTTTAAATAGTTGAAAAATTCAATGTGGAAGGTTGTTGGAGGTTTGTAATAGATCTGATCAAATAAAATCTATGTTTTTCTCCATTAAATTTTGCATTTTCCCTCATACAACATTGTTGCAGATAATTCATCTTTTTCTTCAATTATGGAAACTAGGGCTTTCTCCACATTTGTACAACTAGCAGATTCAGTAGGGGTTGGATCATATTCCTTGATAGCAATAAATACCCATTCGTCCTCACTTACATTCCCTTTATCAGATTCATCATCTGTTACACCTTCATCAGTAGCAAAATAACACTTTCTTTGAAATCTAGGCTTGTTAGGTCTTGACTCAGGAACTCTCCAGACACCTTGAGGAAAAATGACCTATCTTATTGCAAGAAAAAAAATTTAATAGGAAATTTCCCTTTATACTTACCTTCTCCTCTGGCTTCCCTCTTGACAATAAGTGCTTCAAGCTCATCTAGTTTTATCTCTTCTTCAATCTCTCTCATTTCCTCCTCATACTTGAACACCTTTCTAGAAGAACTTCCTCCTAGATCATATCTATGCTTATCTTTTCTGGAGATAGTAGCTTTGAATGCAGATTTTGTCTTAGGAATAACATCACCAAACTCACTTAACTCCAAAGCAGTAAGCTTACCAATCAACATATCTCTGGTTACATTTGTCACAATTTGGATCTCCTCAATAGTAGTAGCTTTGGCTTTGTATGCAGCATGCAAGGATCTCAACACTTTAGCAACAATCTCTGATTCTTCCAATGTTCCACCAGCATATTTGATAGTACATACAAGTTTATTCACTCTCTGCATAAAATAAGTAATGTTCTCATGATCACCCATTCTCAACATTTCATATTTCCTTTTCAAACTTTGTAGCTTAGCAATCTTCACATGTGCATCACCTTCATACAAAGTTTCCAAATTTTTCCATATCTCATAAGCAATCTTCAAATCCATTACATTTGCCATTTCATAATCAGTCAAAGCATTCAACAATGCTTCCTTAGCCATGATATTGTATTTGACATCCTTAATCTCAGTAACAGTAGAAGGACCATTCTATGGGATGATATATCTATTCTTTGTAATGTTCTAGTAGGGTTCACCAATGCATCTTAGATGACACTCCATTTGAGTCTTCCATAGAGAATAATTAGTTCCATCAAATCCTAGACTATCCATCTTATATGTTGCCATCCCGGACCACCTCAAGCTATTAAAATTCTTCTAAGGAACCTTTCTTAGATATGAATTGTTGGAATCAAGGAACACTGAGAAGGGGGTGAATCAGTGTTCTACAAAATTTAACTTTATTAATTTGATCCTTATACCAACATAGCATTGAAGCAAAAGAAAGATGCAAGAACACAAAGTGATCAACCAAAACACCATAACACAAAGATTTTTTATGTGGAAACCTTGTTAGGGGAAAAACCACAATGGAGGTTAGTCCACAATATGAGTATACTCAATATAAGTGTTTACAAATGGGGAATGCACATGCATTCAGGCAAACTACCTAGAGCTCACTGCTCAGATATAAAAGGAAGACTCACTGTCTTACAAAAACATTTGGATTATATCTAGAGGATTTGAACTAAGAAAATAGCATCTGCTAATCCCTGATTACAGCTCCAGTTAAGCACATTTCCAACATTCTTCACACTATGTTTGATTCTTCTCTTCTAATCTTGAAACTTTGTCTGCTTTAATTCAGATCACCAATCTTCTTTCTGCTCAAATCAAACTATGCACAATCGATCAATAATTCTTCTGACTTTTGCAACACACCTCATCACACACCAAAATGATATGAGTAATCATTTATATATATCCACAACAAGAGATTTCAACAACTACATGTCGACTTTAATAAAATTATAATAAAATGTGTACAAACTGGTGGCCCAATCCATAAACAATTTTGAATGCACACCAACCAAAGTTTGCCACAACATAGTGAGGACCCAAAAAAACATCCTCAAACATGAAACACCTTAAAAAATTATTTCTCAAATATCTGCAACATGCTACATTCACTTAGTCGTCCTTCTTGCATTGTTAAACAAAAAATCAACAATCTAGATCTTCCAACTTGCACATCAATCAACATGAGGCTCTATGATTCAGGGATAACATAGTTCATACATTGGAAAAACCTTCCCTGAGATCCACAACACAAAATGATAACAAAAAATTACATATGAATCTATGAACACAATTTTGTCGGATGCTTTGTTCTAGCTTTAACAGTTAATCACTAAGCTTCAATTTGACTTCTGGTACAAGAAAATATTGAAGTGCGGATAGGATAACTGACTAGGGTTGCCATCAATGACAACACCAGATGAATTATGCAGTGTCTCTTGCCAACAATTTGTAGGAGTAAAATTTCATCCAAGATAATCACAATATGTGGGTCAAGTAAAATATCCAACTATCAAGATACAACTCATTCAATCATTAGATAGATTTCCTTATTAGGATCAAGATATAAAGGAATTAACATTTTAATTCATGCATATTTAAACTCAATACTCGTTAAACATTGTCTACAAGGAATGGCATACCTTCTGTGGATGTGAAAATATGCAAATGGTTAAAAAACTAACATACACAAGCATGGTTAGTGTATTTAAGCAAAACAACCTTCAACATCCATATGAGATAATCTAACATGCTTTTTAAAATGCAATAAATAACAAGATAATTAAGGCATCTATAGAAAAGCATGAAGTATATCTATCCCATATTGGATTGGTGCTACTTTGATGTGAAAAGTAGCCATTTCCCAACCCTTGACAAGCTTGATGTTGCAAATGATGATGGACAAAATCAGCTCTCAATGTGAAGAGAGTAACTTTGCATGAATTGTAGATGAAATGCTAAGATTGTGGAGGATTTGATGAAGGATGAAGAATTTCATTTATAGATTATTTTGATGAGAGAAATATCCAAATGGATGAACGTGGGACAAAGATTTAGCCAATGAGATGGAGCCACTTGTCAACTTGTGATAGGATGAGGAATGAGCACATTTTGGTCAATGTGCCAAAGAGGGGGAGATTCAAATTTGAATTTGAGAGTTAAATGCTAACTTTGACCTTTGCAAGGGACATGTAAGAGACATGTAAGACCTATTAAATGCCTTGTTGTATGTACATTTCAACTTGCTTTTGAATTCAAATTTGAGGGAATATTCCTCAAATATGTCATGTTGATGGAAAATGTTGATTTTATAAATGAATTAAAATGATTTATTGGTGCAAGTGGGAAAATCTAGAGGATGTGATGGGTGGTTAGGTTAGTTTAATCAGGATTAGATTAGCTTAGGTGATGATTAGGTGATTTTGACCCACTTGACTTAAATATTTTGATTTATTTAAATAAAGAGGGAGAAATATGAATTTTGAGACTTAATTAAATAAAGTCTTGGTTTATTTGATTAAATGGATGATGAAAAATAAAAGTTGATTAATTTAAGGAATATGAATCTAAGCAATGATTTATAAAAGATGAAATGTTAGTATTTGATTGATTTATTTAAATGAGGTAATAATGAAGTGGATTTATTTAATTTGAAGGATGAAATGTTAGATTCGATTAAATGAAGGTTATTTGATTAAACTATTGGATTGAAATGTATGCATATTTTGTGTGTCTACACCTTCATCCTAATTTATTCTTATCTTATATAGTTTCATTGTATCTCAATAACTTTCTCAATATCAAATTCAACATATTCCTTCATATATCACATTAAGTGCAATCCTCACAATTTATCTCCTTGTACAACTTATTAGAGATCTTCCATCAATGTAGAGAAGGAAGGACTTACCAAGGTTTGCGGTATTAATTAAATCATCATAATATGATCATCTCAGGATTTGAGACAACACCACGTTGAATGAATATCTATTCCTTTAAAAGTATTGTTCCCATTAATAAGATATAAGATGAGTTCAACTCGATGTCAAATCAAATACAAAATGATAATGTCAAGTTCGATGTCTTAACTTCTCAAAGTAATCCATAACATAAATGCTTCAAATATCGCATATAAGATTGAAAGGAAATCTCAAGTTGAAAAGTTACACTCATCAAGAGAATACACCATTGCACTAAACCTTTTTTTAATGTCCAATCAATTATATTTATTATACACAATAATTTTCATTCATAAAAGCATTTGTTCACACTTAAGAGATAGATACATATATCTTGTACTATAACCATTCCATTTTGAGACCACATCAATTAACATCGAAATTCACTATTGATTATTTTTGCATAAAATATTTACTACTTATTTGTTCAATTTCATACTTGGATACTTCTATCCATATAGATAGGAATTTGTCCATTTAGGACATACATCCAACCATACAAGTTAGGCATCTGTCAATATAGGACAAGAGTTCATCTATCCATCCAAGATAGGCATCTATTCAAATAGAATAGGCATCCATCCATATAGGATAGGAACATGCTCTGGCCAGAGACTTAGACTCATCGGGACCATCCAGGTGCTGAGTTACTCTCTAAAGAGTACACTTCCCTATTGGAAGTGCATCGAGGTCATCATCTTTAGGAGTGTATATAAAATTAATAAATAGCTTGAGTCTCGCTTCGGAATTCAGCCTAAAGCCTCGAGGAGTCAAGCGGATCCATCCAAGATGCCTTCTGAGTATTCAATAACTTTTTTTTCAAGGTTAATTCTCTTCTAAATTCTTCCTTAAAACAAGATGAATTTTATTTCAAAGGAAACAATGTTACAAAATTCAATATTCAACCTTTAAATTGGACTAGATAAGATATAGTCACTTATTTCTTTTCTTTTCTTCCACACATTTTGGATCTTTCCCATTCCTATAACATAAGATTCAATATTTGTTAGACTCTAATAATTAAAATTTAGTTGCAGCATGAGCATTGGTAGTAGGTCATCAAGCCTAGTGTCTGAACCAAATGCTTTCATACCACATGTAGAAGATTTAATTGTTGTTGCTTAGTATTAATTATAAACACTGATGTATGCATCCCATGCATCCCATAGATAATACAAAACAATTAAATATAGGTTCTCACATAAGAAAACTTACTTCACTTGACGAATGAAAAGAATTACATCATGATGAAGCCTACAAATAAATCAACCCACTGCTCTAATAAATCATTAATACCCACTTCAAGTTAATAAACCTTAGGCTGATAAAAGGAAGATATTAGACCTAATTTCCTTTTTCTCAAGAGGACTCACAAATTTTCTAATCTTCCATACAAATGAACACAAATTTAGGGCATGAGACATAAAAAAACACTACTAAGATGATAATTTTTTTAAGTAAACCCAATAGAGAGTAGAAAGAAGAGTGAACCGTATTATCTGTTTGTCATGATAAGTGGATTGTTACAATCAACCTGCAAATCCTCAACAATGTCAAGTAATCTCCTTAGGTGTCAATCACAATCGTTCATTATTAATGGAAGGTTAGAGCTCTCTATGTCAAGTAATCTCCTTAGGTGTCAATCAAAATCATCTTGTCGTATTAATACTTAAACACAATTTTTCCCTGCTACTTCTTTGTGCAACCCTCTTTGTCCCCTCCCCCTCCTCCTCCTCCTTTCAAATAAGAGTTTTTCCTCCAAATTATACAACCACCTGCTATCTTGGAGAATAACATGGAAGGTTGTATCCTCCGTTCTTGTAACAGTTACTAAATTATCAAATCAGAAAAAGGAAATTAATAATATTTTTTTACTCATTGAAATTTTGATTTCTTTTTTTATACACTATCCATTCTCTCCATTCTAAGTTGAGTATTTATTCCTTTTCAAAAGGATTTTTTTTAAACTATTCTAAGAAATAGAATAATGTCATAATAATATTATCAGCTGACTTGTTAAATGCTAATGTGGAATTGGGTCAGAGACAAAATTGAAAAAAAATTAGGGAGTTGGAACAGGCAATATCTTTCGCTTGCTGGCAGAATTCAAGTGTGCCAAAAAATTCTCTCCTCTTACAGTGTTTACTTTGCTTCTGTTTGGTTTTTTTGCAGTTACCAAATTAATGAAATTCAAAAAAGAATTAGAGATTTTCTCTGGTCTGATGGGAAAGGTAGGAGGAAGAGGCACGCGGTGAAGTGGGAGTGGTGCTGCCTTGGGAAGCTCCAAGGGGGCATTGGTCTGAAAGATCTAAAAATTCAAGGAATTTCCTTGGCTGCTAAATGGATACTTAAATCCCTGAGTGGCCAAGAACCGTGGAAAGTCCTCGTCAGAAGCAATATTCAGATGGTGGTTCCCAAACAGGCCAAAGCGTGGAAGGGGCTGCCCCTAAGTGATATTCTTCTTAATAATCACTCTATGGTTCCGGCTGGGTCTTCTATTTTTAGGAGTATCTGGAAGGCTTGGGAGTTAATAAAACACAAAGCCCAGCTTAAAACTTGTATTGTAAAGCTTAAAAGTAATCATTCTTGTCAGCCCTTCAGCTCCTTATGGTGGAATTTGGAGCATTGCAGCAAACCCCTCGCCCTTCTTCAAGGGTGCTCGGCGAAAATTTGGAATAACAAAGGTATCAAAACGTTTGAGCATATTCTTAGCAATGGTTGTTTGAAAACCTGGAATGTCTTAAGAGTTGATTTTGACCTCCCTGCTTCCACTATTAGGACTTATTCTATGATTCAGGAGGCTTGTAGTAATGCAACCTTCCCAATTGATGGTAATAAAATTCTTGATCTTGATACTGACATTGTTTGGTGTGATGGCTCCACGATTGGAAATGTGAAAGCTAAGACAATTTATAATGAACTTCTTGATTGCAGCTCTGTTATTAATCATGTAAATTCTTGTTGGGATTTAACCCTGGGAACTGATGATTGGCAAAAACATTTAAGTCTGATTTGGCAGAAATCCATAGAGCCTAAAAAGGCTTGCTTCAGGTGGCTTGTTTATTTACAGAGAATTCCTTTTAAAGCTAACTCTGGTGAACTTGAAGTTTGCAGCATATGCAGGGTTCCAAAATCTTGTAAGCATATCCTTTTCGAATGTTTTTACGCTCTAGAAATCTGGAGGTTGTTTTTTCACAATATCAATGTTTGGAATAATGATGGTAAAATTCTTTGGAAGGAAATTATGTTTCCTACTTTTAAGATCAGTAAAGATTGTAAACTTGTCTGGATTTGGCTAACAAATGAAATCTTGTGGCACATTTGGAAAGTGAGAAATGATAGTAAGTTCATGGGTATGAAGAGGGAACTTACTGAGTTTCATAAGAAACTCACGTTCCTCAATGTTGCTATGCAGATTTTGGCTCAAAGGGAGATCTCTCCAAATAATTTGTTGTGCCACATAAGGGATGAAACAAGGGCCATTAACAAAGATCCTTGGTCGTGTAGGCAGCCGCTCCACCTTAAAGGAGACGAATCTGACTGGCTGTGCAGGGTGCTGGAAGTACTCCAAAAGGAGGTCAACAGCATAGATAGAGATGCAGATATGGTGCAGCTTGATGGTGATCCCACTGCTGATCCCAATCTGAATATCGCTGATGGTGATGTCCCTTAGGATGATTCCCAAGCCAAACTTTATGCTAATAATAGTTCCTCCAGGATGCCTTCCCAGAATGTGAAGGATGTTCAGATTCCCGAGTGCAGATGATTTTTTCTCTCCTTGGTGCTTGTTCAAAATGTGGATGTATCATAAGGGAAGATTCCTAGTTCTTGCTGAGGTGTCAAGATGCTGATTCTGTCTTCTGTTCCAATCTTCTTTAAGCTTGTGATGTAGTCTTTCTGCCCCTTCTTTCCTTGGGCATTCTTTAGCGGAATGTATTTGGTGCTTTATTGATATCTCCAGTGGACTGTTTGCTTCGGTCCCTGGGATCTGTTATGTGAAATGTTGCGCCTACAACAGTTGTAAATGATTACTCTATATTTATTTCAAAAAAAAATGCTAATTTTTGAATTGATTATAAGTTTTTAAAAAGGAGGGTTGCGAAATATTCATATAAGGTAAAAATATTTATATGTATTATATTTAATATTTCTTACTAATTACATATCTCTGGACTTGAATGGTCATGTAATCAAAAGTTAAAGGGCTAACAAATGTAGGGTGAATACTCTGACCCTAAAATTTTATTACAATAAATTTATATTAATTTATTTTATCATAGATGAATATAGCTAATATTACATTTCAAAAGGAAATATAATAAATTGCATTTAAAATTATTTAAATTTACCTGTCTGTCAATGCAGAATGTCATATCGAATAGGTCATTTATGAACAGTGTCATTTCACCCAATGTAGATGTGTCATATTGTTGGTTGTGTGAATCTTGAGCATCCTTGAACCTATAATCATAAAGACCCATATTTTTAGAAAATGTCAAGACCTAGAGTCTTACCCTCATGACCCTATATTGATGGCCTAGTGTGCTATAACAAGGTCTATATGAGGGAGATGATGGAATATGAAGTCTCCACGTCAACACTCTACCATAATGGAAGGGATTGTGACATGATCAATGTTTGGAATATCAAGGGGTCTTCATGCTAGGTCTATGGAACTATATTCCCCCTCTTTATCCTATTTTTGAGCCCCCGCCTCTACCTTGGAACTCACATATGTCAAAGTAGTTTGGGATCTCATTGAGGACAAACTTTCAATAGAGTTTCCTTAGAAAATATTGAGGGACCTCATTGTTGTTGCATGTAGGATGGTAAAAAGCTATCCACCACCTATCCCAAAAAAATATCTTGTTCCTTGGTGTTGGCACCAATGGATAAGGAACCTATTGCAACTACCATGTAGCGGTTTGTTAGTTCATGGATGAATGAACCATGTGCACAAATTAAATTTCAATATTTTATTTTCTTTTACTTCGTAGGATAATTTGGTGGCCTAAAATTGTTGTGCTTCACCCCTCTTATTTGACCACATGTTAATTTAGCCACTCATAGAATCTATGTGAGAAATAATAGATTCCAATCAAGTGGTGAGGTTTTCTTACATCTCATGAGGATGCCAAGAAATTGTTAGAGGAGTTTGTTGAGGTTTTTCTTCACTAAGGTTTTTAGGAATTGGTGAATTACTATTTTCATGAATTGATGGGGGATTTTTCAATTCCTAAAAATTAAATAAAATTAAATAAATTTTTTCCTAAATTTCTATTTAATTCAATTTTTACACTAAAAACTAATAAAACCTACCTCCTGAATGTCATAGCAGTATTTTGACAACTTGATTGAATCTACAATGTGTGTACACTTTTCCCTGCTCATGTTTTGTTACACATGTGAGAGGTTGAGTTCAAAAGGCTCAATCTCTATGTAATTTTCATTATATGTGATAAATAATGTGACTAAATTATGGCTTGGTAGTGACTAGCCTATAACACAATTTCATTATAAAACAATCGTGTTTTTCCTAGATGGACCAAAAAGTGGTCGTGGTCATTTTTCCCCCTATATTTTTTACACATTGCCTATGCATTCTTTAATATTTACAATCATAACCTTTTCTACCTTCATGCATGTGTAACTTGTTTTGCACACCCTTTTTAGTTGTAATTAATATTTTTATGATTTTTATTCTCCTTCATGCACTACATTGTGACACACAATTTCCATGGACTTGTCATCCCTCTCCCTTAAATATTCAAAATTTCCAATATATGATTGATTATCTATGATAGTTTCTGGATTTGACCATGTAAATAATTTTTTCAATGACATTTTAGATCATACTCTCAAGGATGGTCCATCGTCAAGATGAGTTGGATAGAAAATTCATTCTCATGATGGATCATGGAGTATGATTTGAAATGTTGATGAAAAGAATTCCTTACATGATCAAATAAATAAAATATCATAGCTAATCCCTCTCCCTTGTTAGCATTATGGGGGTATCATACTATTGGTGCTAATCCTTCCCCAATTTCAATTATGAGTGATATATGTATCACTATTTTGTTCAAATATACTAGGCATATGTAGCAGCTAGTTACCCATGAATTTTAGTGAGATGGAAAATATACCATATAGACACTCTTGCATTCCTATTTTATGGAGGAAACCTTCCATCCTCAATTGGTTGATTTTTTCAAACTGTTGGCACCTACATTTTCAACTTGCAATTTACTTTGCATTGGTTGAGTAGTGTCTTTAGGGACACTTATGTAGATTGATGTTCCATTTATGTCTTCATATATCAATTTTTTTCCCCATTATCCATCTAATCATTGTTTGAGTAGTTTCATTAGGGTTACTCATGTAGATTTTTTCTTCTTGATCCAAATCATCATCTTAAATTTAGAGGAGGTTCTTTAGTTTAAGCACTATAGCAATCGTATTTTGATAATTTTTTGTAGCTTCTTCATGCTTCAATGGTGTTCTCCATGTTTATCTTCATGTTCTCATTTTAGGATTTTTTTTGGAGGATTCTTAGTCCTTCATATGTTTTCTCTCATATTTGAGGGAATATCTATTGCATCTATGATGAAAGTTGTCCTTGGGGGTCATCTAAAGTCTTCTTTCACTTAATCATGTGTTTCTCTCTTTTGGAGAGGATTTTTTCCATTAGGTTTTCTCTTTTTCTTTAATATTGAGAGATCCTTTTTCATTTGTACATGGGTATCCCATCAGGCCTAGTTGTTTAGACCCATTTTTTTCTTTTATGCATTCATCATTAACAATTTTAATTTTTCCCTAAGTTGCACTTGAGGAAAGGTGTTAGAGTAAAAAGGTATTTTTCTAATTAATTAGGTCTCTTTTCACACTAGCATACTTAGTCTTACTTAGGTAATGTTTTTTTTGTATCAAGTCATGGGATGAGGACACATGCAATGATCTAGCTTAATCCTCACCTAGGATTTCATCTAGGGCTTCTTTATCTTTATTAAGGGAAATTCATTATTATTGTGTTAATTCATTCAATGTGCACATTCATTATGATTCATTTTTTTGGATCAATAATCTATTTATCCTTCATTGTAATTCTATTTATTTTTCTCTTTCTATGATATATTTGCTATTGTAGTTGATCTTTGGGAGTTCTATGTTTGAGAATTCGACTCCAACTCCTTATGCTTGTAAGTTGAGAAAAAATATCAAAGGAAGACAACTATTGAATTGACTAAAAGTAAAAATGGTATTAAGGCTAAAATTTTAGGGAATTTAGGTAATCTCTACTAGAGTTGAAGATTTCTAACTAGAAGTAGAGCTATTCTTAGGGTGTAACAAAAAAAATCTCTATAAGGGTTGTAGATACATGAGTAGTAGTTGAGCAATATCTACCAAAACGTTGCATGCCTACTCATGTGAAACATTATTTTCTAGACTGCTATGTTCTTTAGGGGTAAAATGCATATTCAAGTAACCTTACTCCTTCACTATAATGATACATTCTATTGAATTCAAAGGGAAAAGGTCCCAAGTGCACACATTATTGTCTGGATGAAATTGTGTTTTATATTAGAAATTAATAAGTGGTTTCATAGTCATGAATCAAGTTTATCTCCTACAATTATGTTGGTTAGTGATCTCTTTTTTACTCAGTAGTTTCCTATTTTTAAAATTATCAAGTCTTTCTAGAAAAATACCATTTTTTATTTCTTACACAAAACACCCTAAATTTTCTAATTAATCATCCCCTATATTCGAAATCATTGTATCATTTTACTACTTTGATTTTGGTTCTATTTGAGCGCTCCAATTTCAATCTAAAAATATTCATAGCCCTCATGATTATTGATATGAGAACTTTTATTATGGCTTGAGAATGCTTTTGATCTTTCCTATCATTTCCATGGCTCTTTTGTTTTATATTTATTGACTCTAGTCTTGAGATTGATTTTAGTGCTTACCTTGATGTTTATATTTCCTTAAATTATGGACCCAATTTGGTTAGGTTTAAATTATATACTCTCAAGTTTGTTTTCATCTCATGCTAGTTTGGCATAACATTATTTCCTTATATTTTCTTTCATCCAAACCCAAGAGGTGCAACTTATGCTTTGTTTATAAAGTTCTCATGTTTTTCTTAGAGTATTTCTTGACATCTAAGATCCTCGAGAAATAAAATTATCAATAGCCTTTAAACTACCTTGTGCTTTGACTTAGTTTCATTTTATGTTTTTTCTCCAAGGTAGGTTCTTTGTTTCATGTGTTTGGTGTCTCCAAGAGTTTCGAGTATTTCAAATGTTTTGTGAGCCCAAATATATCTTTTATTTTGAGATAAGTTTTCCCTAGATCCGCCAATTAGAATAAGAGGCCCTCTTGGATTTCAAAGGGATTGAGTGTTATCATGGCCAAATGTTTTAGTTTGGTATAGTTTTATTTTTATTTCTCATTCATGTCTAAAAATTTGAAAATACTTATAGTTTGGGTAACGTAAAGGACTAAGTATCTTTTCCTCCTATGGATCCATGATGTTTTTTACGCAATATTTAATCAACTATTCACATCCATTATCTCTTATAATTTTAATTTTGGGTTGACAAAGATGTATAAGAGCTCTAACTCCTTATGGACATGAAATTATTTTCAATAATTTTTGATGATTTTATCATGTCCACTGCTCAAAGTGAGAATAACTTTTAAATCTAATTTGAGTAAGATCCACTAAAATAGAAATCCCCATTAGGCCCTAATTTCACCTTTTCCATGTCTTGATCTCTTATGGAGAAGCCATTGAAGCTTGATGTCTCCATAATACTCCATGAATCATTAGATTGATTTGGATTGACAATCACTAATATACGAAGAGTTTAAAATTTTCATCCCTATCAAATGACACAAGGTTTAAATGAAAATAAAATTGATGGCTACTTTCTAAGTAAAAATTATTTAGAATCAAATATAATAAAAATATCTTCAATTTTTTGTGACCATGAAATATAAACCATGAAATCAACTCTAAATTAAATAGGATTAAAATTCTATGTTAGGTTTACACAATAAAAAATACCAAAATCGAAGTTTACATAGATATATCACAAAATCCTAAAAAGAGAGCCCTAAAAAAAGTTATATAAACATATTTTGATATTTTCAACCAAATCAACGTAGATTTAGATATACAAAAATTAAATATAATTAACATTATGAGGATCAAGATGAACTTAAAATAAATATGAGCATGTAGTTATTTTGATAAATTTGCTAGTCTTGTGTAATATTACTATTGGCTAAAAGGATCTAACTTTGGGGCATGATATTAAATTGATCTTAGTATGATGCCTACTCAAATATTATTGTATCCAAAGATTCAATAACAAGTTTGAAGATTAAAAAAGTAAGAGGGAATTGAGAAATTAAATCTAATATTATTGGCCTAAACATTAATTTCACAATTGAAATAATAATCTATGATGGTCATCAAAGTGTTTGTGGTGAGTTGATGGATACTTGTAGGAGTAGATTCACTTTGTTTGTGGTGAGTTGATGGATACTTGTAGGAGTAGATACACTTTGAAGTGTATGTTGCTAATTATAGAAGAGATATTTGAGGAATTCCCATGGTAATTGTAGAATTTAAGAAGGATGATCTCCCCTTGTTTTAAAGGAAAGTTTATCCAAAGAAAGTTCTTGTTGTGGAGAAAGAATATATATATTTTAAAGAATGTTGTTGCACCAAATTTAAAGGAAAAATGTCCTACAAAGGTAGTGGTGCCTAAATTGGATGCTCCTACAAGATTAGGAAGACTTTGGATCTAGTTTCATCTAAGAAACCCAAGCTACCAAATAATTAAAATATATTGGACAATAGTGTTATTCTTTGAATTGAATGGTTGAGTGCATAGAATGTAGGAATGAAATTTGAATTCTCATATTTTTCGAAGATCGAATTGATGCCCTTCAAGCCATTCTATATATTGTAAAACCATCCCAAGATGTAATGGGTTAGAAATTATAAGTGTTAAGAGTTATTTTATTATGGGTTAGACTTTATTAATGTTAGGATAGTTTTATTTTTATTTTCATGATTTTTTTCAAGCAGGTCATGATATTTTGTGATGATTTTTTTGTTGGAGCATGCTTCTAGGAACACCTACAGACCAAGACAACACCTTCATGAAAAGAGAAGCAACACGAAGAGGCTATTTCACCAAAAGTGAAAAAAATGAAATTGAGATGAAAAATAATGTACAAAGCATGCCTTACAAAGGCACGAGAAGGTTGGTGTGGGAAAGGTAACTGACATAAAAAACAATTAAAATACAGTTACTAACTATTAAATGCATAACCACCCCTAAGTTAACTTAAGAGAATGTGAACGGTAAAAGCCATTCACTCTAACACCCCCCCTTAAGTGCAATGTGGGGAAACTAAAAATGGAAAATGAGATGGAAGATGGGTCCCAAAAACAAGGCCATGTTAGGTACCCATGCAAAACTACAATGAAAAAAAATCTCTCACAACCATAGAAAAGGAGAAAAACCCCATGGGAAAAAAAAACCTCTCCAAAAGAGAGAAAATAGAAAAGAAGGAAAAGAAGGAAGGAGGACTCACAAAGACCCCCTAAGGACAACTTCCTTCACCCCAAGAATTGATCTCAACAAAAGATAGCGAGGAGATATCAAAGGTTTAGTGAAGGTGTCTACAACTTGTTGCTCCATGGGCAAATACTCCAAACTCAGAACACCATCCTGAATGAGCTACTGAATGAAGTGCATGTGGATCTTAATATGCTTAGTATGCTGATGTTCCACTAAGTTGCAAGAAATATGTATAGAACTCTGATTGTCACACCAAAGAGTAGTGGGATGATTAGTAGGAAAGCCAAACTCAACCATCAACTGTCGAAGCCACAAAACCTCCTGACTAGCCAAAACAACACCTCGATACCCAACCTCAGTCAATGATAATGCAATAGTAGTTTGCTTCTTGCAAGACCATGCAATTGGACCAGAACCAAGACAAAAGACAAAGCCATAAGTAGACTTTCAATCATCAACACCACCAACCCAATTTGAGTCAGTGAAGCCCACAATCTGAGTAACACCTGATGTGTAATGAATGCCAAAATATGTAGTGCCCTGAATGTACCACATGATACATTTGGCCAACTTCCAATGACTCTCATGAGGATCTTAAGAGAAATGTAAGACAAAACCAACTACAAAGGAGATATCAGGATGATTATGTGTCAAGTACAAAAGGCTACCAACCAATTTTCGATACAATGTAGCATCCACTGATGGAGTACTGCAACTTGAAGACAACAAAAAACCTGACTCAAAAGGAGTAGGGGTTAGCTTGAAATCAGCCATCCCAAATATCTTAAGCAAATCAAGAGCATACTTCTACTAGAAAATATAAATACCTGCAAAAGACTGATGAATATGAAGAGAAAGGAACAAATAGAAAGGACCAAGGTCAGTCATATCAAACTGCTCTGTCAAAGATCTCTAAGTATCCTCAATCATGGCAAGAGAACTCCCAATGAGAATCAAGTCGTCCACATAGAGAACAAGAATGAGAAGATCCCCTCCAGGCCTCTGAATGTAAACTGTAGGGTCAAAGTGACATCTAGTGAATCCAGAAGCAAGCAAAAAAATATCCATCTTCTCATACCAAGCCTGAGGGGCTTGTTTGAGACCATATAATGAATGTCGAAGCTTGAAAACAAGTGACGGGTCATGCAGAAAGCCTGGTGGCTGCTCCATATAGATCTCCTCCTGAAGATCACCATGTAGGAAAGCACTCTTCACATCCATCTGATACACTGAACAACCCTGAGATGCAACAATAGAAAGTACAAGATGAATGGAATCCATCTTGGCAATAGGAGCAAAGGTCTTTGAATAGTCGATGCCCTCAAATTGAGAAAACCCCTTAGCCACAAGATGAACCTTGTACTTGTCAATAGAACCATCAACTGCAAACTTGGTATGATACACCCACTTGTACCCAACCAAATTTCTTCCCTTAGGAAGAGGAACAAGATCCCAAGTATGATTCTTCGTCAAAGAAGAATATTCCTTAGCCATAGCACTATCCCACTCTGGAACACCTGAAGCATATGATGAAAACTTTTGAGGATCAGTAGAAGTTCTACATGACTCAAAAGATTGATACCTAAAGTCTGAGAATGAGTGTGGCGAGAAATTGTGGGATCACCTGCATGAGAACCAACCTCCTTAAGAAGAGTGCAAGCCCAAAGAGGTTGTGTGGGTGCAGGCTCAGGAGAAGATGGAGTTATGTCAACAACAATATCAATACCATCATAAGGAGCATCAAGAACATTATCATCATCATCGACAGGAAACAACACATCCTCTGACAAAGAATTGGGAAGAAGGGAGGTAGAGGCCTGTGATGGAGAATCCTTTGAAATGAAGGATTCCTCAAAATGAACATCACGATGAAAATGTACCTCTTGAGTGATGGGATCAAACAAACAATATCCCTTCACATTCTTATAGTAGCCAATGAAGATGAACCGTTGAGTCTTATTCTCCATTACTTTTTTCCTACCTGTTGGAATGAATGTCCATGCATCACTCCCAAATACTCTAAAATAAGAAACCTTAGGCTTGACATGAGACCAAGCCTCCTCGAGATTCATATTCCGCACTGCCTTGTGAGGCATACGATTCTAAATGTAGTTGGAACAATTGACAACCTCTTCCCAAAAAGTTGGAGCCATGGACCTAAACTGAATCATAAAATTGGCCATCTCCTATAAGGTTTTGTTCTTTTGCTCGGCCACACTATTCTATTGAGGAGTGTATGACACTGTGTGCTGATGAAAAATACCTCGAGCACTGTAGAAGTCCTAAAATGCCTGATTAACATACTCCCCCATTATTTATGGGAATCTTTTGAAGGGAATGTCTTGACTGCTTCTCCACAAATGCAAGGAAGGTCATGAAGAAACAAAGAACCTCATCCTTTTACTTCAAAAATTACACCCAAGTGTGGTAGGAGAAGTCATCAATGAAGGTGAGCACATACTTGGCCCCTGAAAATGAAGGAGTGGGAAATTCCATAAGATCATTATGCACTAACTCAAGGGGTGTTGAAGTACGTGTAGACAAACCTTTTTGAAATGGATCTCTATGATGTTTACCAAGTACACAACCTAGGAAAACCCCATTAGAACAAGAGATTTGAGGCGGACCAATCACCAAGTTCTGTGTACTCATCTGTTGGAGATATCTATAATTCAGGTTCCCAAACCGCTCGTGCCAAAGCTTACTCACTGAATCTGCATGTGTAATAAAGGATGATCCTGATGAAGACTCAAATCCATCAAACTTATACAAACAAGCTTTATGATCAATTGTACCAATATCAACAACCTTCTCAGGATTCTCTAACTCTCGAATAGTCACATCACTAGGAGAGAACTCAACAAGCCTTCCATCACCATGCTAAAAAATTGGATAAATGGAGAGAAAATTCTATGAAATATCAAGAAAAAGAAGATCATCAATGCAACCATCCTACATCTAAATTGAGCCTTCCCCTAAAACTAGAATCTATGAAGATTCCCCAACTGCAATGTGAGTAGTATGACTATCAGAGAGAGAATCAAGAAGATCTACATCATGAGTCATGTGATGTGAAGCACCAGAATCAAGAATCCAACTATCATGGGTGGAGGACAAACCTCTTGCTGCAAGGGCTCGATCTTTTCCCAAGGAAGAAGACTTAGGAATGAAAAAGTTGTGCTTCCTCATAACTTCCTCTAATGTTGTGAGCCTCACAAGATAATGTGCATCATTATGCCCTGACTTTCCACAAAAGGAACAATTATCCTTCTTTTTAGACTTGGAAGATTATTCTCCTAAGTTAGAAGGAGGAGGTGTAGTCTTTTGATCATTCTTCTCCTTAGGCTTGGAAGAATGCTTATCACCTGGAGGAGAATCTGTCTTAGGCTTCTTCTTATTCTTACCCCTTCCCTTGGAAGATTGAGCCATCAAGGCATGAATCTTAGGAAGAGCATCCATCTGAATCAACTTGGCTTGCTCCCTATTGAGTCAATCACAAGACACCTCAAAAGAAGACATCTGAAAAGCATCTCCCATAGCATCCATGGTAGAACATAAGGTGGAAGCAAATACTTGAAATGCACCACACAACTTAGACATGATCAAGAAGATACATCTTTATGTATTTTTTCATGACAACAACCTTTCAACTTCGAAAAAATCAACTTGAACTGTGCAAGGAAGTCTTGTATAGTGGGAAAGGCATCTTGAGAGAGTGAAGTGAGATCGGCTTCAAGCTGCAAGATCCTAGATTGATTGGACTTTCCATACAACTCGACAAGCTTATCCTACACCTCTTTAGCTGTTGTACATAAGATGTAATATGAAACAAAAAATTATCAAAAACATGAATTCCTGTGAGTTCTTTCACCTCATCCATTTTATTGCAATGGAAAAAATTCTCAAATTCCTTAGTGAACTCAGGTTGTTTGGTATCCAACATTTTCCAAAGATCCCAAGATTCCAATAATTGCATCATCTTGGGCTTCCACGTGTGATAGTTGTGTGGAGTGCATAGTTCAATCTTCAGTTTTGACATGATGTACAAATGAACACAAAGAGACCAATGTGCTACTTATACCCCCCAAAATGAATCAAACCAATGATATGCAATCTCCCGAATTTTTTTTTCCAAAGAAACACCAAATTGAAGCAAAAGACTAGCAATAAATGGAAAAAATTTAGGCTACAAAACTTGCAATGGGAAAAAGTTTCGAAAAAAGAGTACCTTGACCAAGCTCTTGGTCACACCATGCAACAAACTGCTCACAAAGGTCATATACAATTGCATATCATGTGTGATTGTTGACTGCTCATCTTACTAATATAATCCATTTGTTGTGTCATTTTTTGGAGTATTTTGAACTTGTCTCAGTGGTGAATGACACTCTTTCTTTAAACTCTTGCATTATTTTATATGAAACTGTGAAGCAATCTAGTGTAATATGTGTAGACACGCAAAATTGACATCATGCATAACTAACTAAGCATATTCGCCCATCAATTATATAAACCAAGTTTAATTGATTTAATCTCTAAAGATCGTCCATCTAAAATTAAATAAATTAACTTTATTTAATTTGATCCTATCATTATCCCCCTTAGCTAAATAAATCAAATATTTATTTAACTAAATCTTTATCACCTTTCATCTCCCTTTGATTTGATTTAAATCCCTAAATTAAGTCAAATTGGTCAAATCATCCTAATCATCATTAAACTAATCTAACCATGATTAAATGCTAATCCTAACCACTTGCATTCTCTAGATTTTGCCACTTGCACCAATAAATAAATTTATTTGATTTATTAAATCAACATTTTCACTCAACATGGCATTTATGGGGAATATTCCCTCAAGTTTGAAAAATATGACAAGTTGATTTGTCCCTCCAACATTGCATTTATTTCTCACTTTCTTGTCCCCCTCTCAAAATTTATTGCACAAATTTGAATTTGAAACTCCCTCTCATGGGCACATTTCCCAAATCTTGCACATGCATCAACCACTCACAAGATGACAAGTGTCTCCATCTCATTGGCTTTTCTTTATCCCACATTCATCCATTTGGCCAATCTCTCATCAAGAAAATCTTTAAATAGAGGCATCATTCTTCAACAAATCATCTACAAAGCTAACGATGTAATTTGTTTGCTTTGATTCGTGCAAGTTTGCAGATTAGGGGTCCACATATTGGTGCTAGAAGGAGGGCTTATATAGTTTGTCTTTTGTTTTCATTTGATTGAAATTTTACACGATTATTACATCTTGTTACAGGTATAATGTTATTGTTGCATATTTACAGTAGTGATTAGAATATTCTCATTCCTCATCCAACACTCCTGCATGCCTGAATCATGTTATTTCAGACAGTAAAAGTAATGGTATGCATTTTTTTTTATCTGAGGTAATGTTCTTTTAATGTTAGAGTCTTCAATGTTGAGGTTAGATAGAGTGTAGGAAGAGGCGACATTATTCTACCACCTACATTCTGATAGATCAATAAAAGTTTCTCAGATACAGTAAGGTGATTTTATGTGGGATAAATCCAAGTCACTTACTTTATCCCACTCTCACTCAGGCGTATTAGGTTGGTCATTAACCATAAGCCAGATTATCATTACCTGAAATATGAAAAAAATTCGCATGCATAGATTTGGCTCAGTTGTTTAATGCATTTTCTTTTCAAAGTCCTTGAGAAATCTCTACCCATGATATGTCTTTTATACGGTGACCCATAGATCTCAGAATGTTTGAGGAAAATCTATGAATCTAGGTTGTTCTCTATGATCATGTACATTGCTAATCTAGTGTCGCTGCCAGCACCATAACCAGACCCAGCTCCACCCGTGCCAAAGCTTGATCCACCGCCAACATCATGTCCTATGCCTATGTCGACACCATCCCCACTTCACCCACTAACTTTTTTTATATTTTTCTTGCACCATAGTCACTCCCAATGGTACTGGTGAAAGCGAAGTGAGCTCCATTATCTTGTTAAAGCCATTAGTCCTGCATGTGAGATGATAAAATCCACTATTCCCTATCATGGGGTCGCACCTGTGATGCAAATGCCCCATGCTGACTGTCATATGATCATGCTATTGTAGGCATCTTCTGTCTCGTTCAATCACCTTCCAACTGGGAAAACCTTTTCCCATTCCTATTCTGTGCGCAATAATCTGGTGCCTCAATTTGTCGCACTATCGCATATACTCCATGTTACTGCCAGCAATTCTATAAAGATTTCCTTCTTTTCCAGACCCCTTGGATCTAAAGAAATCCCTGTCATGCCCAACCTCAAAATACCGAGAATCCCAATTTCTAGAGCTTAACATTCAATAGCTGGAGCTTCTTTAGGGAATGACTGGCTATTTGCATCAAATGTTTTGTTTGGGCCATTAAAATCTGCCTCCCAAGGGATGTTGATATGGATCTGATAGCGGCATTTCCATCTTTCTGCTACAACTATTGCTTGGAATTAAACTCAACTGCGTAGAAGTATCATGATGGTCTTGCCGTATAAAGCTTGCGTATATGGGTGTATGGTTTTGCTGGTAGAAGATATCATTTAATGTGAATTAAGGATGCTATTCACGGTAACATCTACCCATCGATAATGCTTGTTTGTCAAAAATCACTTGTAGGTGGTATTTATTGTTGTCTGTCTTATGCATGGAGCCATGCAGATTAAAAAAAGAAACCGATCACTATTGCTATGAAGGACACCATAGAATTTCATAGGTCGAGCTCTCTTCCCCATCCATCCACCACTTATCACTCTAGGTGTCATCTGACACATCTCGTACAAAATCAATCGCCCCTATGTCTCCACCAAATTTTATGTTGTTGATGCTGGCCTTACACCTGCGCAAATTTCCTTTGCTGACTGGGGAAATACGAACCCACATGGTTGATCGATGATTGATATGAAACATCCATTTTAAATGTAGATTTAGCATTGGTGCCTTTTCAAATCTGTCATTGAGTTATTTATGCTTTTATTACATTGCATGTGCACAATCTAGATCATTCAACTATTATCAACGACCAAAAAGTGTAACCAAATATTGACCTTGTAAGAAGAATATGCAGTGAAAATTGTTTAGAGAATGCACATTTAAAAGTTTAGTCAACACATGCCCAACATGGATAGTTTACTAAGTTTATGTGGCTTTCCTGCTGCTTTGACATGAAAAAAAACTAAACCTGAGAATATAGCTCTCAATCAACTGCTCAATTACGCTGTGAGGATCCAATGTGACTGAAGGAAAACTTTTTGGTGACTTGTCAAAATAAATCATTTGTTGTTTTTTTTCTTTCGGTGGGGTTATGTTTGCACAGATCTTTTACCTAATTTGGTGATTTCGGTGCTAACTAATGGATCTAACCACTTATGTTGTGCTAAATCACTCACATTACAATAGATATCTTTTGGTGCTTGATACAGATCTTTTCATGTCAGAAAATGGCACCAAATTCAACCATCACCTCTTGTCATATGTCTCCTTGTAAACTCGATAATGATGGCGTGAATACTGCACTACAATAAATGAATCTATGAGACAGAAGACAAAGTGAATGTGGTAAGATGGTCTAAGAGCACGACAACAGTGACATAAAAAGTTATTGCTGTGATGCATTTTTTCTTTATTTTGAAATCTGACATGACTCCAAGTTCTGCTGTCAATCTCATGCCATGTGGAGGAGGATTCAACGCAGTAAAGGCTATTATTTCTCTTTGGGATTTTGGATCACAATAACTTTGCATCGTTGGCAGTAAAGACTTACAAGATTTGTTTCAAAAACCTTCAATTTTAGATTTGTGGGGAGCAACTTGTTTGTCTGAAATTTTTTCCTAGATTAAACAAAAAAGGGGTTTCTTGTCAGCCATTTGGTTATCATTCTTTTCTCACTGTTATAAGTGGTTTTGTAATCTGGTGATATAAAGTTCTAATATATGAATGCTTTTTTCGATTATCTTGCAAATATTGAAAGAAATCTTATTTCTGATAGCTTTGTGATGTTTGCAGGATTGCATCAAGAAGCAATGTTCGTCTCCCTCGCATGAGAAACAAATAACAAGCAAATTTAAGTTAGAAAAGTGGGCATTGAAACTTGAACTGGAAAAATCATTTTTTAATGCTTGTTATAATAGCTTGAAGTGTTCGTTTCTCACTTTTATTTTCTGTTTAGGCCAACTAAACCATTGATTTGATCTTTCAAAGTTAAGCTAAAATTGAACCTTACAAACGTACTAGCTTTTTGATTTTGGGCTAAAATTGAACAAGGCAAATTTCACACTTCATCTTGGTGCTTTAAAATGAACTCATCATTGCTTTGAGGCTAAAACGAACAAGTTTCTGATTTGTGTGATTTTGTCTTTGGTGCATTTTGAGTGTGTATCCTCTCCCCTTGCGCTTCGTGCAATCTAGGGTGTAAGAGAAACACTCAAAATGCATTTTATTGCTTTGAGTCACCTTTAGAGGGGCTTGCCTAAGAGACACATCCGAAAGGAGAACTCGAAGGCGACTCCAACCAATTTTTCATTCGGGCCAATATATAAATGGATAAGACTAAACTGTCAAGTCCTCATGGTATGTAGGCCTTAGCCGTATAGTGTCTTTCAGAATGGGGTACTACCGTAAAATGTATAATAGCCCCTAGTACGATTGATTAAAGCCTTTAGTGGCTTGCTGGACGCTCGCAAGGTGCCATGTCCTCGATGTTGTGTCATTAAGGACCTTGTTTGTAGTTGCCAACCAGTCCATCCAACGAGTTTATCAAAGTGGTGCATTGGAACTTAGATTCCAAGAAGTTACTTTCCATATCCAATCTTGGTTGAAATATAGAGGTTAAGACTTCATTCTTAACATACCTCTATATTTTTTTCCTTGGTTGCATGTAAAATCATCTCTTCTACTACGAAGGGCATGGGGTAAGCCCACCAAGAAAAATGTACCAATTGAGCTAGGATGCTATATTGCTTTCGAGTCAGTTTGAAACATAGTGTGTGATCCAAAACATCGAAACCAACATTCAATGAATCATCAAAATTGTAAACCCTTTAGGAGAGCCAAATATCCTTGAAAAAATTCACATGTTATTGCTTTCCCTTGGGATTTGTATCCTTAGAGGCATCTAAGCATTTGGATTTCATCTCAATTTGCTTCTACTAAAGTCAACTTTAGGTAACTCTTGCCTCAAAGTTCCTTGGTTTCCGCATAATATACTTTGTGGGATAAGGGGAAAGTTGAGACATTAGACATCTAGATTCAAAATATAATCAAGAGTGTGTTTGTGGTAAACAGAATCCATTAAGAAAAGATTAAATCAATTGGACCCCACATATGTGCTTGGCAATTTTTGGGTCGTATGGTTTTCATGTAAACATTGATCTTTTGATTTTGAATTACTTTTAGAGAAAGGCATGTTCTTCACTATCTTGGTCTTAACAAGTCCTTCCTAGGTTCATTTAGGATCAAATCAAACACTTCATCCATCCCAAACATTTATCAAAATCCATCTCACAAACAACTTTAGAGCTTTGGAAACATCCTTCTAAGACCTGGGTAGATCATCAAAATCAAAATCACCTTGTTTAGTTAGGTGTAGGGGAATGCATCCTTTCTCATACATTTAATTGAATTAGCAATCCTTTGAACAATTTCATCCTAAGATCACATCTAACATCTTAGAATTTACAAGTTCATTATCCAAATCCAATCAAACCAATCAAGATCAAACCCTAAGTCTAGCATTGATCCAAAGTTCCTAAAACATTCAACACTCATATCATTCACCCCTTTCATCCTTCATCTCGTCATTGGTCCTAGGAACCTTAGAGGTCACTTTTGCAACAAGGTCAAAACACAAGGAGAACATGGAATACAAACTTGATCCATACATCATGAGTAATCCAAATTAATTGAACATTTAAAGCCTTACAATGTTGATTGATTATCAAAACTCACATTTATACAATCCATACATGAGATCATTACCTTCTACAAATATCAATGGCACAACAAGTGTGAGTATGCCCAAATCAAAGATTGGAACACATTTCCCGATGGTAGATCTAAATCCAAACCTACAAGTTTTTCAACCGAACAATCAAAGCATGAGCCTTCAAATGAACAACATCATCCCACCAAATCCCTACAATCCAAATGAGAATGTACCAAGCACAAGTTTTCGAAACATGAATTCAAAAAACTTTGGGATGGATACATTTGAAAATAATACGAATATTCCAAACATGAACAATGGTCAATTTCAACCTATCATGCCAAATCTAAGTGTCATCCCAAATTAGAACATTTTCCAAAATCAAACACAAATACACACTCCAAATCTGCTTAAACAAAAGCCAAATTAGCTATATCAAGGGAGTCAAGATCGAAATCAAGAACAAATCTGGTTAGATCAAATTGCTACACTTACCAAAATAGTTGAGTCATTACGCCAAAAGACATCTCCACCATCATTACCCATATCAACATCATTTCTTGGTTTAGGGCTTCCCCCTTTACCTGGCACCAATCACTCCATCCAAATCAATCCCCCTACCAATCAAGCCATCACATCAAATATTTTGAATATTCCATCGACATCGCACCAACAGATGGTATCTAATCCAATGACAACATCAATAATGACAAATCAAAATATGGTCTCTCAAGGGCCTATCACCTCAGTCATTCCAACCATCCCTATCACTTCAATCACTCCAAACACCACTATCATACCCATCACATCTCAACCCCTCACTACCATGATTGCTCCAAGTGTATCTCAACCACTTGTCACTGCATCCAACATGATTCCAAATACACCACCACTACCACCAAAACCAAGTGCAATAAGTCAATATCATAACATCGCACTAAAAGCACATCAAGCCTACCAACAAGCGCTTCAACAATATCAGGTGACCCACAAGCCGCTCAAGCTACCCATACCGCTCTAGCTACCCAAGCCACTCAAGCTACCCAAGTTGCCCAAGCCTCTCAAGCTACCCAACAAACACAAGCACAAACACAAAAAATGATAATTATTGGGGATACCAATGAACATTCAACCACTGGTGATAGCATTGACAATCTCCCCACCACAATTGTTGAAAGCAATGATCAAAATCTATCCATCAAAGAGCACATTGAAGATGTTTCTATCTTGTCCGAAGATCAATTCAATATATGCGAAAAGTCACTTCTCAATCATGATCAAAATCTACCAACCAACAATGATCCAATTCAAGAAATGTCAACATCACTTGACCCTATGGTTGAAAACATCCACAATCTCTTTGCCAAAATTGTTGAAAACAATCTTCAAAATCTCTCAATTAAGGAGCACATTAAGGATGTTTCTACTCCATCCGATGATCAACTCACCATACATCAGAAGCCACTTTTTATCGATTTATTTCAAGGGGTGTTAGGGTTATTCGATCCTATCGACATAATGCACAATCCCTCAACCAATGATCATATTGAAAATGTCTCTACATCGCCTTATGAGTTAGAGGACATAACTCAAGAATTTATTCCAAAGCATGATCAAAATCTTTCACCAAGGTCTAGTAGTGGTCCTTTCCAAGACATGTTGACCCCCTTCGACCTCATGGTTACAAATACTGAAGGAACCCTGACCTTGACACTTGAGGATATTGAACCACTTACCATGTCTAACGATGATATCCAAGAACCCTTTGTAAGCAATCCATCCTTTGAAACTGACCCATGTCAAGAACTTGATCTTAAGAATGACAAAAGCAACTCTGATATCATTCAAGATCAAGAATTCGTATCTACAAGATATTACAATGATCTAATGGACACTCTCCTATCTATGCAAGATGATCATATCCACATAGCACATACTCCTCCATCTACCCATGAGATGCTTTCTTTGGATGGAAACATAGATGATCATCATTCAGAATAGGATCCCTTTATTTCAGACATTGTTACACAAAAAGAGCAGATTATTAATTCCTACAGTCAAACTGAGTTATCAACATCAGGATCTAATATATCCCAAATTCAGACTGAGGACATCAGGTATGAGGATATCCAACATTATCCACTCAAGGAAGCTGGTAAGACAAAACAAGATACTTCAGAGTTAGTAGAGCATCTAATCGAAATAACATCATCTACAGTGGTCATTTGTCGGAGCATGTTTACTGAACAAGACATCTCAAAACAAGCAAAATCAAGGAATGAAGGTACTACTTCCACCATACTGGGGGCAACTATGTCTCAAGAAAATGTCAATATAGGGAGCACTAAGAATCCTTATGATGAAACCGATGCCAATTCTACAACCAGTCACATCATGAATCTTCATCCACCCATCACCCCATCCATGAATTGGGACCAACTTCGAAAGAAAAATTTGAATCAAAGTACGAAGAATGTTATCAAAGAAAAAGAAGCTGAAAAGCATAATGGACAAATCAAATACACATGGATACCAAAGAATACAAAGAAAGATTATCCCTATCAAACTCCATTAGTCAAAGAAACTATGGGGCAAAATAAAAAAGGGAAAAGTATCCATCAAAGATGTCCGCAAAATAAAAATCAGGATTTTCAAGCGATGTACAAAGTATATCAAGCAGTTGGTCCTAATTCCACACATACTTTCATAGCCACCCATCATTGCTCATCTTCCCAAGTTTGGAGAGTCAAAGATTCCAAATTGTCAACCAATCCATCTTTTATCCCTAAACACACTCCATCCACGCCTCCACACATGATATCCAATTCTCACATTGACCATGTATTGACAACGACCCTTCATCATAAGGATTTTGAAGGCACTCTATCGCGATGTGTGCATAAAGACATAGTTAACCCCGATATCAATAAAGCAGATCAAGAATCTCAAAAGTTGTATTCAAGTGCACATATCTTAGCAAAGCAACTTCTTCAGGCAGGATCTGATGACACATTATGGCAAAAGCATCTACATCAGCAACACCTTGTGATTTAGCATGAGCTTAAACTCTTTCAGAAAAAACAAAAAAATCAAAAAATATGAAAATCTAAAAAAATCAGAAAAAGGATTGAAAATAGTAAAGATAAAAATTGTCCTCTAGTGAAAACCTCATGGGCGGCGCTTTGGGAAGGTACTGTGATGAAAACCTAGCAAGCAGGCGTCATGTGTGGAATCGAGCATTTGCGTGCACTATTTCAGGTGAAAGCATCTTATCCCATCCATAATAAATCCAACATTCCATTCGTCATATCCATAATAAATCCATCCATCCATAAACCATTTATCCAATCCATTTTCATCCATCTGCATCCATAGTCCAAGTTATCTTGATCTTGATGAAAGCTTTGGAGCACACTTTATGCTTGCTTATGGTAAAACATCTTGACATGGGTCATTTTTCATTGATCCTAACCCATCCAACATTATTTGAGCCATGAAGCATTATCCAATGAAGCATTATTTATCCGAACACCTTATCTCATCACAAGATAATCCATATCCATCTATCCATACAATAATCCGAGCATCCATCCATGACGTTCCCTACATTGCTAGACACTGGGGGCAGATATTTACATCTTGCTTCGAGAATAAATCTTGATCTATATCCTCCGCCTTATATGGTGATCCGAACATTGGCAAATGTGAAATCCAATTGGTCAAGCATTTGTGATCCAAAATCCGAATCACAAGCCCATGGCATATTTTGACGGGAAGACATTCCTTATCAAGTCTTCATCTTTCATCGAACATCAATCCGAATAATCACTATCAGTTGCATCTAATTTGCATGTTAAACGTCACATCAAATCATTCAAACAAATTTTGTTCCAAATCAAGCTTCATCAAACATGATCAATCAAATCCAATTAAAACATCATCATCTCAGGATATCATTGTGTTACTTAACACTGTTCTTGCATTGTCATGTATCCTCAACAATGATTCATCATCAATCCTAATCAATCAATCCTTGCATTGTTGTGCATCCTCAACAATGTTATCGTCATCAATCCTGATCATTCAAAATCCTTGCATTGTTGTGTATCCTCAACAATGTTATCGTCATCAATCCATCAATTCGATCAATCAACCTTAGCTTGGTTTTCAACAAAATCTCAAACAGAGCACTGATATCATCACACATGTCCATATCCAAATCGTCAAAATCGTGCGAAAAATCCAAAAAAAATCTAAAACATCAAAAATCCAAAAACAAGTCGAAAACAGAAAACATTAAAAACATTGGAATCTGAACTACATTAGTCTCGAGAGGCTTAAATGTAGGGCAGGGCTCATCTGTATTAGCCCAGAGACATCAGAAATCCAAAACATTGAAAAACACATCAAAATCCAAAAACATTGAAAAATCAAAATCAAAACATTTGTAAAATCTTGAAAATACCAAAACAACCTCAAAACATTCCAAAATTCCAAAGTGGAAACAAGCATCAACATCAGCAAAAAAGCTGGCAATCGTAAAATCAAAAAGAAGCAACAAATCTTTAAAACAAAATCAAACTCTTCGATCATTTTCAGACATGTCATTAACCTTATATCAACAACCTATCAATCAACTTATCAAACCATCATCATCCTATAAAATGCATGTCCTAGGATATATCGTTCCAAACAATGGGCATCATTTTGGATATCACCTTGGATTCTTATCCTATCAAAACAAATCCCTTTGGTTAGAGGTATGAAGAAGATTGGTTTGTTTGACTTGATATTTTCTTTGTGATTTATCTTATTAGCTCATTCCAAGGACCTCTCGATGATATCCGAACGAAGGATTTAGAGAGATAGGAATGGGGACGATCATTATCTTTGTCTCATTTGTGCTTGTTGGACTATTCTTGTAAAATACTTGGCGAATACTTGTTTATACGCGTCCTAGCAAGGTTTCCGTATGTCAAGTGTGAACAAGGATACTCCTATCTGTTTGTGAGTCAAATTCCATCGCACTAGGTACAACGCCATCCTAGTTCTTTATACCTTGATGCATCATACCTGTGTTTTATCAAACATAAGGTAAGTAGCCGTTTTCAAAATCCCAATCCTTGATAAGCAAATCATCAATCATCATCATCATCTATCATCATCATCATCTCTAATAAAGTCTCGTCAGATCATGGACTTGTGGGATCCTCTTGTCATCATCTCATTTCCGCACTAACATCATCATCACCAATGCATCCATCATGCATCCATTTGCATCCATCCCGCTTCCACAAATTCACATACCACATCATTCATATCATACATAATAGGAGCACATCAATCATTTCACATGCATTGCATTTGCATCATCATCATAATATAGATCTGTTAGTCTAAGCATGCATAAATCATCCATTGCATAATCATATCATATCACATCATCAATCTCATCCATCTCATATCATATCATCATTTAAGTTGTTTAGAATAATATAGATTTGTTATTCTAAGCATCTTAAAATCATCCCATTTGCATCATCATCCATAACCATCCATTTTTGAACCTCTTTATCGCAAGATCGACCCTCAAATCGAATCTTTTCGCTGGATCTCTCGAGGGGGCAATGCACTAGTGTACTTCTTTCCGCTGGGGCAACCGAAAAATAGAAATTTTTGAATTTTGATAAAGTTTATTCTTTGAACCAACGCAACAAGTACATTGCTTCAAAGAGGGCAAAATGCAACACATAAAATTGACATCATGCATATCTAACTAAGCATATTCTCCCATCAATTAAATAAACCAAGTTTAATTGATTTAATCTCTAAAGATCATCCATCTAAAATTAAATAAATTAACTTTATTTAATTTGATCCTATCATTATTCCCCTTAGCTAAATAAATCAAATATTTATTTAACTAAATCTTTATCACCTTTCATCTCCCTTTGATTTGATTTAAATCCCTAAATCAAGTCAAATTGGTCAAATCATCATAATCATCATTAAACTAATCTAACCATGATTAAATGCTAATCCTAACCACTTGCATTCTCTAGATTTTGCCACTTGCACCAATAAATCAACATTTTCACTCAACATGGCATTTATGGGGAATATTCCCTCAAGTTTGAAAAATATGACAAGTTGATTTGTCCCTCCAACATTGCATTTATTTCTCATTTTCTTGTCCCCCTCTCAAAATTTATTGCACGAAATTTGAATTTGAAAATCCCTCTGATGGGAACATTTCCCAAATCTTGCACATGCATCAACCACTCACAAGATGACAATTGTCTCCATCTCATTGGCTTGTTCTTTATCCCACATTCATCCATTTGGCCAATCTCTCATCAAGAAAATCTTTAAATAGAGGCATCATTCTTCAAAAAATCATCTACAAAGCTAATGCAAAGTCACTCTCTTTATTTGAGAATTGATTTTGTCCACAACTCCACAAATCATCTCCACAATCACTCATGTAAAGTCACTCTTTTGAGGAGAACTGATTTTGCTCATCATCACTCCACCATATTCAAAGCAGTTTTATCACATTAGCTTATCTAAAGGGGTTGGGAAAGGGCTATTTTCCATATCAAAATAGCACCAATCCCCCCATAAGATCAAGTGTTTGCTTCGTTTAAGAATAAGGAGTAGTTATTTTTGGTTGTATTTGCTCAAGTATTTTATCTTTTTCTTTGTTCTCTAACAATGCAAATCGATTTTATGGGGGATTCTTATTCTGATCTTGCATTTTTTAGGCCAACGATGTAATTTGTTTGCTTTGATTCGTGCAAGTTTGCAGATTAGGGGTCCACAATATGAAATAATTAATGCTTTGGTTTATGAATTTCTTAGTGCATGCACATGTGTAATAACTAGGGGCCCTTAATTTCTTAGGCTTTATTTCTCTTAATCTTTATCTTCTTATAATTTTCCTTTTAAGATGATTTGAGCTTCTTATAGTTTCCCTTTTAAGATGATTTGATCTTCTTATAGTTTTCCTAGTGAAAGTTTGGACTTGTGATGCATGTTTTATTTATTAGGATTATTACAATACTGAATTGTCTAAGTTGAAGCAACTTGTGAATACCAGCAAACCCCTTATGTTTAACAATAATTGCACAATAATCCACGAATGAACCTAGTATGTCAAGACCTAACATTCCCAAGCCTTGGGATAGCCAAATTTTTTAGCCTAGAAATTTGGTGATTCTTTCAAGATAGATAGGTTTTGTTGTTCAAATAACAAAACTTTATCTATATGTTGTTTTGTGTGTAGCAACCACATCAACAAAATTGGTGCTAGAAGGAGGGCCATGCCACATGACATGGATATTTCACTAGTTTAGAGCGTTTTAAATACAAAGATTTGCCTAAAAACTTGCTTAAGTTTGGATCATTGATGAGTGTAGGATCCATGAAACTAAAGAACACAACAAAATTAGTTGTGTAACCTTCTTGATCGAAATGGTCTTAGCAGTTAAGAAGTCGGTATCTTTAAATTAAGTTTTCTCATGCAAAGGGAAAGATAGGAATTCACCAATCCCTACGTTTAATAGGAAGGAGTGAAAATAATCTAAAAAAAATGAAGTAGATGTTGCTATGCATCCTTATCAAGTGTTTGAATGTTATAATAATGTAGTTTTAGGTGATTTCAGTGAAACATATAAGCTAATGGGTGAAATTTAAAGTATTGCATCAAAAAAACAAAGGAGCTCATTAATACGACAAATTGCACCTATAATTGAAAAGGTTTTGCAAGAAGAATTGTGGAGGAGCAAAGAAATCCCTTTAACCATGTCAAAGAATTGTGAAATAAGAAGGGCAAATGATGCTAAGCCTTTTCCTGTCCTCACGATGAAAGATAAAGAAGTTTTTGATGCCAAAAGGTTTCGAAAAGAGGACAAAAATGCGATATACCCTAAATTTGTGAGAAAATCTAAAGAATATTCAGAATTATGCACTAATAAAGGGGATGATTATAATTTCCTATTACAAACCAAATATCATTCTTTTGTTTTCCCAATTGAAAATAATTGCAATCTTAATTTACAGTGTCAATATCAAAGAAGTTATAATTGATAACTCATGATATTGCTATCAGGATTCAACTGTGTAGTTTTTGAGTCATACTCATTGACCCATGGGTCAATGAGTATGACTCAAAAACTACACAGTTGAATCCTGCATGGGTCAATGAGTATGACTCAAAAACTACACAGTTGAATCCTGATAGCAATATCATGAGTTATCAAAAACTACATGGTTGAATCCTGGGTCAATGAGTATGACTCAAAAACTACACGGTTGAATCCTGATAGCAATATCATGTAATTTGACACGCTGTGGAAAATACCTCCTACTTATCAATTGATAACTCACTAAGTAATGTTTGGTTGAATGACAGGAATTGTAGCCACATGTAGTCAAGACAACATACAAAATTACTAAAAGATTGTGAGTATGGAATTGCAAACTTCCAAGGAAAGATGTTCTTCAAACTCGTACACCAATGAACGACATAGTAATATCTAATTTCAGAGTGATGGCTATAATAAAAAAGAAGTTTCTTAGATTGTTTCCATCCATATTAGAGAATTAATTGAAATTTTACTTTTAATTTTGCGTAAAGAGAATGCAAAATTGATGAATTAAAAGATAATCCATATGCTTACTTTGAAATATTAATTGGAACATGTATAATTGAATTTAAAGATAAATCCGCTAAATTAAGAACCAAAAATACTATGGAATTACTGCTTAAAATGACCATTCTTTCATTCGAGAGTGTGCGTGATGATTAATGGTTGTTTTGCTATTTAGGGCCTATAAATATTTAGTTTAGGGTTATTTTAAGTTTGTGTGCACTTTGAAATTGGTGTGTTCTTGTTTAAGCTTAGAGTCTGTTATTTCAAAACCAAAGGTACTTTCTCATAAATTCAAAATCTTAAAATTCACATTCTTTATTCGCGATATTAAGAGAACAAGGTGAGAAATAAACACTTCAAAATGCCATTCGTTAGTCGTATGAACAAGTATACAATTTACATTAGCGGTAACAGGATTATCGGGTGAAAATTACAAAATATTTTTCGCAGGGAATTTAGAAGGCCAAGTTGCATTAGCGTGGGATGAAAGGGAGGTACTGACATATTAAATGATGAGGATTTTGCAAAATCTAGGTATAATTTACAGAGTGTCAAGTGCTTCGCATTTCAATGCAATTGGAGTTAATTAAATAAAGCCCTTCACAAAATTCGAGCATGCCCAGTACGTTCGGACAAGGTTATGCGTGCAAAAGAATAATCTCTCTCAGAAATCGTACTTGTGGCGGTCTAATTCCTACATCAAGAATGCGAAATGTCAGAAACCAATCCAGGTGTGCACCCCAGGATCGTGTTTAATGAATGAACTCACACATTGTTTATGAATCCTTTCTTATGAACAAAACGTTGTTTAGTAAGCTTAATCATGTGGCCTGGATAAATGGTATGATTTATTAATTCTTGCATTTTGATCTGTATTTGCTTTTTATGTTGTTGTTTTGGAATTTTTCATGTATTTGATTTAGTTGATTGTCCAGCTGTGTGAATCAAATGGCAACTCCTGGAGAGCATATTGAACAGATTCGGAGGGAGAAGTTCTCAATTGGCAGAGAAGAAAATCTACTGGTCGAAGACCTTCATCACGCTGTCAAGCATCTGTCTGCAGAGCTTTATACAAAGGATGTCCATTTTCTAATGGAGCTTCTTCAGGTCAACTACTTTACTGTTATAGACATTTGTTTATTTCTAATGTTTTTACCTGGTAAGCAGATAATCATTTCTATGACTGGAACTCTGATCATTTTGTAGCAAATTAAATTCCTCCTTGAACATTTGATTAACATGTGTGTTATTCGGCAGAATGCTGAAGACAATGATTATGCAGCTGAAGTGGAACCATCGGCGGAGTTTGTAATTACAAACAGAGACATCACGGGGGTGGGTGCTCCTGCTACTCTGCTAGTCTTTAACAATGAGAAAGGCTTCACCTCCAAGAACATTGAGTCTCTCTGTAGTGTTGGACGGTCCACCAAAAAGCGTAGAAGACAAGGTGGAGACTACATAGGAGAAAAAGGTATTCTGCTGCATTTACTACTCAACAAATACAATTACATTGTTTACTGTTCATAACTTAGAATAAATTGTTGGAAATAAGTTACAACCTGATGGACCATAGGTTGATCAAAGAAGGGTCATAGTTTAATTCGAATTCTAACTGATGTGTATCAACTGTAGCTCAACATAAATATCACTTCTGAAAATGTGAATTTTACTAAAAATGCATTGTATATTGTTAATCACAGGAATTGGGTTTAAGAGCGTGTTCTTAGTGAGCAAACACCCTTACATTTTCAGTAATGGGTATCAAATCCGCTTCAATGAAACCCCCCCTCCAGACACCAAAATTGGGTACATTGTTCCAGAGTGGGTTGATGGAAAACCAAACGTTGAAGATATTCTCAACGTGTACGGCGGTAAGAGTGTAGCAGAGCTGCCTAATACGGTGATAATTCTGCCCTTACGCCATGAAAAGGCTGAAGCTGTCAAAAAGCAGCTTGCTGGTGTCCATCCAGAAGTAATTTTGTTTTTGTCAAAAATAAAGAGATTCTCTGTTCGGGAGGAGAACCAGAAGCGTGTGAGTTCGATTTCTGTGTCCAAAGAAACAGCATTTCGAAGTATTAAGAACGAACAAAGTGAATCTTTCATACTGCATCTCTCCGCCCAAGAAAATGACAACTCCAATGCAGAGTGCAGTTACTACATGTGGAGGCAGCGGTTCCCTGTGAAGAGTGAGAATCGGGTGGAAGGAAGGGAAAAGGTAGACAACTGGGTGATAACTTTGGCCTTCCCGCGGGATGAACGGGTGACAACAACCAGAAACAGGTTCAGCGCTGGCATTTATGCATTTCTTCCCACCGAAATGGTGACTGGATTGCCATTCATCATACAGGCGGACTTCATGCTGGTGTCGTCAAGAGAGAGCATTAGGTGGGACAATAAGTGGAATCAAGGGATTCTCGATTGCGTTCCCGCCGCCTTTTGTGCAGCTTTTGTTTTTCTTGTGAAAAGCGTAGAATCAGCACCGCCATCCTCGAAAAGCTATTGCTTTGACAAATACCTGCCAATCCGTCGTGTTTCGTATCCTCAGTTAGAAAGCATTCGGCAGGCTATCCAAATCCGCCTGAAAACAGAAGAAATCATTCTCTGTGAAGGCCAGAAGACGTACTGCACTCCTTCCCAAGTTCGTCGAATACTTCCCGCATTCAGAAAGATACTGCAAAAATCAACAAAAAATCAAGGCCTGGAAAGGCCGAATGCTCTCTGCTCTAATCAAGTGTTCGTAATTCACCCATGTATGGACAGCTTACAGTCTTTGCTATTCTTGGGAGTGCAATACGTAAGTTTTGAGTGGTACTCCCTCTTTATCACCTCTGACGTTACATGGGTGCGTAGACTATCTGAAGATGTGTATGTTCAACTCCTCTGTTTTGTGGCACAAAATTGGAATTTATGTGTCAAGCTCTATCCGTTTCCTCTGCTCAAGTATCACAATGACAGTTGCTTTAATGCTGTGGATTTGATGAGCTTAACTCATATAGCTTCTTCTTATCAGCACAGAATTTACTTATCCCAGAGTATGAAGGACGCTGAATGGTTGAGAAGATGGAATAGAGAACTGGGGGGTACGACATGTCGCAAATTCATGCCAAAGGCAACTCAAAAGGCCATTACAGAACTAGAGGTTTGTCAGCGGGCTCCTCTACTAGACTGGCTCAATCGGTATGCTAAAATCACTGACCTTTCTCTCTCGGCTTTCATTAAGGAGATTGTTGAACAAGTTTACATCTCTAGAAGTAAGGAATTCGTAGTGCGTGTAGCCCAATTTCTGCATTTTTCTACTGCAAATAATTATATTGATTCAAAAGAGATGGAAGTGTTATGCTCCAAATTGCCAATACTAAGTGAATCTGGATCCATAGTCCATAATGCCCAAACAAAACTTGTCCCAGCAGCCATAGGGAAATGGGCAAAATTAATGGGTAATAATCGATGGCCTGCTCATGAGACTGTCATACTGTCACCTGATTACTTAAGCCCTCCCCCATGCGCTCTTGAATTGGCTGGGGGAAGTTTGAATGATCTTACATTGTTTCTTACCAGTGGTTTTAATGCGAAAGATATTCCACATCTTAAACCACCAAATGGTCAAGTGCCCGGATTTCCTTTTGGAAATGGGCAAGAGGAAGCCATCCTCCTTCTAAGTTGGATTCAGCATTTACTACACACGTCTGATAGGTCACTTCCCATAGAATTCAAGACAAGTATCATGGAAGCAAAATGGCTGAAAACCTCTAGAGGATATCAATCTCCAAACATGTGTGTCTTGTTAGATGATGAGTGGTCACAGGCCGGTCTGCTGTCAACTGATCTTTCTTTTTTAGTTCCTTCATTCTATGGGACATCTATGGGTGTATTCAAGGATGCCCTTCAATACATAGGCGTGGTTGTCAGGTTTGGAGAGGGTTGTGAAGTAGTTGCAAAACATCATCAAATGCATACAGATTTCGAGGCCATAACCAGGCTCTACAAATATCTTAGCCGTTTCCAGTGGACACCTAATGACAAGGATTCTGTGAAAATTTGGATTCCACATGGTGACCATGGAGATGGAGGAGAATGGAAAGATGCAGAAATGTGTGTAATTCGTGGTGATGGCCTTCTAAATTACAAGCTACACGTTCTTGAGAATATTTATGAAGCTTCACTACTTCCCTTTTTCTATTTTAATCTTGGAGTACCTGTGCGTCCTACAGCCGAGAAGTATTGCAATGTGTGGCTGGATTGGTCCTCTGCTAATCATCAAGGACTACTGCAATATGTAGTGGAAGCAGAATGTTGTTCAGTTTGGAAAGGCATTCTGAAATACTGGTTACTTTCTTCTTCAAAGGTAGAGACAATTATGGGGGCAAAATGTCTGAAATTTCCAACTCAGAAAATTAATGGAGATTTCCTTAAATTGAGTCCTGCTACTGCTGTCTTTGTCCCTAATGATTCTAAACTCACAGAACTATTCAAAAGAACTTCTGCCAGGACCATATTCGCATGGTATCCAAACCCCTCTAATTCTGAAATACCTCTGGACTCATTGTTCTCATTGTATAATTCCCTTGGAGTTAAAAATATTTCAGAAGTAGTTCACAAAACTGAGATTTTTATTTCAAAGGACGCATCCTTGCGTAAGCTGGAAAGAGGGGAGGGATTTTTCAGAGAAGGACTATACAGAATTGTTCTTGCTTATCTCGCATACCCATCCTTCAATATATCAACAGATAAACGGCATGGAATAGTTAAAACTCTATTAAAGTCATCTGCTTATGAAATCGGAGAGACCATGACAATTTCATATACTTTGACACTTAAAACAGAGGATGGCAATCCAGAGAATATTGTTGCAACCGGACCTTCCTTTGTGCGCTGGGAAAACCATAATAATAGGATTTTGATACAGATATCTGATCGACACAATCCAAAGGTGAGACTGTCGCTGGCAACTGAATTTGCAGAGGTGCTTTCAAAGGGGATATTATCAAAACATCCAAGCCTTGTTGCAGGGTTGTGTGAGATTTTGAAGATGGGGTGCATTTTAGAATTTGACAGTGAAGCTGTAGATGACTTGCTCCAGCAAAAAAACATGCAGCTCTTTAAAGAGGACGAGAATTTCCTTCTGTTGCAAGGGTTTCCAAATTTTTCATGCCCAGTAATCTAAAATTTTGATTTCCAAGGCACAATGGTATAATTTTGATTTCCAAGGGACATGCACTTAATTTTTTGTTACACTTACAATTATGTGTTCTTGTTTGGAAAGATAACAATCAAACTTAACTCTGTTTTTGATTGTTTTGCTAATTTATACAGTAAGTTTATACTTTTCAGTCATCCATTATACAGTCGCTTGCATTAGCGTCATGGCTAAACGATATAGATTTGTGTCTTCTTATTGGTTAATTTGTGAAAGGGACGATTACAAATCTTACCCATACCACATATGATGTTGTTGCAGGGTGAAGTCGCTGCTAAACCTGAAAGGAACATCCTCAATATTGCACATGGAGACTGATGAGGCAGAGAATGCATTTGAAAGAGCAGTGGAGGCAACAGCAACAGTGATGGAGGAAATATCAGATAAAGTGTATAGAAAGGTGAAGGGCCCCTTCAGTTACGTGTGGAGTATTGCCACTCCCATTAAGCTGGCACCATATTTTGGGGTCGATACTATCCAACATCATTGTCGAGATTTACCAATCTTCGCCCTGAATAGTCTCCCGAGGCTTGTTTAACACGAGCTTTCTTTTTTTTTTTTGTTTAACACGAGCTTTCTTGCTGTGTTAGTATCTGATGGTATTAAACTTTGCACATATGATATATTTCATTCATATCAAACACGTCTAACCATTTAAAAAAATGGAATCTTTGTATTTACTATTTTGAATATCATGAAACAATTCTATATTTTAATGTTCTATTTGTGTTATCTGGAATGAATTTCAACTGATTTTAAGCTAGTGGGATTTGTGTGTACATTTTGTCATTTTACTAGCTTTAGTATACTTCTATTTTGAAGTCATCCAATGCTTACTTTTATTGATGCTGCAAAAATGTTATAATTTATTATTATGACATATTTATTGTAATAAATCAACGTTCTTCTCATCTAGACTTTCCAGTATTTTTACATATTGGTTAGTAAATATCTTTATAAAGAATAATATTAATCACAATTTTATTAAAATTTTCCAAGTGGTAGTTAATAATCAATAAGAGTAGTGGTAGTTAATAATCAATAAGAGTAGTTGAATATTAGTTGATATTTAATTACCTACATTGTTATATATTGCAAGTTTATCTAAGTGACTATTATGCATGGATGATATATCATTGTGTTTTATTTGTGTGGTATGATGTTTTTAACACATATATTAGTGATCTATCTTGAAAAAGAAAACACTTGATAGCTATGACAAATGTTATAGTTTAGTTTGTTACTCATTTCTAGTGAGGTAAAATCTTTGATGATAATCAACACTTTAATTAGATTTTTTTTTAATATATAATAATAATATTTTATGACATCTTAATGAGGTAGAGAGATGATTTTTTTAATATATAATAAACAATATTTTAATGACATCTTAATGAGGTAGATGTTCATATATATAGGTGATTGTAATTTGAAAATTAGCTGATATTTTATAGCAAAGCTTGTTATTTGGATATTGGGTTGTGTGTCAGAATTTCAAAGGGCTCTAATAAGGAATGTCTAAGGAAATAAAAGGAATTTTACTAGGATTTTGAAGTGGACCTCATACATGTTATGGTGAAATACAAACTGAGTAACCATGCTTGCGTCAAAGTACTAGGAAGACCCAATTGTTCGCTGCATACATTAAAATTCCTATTTCAAAGGGCTCTAATAAGGAATGTCTAAGGAAATAAAAGGAATTTTACTAGGATTTTGAAGTGGACCTCACGGTGAAATACAAACTAAGTAACCATGCTTGCG
Source organism: Sequoia sempervirens (assembly GCA_007258455.2). Classification (NCBI taxonomy): domain Eukaryota; kingdom Viridiplantae; phylum Streptophyta; class Pinopsida; order Cupressales; family Cupressaceae; genus Sequoia; species Sequoia sempervirens. The sequence goes on from VDFB02075321.1 coordinate 308,208,408, forward strand.
TCAAAGTACTAGGAAGACCCAATTGTTTGCTGCATACATTAAAATTCCTATTTGTTCCTAATTGTTCATTGCATACATTAAAATTCTCAATTGTTCATTGCATACATTAAAATGAAATATGTAATTATTAGGAAACTTAGTCTTAATTAAATTTATGAATATAAGTTTGCTTAATTTACAAGATGAACTATTGAATTAATAGAGTTATACCTCATGTGTAAATATTCAAGAATGTATCTTCACTCTAAAAGTGGATTACTTTCAAAGTTAACACACTTTAGCCAAAGAAAAAACTTATTCTAGGCACACATGACAAGACCCAAAAGAAAATCATTTTTTTTTAGGAAAGGACAATTCATCTATCTTCATCCTTATACTTCCCCTTAAGGGAAGGAGCATCCAATCCCAAAGTTATTGTGGGATGGCATTTTTAACAAATCCACATGGCACCTTCAACACTGAGGGATCACAACCCCATGATTTGGAAGAATCACAATTTTTAATTGATTGCTTTTATTCGTCTTACCTTATTCGATTTCTCTCTCCAACCATTCAACTTGATTTTTTTATACTTCTTTAATCTTCTACCATTCCTTCGTACTAATCAAAGGTTACTAAATATTTCATCTTGAAATTTCAAACATGTTTGAAATAAAAGTAGTCCAATCTTTTATAATACCCTATTTTAATTTTTTTTTTGTTGAACATGTCTATTTTCTTTCGATGCAATGAAATGTTTTCCAAGCTTTGGGGTTCTTGAGGCACATTCTATTATCTTTTGCATTCCTTAGCAAAGTGGAAATACTCAAGATATTTATTACATTTGAGGGGTAACTAGTCATAATCAAGCTACTAAAATCAGTCATCTGGACACAATTAAATGACTCTTTTATGTGTCATTTTAAAATGGATTTTCACATAGTTATTAGATTAATGATATTTTAGATGCAATAAATCTAAAGGAAAATTCTTAGGCATATTTGACATGAGGGGGAAGGCTCATTTTTTAGAAACTTATCAAAAGTAGATTTCATTTAGGATTTTTTATCGTCTAAATAAGATAAAATTAATTATTTATAAAAAAATAATTATAAGTATAGAAAATAGCACAATTTCATTAAATCTAATTTAGAGTTGTGATAGATCGTGAAATAATCTAGAAAACTAAATATTAAAAGGAATGGAAGAACATGGTTTTGGTGGATGATACATAGATGTCCATCATTTCGGTAATTAGCTTTTAACCATAAATCAAAGCCAATTATTAGTGGATGCATTGGAATTTGAATGAAAAAACTAAATTAAATCATTTTCACAATTTAACTAAGTCAAATTGGTGTGCGTGGAAACAAACTATGCACACAAAAATTAGATAGAAAAAAATTTGTCACTAAGAATCTATTCAATTTGACATCTACTATATACATTTTAAATGGACGGTGTCAACAAAGATCCCTTAGGGTTTTCTTAGGCAAGATATGTTCTCCATTATAATTCAAACCTTTTTTGTTGAATTGAGGATCGAAGTTTAAAGCGTGTCACACTTTGGTCCAATGAAATAGTTTTGAGTGAATGAGTTTTTACCAACAAATTTTTAGGAAAAAGTGTTTCTAAATCCTCATGGCACCTACATGCCACCACTAGTTTTGGGTGAAACACTTTCACCCAAAAAAATTGTCCTTAAATATATTTCCCTTGAAACCAATTAAATACAAAATGATTTAAATGAAAACCAAAGACATGCACATCATTTTTCCCAAAATCTTCATTTGAACCCTCTTTTGCCTAAATTTCATTTGCCCTAATCAACTACCACTGAACATCTAGCCTTTATGTTCATTCCCAAGCTTCTTTGAGATTCTACACCCTTGATTTGAAGTAGTTTTTCAACTTTCATTTGGATATATGATTTTAAATATGTTTTTTTTTTTAATTTAAAAAATTAATCTTTATATTTAAGAAAAAGATGGATATTTTATTTATGTATGTGTGTGCGTGCATGTATAGAAACCCTAATTTTAAAACATTAAGTTATAATTTTTGTTCAATGTAAATTATAGAATGTAAAGATGAAACCTGAATTTTATCAAACCATAAACTTTAAATTTTATCATAAGGTTCAAACTTGTGAATTGAGTAGTTACTTTCTATATTTTGAAGTGTAATGCAGGTTTGCCACTTGTGCATTGTCCTTCATTTATTTTTCTTTGGTTCTATGATTATTATTAGTGTTGATGTTTCATTGTTCCATTGAAGTATTTTCATAAAGGTTTTGTATTGTGTGATTAATGACCTCTTCTTTCTTTTGTTTTCTACATCCTTTAGAGGGGAATTGAAAATTTTCATACTCAATTGTTTCATTGAAGTCTTAAGAAATGGCATTGCCTCTTTGATGAATAAAATGATATTTTCACATTTTTCTTGGATTGAACCATGGTGATATCCATCTCATAGGCATGTTCTTGGGAATGTCTTATTGAAAATTGAGGTGTTTATGTAGCTTAATACTTTGTAAAACTATTATACTTGCTAATCTAAACATGTATTCTTTGTTACAGATTCTTTTTGGGTGATTATCTGATTAATTCATTTTATCATTTGTAGAATGAAGACAAAAGGTTGTAGAAGAATTAGATAGAATATTAGAAGATACACAACATATACTATGGAGAAACCATTTTGAGAAAAAAACTCCACCAAGAATCAATGAATTATTTAATCTCTAAAGTAGATTACAATAATTCCAATCCTTGCTTGAGAATGCTTCTTTTTCCTTCACCAAATCTTCTTCACAACCCGCAATAAAACTGATAATCACTCTCTTCAACTTGCTTGAGATATATATGCAATAATCAACTTTTTAAACTTCAAATAGTTACAATTACAAAGCTCAATCCCTATCTCACAAAAGGTATGCCTATCTCTTGCAAGTAGAGTTCTACTGTGAAGAACAATTCCAAAACATGAGCTTCATCCATTTGGGCGTCCCAAATTGAAGTCACAACTTAACCTTGATTCCGTAGATATCTTCAAAGCTTATCCTTAAAGTAGGCACCCAAGAATGGGTCCACTTAACTCATCCTTTTAAAATATATTAGCATGCACAAGAGTTAACTCCAAGAAGCCAACTTGGGTCCAAGTCATTCTCTATTAACTAAAAAATTTCTCTCCATCATTCATGCAAGAATGGTCATCCCCTGTTAATTGAAGGTAGTCAACTGTTATATGTCATGCAACTCAAGTCATTAGTCATGCATTCCAAGTTAACTGAAGTCAACTAGTATTCAACTAAAACTAACTAAAGATAACTGAACCATAACTGAACTGAACTAAACTAAACTAAACTAAACTAAACTAAACTATTAAACTAAACTAAACTAAATTGGACTGCACTGAACTAAACTGATTCTAAACTAAACTGAACTAAACTGAACTTCATGCATGTAAACATCAATCCCTAACTCTTAGGATCTTTACATGCATTTAGAAGTGTTATCTTTTACTCTAAATAGTTAACTTAACTCAAGGTGAGTTCCACCTTCCATGTGGGTGCACCATGTGCTCCTATTAATTAGCAACTCATCTTGGACCCCCTCACATGCTCCTATCATTTAGAATTAGTTACAAATGTCAATTAACATGATTATTTCATCAAAATTAATCTCTTTCTAATCCTAGTGTTTGAGAACATTTTCCAAGGACTTAGGAGATACATGAAATAAATAATGTTCAGGATTGCAATTAAATTCAACATCCTATTTCCAACATTTTCCCACTTGATATTATACATTGCAATTATTCTAAAAAAGGAATCATTATTATAAATCAAGTATAGGACTCAAGGCCAATGGCCTTCCTGCACCAACTAATCAATCCATGTCAACTTCAAATGCAACCTGCATAATCATGAAGCTCCAAGCAAATGATTTTAAAACCAAGAGAAATTATCTATAGGAAATGGTTTCATAAGATAATTTGCAACGTTACTTAAAGTGTCAACTTTCTCAATTAATGCCTTCCCACTCTCAACCATTTCTCACACAAAGTGATACTTAACATCAACATTCTTAGTACGAGCATGATACATAGGATTTTTGGGTAAACACATAGCACTCTGACTATCACATTCAAGTTTAACTTGCAATTAAAACCAATACCTTTCCCAAGTCTCTGTTAACTAAACTACCTCTTTGGAGGCATGTGAAACTCTCAAATGTGTTGAAATCACATCCAACCAAGGTGTAGGATTCTCGGTCTTTTCTATTGAAAATAGCTTTTCTTACAAGTAACCATTCCAACAAATATCTCTTAGCATAAGAGAACTTAAGCCTCACCTATTTCTCCAAGTATCCATGAAGACCTGTAACCAACCAATCCATGCAAAACTCCAAATGCAACATAGCACTATCATGAAGTAATCAAGCAAATGATTAATGTACCCAATACATAAGAGAACCACACAAGATCAATGTCAAAGCTCCAATCTTGAACATAAACATGACATCCATGATCTAACCATCTCCTCCTAGGAGATCACATGCACCATAATATATATACATCCTGGTCTCAAGAGAACATGTAATATGTCAAATTCTAAACTAGTATCAAGAGTATAACATGACATCATAACAAATATAGTCTAAACCAAGAAACCATATCTCCAATCACATGGAGATAACCTTACCAATGATGCATCCATGTCATTTCCAACAACTCCCATTGAACCATGGTATCGAGTCACACATGGCATCATGACTACCATCTCTCTATGAAGATCAATCTAAAACATGAAGCAAAGAGTTATCACAAATAGTATTAGTTAAAATAACCAATGCATCATTATTGACATCCGAGGATTCCTTTGTAGAAGAATTAGAACTCTCTTTCTTGTTCTTACAATCCTTCTTCACATGTCTTGGTTTTCCACAGTTCCAACACTTTACCTTACTTTTTCCTTCTAACTTACCCTTCCCTTCCTTGTCTCCCTTAGGTTCTTGTTTAACTCAGGCCTACCTTTTACAAACAAGGCATTTTGGATGTCTGTTTTAGATTTCCTCCTCATCTCTTCTAATAGGAGAGTAGGAATTATATTGTCCATCTTCAGATTTGTACCACTACCATTGATAGCAACATTTAGATTTTCCCAAGACTCTGGTAAAGAAAAAAGTAACAAAATACATTTATCTTCATCTTCTAGCTTTACATCTACAGATGGTAACCGACTTAGAATCAAATTAAAAGCATTGAAATGATTTGTAACAAAAGATTCACCTTCTTTCATCTTTAAAGAATACAACTATCTTTTCAAATACAACTTATTAGTACTACTTTTAGTTTGATAAATATCACCTATTCTCTTCCACAACTTATATATGTAGTAGTTTCTTCTAAAACATTCAAGAGAAAAACATCAGCAAGACATAATCTTATGGTCCCTCTTTCCTTCTTATCAAGCTTAGCCCAATCCTCATCTGACATTGTTGTAGGTGACTTTGTCTCATTACCAAAAACTAATCACTGATCTCTCTCTTCAAGTATATCCTCCATTTTTAATTTCCATATCTCATAATTAGATCCTTTGAACCTTTCAATATCTAAACGAGAATTCATTGTAACAAACTTATTTTCCAAAATCAACAATAACAAAAAATAGTAGAAACTCCCACTACAACCAAAAAACCTTCAATCTTTTAAGAGAAAGGCATCCCAATACTCTACCCAACCTTAGCTCTGATACCAAATGTTGAAAATTGAGGTGTTTATGTAGCTTAATACTTTGTAAAAATATTATACTTATTGATCTATATGTATTCTTTGTTATAGATTCTTTGTGGGTGATTATTTGATTAATTAATTTTATCATTTGTAGAATGAAGACAAAAGGTTGTAGAAGAATTAGACATAATATTAGAAGATACACAACATATACCATGAAGAAACCCTTTCGGGAAAACACTCCACCAAGAATCAATGTATTATTTAATCTGTGAAGTAGATTACAATAATTCCAATCCTTGCTTGAGAATGCTTCTTTTTCCTTCACCAAATCTTCTTCACAACCCGCAATAAAATTGATAATCACTCTCTTCAACTTGCTTGAGATATATAAGCAATAATCAACTTTGGAAACTCCAAAGAGTTACAATTACAAAGCTCAATCCCTATCTCACAAAAGGTACACCTATCTCTTGCAAGTAGAGTTCTACCATGAAGAACAATGCCAAAACATGAGCTTCATCCATTTGGGCATCCCAAACTGAAGTCACAATTGAACCTTGATTTCGTAGATATCTTCAAAGCTTATCCTCAAAGTAGGCACCCAAGAATGGGCCCACTTAACTCAGCCTTTTGAAATATCTTAGCATGCAAAAGAGTTAACTCCAAGAAGCCAACTTGGGTGCCCAAGGTGGGTCCAAGTCATTCTTTGTTAACTGAAACATTTCTATCCACCATTCATGCAAGAATTGTCATCCCTTGTTAACTAAAGGTAGTCACCTATTATTTTTCATGTAACTCAAGTCATTAGTCATGCATTCCAAGCTAACTAAAGTCAACTAGCATTCAACTCAAACTAACTGAAGATAACTGAACCATAACTGAAATGAACTAAACTAAACTAAACTGATTCTGAACTAAACTAAATTGAATTGAATTGAATTGAATTGATCTAAATTGAACTAAACTAAAATTCATGCATGTAAATATCAATCCCTAACTCCTAGGATCTTTACATTCATTCAAAAGTGTTATCTTTTACTCCAAACAATTATCTTAACTCAAGGTGAGTTCCACCTTCCATGTGGGTGCCCCATGTGCTCCTATTATTTAGGAACTCATCTTGGATGCCCTCACATGCTCCTATCATTTAGAATTAATTAAAAATTTCAATTAACATGATTATTTGATTCAAAATTAATCTCTTTCTAATCCTAGTGTTTGAGAACACTTTCCAAGGATTTAGGAGATACATGAAATAAATAATATATATGATTGTAATTAAATGGTATCCTATTTCCAATATGTCTTGTACATCTAGACCAATGAGTGATTCCTATTTACTCTTGCTTCTCATTTTGAATGAAACATAGAAAAATAAATCCTAGGTCCTAAATGCAAAGAACCTAGGATGCAAGGGGCCCTTTTCCAAATTACATTAGGATGCAGATAAACAAGGTGAATAGATTGACTTACAACCTTGAAGGTGAGCCAATCCAACATGCATCTACATCTAATTGGGGGGTTAGAATGGATTAGAAATATTTTTGAAATGATTAATCTAATGATCCTTTATTCCCTAATATAAAAATGTAATTATCTGGCAACTGATAAACATAAATAGTCAAGTTCTGACAGATATGGAAGGTGTAGATTGATATGTACCTACTTAAAAAACTGGTGGACTACTAGGCCTACAAGGATGGTGTCACCCAATGGCCATTGAGTCCTTGTAGGGTTTTTTTGCTCAACTTTCAGGGTCCTCTAGTGCTGGATCTAAACTTTTGCTTCCCATTTGTCCCATTGTCAGAATGTAATAAATAAATTTTGTAATTGATTTTTGGTTTCTTAACAACTTTGATGACAATAAATGCAACAATGAAAAATGGATCTTCAAGCTCTCTTCAATCCTCTTCAACCTGTAATCTACACATTCATAAAATGGGGGAAATGTTGTGCCATATAGGGGTTTGCCTCAGTCAAACCCTATGATAGTGTTCCCAATTTCATAATGGCAATGTCAATGATGGAAACCTTGATTGAAAGGAAGGAAATGATGAATGAATAAATTATTGCAACTCACCACCCTTCAATGGATTCCTTGAAGGACTAAATGTTGGAAGTGGAATTACTCTGAGAGGGGGGGGTGAATCAGAGTAATATATTTAAAACTTTTTATGACATGAAATGCAGATTTAAGCCCCTTTTTGATCTTGAATAATGGTGACCTTATAAATGAAAAGTAAACACTCAATTTTGAATGAATTTTTTAATGATTTAACCAAATATAACAACTCATATCAAAGCATGATGTGCATTGCTCATATTGTGTTGAATGAACAATTTTTGATGCTTTCTTTTGCACAAGATAACAAACTCACTTATGGCAGAATTTTAACATTCACACAATGAACATGAACAATTGAACTATGATCTTGAAGACAACTTGAAATTGTGAAAATTATCAGAGCATTGCATGAACAAATTTTACAAATGACTAAAAGAAAGATTATGCAAGATAGGCACAAACCACACAAAAGAGAGACACATAAATTTTGTGAGTGGAAAACCCTCTTAGGGTAGAAAAACAACTCCAAAATGTCTTGCAGGCTTAATTCCAAACTGTTTACAATATTTTCAGAGCACCAACTCCGTAATAATGTGGAGCACCAACTCCAATAATAAACTGAAGCACCCACTTCAAATTAGAAGCACCAACTTCTTCTGAACCAAAAATCTAATGATATTGCAACCTGTTGGGACCTTATAACTACACAGATTATTTGCAATCACAAAATCATAATAGGATACAAAACAAAATGATATTTTCAATAATTCCCACTACAAAATGTATTTTCTTATGACAATGCAAATACTCTCACTAAAAAACTCAAAATAACCTCACTAATACAACCAAAGACATATACAATATAAGCCCTCTTTTCTCCTTTTTAAATACAAATGAAATCACTATAATAAACCCTCTTTTCTTTCAACAATACTCTGTTCAGATTTATAACTTCTCTCTTTTCTCCTTTAAATACAAAATGATATCACAGTAATAAACCCTCAAAACATTCAACAATACTTTGTTCAACCTTATATCTTCTCATATCTTCTCTTCTCTTCATGAGTCATGGCTTTGAGCGATATATTTATACAATGAACATAAAACAATTATCTTTCTCAAAAACCTGTATCCATAATAACTAGGGTTTTGATAAACTGGTAAATAATGTAGTTAAATCATGATACCCATAATGGGTTTGAGTAATAACCAATGAAATTTTGAAGAATGCCACTGTAATAATGAAACCCTTGAGTATAAACTTGGGTTAATGGAAACTGAAACTAATCTTCAACAAATTTACTAATCTTCAACAAGTTTCTTAACCACAAAATCAGTTGCTTAAAATTGATGCAATATTTTCCAAATTGAAAACCAAATACCTATCATGGCAGCCAAAACATTACCAACTGACTGCATAAAATCTTCATAACGGTCTCACTAAAGCTCATCCATCTTTCAGCTTGAAAACCAACTGTAAACTGTAGCTTCATATTCTCTATGGTAGCGTTGTGATACCTCTTTAGATAAAAAACAAACATAATGGCTTTTCCCTAACTCCTTTCGAAGCAAAGACTATTGAATGCCTTTTCACTTTTTGAAAATGTTTGAAATTTGAAAGGATTCTAATCAAATAACAACGATCACTTGAAGTTTGACAACATGATTAACAAAACATAATGATGGTCGTCGATAGAACTTGACAAAAAAATGTTACTACTGTGACAATGCAAAGTCAACTTCCTTGTAAGTGTAATGTGATTTGGCCGATACAAATAATAACATGGTAAGCCCGATGGTGTAATAAATGCTCGGTGAAAACAATGATAAGCCCGATAAATGAAGCATACTCGGTGTAATATGGCCGACACATATGAGTGATATGAAATATAATATGTTGAGGTCAACAAGCAAGGATGTGATCACCAATAGAATGATAGCCAATAGCCATGTAATGGCTTTCACTTGAAACATTAACATTATAACCATTGCAATATAGTATGCCCTACCTGAACTATATCAAATGATGTTACAAACAATCAATGCCTTTCCATTGTATGCCTCAAAACATTAAAACATATAAGCCCGATACCAAAGTCATTATCATATACCTTAAGACAAAGTCATAACAACTTAAGTTGTCTCACAAAGAAACCCGATTACCACATGTGCTTTAGCACATTGCAAATGCCGACCATGCAACCAAAACATTATGCATATAAAAAGCTCGAAACCATGTTGTTTTACAAGCACATTTCAATGTAAAGTGTTTAGAAAAATGATGATGCAATATCATATGCAAAATGTGGAGGATCTCAACCAAATAAACATATAGCCTGATTTACAAGAAATCAACTTAGGCTTATAATATAAGTCACACTAAATGACCATACAAGATGTTTATGAACATTTCAACATTGATCATCAAAGTCACCTTATAATTCTCGTGTAGAAACCATAGACATAATGATATTGCCAAGTCAAAAATGCCATGAGATATGTAATAGAAATATGCATAATCAACCTGAACCTACAAATGTATACCTTGCCAAAGTATATGCCAGAGTATGTATGAAAATGTGATCAATGCTCCAAGTGTTGCACACAAGTCTGAATGATCAGTAAAAATATATAAACTGAATCAACTACACTATCCAAAACAACTGAATGCCATTAAACTGAATATGTAGCAACTATGTGCAAACTGAACAATGATGCCAACTGGAATGCCAATAACAACCAAACCATTTTGACAATGTTTTGACATCAAGGACAAATGTCACAAAGAGAAAGTCAGAAAACTTCCCCTTTTTCCTTGATGGAAAAACATTGTGAATCAGAGTAATATATTTTAAAACTTTTTATGACATGAAATGAGATTTAAACTCTTTTTGATCTTGTACAAAATGTGACTTTATATATGCAATGTAAAAACTGAACTTTGAATGATTGGAATAATGACTTAATCAAATACAACATGAATACCTAAAAACTCATGTTAAAGCATGGTTTATATTGTTCATATAATACTGAATGAACAACTTTTTGATTGTTTCTTTTGCAAGTATAGCAAACTTTCTGATGACATAATCTAACATTCAAACTTTGCACATTAACAACTGAACCTTGAACTTTTAGGAAAATTTGAACAATGATAAAGTATCAGAGCATTGCATGAACCAACTCAAAATAAATGACTGAAATAAAGATTATGGAAGATAGGCACAAACCACACAAAAGAGAGACACAAAAATTTTCCGAGTGGAAAACCCTCTTGGGGTAGAAAAACCACTCCAAAATGCCTTACAGGCTTAATTCCAAACTTATTACAATGTTTTTCAGAGCACCAACTCAGTAACAATGTGGAGCACTAACTCCAATAACAATGTGGAGCACCAAATCCAATAAAAAACTGAAGCACCCACTTCAAGTTAGAAGGACCAACTTCTTTTTGAAACAAAATCTCATGATAATGCAACCTATTGAGACCTTATAACTGCACTGATTATTTGCAGTCACAAAATCACAATAGGATACAAGAATAATATTTTCAATAATGCCCACTAAAAAAATGTATTTGCATATGACAATACAAATACTCTCACTGAGAAACTCAATTTAATCTCTGTAATACAACCAAAGACATATACAATATAAACCCTCTTCTCTTTTAAATGCAAAATGATATCACAATAATAAACCCTCATCCATTTTTCAACAATACTTCGTCTGGTTTTATATCTCCTCTTCTTTTCTCTTCTCTTCTCTTCTCTTCTCTTTTTTTTCATCACAAAGTCATGGCTTTTTTCCATGCATTTATACCAAGAGCATAAAATAGTTATCCTTCTCAAAAACTCGTAACCACAATAACTAGGGTTTTGATAAATTGGTAAATAATGTAGTTAAATCATGATACCCATAATGGGTTTGAGTAATAACCAATGCAATTTTGAGGAATGCCACTGTAATAATGAAACCCTTGAGTATAAACTTGGGTTAATGAAAATTGAAATTAATCTTTAACAAATTTCTAATCTTCAACAAAATCTTAATCCATAAATCAGTTACTTAAAACTGATGAAATATTTTCCAGATTGAAAACCAAATACCTGTCATGGCGGCCAAAATATTACCAACTGACTATGTAAAACCTTCATAATGGTCTCACTAAAGCTCATCCATCTTTCAGCTCAAAAACAAGTTGCATACTGTAGCTTCACAATCTTCATGGCGGTGTTGATACTTCTTCAGAACCAAAAAAAAACCAACAAAATGATTTTTCCCTAACTCCTTTCGAAGACTTTATACTACCTTTTCAACTTTTGATAAAGTTTGGAGTTCGAACCATCATTAACCAAAATATAATGATCACCGACAGCATTATTACCAAAATCAAATGATAGTTGTCGACACAACCAAATTTTACTGTTACATAAGCATTGTTAAGGTATATAAAAATGAAGGGTTGAGGGTTGTTTTAGGTGATATCATTTCAATTTACCTATTTCACTAGTTCTTCTTTGATATACTGTGGCATTGTTCTTACTTTGATAAGGACTCATATTTGTTCATGCTTATATTCGGCTGTTGGTTCAGTGACATGTGTTTATCTGCAAAACGTGTTTGAGCCTATGTCATTGGCAGTATAATTATTCTTTGGCATTCACAAATATGGGAATTTAGAATGGTATTTATAGGTTTGGCGCATGATTCCTTGAGTATCCTTCACAAAGGAAATACTTTAACATTTTCTCTATGATGGTTTACATGGCAATATTCATATACAAGGTGCAATCAAATGTTGTAGAGTGGTTTGTATTTCTTATAGAAGATATATGCTATATTCGGTAGCATTAAGTTAAAGCCATTCATGGCTTTTTCTTGGAGTATTTGGGTTCTCCACATATGATATGATTTCCATTATTTGGTTATTCACAAGTGATATGGTTTACATTTTTTTAATATTCTTCAAATTCTAGCTGAGCATACCAAATTACATAATGTTTACACACATTGAATTTTTGTTAGTGTTTAAAATGAAAGCCATTTAAATGGCTATCGGTGATCTTATTGTTGAGCTTCACCTTTTTTATCAACCACATTTATTGGGCTTACCATGTTATTAATTGTATCAGCCACATCACATTACACTTACAAGGAAGTTGACTTTTCAATGTCATGACAGTAACATTTGGTTGTGTCGACAACTATCATTTGATTTTGGTAATAATGCTATTGGTGATCATTATGTTTTGGTTAATGATGGTTCAGACTCCAAACTTTATCAAAAGTTGAAAAGGTAGTCTAAAGTCTTTGAAAGGAGTTAGGGAAAAATCATTTTGTTGGTTTTGTTTTGTTCTGAAGAAGTATCAGCACTGCCATTAAGATTGTGAAGCTACAATATGTAGCTAGTTTTTGAGCTAGAAGATGGATGAGCTTTAGTGAGACCGTTATGAAGGTTTTACACAGTCAGTTGGTAATATTTTGGCCGCCATGATAGGTATTTGATTTTCAATCTAGAAAATCTTGCGTTGGTTTTAAGTAACTGATTTATGGCTTGAGATTTTGTTGAAGATTAGAAATTTGTTAAAGATTAATTTCAGTTTTCATTAACCCGAGTTTATACTCAAGGGTTTCATTATTACAGTAGAATTCTTTGAAATTTCATTGGTTATTACTCAAACCCATTATGGGTATCATGATTTAACTACATTATTTACTAGTTTATCAAAACCATGGTTATTGTGGATATGGGTTTTTGAGAAGGATAACTGTTTTATGCTCTTTGTATAAATGCATGGAAAAAAGCCATGACTTTGTGATGAAAAAAAAAAGAGAAGAGAAGAGAAGAGAAGAGGAGATATAAAACCAAATAGAGTATTGGTGAAAAATGGATGAGGGTTTATTATTGTGATATCATTTTGTATTTAAAAGAGAAAAGAGGGTTTATTACTGTGATATCATTTTGTATGTAAAAGAGAAAAGAGGGTTTATATTGTATATGTCTCTGGTTGTATTACATAGATTACATTGAGTTTTTCAGTGAGAGTATTTGTATTGTCATATGCAAATACATTTTGTAGTGGGAATTATTGAAAGTATTATTCTTGTATCCTATTGTGATTTTGTGACTGCAAATAATCAATGCAGTTATAAGTTCCTAATAGGTTGCATTATCATGAGATTTTGTTTCAAAAAGAAGTTGGTGCTTCTAACTTGAAGTGGGTGCTTCAATTTGTTATTGGAGTTGGTGCTCCACATTGTTATTGGAGTTGGTGCTCCACATTGTTACTGAGTTGGTGCTTTGAAAAACATTGTAATAAGTTTGGAATTATGCCTGTAAGGAATTTTGGAGTGGTTTTTCTACCCCAAGAGGGTTTTCCACTCGACAAATTTCTATGTATCTCTTTTGTGTGGTTTGTTCCTATCTTGCATAATATTTTTTTTAGTCATTTATGTTGATTTGGTTCATGCAATTCTCTGATACTTTATCATTGTTCAAAATTTCCTAAAAGTTCAAGGTTCAGTTGTTAATGTGCAAAGTTTGAATGTTAAATTCTGTCATCAGAACGTTTGGTATACTTGCAAAAGAAAGCATCAATTTTTTTTTCATTTAGTATTATATGAACAATATACAACATACTTTAACATGATTTGTTAGGTATTCATGTTGTATTTGATTAAGTCATTATTCCAATAATTCAAAGTTCAGTTTTTACATTGCATATATAAAGTCACATTTTGTACAAGATCAAAAAGAGTTTAAATCTCATTTCACATCATAATTTTTTTTTAAATATATTACTTTGATTCACCCCCCCTCTCAGATTAATTCCACTTCCAACAAGTGGTATCAGAGCGTAGGGTCCTGCATTAGGTTTCATACCTAGGATTGATTATAGTCTTGGAAGTTTGTCAAATATGTCACAAGTTCAAGAAGGTATTTCTGTCTATTTGTACAGTCTATATGTTTTGTGAAAACATATCTGATTTTGATTAATGTTGGTGTAAAAACATCCTTGCATAAACCTAACCAGATTAAGTTCAACCAAGTTCTTGATAAGAGGAGTACTATGGGTAAGTGCAAAAGAAACATAAGTCAGAAGAAAAACACTAGTGTAAAGTCTAGTGAAGTTTTTTCTCAAGCAATACCCTTGCCAGTTAATCCTAAATGTGATCCTATAGTTGGAGAAGAAGAAATTCACTTGGTAAGTGAAAAATAATATGAAGGTGACGAGTTTGAGGTTGATTTGGAGGAATAACTGCTTGTTGCCTTAGATGAACTTAAGAGGCTTAGAAAAGAAAATCAGGATCTTAATGTACGTCTACAAGAAAGTGTCAATGTTAATAAAATAGTAATACAAGATCATAATGATGATAAAAAGATTATTGAATTTATGAAAGGTCAAATGGTTGATAAGAAAAAGACTGAAGAAGGATTGGAAGCCAAGTTAAAAGACAAGGATGAGTTGTGTATTAAACTAGAAAATGAGATTGCTTCTTTAAGGAAATGTTCAGATAATGATTCCTTGTTAATAGAGCTAATTCTTAAAGATGATATGATTATTAGTTAGAAAATTGAAATTGAAGAATGTAAGAGGATAGCAGATGTTGTAAGGTTTGATTTCGAGGTTAAAAAGATTGAATGTCTAAAACTTGAAGGAGAAGTAGTTACATTAAGAAAAGAGCTTGAAAGATTCAAGGCTCAATTAGATAAAAGTTAGAAATTTGATCATAGTACTAATATATTGAATGAGATGATTGGAAGACAAAAGCATTCTAAAGATCCTACAGGAGTGGGATATAAGGTTGGAAAAATCTCTGCAAAAGAATCTAAACAAGAGACAGTGTTTTCTATTGCAGATGGAAAGAAGTTTATAGCCAAGCAAACACCAAGAATGAAGGTTGATCTTGGTTACCATATTGCTGCATCAAAGGATAATAGTGATGCTAGAAGACAATCTATAGGTATTCATAGAGAAATGAGAAATGTCTTCAGATCTTCACATCCTTGGCATGATCATTCATTTAGGTACAATCATTATTTTCAAGGATATTGTTATGTTTGTAATGAATTTGGTCATAAGGAAATTGATTGCATGAGATGGTCAAATAAGAATCATTCTAATGTCTCTAGAAATGAAAATGTGGTGTGTTACAATTGTAACAACTTTGGTCATTTTAGAAAAGATTGTAGAATGAATATAAGTGAAAATTATGATGGGAACAAAGTTGGAAATGTCTTTAGGAAGTCTTATGTTCCTCAGATCAGTCACAGGGTCATTTGTTTCAGATGTAATAACATTGGGCATAAAGTACAACAATGCACATTTAACACTTCAAACAAACAAATGAAATTTTTTACATTGGTGTGGAGAAGAAAGAGCAATCAAGATGACAAGAAAGAGAAAGAATCATGTATGATTTGGAGAAGAAAGCATAATCAATCTAGTAATAAAGATGAATCCATGAAAGAGCACTGTGCACTCCTTGCACATGTGATGTCATCCAAGTCTTGAGAATAAGCAAAGACTCGGGGGGAGTCTAGTATGGTAATATTTCTTTTTACCCTGAATGAGTTATGATAGCATAAGAAGTAAGTTTTTGAAGCTTTGGAATAGTTTGTCTAATTCATGGACCAGGTGAAGAATAGTGGTATATCTGTGATCAACAATCTTTTATAACAAAGAAGTAGGATTGTGTTTGAGCTAAGATATTGTTGGCTGTTGATAGTTTATAGAAGCATTTATTTGTAAATGCTACTTTCTCTATGATTGTTGTTGTAGTCAGTTGATGAATTTTTGGTACATGACTGATAGTATACATGATATTATTCTTCATGATTTTCATGCAAATATTCTTGTCCTAAATGTTTCTCAGAGTATCAGAGATGTCGTTATGTTTTGGCAGGATAACTTTGGAATAAGTATTGTGATGTGTATAGCAATCAACATAACAATAACTTTATTTGATATGTATTCCTTACATTTTGATGAGTTATTAAATACAAAATTCATGGTGTTTCCTTATGATTCACAAGTTGAGTTATTTGACAGCTCAGAGTGAATGCACTTCCAACAAGTGGTATCAGTACAATTATATAAATTGAATCAACTGTACTGTCCAAAACAACTGAATGCCATAAAACTGAATATGTAGCAACTATGTGCAAACTGAAAAATTATGCCAATTGGAATGCCAATAACAACCAAACCATTTTGACAATTTTTTGACATCAAGGAAAAATGCTACAAAGAGAAATTCAACAAACTCCCCCTTTGTGCTTGATGGCAAAAAAACTTGAGCCATAAACTGAGCCATCTGAACATAACTGAATCAACAATTTCTCCCCCTTTTTTGTCACAAGGACAAAGAAAGATACATGTAATTTGTCATGAAAAACAACAACCAATCAAAAACTAGCTGCAAAAACAATATTCACCAAGTAACTTTTCTCCCCGTAAACCATAGCACTGAAATGTCACCGAACCATGCACATAACCTGCCCAAAAATACCAACAACATCACTAGCAGTAATATTTAAGCATGAGAAGCTCTGAGAGAAAGTCATAATATGCATTGTCATTGATAGACCAAATAAAAATTTCCACTCAACTGCCACTAACTAAGCAACCTTTCAAAGAGCCATATCCAAAAACTCAAACCAAAGTTAACTATCCCTGTGTACCAATCAATATTTTCCTCTTGCCCAATATTGTCCACTATACTGAGATAATACAATGAAAAATTATTGAAGCAATGCCAACAAATCCAAGATGTAGCACAAATATAAGCATGCAAAGCTTTTTCACAATAGACATTAAAGCCTTATGATAGATGGTATACATCATATACCAAGTACCAATGCCAAGACTAATCCATATCACTGTGTACTTGTTACCTGTTCATAAACCTGAAATGCCAAGGTCAAGAATATAACACAAATGCCACTTGTTGGAAGTGGAATATTAAAAAATGAACACTTAAGAAGAACCAAATGCAACCACGTGTTGAACCAATGATTAAGGAAACAAAGGGTGCAAATAAATAAGGATGACTCTCTCTAAGACATAGAATCTTCTAAATTCTCTTCATATCATAGAGCCTTCCTCTTTATGTAGATAGAGCAACTGAGTATTGATTGTCCAAGTAACTAGTATCACTTCTCTGTTCATTCTAAATAAAAAATTTCTACAACTTGTTGCCATAAACAAGACAATGTTAACACAATCCTTCATGTGATAAAAAAATTGCAAACTATTCCAAAACACCAACTAAACTGCAAAGATTTGATTGCAGTTTATACTTTCAGGGATATAAGATAAAACTTTAAAACACCCTGCAATCACAAAGATTGGTTAGTGAAAAGAAATAGGAGGAATATCATAGAGACTCCTCCTCAACTGATCAAGCACTTTCACACTAGTCACTTCATAGATATTTCCTTGTGTCCTTGAACCAAAAATAACTATTTCTCTTGATTTCCTTTTAATTTGACACCCAAAATCATCAAAAAGAATACATAAATCCTGATCACATATTTGTGTCACACATAACAGATTGTGTTTTAAACCTACTGCATAATAAACATCTGCCAAGAAAATGTTGTTACCAAAAACCACTGTGCCTTTTGCCATAAGTTGTATTTAATCATCGTTAGCAAACCATACTAAACCAAAATCACCAAATTCAAGTTCAATAAAAATACTTTTGTCCCCTGTCATATGATGAGAACAACTACTATCTAAGATCCATGTATTTTCAACTTTAGTATGTAATTCAGTTTGACTAAAGATAGATACCTTCCGGTTCTACATTGCTCCTTTTAGGCATCCAAATCAACTTAACTTTGTTTTGCATAGTTGTCTTAGAAAGACTATTTTTCTTCTTGTAGGAAGCTTGTCTAGATCTGCCATATTTAGCTTTTATATTTATATCTAGAAAATCACTTTAATCATTCATATAATCAAGAATTGACTTGTCTTCATAAGACCTTTATTTATTCAAAAGATCTATAAAATTATCAAATTCCTTTCTAAGATTGTTGATTTTAGTTTCTAAGATACAACACTTTTCTTCCTTGAATTCCAATTGCATCCTTGTAATCTTAAGAATTTCAACTTGAAGTCTTAAATCAGTAATTTCCTTTTCAACGATTATAGTCTTACCTACTAGATTCTCAGTATCTTGCTCAATCTGAATTTTCTGGTATACTAAGTCATTCAAATTTTGAACTTCACTTAGAGCAATTTTCAGTTCATTCTCAAAACCATTCAATTCTTTATTAGAAGTAGAAGTCTCTGCAAGTCTATTTTCTTCAGTTCCATTCCATTCATTGTGGCCATACATACAGTTTCACCTTTTAGATCTATTTTATCATTTTCTAAAATAGACTGATTATCTAATTCTTTATTTGTAATCTTTTGTGAATCAACTTCAGCCATGAATAAAGTTTCATCTTCATCACCAAGTGAGTCATCTGTCTCAACATCCGAGTCTTGTTTGGTAAAGAGACTCTTTTTCTTTTTGAAGTTAAACTTCTTTTTAGGATCAAAAGCCTTTTTCTTATATTGTTTTTCCAACTTTTCATCCTCATTGGCTTGATCACCGTAATGGAATTTAGCAGCAAAGTGTCTAGACTTTCCACAAGTAAAACATTTGAATGACATTTTTCCTTTATATTTCTTTGTCAACTTCCTCACTAAAAGAGCTTCTAAAGAATCAGACAATTCTGATTCACTGCCTAAATCTTCTTTCTTTTCTATTTTAAAAGCAATCTCTTTAGAGGTTGAAGTAGAGCTTCCTATCCTCATTTCATAGGCTGTTAATTCCTTGTAAATTGTCCAAGTTAAGTGAATCAAATCGCTTCTTTTCTTCAAGAGTAGAAACTTTAGACTCAAATTTAGGATGCAAAGTTCTAATCACCTTTTGAACAACATCAAACTCTGCAATTGTTTCACCTAGACCTCTTCTTGCATTGACAACTTCATCTATCCTTAAGAAATAATCAACAATATTTTCATCATCCTTCATTCTCATTTCCTGAAATTGATTCTTGAGAGTTAGGATTTTGGATTGCTTAACCTTTTCATTTCCTTGATACACATTTTCAAGCTTCTCCCAAATTTCATATGCAAATTTACAGTGCATGACTTTAACAAATACATCTTTTTTCAAGCCACACAAGAGTGCATGTTTAGCTCTTGCATTCATTTCATATTTCCTTTTCTCATCATGATATGTAGGTATGGTATTAGGTACAATGTATTTACTACACATTAAGTTCCAGACATCAAGATCTAAAGAAATCAGATATGTTTCCATTCTGATTTTCCAGAACACATAATCAGAGCCATCAAATAGAAGAGCTCTTGTAACAGATGAACCTTCAGGTGCATGTGCCATAATGACAAACTTCCAAGACCAGAATCAATCCGAGGTATGAAACCTAATGTAGGACCCTAAACTCTGATACCACTTGTTGGAAGTGGAATTACTTTGAGAGGGGGAGGTGAATCAGAGTAATATATTTAAAAAAATTTATGACACGAAATGTAGATTTAAGCCCCTTTTTGATCTTGAACAATGGTGACCTTATAAATGCAAAGTAAACACTAAATTTTGAATGATTGTATTAATGATTTAACCAAATATAACAAATCATATCAAAGCATGATGTACATTTTTCATATTGTGTTGAATGAACAATTTTTGATGCTTTCTTTTGCACAGGACAACAAACTCACTTACGACAAAATTTTAACATTCACACAATGAACATGAACAATTGAACTATCATCTTGAAGACAACTTGAAACTGTGAAAAGTACCAGAGCATTGCATGAACAAATTTTACAAATGACTAAAAGAAATATTATGCAAGATAGGCACAAACCACACAAAAGAGAGATACAAAAATTTGTTGAGTGGAAAACCATCTTGGGGTAGAAAAACCACTCCAACACACGATGCAAGCTTAATTCCAAACTGTTTACAATATTTTCAGAGCACCAACTCCAATAATAAACTGAAGCACCCACTTCAAATTAGAAGTACCAAATTCTATTGAAACAAAAATCTAATGATATTGCAACCTGTTGGGACCTTATAATTGCACAAATTATTTGCAGTCACAAATCACAATAGGATACAAAACAAAATGATATTTTCAATAATGCCCACTACCAAATGTATTTTCTTATGACAATGAAAATACTCTCACTGAAAAACTCAAAATAACCTTTGTAATACAACCAGAAACATATACAATATAAGCCCTCTTTTCTCCTTTTTGAATACAAATGAAATCATTGTAATAAACCCTCTTTTCTTTCAACAATACTCTGTTCATATTTATAACTTCTCTCTTTTCTCCTTTAAATATAAAATGATATCACAGTAATAAACCCTCAAAACATTCAACAATACTCTATTCAACCTTATATCTTCTCATATCTTATCTTGTCTACATGAGTCATGGCTTTGAGCCATATATTTATACAATGAGCATAAAATAGTTATCTTTCTCAAAAACCTGTATCCACAATAACCATGGTTTTGATAAATATGTAAATAATGTAGTTAAATCATGATACCCATAATGGGTTTGAGTAATAACCAATGGAATTTCAAAGAATGCCACTGTAATAATGAAACCCTTGAGTATAGACTTGGGTTAATGAAAACTGAAACTAATCTTCAACAAGTTTCTTAACCACAAAATTAGTTGCTTAAAATCGATGCAATATTTTCAAGATTGAAAAAAAATACTTGTCATGGAGGCCAAAACATTACCAATTGACTACATAAAATCTTCATAACGGTCTCACTAAAGCTCATCCATCTTTCAACTCGAAAACCAATTGCAAATTGTAGCTTCATATTCTCTATAGTGGCGTTGTGATACCTCTTTAGATAAAAAACAAACATAATGACTTTTCCCTAACTCCTTTCGAAGCAAAGAGTATTGAATGCCTTTTCACTTTTTGAAAATGTTTGAAATCCGAAAGGATTCTAATCAAATAACAATAATCACTTGAATTTTGACAGCATGATTAACAAAACATAATGATGGTTGTTGATAGAACTTGACAAAAAATGTTACTACTGTGACAATGCAAATTCAACTTCCTTGTAAGTGTAATGTGATGTGGCCAATACAAATAATAACATGGTAAGGCCGATGGTGTAATATATGCTCGATGAAAACAATGATAAGCCCAATAAATGAAGCATACTCAGTGTAATATGGCCAACACATATGAGTGATATGAAAAATAATATGCTATGTTCAACAAGCAAGGATGTGATCACTGATAGAATGATAGCAAATAGCCATGTAATGGCTTTCACTTGAAACATTAACATTATAACCATTGCAATATAGTATGCCCGACCTGAACTATATCAAATGATGTTACAAAGAATCGATGTCTTTCCATTGTATGCCTCAAAACATTAAAACATATAAGCCCAATACCAAAGTCATTATCATATACCTTATGAAAAAGTCATAATGACTTGAGTTGTCTCACAAAGAAACCCGATTACCACATGTGATTTAGCACATTACAAATGTTGATCATGCAACCAAAAATTATGCATATAAAAAGCTCAAAACCATGTTGTTTTACAAGGACATTGCCATGTAAAGTGTTTAGACAAATGATGATGCAATATCATATGCAAAATGTGGAGGATCTCAACCAAATAAACATATAGCGTGATTTGCAAGAAATCAACTTAGGCTTATAATATAAGTCACACTAAATGACCATACAATATTTTTATGAACATTTCAACATTGATCATCAAAGTCACCTTATAACACCCGTGTAGAAACCATTGACATAATGATATTGCCAAGTCAAAAATGCAATGAGATATGTAATAGAAATATGCGTAATCAACCTGAACCGACAAATGTATACCTTGCCAAAGTATATGCCAGAGTATGTATGCAAATGTGATCAATGCTCCAAGTGCTGCACACAAGTCTGAATGATCAGTACTATTATATAAACTGAATCAACTGCACTATCCAAAACAACTGAATGCCATAAAATTGAATATGTAGCAACTATGTGCAAACTGAACAATGATGCCAATTGGAATGCCAATAACAACCAAACCATTGTGACAATGTTTTGACATCAAGGAAAAATTCCACAAAGAGAAAGTCAACACTAAAGACATACATATATCTTCAAGGATCTTGGATCTTTCTTTCTTGATTTTCTTGAATGATTGAAGACCTACGACAATATTAACCTTCACAAGGTAATATGAACACACATAAACTTTGACATGATGTTTGGATCTTGAATTATTGTAATAAATGACTAATGATGCTACTATTGAATGCTCTTGAAAATAATGCTTGATCATAAGCTCTCCAAATTGTGTTCTAGTTTCAAATGATGAAAAAACTAGGTATTTATAGACATTTATTTAATTTATCAAAAATTAGATCCTGATAGTCGACATTTGCAAGTTCAATTTTGAATGTTAAATTGCCTCCAAAAACATATTTAAAAATGGGTCCTAGCTAAGGAAGGGGACCCATTTTCCCCCATATTTCTAGGGAATTCAGTTATCATATAGATGTATGTGATGATCTTACCTAAAATATATATGATCCTAAAAGGGATACTAGATTGACTAGCAAATATGGATGTTAGGGGATGATCATGTAGGAAAGTGAAACCTATCTTGGAGATGAGGGACGCCTTAACCTTAATGGATAATGGACGTGTACAAGGATTATATGATAGTGTAAGTGATTATCTAACTTCTAGGATATGGATGTCTATGAATATGTTATGTGAATATGGATGCTATGATGATAGTATAAACCTAGGAGATAAATTTTTATGGAGATATCAACCTGATTACTAGATAGAAAAATAATGAATGTGTATAAGGATGTTGACATGTGTAAGCAATTATACTTATTCAATAAATTAATTCATAATATTCTAAAACCTAAATATTGCAATCTAAAACACATGTAGCATCTAGCCTAACTTTACACAAGATTGTACGAATTACTTCATACTCTTCTCAAATCTAAATGATTAAATTTAGGTGGATAATAGCTTTATAGAAGCAGGTGTACGAATAAGTGTGATAAATAAGAAAATTAGGTGAATGCATGAAATGATAAATGGATTAGTTCCAAGGGACTTCAACCTAACTTTACACATGATCGTGCCATTCTTCATGAACATATACCAATATATTTCTTATAATTGGGCCAATGAGCCAATTTTATAAATATACAATATAAGTTGTATGTGCAGTAAACTGTATTGATTATCCATAATAGTGTTGAACATGATCCTCAATTGCAATGCCATCAAAACCTATAAATTACATATTTTAGTTATTAAATTGATTTAAAATTAAACATTAAAAATTGTTAGAAAATCATTTCATAATTTATTTACCATCTCTAGCTTGCATTGCATCCATTGTTGTTGGTGTTTCATTAAGATCAATAGAAAATGGTAACCTATGTTGCCCAATGTTTTGTTAATCATATAAAGCTACAATGACGTGTATTTAATAAATTGACATAGATACAACATTAAGTCTGATAGTACAATATATACTTAATCAAAATAATATTAAAATTCTAAATTACCTGGAATGGTTTTTTGAAATGTTTGATCGGGTATAACATTAAGCATTGATGGTTGATTTTCACAAATTGTATCTACTATTTATTTGATTAATTATAGAAAATTGGGTAGAAATAGGAATTGGAAAATATCTCATTTAATGAATGAATACATTTAATAGTTAGAAAATTACCATCAATAATTTGCATTTCATTGGTTGTTGTGTGATTTAGATCAATAGAGAAGGGAAATCAACATTTTCTATTATTGTCTTGATTATCCAAACATACAATGACATATTTTAAATGTGTGATGTAAGATCAATAACTATTACTATGTAAAATACTAAAATGATTTTTAATAAATAAACTCACTATGTTGTTTTCTAATGATAACCCTTTCTTTTTGTAATGCTATGCTTGAACAATTAGAGACATTTTTTTTCTTTTTATTCCTACCACCTATGGAGGGGAGCTAAAATTATTCATGCTCCTCAACTCTTTCATTCAAGTCTTGATGGATGAAATTTTCTCTTGGATGAATAAACTGGTGTTTATGTATTTTTCTTGGACTAAACCATGGTGATATTTTGTGGATCCTCCTCTAACATCTAAAAACCCAATGAAGAAACAATGGTATCTACATAATCTTCTATGGATCCTCCTCAAACATCTAATTTTACAACTTATAGCAATAAATATGATACCAATTACACATCAACATATGATTTGAATGATTATGAAAAATCGACTTCCTCAAAAGAAATGGAATCCATTTATGAAAGAGGATATAAAATTATTTTGCAATTTATATATAATGACAAGGGATGTGGTATAAAGGAACAAGGTATTATGGTCCCTATAGAGTTAAACACATAAGAAATAAAAATGGCATTGGTTATTGTCCCTAAAAAACCACTAAAGCTTCATGAGGACCTTCACTTAATGTAAACACAATAACCCAAGAACCTCTTAAGGTACTGCTCAAATTGGTTCACCCTAAATGGAAAAGTCAAACAATTAAAAACATGTCATTGGATATATTTCAAAATGATGAGTCTTTGGAATTTTTTTTAGGAATTTATGACAACTTGCCTACTTATCATCAAGATCGTGGAGTTCCCTATTGTCTAAACACTGAAGTATACTTTGGGATAGAAGTTAGTTTATCAGATGATATAGTAGATTCTCAGGACATACCCCAAAATTTCCTTAATATTTTAGACCATAACTCACATTATTTGTATAGGTGATACTTTCAATGTCTCTTGAATAAACACATTAGAAGATAGAATGCAAGCAAGAACAAGGATTCCCCATGGAATCCATTAGCAAGGTTTGAAATAGGAAACAAAGGAAAAATGAGATAAAAGAACAATAAAGCAAGCTAAATCCTATTGAAAACAAATTCAAACTCTTGATCCCATGGGGGAATTGGTGCCAATTTGATGTGAAAATTGTCCCTTTCCCAATTCCTATGATGCAAGATTGATGTGTGATGAAGAGTGATCCACTTTGTTGATGCTTGATGAGTGCTCCAATAGAAAAATCTGCATGAACTCAATGATAATGAATGAAAATTGCTAATGATTTGAGCATAGTAAGTTTACTCAAATTGTGGATGATCAAATGAGGAGATGAGCTCTTCATTTATAGATGAGATTGATTAGAGAAGAGGCAAAAGGGATGAATGTGGGACTAAGAATCAACAAATAGCAAGGTGCCACTTGTCAACATGTGAATGGATGGAGGAATGAACACATTTTGAAGAATGTGCAAAGAGGGGGGAGATTCAAATTCAAAATATGGGTTGAAGGATGAGGTGAAAGGTGAAGTTAATGCCACATGGCTTAAGAAAAGGACATGCAAGATATTTTAAATGCTTTGTTGGAAGGGACAAGTCCTTTTGGGGGGAGATTTCAAATTTGAGGAATATTCCATCTTTGATGCCTTTTTTGAATGAAAATGGATGATTTATAAATCAATTAAATTGATTTTCATGTGCAAGTTGCAAAATCTAGAGGATTTGAGTGATTAGGAGATTAAATTAATCAAAGTTAATTAATTTAATGAAGGGGGTTAAATGATGTGACCTATTTGGCTTAAATTTGTGGATTTATTTAAATAAAATATGAGAGGAATGTGATAAGAGATTAATTAAATAAAAATTCATGATTTATTTAATTAAAAGGGATGATTGTTAGATTAAACTAAATAAGGTTTTAATTTATTTAATTTAATAGATATACTTTAGAGATTTAATTAAATAAAATTGACTATTTAATTAAAAGGGGGATTACATAATTAATTAAATAAAATTGATTTATTTAATTAACATGAGATGATGACTTAATTAGATAAATGATTATTTATTTAATTAAGGGACAAATAGTGATGATAAGCTAAAGAGGTGATTCAGGACGAAACGGTGTTAGTTAATCAGGATCAAGTGCATGAGATGAATCAGTATATTTTACGTGTCTACAGTTATAAAATTAGATAATCGTATTCGAATGTGTACAAATTTTCATGACCTTAATAAAGCATATTTGAAAGATTATTTCCCTCTTTCAAACATAGACATGATTGTTGATTCAACCACGAGTCATGCTTTACTATCATTCATGGATGGATTTTCTAGATATAATCAAATTTTTATAGAGAAAAATATCAAAGAGTTTATGACATTAATATTTCATGATTTTATACATAAAATTTTAGAGGATTATGTCAATTATATTTTGGGTAAATCTATATCACATCAGGATCATGTCAAAATCCTTCATCAAATCTTTAAGTAGATTCATAAGTACAACATGCATTTGAATTCTTGAAAGTGTGTCTTTGATGTGGATAGTGGAAAACTATTAGGCTTTATAGTGTCACATCAAGGTATTGAGGTGAAAATGAAGAAAATTGATATATAATAAACATGTGACCTAAAAATATTTCTCAACTCTTTAGCTTACAAGGAAAGATTCAAGCTATTTGTTGCTTTATTGCATCATTGATGGATCAAACTCTTCCCTTTACTCAATTTATTAAGAAAGAAACCCATTTTAAATAGAAAAAAGATTGTCAAAAATATTTTGCAAATAGTATTTGTCTAATCCTCCTATTTTACAACTAGGCACATTAGGAAATCCCTTTATTCTTTACACTTTTGCTTCATCTAATGCTCTTGTTGCTTTATTGGTTCAACAAGATGTGAATGGTAAAGAACATCATATTTAGTACATTAGTCAAGCATTGATTGATTATGAAACACAATACATGAATATAGAAAAATAATGTTTGGATCTTGTGTTTTCTATGAATAAGTTGAGATATTATTTGTTAAGTGATGAAGTGCATGTTTTTATAAAGTTTGATCCATTGAAACATCTTTTCACCAAACCTAATTTATTAGGATGCTTAGCTAAATGGGTGATGTTGTTAATAAGTTTTATCTTAAGTTTATCTCTCAAAAGGGGACTAAGGGTCAAGTGTTGACTGATCATTTAGCTAAATCTCCTTCACCATTAGCTTTACCAAACCAAGAATCATTTCCATTTCAACATGTTTTGACATTAGAGAAAAATGAAACATAGGATTTATACTTTGATGGTTCTAATTATCAAACTAGATCTAATATTGGGGTTATATTATTACCTTCTTTAGGTAATCCAATTCCCTTATCTTACAGTCTCAATTTCCTATGCACACATAACATCGTGAAATATGAAGCTCTTATTGCAAGTTTACATGCAGTTTTGTCTCTTAATATTCAACACGTTCATATATTTGGGGATTCTTAACTAATTATAAACTAAATTAATGGATCATATCAAGAAAAACAAGATCAAATATCCCAATATCTAGTGACCTGGCATTAACTAAATTTTTTTTCCTCATATACTATTGATAATATTCTATGGAATGATAAGCGACATGTGGATGCAATGGCAAGAATTGCTTCCCTTATGATCATTCATCTACAAATTTTAAATTTACTATTTACAATCTCACATGACCATCACTAGCTGAGAAAC
Organism: Sequoia sempervirens; assembly: GCA_007258455.2. Taxonomy (NCBI): domain Eukaryota; kingdom Viridiplantae; phylum Streptophyta; class Pinopsida; order Cupressales; family Cupressaceae; genus Sequoia; species Sequoia sempervirens. The sequence continues at coordinate 308,236,843 of VDFB02075321.1, forward strand.
TTAACGATGAAATAGTATGTCATGTAATTAAAGAAGATGAGTTATACTCCCACATAGTTCAATATTTGCATGGTGGTATTTTCCTTAGCCAACTAGGAAAAGTAATTGAGCTCGTATTCAAAATCTTGTAGCATGATATATAATTTTGGCTAATGTGTTATATCAAAGGTCATATAATGGTCTCCTTCTTTGTTGCCTCAGTCAATCAAAGATCCCTATTACCCTCGTATAAGCCCATTCAGGTGCTTGTGGAGGAAAATTTGGCAGTTGATCTTTTGTTCAAAAGTTAATTCATATTGGGTATTATTGGCAAAATATGGAGCAATAATCTTTTTCCTTCATTAATAAATGTACTTATTTCTAACAACACAATAATTTGATTCATTCTTCTAGCCACAATTCCCAAGTTGTTATTTGGCCATTTTTTGTGTGGGATTAGATCTCATTAGCAAGTTTCTCCTCCTTTATCTTAAGAACATACTTTTATTATTATGACTGCATACTAATTAATGAAATGGGTTGAAGCAGTTCCACTTTGTTGGATGATGGTTGAATTTATTTGTCATTTTATATTGGATAACACTCTATCAAGATTTGGTCTTCCTTCTAATTTAATTTTGAACTATGGTACACCATTTAAGAAAAAATATGTGAAAAAGTTCTTGGAAAATTTTCATGTACAAAATCATTTTTCTACACCTGAAACCTAGAAAAATGAAGTGGGGTGTTCTGATATTTTTTTGGAAGATAGAACTAGGGTTTAAGACCTTTCCACTTATTTTCCTTATGTTTCACTCAAGGAAACCTTAGAGATCTCAATATAGGGATAAAATGAGAGAAAGAGATTTGAAATAAGGTTTCCTAGGGTATGACTAAAGGTATAAAGGGGGTTCACCACCAAGCTAGGGCTTGGAAATACATGAAATGTAAATGATATGTAAAACCTAACTATGCAACCTAAAATATGAAACTGAAAATCAGAAGAATGGACTGAGAAAGGATAGAGGTGCACCTGGAAAATGAAGAAGCTTGGATTGAAGTTTGAAATGTTGGAAATACTACTTTTTGAAGCACATTAGGACTCATATGCCAGTAGGGGTGATTTTGTCCCAATTTAGGGTTTCGGGCCAAAATTGAAATCTAGAATTGCCAAATCAGGATCTATAGAAAAATTCTAAAAATAGGTATGTTGGGACTCATACGCCACAAGTGGTGATTTAGTCTCAATATTAGGCTAGCTCTGAAATTTTGATATCCTTTAGTGCTCTATTGTAACTTCCTTCCTATCAAATATTTGTTCTGAAACACTAAATTTAGCCCTATAGATGACTTTTTGTGATCTTGCAAACAAGGTAACAACTTTGAAAACTTTTCTCCAATCTTTCTCTTCAATGGATCTTCAACCTATACCACTTAGATTTGCAATCACAGATCAAAGAGAGGGAAAAAAAAATTTTAGTGGATAGTCGTTTGCCTTGGTCAAACCCTGTTTCAGTAATCAAAGTTCGAAATGAAATCAAATGGAAAGAAGGAATGATGAATGAACAATATGTGATGTGGCAACTCACCAAACCCTTGAAAAAAAGGCTAAAAAATTATATGTAATGGCTAGCATGAATGTGGATCTTGACTCTTACTTGAATGCTATGGATCTTGACTTGAATGCTTGCTTGAATCATAAAATACCTACATCACAAATGTTAGCTCAAAAACAAACATGATGCATGCTGACTTTGACATGATACTTGATTCTTGAATGATGCTCCAAAATGCTTGATAATCACTCTTTAATGCTCTTGTAATCATAAACTTGCTAGAATGGTTGATATCAAAAAGTGCTAGATGACTTGTAAACTTGCTAGGATACTTGCTCATAAAAGTTGCTAAGAAAAAATATGTGAAATAACCTTGTATTTATACTTGTTTATGCCAAATTTCTTGAAATTACAACACTACAATATGACATTTGATCTAAGAGAATAAAATCCCACCAATAATTGAATTCAAAATTAGGTTTAAGATAAGTGGGACTTGTATGCTAGTTGTGGCATATGAGTCCTAGTAGGCTAAGCTTGGGACACATTTTTCAAGAAAGGTTTAATTTTGTGTTAAATTCAGATCTAGGCCCCAAAATCTAGGTGGGAGCCATACAACCAAGGTGGCATATGAGTCCCAAATCACTAAATCTAGGCCATACAATCCATAATCACTAATTTATGATTGGTCAATTGATATATGTCAGGATTATCCTTAGAAAGATGCATTAATTAAGGCTTGTGGATGCAAAATAGGACCAAATAAGACATAAAGAAGCCCAATTTTAGCAGGGAGGACCCAAACAAGTGTGAAAATGTAGAGGGATACATTTTCCTACACTACAACACCATATTATAATTAATCAAATGGAAAAGAAGCAACTAAAAAAATGATTGAACAAGTTTTGCAAAAATATTTTAACATGGTAAAGATTGGCATACTCAACTTTCTTATGCATTTTGGGCTTATTGCACATTTTTTTGTATTCCTACGCATAATACTTCATACAAAATTTTGTATGATACTGATGTTGTTATATCTTTTTACTAGAAATTCCTTCGCTACTAATTTCTCTCAATGGAATTATAGATGATCATTCTTATAGATAACAATGGATTCAACAACTTGAGATGCTTGATGAATAATGCATACACGTAGCCTATTACAAAGATATTCAATGCAAATACAATGAAGGTATTATTCATCATTCATTCAAGAAGGGCAACTTGGTGCTATATGAGAACCAACATAATATAAATGTTGCACTAGGAGAAAAGGGAAAATTTAGTTTGAATTATGGATCGGGAACATACAAAATTTCTATGATGGATGGTATGCCTCTTAAAGAACTATTAATGCTATGAATTTTTGTAGATTTTATTCATAACATCATCTTTGAATATCATGTTGTAATTTAAAGCATGTTGATTAGATTAAATAGATTTATATTTTAGTCTCACATTACTTCATTCATGAAAAACATTTGTGTGTCTTGGATTTTAGAGCAATTTTATTAAAATTTATTATTACTTGTTGGAATACTATTTAGTATTTTTTGTGAAATGTTAAATAGATCATTATAGAATATAAGTTTTTCAAATTAAATCATAGTTGCATCTAGTTTAACACATGTATGTACTTAGTTAAAAATTTAGTATTTAATTGAATAATTAAAAATTTAACTATTTAGTTAGATCACACCATTAATTTACATATATCAATTAGATCATTGTCGTATTTATTAAAATAATATTAATTCAATTTTTAATAGAACACATAATTGTATTCAATTTTCTGTATATGGAAATGCAATACATATTTTAAAAGATGACATGTACAATTAAGTAAACAAACCAAATAAAAGATGCTCATATATATATATATCATGGTGTTTATATACATAATCATATGACCACTCTAAAAAAAATGTGGTTTATCATACAAAGGCATATAATCATCTTGTAGGCCTATGGTTACTAGACCCCTCAAGGCCTGGTGGTGGTGGTCGACATGAGACAATAGATTCTAAGTAGATCATAGAGCCCCTACATGCTAGCACAACCTTGAGCTCACCTAGATAAGATTGATATTAGCCTCAACCACTATTGTGTGTTGTTGTTGGTACTAATTTCTCTCTTCGCTTGTTCCCTACTAAGTTCCTCCCTAGATATGTGTACATATCACTCTTAACAAGAGCTCAAACTCTCTATGCTCTTAGCTCCTCGTAGGTGACTCTCAAATCCTCATGCACATTTCTCAATCATGCTATAGGATAAAAACTCTTTACATAGCACTCTACACTATATGATGACCATTTATCAGCTCATACTGGATGATGTGGCTACATATCAAGAGCCATATTTGATATTAATCAACCCATAGGGTCAAGCTAATCTCGTATGCCAAATATAAAAAGAGAAAAAATAGAATAATATTAGATAACAACATGATGCAAATCATAGATAAAATTTAAATATAGAATTAGTAGACCATAAAGAAAAGTAATAACCATAACATATCATATAGCTTGGATCACTAGCTTGCAATTGGGGATCTTGACATGCAACTATGGTGGTTATGTCTGAACTCCCTAAGGGGGCTAGGGTCATAGTATTTTCCACTTTTCTAGTCTCTCTATGTTCATGGATAGGTGGTCTCTCAAGTGTAGAAGAATATGCTTTTGATACATGAGGATGAGATCTAGGTCTCTCCTTGGGGGAATCTATACTCTCCTCATACTCCTCTAGACCTCTTGTTATTTCTATAGTTGGCTACTCCTCTTCCTCATCATCATATCCTCCTACATCTCCATATTCATCCTCATCTTCATCCTCGTGCTCCTCTTAATGTCAAGGCGATGCCCTGAGATCACTAGTATGATTGTCCACATGAAAGACATGAGTTGGACATGTGGTGTCCCACCATCTGATGTATATAGTAGTTGATCCAATATCATCTCCATCAGTCATGCGATCATTTGAGTTACTCAATGGGATGCCAACAATGGTAGGATGAGTTATGTCTTGTGTCCTAGCATCGTTATGAGTCGACCTGAGATAAGTTGGTCAAGGGATGTGAACCCCTTGTGTGTGACCAAACTATCTCATCACTCAATCATAATATAAAGGCATCATAATATATTCATAGCATTCAACAAAGAAGCAGTCATGCTACATCCTTGCAAGTTTTCGAGATAAGCTTGTCTAGGGCTACAAAGTCCTATAAGGTCTCCAAACAATTTCTACAATGTCTAACTAATCAAATGTGATGCATTAGTATAATAGATATCCATATTTCCAAGGTCTCTTAAGAGGATAGAAAAATTCTCAAGGATATTTCCATGGTGCCAACATGAGATATCTCATGGGTCATGTGCAAGTGATGTTCTTGAATGCCCATACCTGAAGAAGTGGATAGATCATGAGACTATGCCTCATAATGAGTGTATCACCCAAGATCATAGTACATGTGTACTAGCATGCTTCGCCCCCAAGTGAACATGATCTATCACTCCATCGCTTGTATCATATGAACAAGGCTCCCATGTAGGTGTGCGCCTTTTCCATCTAGTGGAACTATTGACGCTATAATAATGATCATAATCCAATGAAGAACAAAAAAATTAACACATGCATGTAATAACCATGATAGATGGATCTATCCTTTATCATCCTATGGAAAATCATGGTTGGTACAGTAATCTTGATCAACTAAAATATCCTCCAAAGTCCTCCCCTCATCATGCCTCACAATCCTACCCCAAATGGGTAGTCAAAAAATATAGTATACTTCCTCCAAAGTGATTGGAATCTCTCCCATTGACAGATAGAATGTAAAGGTATTAGTATCCCTGTGCTCCATGAGTGCCATAAGCATAGTTTTGTGGTACCTCATGAATTGAGAGTAATGTGGCCTAATTGCAAAGAAGTGTGAAGAATTGGCCTCCTATGTGTTTCCACATGCATGGAGGGATTCATTAGCAAAAATAGGATTATCTATTAGCAATAAATTCAAAGATAAATCAACATCAAATATAAAATTAAATGTCCTAGAACATGATTTCTAGTTAGGGGCACCCATGCTAGTCAGGGGTGCCCATGCTGGTCTAGGATGCCCATTCTAGTCAAGGGCATCCTCAAGATGCCAATGTTAGTCAAGAGTGCCAAATTTTCTAAAAACCATTAAATTTACTAAAAGTAGATCTCCTACATACAGGGAAAGTGAAAATGCAACTCATCTCTTATGTTGGTGTACCTTGTGTGATTCACTCCCTTAGAGCCTCGAGCCTTGGTGTGTGATACGATCATTATTGCAAAAAAAATTCTCATAGGATGATGGGATTATCTCTCTCAATGCTATCAAAGTGAAAATAAATAGAAAAAATGTAAAAAAGTAAAGAATTATAGCTAAATGTAGTAAACTATTACTCATACCATGTTATCTTAAAATCAATATAACTTAGGTTTTTGAACTTTGATTTCTATGTCATATATTGTGTTAGAATTGTGGTTCCATCCTCATTCATTTTGTTCACTTGTTGGTACTTGTTGTTATGTTTGTATATCCCTACCATGAATTTTTTTCATCAAAACCCAAACCAAGTTGATGTGGTTAGATTGCTACCCTATTTCCAGCTCCATAAAGCAAGTAGAATCAAGGGTAATATCTACCCTTTAAATTATTTCGCCTTAGTTGTATTGAACTAACACATTTTTTTTATGTGTAGGATAGTTTTTAAATTTATAACAAATTTATTTTGCAAGATGTGGTTCTTAATTTGCTATGGTTTTACAAATTACTATGTTGGGGGATACATTCTCTCATTTGGTGAATGTTTTACATTCTCTATAGTATCCTTTTGGGTATCCTTCTATGATATGATTTACTTTTAGTACTATAGCTTGCATATGCATGCAGTGTCATATGGGTACTAAAGTGGGGGAAAAATGTAGCATCTAGAATTGTACTCCCTTTAAGGTGAAAGTACAAATTCAAGCTCTATTTTGAACTTGCTTTAGTAGCCTATCCATCAATGCATTTTAGAAATTCCTTAACCCTATTTTTTCCTATCAACCTATGAGAATATGTTTTTGATAATATAAGCAACATTTAAAGGGTGTTGTACACTTTACACAAAAATCCTGCAGGGCCAAAAAGGAACCAAGTTCAACAAAATAGGTGAATGTGTTAGTACTACCCTTGAAAGTGTTTTATCGATCAAATATCATCAAATTGACCCTAAAAAATGCTCATATGTTGGAGAATTCCTAATTTAATTAGACCTTAAACACACAATTTAAATTTCATTAAGTGCAAAAGAGTTGGACAAGGTCACCCAACACCCTAGTATAGGTATTTTTCCTGGAAATTTTAATTTCTCGTTTTTGTGGGTCTCTGATTTTAGATATGTAAATTCAAATTTGGGTATCAATAGTAAATTAATCTCAAAAATTAAAATTAAAAGAGTTGGCCCACACTTTAGTTTATTCCTATGTTCTACTAAATATAAACATGAATTATTTATTTTAAAATGAGAAAAGCAATTACAAATACAACATGAATTTTCCTAAATATATTCATTTTTACAAATTTACAAGGATAATTTCATAATTATTCAAGTTATCAAATTGATTGAAGTTTGATTCCAAGGGAAGGACATGATGGAGTCTAGGTGTTGGAGATAGCTTTGGCTTCTTTCAAGCACCTAATGACTTATTTTTAGAGTGTTTTCATCTTCAAAATTTGGTCTATTTGCTACCCTAAGCAAGGATTTATGTATTTAGATTTCCTAAGGGTATTTAACTTTTCTCTTGGATTGTCTTGTTCATGTCATTTAGGAATCCTTCTTTAACACATTTGAGTAGGATTTTTAGCATTTTAGCTCATTATAACCTTAGATGCACTTAAGGTTAAGAGAACACACATTTTATCAGTCAATCAATCAACTATTCATGGAGGTAGAAATAACAAAATGTGGGATTTACCTAGGAAAAATCCTATATAGCCATCCCCTTTCCCCTCTTTGTTGCAGTTTTTTAGGTTTATATCTAGAGGTGGAAAATTATAGAGAAGAATTATAGATTGTAGACTTGTGAGCTTCAAATTTGAAAGTTGCAGAGTTTGAAACCACTCTCATTCTATGGTTCCCAACACCCTTGTCTTATTTTAGCCTCAAATTTGTAGTACATGTGTGCAAAATTTTACTCCCATGAGATCTATCTTTTGGTTATGGAATTTTAGTTTCATTTGTGCAAAAGAAATATATTTTCAGATTAGGTTGTATAGTTAAAATAAATCACTTAATTAATAATAACTTCAATCAATTTTGAAATAAAAAGAATAATCAAGCCCATGATAGATTGGCTCTCCCTCTAGGTTGTCAGCCAATCCCATACCCTTGTTGGTTTGGATTTTAATTTTGGTGTGAAGAAATATTTATCTTAGTGATATATACACTAGGTCTAGGATCTTTGTTTCCACACAACACTTATTACTCCAAAAAAAAAAAACATCTCCTAAAATATAATATTAAAAGTGCATTAAAATATTCAATTCACAATTGAAACTATAGATTCTTATATTGCACTCTTAACTTTTCGTTAAAAAATAATATTAAATGACCACTATACCACATACCTCAAACAAAGTGTATTTTTCATAGGAAGAACAAATAACTAATCATGCCTCTATCAAAATTTATTTATTTCTTTCTTTATAGAAAATCATAGGCAAACTGACAACCAAAAAATATTTCTCTTGATGTCATCATTGTCTCAAGAGTTATATATGGATTCCAATTAACTATAACTCGTAGGACATGTCGATGTAGAAGAGAACAATAATAAATGCAAAACTATTAGTGAATGTGGATATACACCATATTATTCACTACTTGCAATATGAGCTCCCCAATTTTGTTCAACACTAATAGTAAAACCTTGGTCTTCCTTAAATGCCTAAGGAAATTTTTCCTCTAATGATAATTATTGTAAAAATACATATGAATCTATAGTTCTTGAAACAGTAGATCCAACCATGCTCCAATGATTCTAAACTATATTCCCCTTAACCAAAGATTCCTAAAACACCATATAAAATCCATGCAACATTTTGATTCTATTGAGAATGGAAGACCACAATACAAAACATTGTAATAATTTCCTTAAAATTTACCTCCCACAACCAATAGTTCTTCTACATTGCTTTATTGATTCACCTCTGTTATTACACAACCAACACACACAAATGAATGTATATTTTTGTAGATGTTGGTCATTGAATTCAAATGTGACATAGAAATATGTCAAGCTTTTCCTTCTTTGATAACTTCCTACTCTCCATTACCTCCAAATTTATCACACAAGAATAAGAATAAAATCGCACTAATACCCTATTGAACATTATGGTAGATAAAGCATGAAGAAAACAAAATCAAACCATTTTGACACACCAAAATATCACATAACAATATATGCTAATTTCTCCAAGATTATTTTCATTACATTGCTCAGTCTTTGGTCCAAGTATGGCTTGGTTTTTACATTTACCATGAATAACTTTCTAACTAACCATTATTTTATTTACTAATTATCAACTAACCTTTATTTCTAGATTAATATTAACATGCTAATTTATTTATTATTATTTAATCTATACTAACCTATATGCCTATCTAATGATGTAATAATTCCAATAATACACACAAGGGATTACTTTGATTCCCAAGATTACCTTGTGGCGTAAGGGAAGAGGATATAACCAATTGGACACACAAGTTTAACAAGAACTTTAATTCACTTTAAATAAAGAATGAAAATAATCAACATATGTCTAAAGTTGTTTCTTGGTTAGGAAAACAAATAAGACACCCATTAGTAGTGTTATATTATGAGCGGTCTTCAAATTAAAAAATCTACAATAGGAGGTTAAAAAATAACAAAAAAAATCCAAAGAGATCCCTACAATGATTATTCTTATCAAGACAAATCTTAAAGCATGATAAAATGGTTAGTTGGGAGAAAATGCATTGTTATAGAGTGCATATACTAGGAAAAGAATGGGAATATACTATTACATAGAGCACTTGCACTCAATGATTCAAAAAAAAAATTAAAACAAAAAAAAAAACTAAAATAAAGTGAAAAAGGTAAAATATAGTGCAAAAGTGTTGAAATGATAAGAAAACCTCTAGAAGGTGCATAAACCACTAATTAGTCTACCTATACCACTATATGTTTATGTGCACTATAGGGAAGGGTGCCTACATAAACTATTTTGGAAAACCCTAAGAGTGCATAGACCACAATAGGTGTGCATGCACCATGGGGTAGTGTGATGTGTCACTACATAAGGAACCTGCATCATGGGTGTGGGTTTAGGTTTTAAGGTTTGACTGAATATATATATTTGGGTAGAGTGCAAATGTTCCAAAGTGTAGAGAAAATATGCCACTACACAAAGCACCTACATCAAAATAAAAAAAATGATAAATCTTCATGAAAATATGAAAAAAATCATTCATACAACACTTTAAAAATTACCAAATTAGATTGGGGTGTGGTCCCATAGGATATGCAAAAATATTTATACAATATGCTAATATATAAAACTAAATAATAGGTGGGTGGATGGGTGGGTGCTACTCCATAATTACATGTGTGGAGTGGTTGACATGGTCGCAGGTGATGTTGTCTATGGGGAGTGTGAGGTGGCAGGAATATGGCTCAATTGTTGACATTCACACTAATGATTTGAAGTGTTTTCTCTAGGGGGTCTTGTCATGCATTTGAATGCATGCCTTATGACTTGTGGCATACATAGCTCTTTGGTATGATTTTTCAAAGCACTCATAATAGGGTGGTGAGGATGGATTATTAAGGTCTCCATGAGATGGAGTTTTGAAAGTTCTTGATTTCCTCACCACCAAGCTAGCATAAAATTTGGAAATCTCTCCTAAATTTGGTATGGTTAGGTTCATTCTGCACGTTTTGGAAAATGAATTGGGAACTTGTGACATGGATACTCTAATCTAGCTCCTTAGATCCAATCATCAAATGGCCTTTCTCAGCCTGATGACATCACTCTGACTGAGTCATATCATTTTTCACCCTGATTACCTCACATTTGTAGCAATAAAATGCATCACTGGAAGGGTTTCATGGTGGGTGTTGAAGGCTACAGGTTGGACACCAATATCTCTTCA
>VDFB02075321.1:308247680-308262030 GCA_007258455.2 Sequoia sempervirens
CAAACTTGTACTCATTCTATTATTGTCAAAATCCAAGTCCTTTTCAACATTTTGAGTATCTCACTTTGTAGGGTTAACAAGTTCTTGGATGTATAGCATGTTCTTCAATACCTAGGTCTTGTAAAAAAAATTCTCTCTAAGTTCACTTAGGATCAAAATCAACACTCTCACCTATCCTCAAACATCAATCAAAAAACCATCTCACAAACAACTCTTAGAAATCTTGGAAAAATTCTTCATACTAGAATTTTGGAAAATCCTTTAAATCAAATCAAAATCATCTTGTTTGACTAAGTGTGTGTGGATGCATCCTTCTTCATACACTTAGTTAAATTATCACCTTGGGGAAAAATTTATTCCAAGACAACATCTAACCTCTTGGAGTTTATGAGTTCATTATCAAATCCAAATCAAATCAAAATCAAATCCAAGTTAAGTCAAAATCAAATAAAAAATAAAAAATCCAAAGTCATAAAGTCTAGTATCTCCTTCAAGGTTTCTTAAAAGTTCAATTATTCACACCACTCATCTTTCATCATGTCATCATCACCCTTTGATCCTTAACATCTTAGACTTTCTTTTTTGTACCTAGAGTTTAGACCAATCTAAGGGGTTAGAGGTTCACCTCCCACATTCCTGAAAATTGATCCTTATTTTATGGTCCAAACTAGATCTCAACACAAGAAGAACATGGAAAGAAACAAAGAAACATCCACTTCAAGTGACTTGAGTCAAACTGCACCTGAAATCAACCCCATCGGATCTAGCAATCCCCCACTCAATCTCCCTCAACTTCCACAAGATCTTCAAGAGGGAGGTTGCCAAGTGGAGGATATCACCAACAATGTCTTAGGAATAACTCAAGACGAAATCATAGAAATGGTGCAAAATCCTGAAAATCACAAAATTGTCAACACAATGATGAGACTTAATCCTTCACAATATGTGTTGGAATTGGCTAAGAGACTCATCCCTTTTGACCATGAGTGTGAAAGTAGAAATGGAAGAATTTTGGAGAAACCTCTTGGGATCATGCCACCAGTCTCATTCACACCTTCCTTCCAAAGCATCATTCAACCCATCACAAAACCAATTTCATCTTGTTGGTTCCAAATCAGCTATCAACTTGAATCCTAAAGGGCTGCTAGGCCTTATGGTCATATTCAAGGAGATATTTGGCCAACGAATGAGAGATTGAAATAAAACCTCTCCCTACATACAGAATAAATTTAAGCAGGAACAAGTGTGCTGGGTATGCTGGCTATGAAACACATAGTGAATAGATAAATCTCTTTTGTAATAGCCCATGAGACACAATACCACGAAGGTATGGCAGGGACCTTTATGGCATTGTACACACTAAACATGAGAGATATGATTCATTACAGCTCAATACATAGAGATACATAGATTGATAAGCAATTTTTGATTTAAAAGATGTAGTTGCTCACAAACTAATCTCAAGAAACTATAACATCAATAGACCCGTGTCTCATTCTAGGGTGGAGTCACCCAAATCATGAAATTTAAAACTCATTCTAGCTTTCATTCTGTCACACTTATTCCTATGATAAGATGCATTACACCATTGATAATGGAAACCAAACTAGTCATACTTTATCAATTGAAGCATACTGTTGCACAAACCTCTGTTTATGTTCATACAATTTAATTCATTCTTTGAATGAAAGTAACAACACAAAAAAAACATTCAAAGTAAAACTAGAGTACAAATATCAAGAAACCCTTGATTTCTTTTATTCATAATATATGCACTATGTACAATGGAGACAACTAACTCAAAATATATGATCATTTACTTTCAAATATAACATTGTTGTGAATAAGTTCTTCATTACAATGACTCAAAAAAATTCACACACCTAAAACAAAACACTATACATTTCTGAATTTTTACAAAAGTATTCTCGTGAGACAGAAAAGAATAAAACAAACTCTCCTCTCTGAAACAAAAAAATTGCACTTAAGGAAAGTGCAAAAACCCTAAAAGGAGATCTCCTAATGAAATCTAGCACGTTCAGGTGCATAGATTAGTAACTACCTTTTCTTGTTGAAGAATCTTCAACCTATTCTCATAGTCATGCCTCGTCCTTCACTTGCCCTACAACTGAAAATATTTCGTTACCGGAAAAACTCATCATTCTCTCCATTCAGCCTTTTACCCACGTTGAAAATGCCTTTACTTGAAAAGACTTCACCTCCTCTCTATCTGCTGTAATAGACCCTTGCATTTTCACTTTGCTGTAGAAAAATTATTTCACCTACATATTCACTACTTGCTTCATCTACAACTTAAAGCTTTTTACTTTCATGGTAAGAAACCTTCATTTTACCTTACCTGTGCATTTCATTCTCTTCCAGCAAAGAATAATATTTCTCAAATTTATTTAAAAAGTGGATGCCTTAACTTTCTCAGGAAAATACAATATTTTACTTGTGAATTTTCAAATTAAATGCCCAATAATACAAGTTTTTGATTTAAAAGGGTTGTAGCACACCATTCACCCTCTTTTCACATTTTCAATTTTCACTCACCTTTAAAACATTATCAAATGATAATGTTAAAAATAAATTTTGGGCCCCACCACCATCTCACACAAAGCCTCCATCACACATCTCTAATACAAAATGAGAAATGAGAAATATAATGGTGATGAAATAATGCACAAGTTCTCGTTAAAGAATTTAAAAATCACTTATCGGGCAAATACAAATTTACCCGTGCACCCACCTTTTCACTGTTTAAAATTAGTAAATAAAAACTTTGAACTCTGCCACGAGCCCACCACATTCACTCAAACTTTGGAAATATTTTCATTGCTCATCTCTTATTTATTTAGAAAAGCTAATAATTATTAGTGATACATGTTGGGAGCAAAGCCACTTTTCCCATTGCGAATGTAGAAGAAAATGAAAATACATATTAGCGATGTGTGATGGAGAGCATTGCATATCATGGATGCAACTAGAGGAAGATAAGATACAATGGCCATGGGCGATATGAAACATTGACATCATGTTTTGCTACTTCCCTAGGAACTTTGATGGAACTTCTTGCATCCATGGAAAGAGAAAAATGTGCATGTCATTTTTCTTGATGTAGAGACAATTTAATAGATGTAGGCAACCAAAACTCATCACAAAAATTGCAAAAATCACTTCCCAGGTATTAGTAATGATCAACAAGTGATTTCATACCATGGAGCAACAATTTTGAGCTAGTAAAAACCCTAAAAAATGTGTTGGAAAGCAAAAAACATGATTAGCATTCCTCATTTGCACAATACATGCTTGAATCTGCTCAAAATGTGTCAAGGGAACCCCCATGAAAATCAAGAGATGTCAAATCTTTGATGCAAACAGAAAAATCATCAAAATCTGCCCCAGAATGGTGATATCCCTCCAATGCTCATTTAAAATGAAAACCAGATTTAAATCAACATCGCTCCATTAGGGATTTGCAAAGGGAAAGATCCCTCAAATCAGTGATGGGTGATGAGAGAACAGAACCATCGCTGATCGCCAATTGAAATAGGATATACAAACACATAACAACCATTGACGATGAATTCATCCGTGCAAAGTGAAAGTCATGAAAACCACTTCTTAGCCAATTAGAAGCAAGAATTAAACTTGCTTTTCCTCTAGAACATTTGAAATTGTACTTTATAATTTCCCTAATTGTATTTTTCATATTTACATAATTTTAAAATATTTTAAACATAAATATTTGTAACTTTAGAAAAAATGCAAATTTCTATTACGCTTGTAGGCCAAATGGAGAAATTTCACTGCACACAAACAGTGACCCTTGGATTCAATTTTTTTGCAGGTAGTCATAATAAATTATTTAGAGAAAACCCATTTCCTCAAACTTCGCCCTTGGAACCATCAAGAATCAGGTACCTCCTTTGTAAACTAGCCCCTGAGACGTGTTGGCCAAACCAAAAATGCATTAAAATAGCACATATGACCTCCATTTTTGACGAAAATGGAGTTGTAGAGGTTTTAGATGAAAACAAGAAATGGGTTGTCCTTATATTTTCAAAATTTGAAACTTAAAAAAAAACCCATTTTGGCCATGTTGTAGTCAGAAAAAAGGATTAATTAACCCATCAAAGCTCATCTAGGATGCGTGAAACTAAGCATGCATGTAACCATTTGAACCAAAAATCTAGTGGAACAAATGGCATGGAAATTTTTTTCCTAAGGTGAAAAATATTAAATACCAAAGTGGCTCACTTAGGCTTTTTTGCAATTTAAGTTGCCAAAAACCAACTTGAGTACACCAAGTCACCTCCTTGAATAAAATGTCAAATCACCTCTTGGGAATCTGCCACTGGACACACTAGGTCATTTGGGTACATTGAATATGTGTGCAAGAGGTATTTCCTTCAATCCACATTTGTCAAAAAATATTAAGGATCAAAGATGACCACTTTGAAGCATTCTAAAAATGCAGGTGTAAGAAGTGAACAAACTACATTTGTTTCTGACTTGGTAAAAATATCAAATCTAATCATGAAACTCTGAAAATGGACTAGGGAGCATATGAATGTAGGGAGAATGGAGAGCAACGATCTATTCATCATGACAATCATCTAGTTGCAAAATATAAGTTCGAATGAGAGGCCACTTCGTAGAACTGAGAGTTCACAAACAATAGAAAAGTGTCAAAACCCTCCAGATCCACTTTTCAAAACACTGTCAAAACTCATCATGGGAAGCTAAAAACTAACATGCACATTCACATATATCCCATGAGTGTGTCCACTAAGGGGTTTTGCATGAAAATCAACTAGCTTTGAATTGTGACCTTCCAAAGTAGGTCACTTGGGAAGATTTTTTCAAGGGCACTTTTGATTGTGCAAAGGAAATTTTTTCAATATGGGCACTTCAAATTTGCAAAATTTGAAGGTTCCATCAGTGGCTCTTTTTGGGGACATCTGTTTTTCAGTGAACAGAGCGAGAATACAGAATCCTCTAGGAGAGCAAACCAAGAGCCAAAATCATTGGGCGACATAGTCTGTCTTTTCAACCTTTTAAGCTCACTTGGTGGCCCCAGGCCACCAAATGAAAAAGGGAAGTCAATTCTTACCCCTGTCAAATACTAATCTATTAAAAAGGTTGATCCCCTTTAATCCATATCCGCCTCTGTCATACCACATCAATATGAGTGACTTCATTTTTGCAAACACAAGTGTTAGGTTGACTTTGTATTTAGCTTTACTATCACATGACAACCACTGCCACTCATTACATTTTTTGATCTTGTGGAGAATGACAGAACATGAGGATGATTACCAAGACTATGTGAAGACACAATCTCATCACATTCACTAACCCCCTCATAATGGTTATAGTTAGAAAAGAGATCATCCTTCAGAAACAGTGTGCAATCATCCCGTGTATTGAGAAAATGATACTCACACATTTGTAACTCTATCAGCTGGGTTGCATCACATGCAATTTTTTCATCATCCCAACAACATAGCTCAATCATATTACCATATGTCTTAATGTCCTAAAAACAAGATTGACCAAAACTCATAATACCTTCATCCACATTCAAATCATAGCATTCAAACAATGCATCAACATCCCAAACAGTGTTTCCCACTTCAAGCTCATAGACAATATTGTCAACATTAGTAATGTTATCACACACAAAGGTTTAAAAAGTAGGCTAAGATGACTTAGATTTTTCTTTTGCAACAAACTTCTCATAATGATTGTTTAAAAGACATTCACTATTGCAAGAAGTATCATATTCAACATCACCTCTTGTTGCATCAACATGACAATCTGAAGCATATTTCTTAGGAGGAAAACTATGAGTTGTAGATCTAGAAAAGAGATCCTCATATGCATCCATCTGATTGAAACAATCACATTCTTCAAGTGTAAACTCATCATAAAGAGGATCATTAGTTGTACTAACATTTATCTCTACATTTTCACTATCAAGTACAACTTCTTCAATGCTGATCTCATGCAAACATTTAGGGATAACTTTAAAGGAAGCAACATGAACAAAAGAAGGTAAGGCATAAAAAAAAAGAGTTCCTTGTTCATTATGACCAACATATGCATCCCCTTCATAATCAACTACTTTAGATGATTCATTCAATGAACCTCTTGTATACATATCTCCTTCTCTATTTACACTGCTACCACAATCAACAAAGCTACCTTTCTCACTGTCAAATTGAAAACCATCATTTATCTCTTCATTGCAACTTCTCACACATGATTGCTTTGATTGAAAATCATTGCATACTTCTCACTTTCATCTGATATGCTGACATTCTCAAAACTACTATTCAAATCAATAGGCTCCTTTGTCTCATCATCAAGAAAGCTTTCATCAATGCTACATTCACTTGTAGAATTGGCATGACCAATTGTACCATTGCATTGCTGATCACACATGTCTTCTTCAAAAAATATCATATTCAGTTCATATCCATCATCTTGTTCTTGTAAGCCTTCAAAAGTATTGTCATCATTTTCCTTGTTGAAACACTTTCAACTTGAAGAGATTAATTCTAACTCTTCCTCATGAGAGGAATCACAGTCACTAGGGTTGCAAATATAATTGAAATAATTGTGATCACCCATACAAGAATGCTTTTCAGCTGGTTGCAATCTTTCATTTACAACACCATTGTTCTCATCATGAAGACATGAAACTTCAGAATTAGCGTGATCTTCAACTATATATTCAAAGTCCATAGAAGAGAAAACACTTTTAGTATCACCTACATTGTTGCAGCTTTCATTCGATATAGAAAATATGCTCTCCATTTTTGTATTTTCAGAGCAAATAGAAGAAACTTGACATGTTTCATTTATCTCTTCATGACCATCATGGCTACAATTTTTTTCAGGGTACATTTTCTCCAATGGTTTCTCAGAAACAAAACTCTCATGATTACATGATGTACTATCATTTTCTTTTGCTATACCACCTGCATCCATTGGACTAAGTCTTGAAAAAATACCATCACATAATTGAGTTAGGAGATTACTTCCATATTTATCTATCATTTCCTCAATTACTGAAAGCCATTGATATATGCATTTAAGATTAGGGGGCTTCAAATGTGCTGGCATAGTACTCAGAACTAGCTCACAATTCTCACAAAATAAATCAATGCAAAATGATTCATCAAGCCTTTCTAATTATGGTATATCAAGCATAAATTTCATGAATCTCTCATAAAAATCATAGATGGATTCATCTTCCAATCTTTCTATATCACACAATGCATCAATACATGACACAGGTTCAATCTTCTTTTCAAATTTCTCTTCAAATACTTCTTGGGTATGCAGATGTCTTTCTTTAGTTAAGCATTCATTGTCTATTGAATCTTCCTCAAAATAATCAATGAAATGCATTTTGAGCTCATGCCATTAATCTTTGGAATGCATTGGTAAACTAGAAAACTAGTATTCAACATCATTTTCTAAAGTTCTTACAAAAAAAATCATGACAACATCTTCTTCTACTATTTGAAAGTCTTCTATCACATCAAGAAAACTTTAAAAATGTACATGTTTTGATGCTAATTCTTCAAGACCTCCTCTAAATTTAGGCAAAAATTCATTAATTCTTCTTGGGACAAAATGTGGGTAACCGTAGATTTGACTAAAATTCAAAGGTTAATATATTTCACTAGTGAACACCTTTCTTTGAGGATATGGCTATGTTCTAGGTATAGCATTACAACTTATAGAGGGAGAACTAGGAGAACAATACATATTTGCAAATAGAAACTTATTCCCTCTACAAGTATTCAATTCAACATCCCTTTTCAGAATATCCTACTTTCTCATTTCCCTTTCTACTAGTATCTTGAAATACTGAATAAGGGGCAATATTAACTAGAACTTTTTGTTGAAAACCTTCATACATAGATATCACAATAGAAAAATACTCGAGAACTATTGCAACCAACTCTTTTGATGATGTAGAAACTTATGTAGGTTGCCATCTCTTTGAAAGGAAAATATCTTCAACGAGCGAGAGAAGCTTCTTCCCAAGATCTATACTATTTCACGAGTTCTCTCCCACGTGAGGTACTAGACTTCAAAGATACATCAAAACATTGCGTTAATCTCCTTGAGTTTGTAGGTCCTTGGATCATTAGGACCAAAACTATAGATCAATAGCTGATTTACTCTTTTGGTGATTCCCCAATAGATTACGTCAATGCATTCCAGTTCCCAAATCAACTATCAACTTGAATCCTAAGGAAACAGGGCCTTATGGTCAGATTCAAGGAAAGATTTGGCCAACGAATGGGAGATTGAAATAAAACCTCTCTCCTCTGCACTTTAGGCTTTGTTAAACTTGGGAGGGTGATCCCAATAGTGTGCTTTTAGATACTTTTGTGCCACAGTATCAAACACACAGTGAACAGATAAATCTCCTTTATATGCTTAACAGACACAATACTCTAAAGGTATGGCTAACCTTTGTGGCAGTGTACACACTAAACATGAGAGATATGATTTATTAAAGATCGAGGGTATGTGCAAGATCACTGATGGGCCAAAGTGGCAAATGATGGGTATGTGGCTAGTGACTTTTACCCAAAATTGATGAAGCGAAAAGGGTTTTTTTAAAGGAAATTCGACTTTCCACCAATATAAATTATACTTTACTTTGAATTTAATAAGTAATTATTATTCATTTTCTAATTTAAAATTATGACTAAAAGTCACAATTGATAGATAATTGAAAAATATCTATAGCTTTCAAATGGTATCATATTTTTGAATCAAAACATCGTCACATTTTATGCTTTTGCATAATATGAGATTAAAAGAAAAATTGAATTTCATGAAGTTTTGACCAAGTTAGATTGGTTAGACATATAGTTTATATTTACTAGCAGGAGTTGTAACAAAAAATCATAATTAATTATTTATTTGGAAAAATTACAAAACAATATGCATCACATTGGGACGTGATGCCTCTACTTATATAAATATAAAAATATTATCATTTTATTGTGGTTGGGGTGGTTAAGGCGGGCCACCTACTTCTTATTTTTTCACGAAATTTAGATACTACTTTGCGTTGAAATTTGAAATTTTCACTAAATAGATTTTTTTAGTTTTTAAACAAACCTAGTAGTTTAGAAACTACATTCAATTTGCTATAGATTCTATTCTTACATATTTTTGAAATAATATAGATAACTTATTCAAATTTTTATGCCAAGTTTCCTAACTCGATTTTTTCTAAATTTTTGCCACTTAGGGCCTACTTTTTCCATGATGATCACTTTTATACCCATCCAACAAACAAAGATACAAAGATTGATAAGTAATTTTTGATTTAAAAGATGTAGTTGCTCACAAACTAATCTTCGGAAACTATAACATCAATAAACCAGTGTCTCATTCTAGGATGGAGTCACCTAAACCATGAAATTTAAAACTCATTGCAGCTTTCTTTCTTACTTATGCCTAACATATGATGCATTACACCATTGATACTAGAAACCAAACTAGTCATACTTTATCAATCCAAGCATATAGTTGCACAAACCTCTATTTATGTTCATACAATTTAATTAATTCTTTGAATGAAAGTAACAACAAAGAATATACATTCAAGGTAAAACTAGAAGACAAATATCAGAAAACCCTTAATTTCTTTTACTCATAATCTATGCACTGTGTACAATGGAGACAACTAACTTAGAATATATGATCATTTACTTGCAAATATAGCATTGCTGTGAATAAGTTCTTCATTACAGTAACTCATAAAACTTTAGACACCTAAAAAAAACACGATACATTTTAGACTTTTTACAAAAATATTCCTGTGAGATAGAAAAGAATAAAAAACCTCTCCTTTTTGAAACAAAATATATGCACTTAAGGAAAGTGGAAAAACCCTAAATGGAGATCTCCTAATGACATTTGGCACATTCAGGTCCATATATTAGTAACTGTCTTTGCTTGCTAAAGAATCTTCAACCTGCTCTCATATTCATGCCTCATTTTTCACTTTCCCTACAACTGAAAATATTCCCTTGTTAGAAAAACTCATCATTCTCTCCATTCATCCTTTTACCCACGTTGAAAATGCCTTTACTTGCAAAAGACTTCACCTCCTCTCTATCTGCTGTAATAGACCCTTGCATTTTCACTTTGTTATAGAAAAATTCTCACCTACATATTCACCACTTGCTTCATCTTCAACTCAAAGCTTTTAACTTTCATGGTGAAAAAAAGTTCATTTTACCTTACCTGTGCATTTCATTCTCTTGCAACAAAGAATAATATTTCTCAAATTTATTTAAAAAGTGGAGGCCTTCTAAAACTTTCTCGGGAAAATATAATATTTTACCCATGAATTTTCAAATTAAATACCCAGCAATACAAGTTTTTGATTTAAAATCTTTATGAAGATTTTAAAATTTAAAAGGGTTGTAGTACGCCATTCACCTATTTTTCACATTTTCAATTTTCACTCACCTTTAAAATATTATCAAATGATAATGTTAAAAATGAATTTCGGGCCCCACCACCATCTCATACAAAGCCTCCATCGCACATCTCCAATAGAAAATGAGAAATGAGAAATATAATGGCGATGAAATAATGCACAAGTTCTCGTGAAAGATTTTAAAATCACTTATCAGGCAAATGCAAATTTACCCATGCACCCACCTATTCACTGTTTAAAATTATGAAATAAGAACTTTGAACTCTGCCATGGGCCCACCACATTCACTCAAACTTTGGAAATATTTCCATCTCTCATCTCTAATTATTTAGTAAAGCTAATATTTATTAGCAATACATATTGGGAACAAAGCCACTTCACCCATTGTGAATGTAGAAGAAAATGAAAATACATATTAGAGATGTGCGATGGAGAGCATCGTGTATTGCGGATGTAGCTAGAGGAAGATAATATAGAATAGAGATGGGCGATATGAATCATTGACATCACGTTTTGTTGCTTCCTTGGGAACTTTGACGAAACTTCTTGCAACCATGGTAAGAGAAAATGTGTAGGTCGTTTTTCTTGATGCAGAGGCGTTTTAATGGTTGTAGGCACCAAAAACTCATCACAAACATCACAAAAATCACTACCTAGGTATTAGTAATGATCAACGGGTGATTTCAGACCATAGAGCAATAATTTTGAGCCATTAAAAACCCTCAAAAATGTGCTGGAAAGCAAAAAACGTGATTAGCATTCTTCATTTGCACAATACACACTTGAATCTGCTCAAAATATCTCAAAGGAACCCCCATGAAGATCAAGAGATAACAAATCATTGATGCAAAGAGAAAAATATCAAAATATGCCCTAGAATGGTGATATTGCTCCATCGCTCATTTAAAATGAAAACCAGACTTAAATCCACCATGAATGATGAGAAGCTCAGAGCATCGCTCCATCATGGATTTACAAAGGGAAAGAGCCCTCGAATCCATGATGGGCGATGAGGGAACACAATCATCGCTGATCACCAATTCAAATAGGATATACAAACACACAGAACAACAATCAGCGATGAACTCTGTGGAAAGTGAAAGTCATGAAAGCCACCTCTTAGCTAATCAGAAACACAAATTAAAATTTCTTTTCCTCAGAACATTTGAAATTGTGCTTTATAATTGCCCTAAATGCATTTTTCATATTTACATAATGTTTAAAATATTCAAAAATATTTTAAACATAAGTATTTGTAATTTTAGAAAAAATGCAAATTTCAATTACACTTGTAGGCCAAACGGAGAGATTTCACTGTGCACAAATGGTGACTCCTGGAGCCAAGATCTTTTGTGTGCAACTAGAATCAATTATTCAGAGAAAACCCATTTCCTCAAACTTTTCCTAGCCATCAAGAATCAGGTACCTCCTTTGTAAACTGGCCCCCAGGACATGTTCGCCACACTAGAAATGCATTAAAATAACACATCATATGAACTCTGTTTTTGATGAAAATGGATTTGTAGAGGTTTTAAACAAAAGAAAGAAATGGGTTGTCTTTATATTTTCAAAATTTGAAACTTTTTGGAACACCTATTTTGGCCATGTTGCAATCAGAAAAGGAATAGTTAACCCATCAAGGCTCATCCAGGACGTGTGAAACTGAGCATGCATGTAACCATTTGAACAAAAAATATAGTGCAACAAATGGAATGGAAAAATTCATCCTGAGGTGAAAAATATTAAATACCAAATTGGCTCACTTAGCCTTTTCTGCAATTTAACCTGTCAGAAACCAACTTGAGTACACCAAGTCACCTCCATAAAAAAATGTCAAATCATCTCTTGGGAATATACCACTGGACACACTAGGTCATTTGGGTACACTGAATATGTGTGCAAGAGGGATTTACTTCAATCCACATTCATCAAAATATATTAAGGGTTAAAGATGACCACTTTGAAGCATTCTGAAAAAATGCAGGTGTAAAGAGTGAACAAACTACATTTGTTTTTGACCTGGTAAAAATATCAAATCTGATCATAAAACTCTAAAAACGGACCAGGGAGTATATGAATGTTGGGAGAATGGAGAGCAACAATCGGTTCATCATGACAATCATCCAGTTGCAAAATATAAGCTTGAATGGGAGGCCACTTCGCAGAACTGAAAGTTCACAAACAATAGAAAAGTGTCAAAACCCTTCGCTTCGCTTTTCAAAACACTATCAAAACTCATCATGGGAAGCTGAAAAAGTGACATGCACATTCACATATATCCCATGAGTGTGTCCACAAAGGGGTTTTGCACGAAAATCAACTGGCTTTGAATT
The DNA here is from genome assembly GCA_007258455.2 of Sequoia sempervirens. Taxonomy (NCBI): domain Eukaryota; kingdom Viridiplantae; phylum Streptophyta; class Pinopsida; order Cupressales; family Cupressaceae; genus Sequoia; species Sequoia sempervirens. Next base: position 308,260,509 of record VDFB02075321.1, read on the forward strand.
GTGATCCTCAAAAGTAGGTAACTTGGGCAAATTTTTTCAAGGGCACTTTTGAGTGCGCAAAGACAAATTTTTCAATATGGGCACATCAAATTTGCAAAATTTGAAGGTGCCATCAGATATGACATTTGGTTTAGATATTTAGATTTATTTAAATCAAATGAGAGGATAGTTGGGAGGTTAATAATTTAACTAAATAAATTTGTTTTATTCAATTAAATGAAAAACATTAGGATTTCATTAACTAAAGTTGATTTATTTAATTAAAAGAGATGACTTTAGGATTTAACTTAATAAAATGATTTATTTAATCAAAAGAGGAACATTAGGATTTAATTAAATAAAATGATTTCTTTAATTAAAAGATCATTAGATTTAATCAAATAAAGTTGATTTATTTAATTAAAAGAGGAATTTTGATGAATTAATTAAATAAGGATTATTCAAGTAATTGGTTAGTAAAGAAGTGATTAAGGAAGAATTGGTGTTGGTGAATTAGAATCAAGTGCACGATATCAATTAGGAGAATTTGAACGTCTACATTTTGCTCCTCTTTGAAGCAATGCACCTGCAAGTTTGGTTCAAAGAATAACCTTGCTGAGATCAAAATTCAAAATTTTTATATTTTTTCGGATGCCCCATTGCTTCCGTAGCGAGAAGAATTACGCTGCTATACTACCCCCTTGAGAGATAGGATGAAAATTTTGATTTTTGGGTGATGTCTCAAAAAAGGAGGACAAGTTGCCCGACGGGTCTAGAAAGGCTCCAGGATGCTAAAAATATGCGAAAACAGGAAAAAAGGATGCAAAACAAGCTTTGGTTTGGAAAAAACAGTGCCAAGGGCATAAAACCCTAGTTTGATGGCTAAAAAGGGGCAAAAAAACCCTAATTTTCATGCTTAAATAGCCTTGGAGGGGTCACTTTCCATTCATTTTTGCATTCGCACCTTGAGAATTCTAGCTTTTTGAGCTCTAACCCTCCTACAGAATGGCACAAAGAGTGCTTCCCTGACACATTTCTAAGCGAGTTCGGGTGTACCAGAGACCTCCAGGCATAGGACCAATGGTATGTGACCCTAACTTGACTTTGAGTTTTGATTTTTAAGCACATTTATTATTTTTTGAAAGTCAAAGTCCCTAGCATCGCTATATAGTGACGCTAAAAGTGCAAAATCAGCAACGCTATGGCTCAAATAACATTTCTTTTGTGAATTATGACATTGCATTGCAATTTGACTTTAGGGCTCCAAACTCCAAATGGTGACGCCATTGTGAATAGCAATGCCACGGTCCAATTTATGATTAGGGTTTCTAGGTCAAAGGGGCCCGCTAGTGTAAATAGCAACGTCGCGGCTTGGTTTGCATTTTCAAAGGGTCTAGCATTGTTGTTTGGAGTTTTCAAATGGTGATGCCTTTGCAAATAGCGACGCATTCATTGTTCTTGTGTCAAAAACTCCAAATGGGGTTAGGTCTTTTTATGAAATTTGATGTTGTGGGTTCATGAGTGCAGGAGATTAGAGAGCTTG
>VDFB02075321.1:308262130-308416531 GCA_007258455.2 Sequoia sempervirens
CCATCCTCTCCCTCCTGCACCATTGCAAATGCCCAATTCCCATCACCTGTCGCGATGCCCTACACACAATCCTTCGGGAAATTGATCCCTAGCCTCGAGCCTAGTCCCTCCTTGTCGTGACATTTATGTTCAGTCCCCAGATTACAAATTGCTAGAGTGGCCCATCATCCACACCCCCTCATCTAGGCAAGCTTTTGCATCAGGGTCTCCACTATCTCCTCTGGTTCTCTCGCATCCAAGAGCATGGTGAGAAACATGGATGTTATGTCTGTGTTGACATGGTAGTGGTCATTGCCACTCAGGTATTCATCCCCCAACACCATTGTAATTGCGTGCAGAATAACCCCCTCTCTTGTTTTAAAAATCTCCATCAGTCCTCGCTCCAACACATCACCATAGAAGGTCATCCGTCTTTTCCTGGAAACCATGGAAATGTATGCGTCCATCTTTCTATCATTTTTTACAATGCGGCTACCTCCATTTCTATTATGCGTCCATCTTTCTATCATTTTTTACAATGCGGCTACCTCCATTTCTATGGTAGTAAAGGCCCATTTCCATTATTACTGAAGTTGTTGTCATCCTTTCCTTTCTGACTTGATGTGTGATGATGCCCACGCTTCATGCCATGATATTGCACCTGCACTAAGCGATATTATCCTTTGGATTGGCAGAAAAAGGCATGCCAATCCATTATCAATTTAACATCAACTTTCACTAGTGTTATATCAACTGCTATTTGGCTACCTCATCTGCCAAGTCATTCTCTTCACGATAAACACGTGTGAAATGATAGTATCTTTAAACCATTTCGATCCGATCTGTGGGTCTCATAGGCTGTTTGGCCTTGGGGACTTAATTAAAAGTCTTCATTCATTCATTGTAAAGCCTCCTTTATTCTCGCCAATCACCTTTGTAATTTCCAATTTGGTGTTTGACCCAACCTTATTACATTCATCACTATTTGAGAGTCCCCCTCCAAATGCACCTTGTTCGCTTTTAATTATCTACCTGTTATTAATCCTAGTAATGTCACTTGGAATTCCACATCATTGCTTTATTTTCAATCTTTTTTCCTACCACCTTAATACTCTGTCTTTGTGATCCCACGCCACACAACTAGCCCTTGCCATCTGTGGATTACCTCTTGTAGCCCCATTAAAGTTGATTTTGATCCAAACCTCCTTTGGTGGCTTCCACTTTATGTCTTTTTGCATATTCTTAGGTAGATTAACCTCCCCAACCCCATCTAGTGAAATTTATTAACATATTGTGTGTTGCATTTTCAATTATAAATATTAACAATTTATTTGAAAACATTTTGAATAATTTTTTTTTTTTTCATCCATCATTTGTTTATATGTTGCTTTATTAATTCTTTCATTTATCTTATTTTAAATGGAAGTATACAATTATCTTCTAATAATAGAACATTACAAAACCAAACAAATTATACTATTACAATATTTCAAAGACAAATATTATATCTCCGCATAACACTTGATTAATTTTATTAAAATTATTTTATTGTATATAAAAAATTAATTTTCTTAAAATAATAAATAGTTTCCAATTAATAGATATTTATATTTATTAACAAACCCACTACACCACTTAATTATACACATGGTATTAATACAATGCATCCTTGTTCTTGCACCTTGACTAACATTCTTCCTACATACATGAAATTGGGGTTTTTTAGAATAGGGTATGGAGTTTTTCAATCATAAAGGACAAAGTGTTTTTTTTAAAGATTATAGTTGTAAGTACCTTGGTAGTAGTTCTTTCTTGATTCAGTGTAGCTTAAATAGGTGGTTGTAAGGTTTTTTTTGAAGCGGGTTATTTGTAGCTCATGTATGCTATAATGCTCTCTTATGGATTTCATTTCATTTTGTTTCTCAATTCTTTTGTGGATTTTCTCATGATTTTTCATTCACTTCATTTATTTATTATGATTTTTTGCTCTCTTAGTGCTACTCTTTGAAGATTAATTATGGTAGGATTAGGAAGGAGCCCAAGGGGTACCTTTCCTTTTTATTTTAAGGATGTTGATTATGCAAATGGTTTTTTTGAGGCTCTAGGAAAATACACCGTCAACAATTCATTGAGGGAAAATTCACTAAGGGAAAATTCACCACCACTAGCAATCCACAGCCATGGAAAATTAACCGCCAAAAATTCATGCAATTAATTTTTTGCGTGATGAATTGTCATGGCAGTGAATTTTCTCGTGGTGAATTGTTGACGGTGAATTTTTTGTCGATGAATTGCTGGCGGTGAATTTGTTGTATGCTAATTTTTTGACACTTAGAAAATTTGCCTCATTTATAGTACATAATGACCTAAGTTTTGCAAAGAAGCCCTATTTTTAGGCCTTATGACAATGTTGGTCTAAAACTACTATTATTAAAATTTTGCAATTTGTGGCTCATCTTCAAAATCCACTCAAAATTTTTTCAAGATAATTCATGGAGAGCATTAAACCTAGTTTTTTGGTTGTTAGATAATTTTTTAGGATGATTTTAATATTTTGTCATTTCCAAGTAGGTTTGTAAGGTGTTGAATAAAAAATGTTTGAATTTCTTCATTTTGGTGACTGTGTGGGTGTTCATTTTCCATCATTTCAGATTTGTGATGATCAAATAAGTTCCAAGGTCATAGTGAAATATGGTTAAATGGCTTACCAGAATGCTCCAATTATAAAGGATCCCATATAATTCAATTTGTCGTGCACATTATGAGAAAAAACAAGGATAAAAAATCATTTATAATGACCCTACACATTTTCATGGCCTTTGAACATCATATGTGCTTTTAGTGCCAATTTTGTCATCTTGTATGTGGAGTTTTTAAATTGCCAGTTTCGTGCTATATCATCAAATTTGATAAATATTTAAATATTTTAAGTGTTCTAATTATTTATGGGGCATAAATAATAGTTTTAAATAGTAAATATCTCTAACACAAGCGAGTCCCATGAAATGGTCATATTTAACACAAGCGAGTCCCATGAAATGGTCATATTTAATAAAGAAATTTAGGGTTTGATTTTAAATAAACATTTTGAATCTTCATTGGATAAAAATTATCATTATTTTGCTAATGTTTTAAAGACTAAGGGAAGTTGGTTCACATGGAAAAAATGCACATCATCATAGTTTTAATGCCCTTCCCTCTCCTCAAATTTTTGATGCACTTAAACTCAGTGATAGGAAATTGATTAGTCTACCCTTTTTTGACTCAACTAAGGTGATGCCCATCATTTTTTTAATTCTTCACATGCAACTTAAGGCCAACTAGCTTATATCTATTGTAGCCTCCTACAGGTTTAAATTGTTATTTATCATAAGGCTTCACTCTTATTGTTAGACCTAGAGGCATATTTGTTTGATGTTCATTACATTCGCATATAACATATGTCGATGTCGACACCGTGCACTTTCTAACCGTCCCGACAACATCTCCTCTCAGTGCATCGTGAAGGAGCACCATGTGGCATCTCTGCTCGCCACCCTTTCATGACACTATGTGACCGCTCTTCTCCAAGCCCATATTTCTGAAGGAGCCACATGTTAGACGCTTGTAAGCCAGAGGAGTTTAAAGTTCATAAATACTTAAAGATGCACCATTGGCCTAAGATCAATCGCGAGAGTTTACAAGTGATGTGATACGTTGGGGCTAGGAATGATCGCGGTCAGGCAAATGTTCACCCAATTCACCATGTGGTTAGGGTGGAGAGCGTGGGATTTCTAGATGGTGATGTCATCACGATGTGAGGAAGCTATTATTGCCCACTTGTGTAGTTGCAATGGCTATGTGATGGAAGTTCTCATGGGAGATGTGAGGCTAAAATATTTTTGGTTACAACCCTCTCTTTTTGCGAGGGTTTTTTTCTCTAATTATGGAAATTTTCTCTTTGTTTGGGGGGTTAGGCCTGAATGATGGAATGACTGAAGACAAAACTTGGTAAAAAATGATTGTAACACAACAGACCTTAGTATGATATGTTCTTGATGAATACAAATTGAATACATAGAACTATGCCTTATTTTGCCTTTGCTATGTGTTTATCTTTGTCTATTCTCATTAAATTTCATATTCTATATCTACTTGAAGTGTTGGCAATTGTGAATTATTCTATTTCAACTTTTAGAATTTCAATTAGCTCAATATATGCAAGGTTTTAAGTCATATTTAACACTCTTTCAAACTTCTATGGGATTTAGTCTAATTGATATTTTATTATACTATATTAGGTTTGAAATGTTGTAAAAGCTTGGCGAATTGCCTTAGAATAACTTGTTTTATATATTTTTTTCATTCATTCTCCCTTTTCCTCCCCTCTGTTAACAAAATGAAGAGCCAACTTCTAAAATCTCAAAGGTTATTCTATAGAGGGCATCTTAGTCCCTCATTTCTAGAACTTCCATAGGACGTTGTTTTTCTTAATTGTCAGCTTAAGGGATCAACAGTTCCTTTTCTGGCATGCTCGGTGTGACTGTAATACTTCAATCCAGTGAAGAAGTAGGTTTATGAGTCAAAGACCCATCACTATATCATTAATAGTGTGTAATCCTAGATTACTCTTGCCTCTTCTAGTGATTGGTGGATGAGAAACAACTTTAGAAAGCAAAGCAACACAAACACCAACATAAGCTCAAGAAAAATAGGTGCAAGCTCTAATGGATGCTAGAAACTTCATAGCATGGAATAGTTGTATCCTCCTCATTCATCCTGTAGTGTGGGATCCCATTCCCGCTAACACTTTAAAAGAACTCCCTAAGTTCGTGGGAGAAGACTTTAAAACACTGATAGAGTATCTGCAAGATGTCACTGACATGTGCATGGTGGATCATGTGATAGCTCATAAAATGTGGCACTAAGGCTCCTTGTTGCTTTATTCAAAGGGAAAGCCTTAGACTGGTATATATCACTATCCCCTAATTTAATTGTCGCATGGTATCGACTTGGGGATAACTTTTTTGAAAGATTCATAGAGAAAGGCAATCGATCTTCCTTACTCCAATAGTTGATAACCATTAAAAGGGCTCCTCGGGAAGCTGTTATGGACTTCAACACCAGGTTTTACAAAACTTAGCAAAGAATCCCCTTAACAACAAGACCTTTAGTGTGTATGGCTATTTTCTTCTACCTAAATGCTTTTAATTCCAACATAGTCGTAATGATCCAGTTGTTTGTAGGATAAAACCTTCCAGATACATATGACTTATTCATTAGAATTGAGAAAAATCTTAGAGATGTTGGAAAGCTTCCTTCCCAACCACCTCTATTAGTATTGCCATTTCATGCCACTCTTGGATGACCCATCATTGATAATTGATCTGAGAGACCTGTACCGTAGAAAAATGGATCATTGACATTTTCATGGTCTTTTAGGTCTTTCCCTTGTGATGCTTGTTGCTTTGATTTAATGTTGTAATGTAACTTAAGCATTCACATTAGGTCCTAAATATTCAAACTATGATGTCTTGTGAAGGTGTTGTACCACATTTCTACACTTTTCTAGACTCTTCTCGTTATAATTCATCTAAAATCCACCTTTTTGTCCCTTATCAAGTCCTATTTTAAAGTGTTGTAAAGTCTTGTAACAAGATTTTACACTTTTCTAGGCTTGTTATAATTATTTACACCTTTCTTATGTTTTACTTTACCCCTTTATGCACTCATAAGACTTAATTAAGTGTATTTTTGAATGTAAACTTGATAAACAACATTAAATGCAACCTAATTCCCAACACCGACTTACAAGCCTAGAGTGGGACCCATTCTCCATGGGTGGTGAATGAGTCACTCTTGGCTCCAAATTCCAAATAATTCAAATTTTCTTTCAGGTTTTTATTCAAAAAGACCTTATGTTGGCCTGCGATGTGGTATTATTGGGTAATTAGGGCATACGTGTGTATAATTAAGTGTTTTTCCATCCATTTCAAGCCCCATTCATCTCATTTCCCCATATACCATCAATTAGCATTATTCCATTCAATCCATCAAAGCATCATTCAATCAAGAAATTGTCAAGTATCTTGGAGCAGTCATTGACATATCTTCAGACTTCTACAACAAGGTTTTTGGTGAGTTTAGGACATTTGCATGTTGTTTATTCATCATTCATTTCTCATTTCATTTCATTTCTTTATTAAGGGTTTGATTACCAAAGTGGGATTTGACCAAGGCAAATCCCAATACTCTAACCCTTAACCATTTTTTCCCTTTTGCATGTGTGTTTGCAAAATTTATATGCAGATTTGTTAAGAAAATAGGTGTTGAAAGGTAGCCAACAAGTCATCAAAGTGTTTCAAGCCAACTAAACCCTAATTCAAGCTTAGAGACAACCTACAACCCGCTTTTTGCAGATTTGACTCCGTCAACCCGACAAGAAGACAAGTGCAGATCTGGACGTATAGAATTAACTCTCAAATTTGTAGATTTTTGGAGGAATGATTCACCATCAGTGGTGAATGAGTCCCACCTGTAGGATGAAAGAGTTAATTTTGTCAGAATCCAGTTCCCCACAATCGGAAAGCAGTTTTAGGTGTTTTTACCAGTAGGAGGACTGATTCGCCATTAGTGGAAAATCCCACTAGTGATCAACAATGTTTTATACCAATTTTCAAAACCTTCCAAGATCAACATTCAACTTCCAGGTGCACTTTGTTAATCTTCTTTTAATTTTGTTTGCATTAGTTTATGTTTTTAGTTTATTTCTACATATCACATTGTGTTTTCAAACATTGCATATTTCTTTAATTTTGCATTCATAATCAGTCAATTTCATCACCTAGTTTCATTTACATTATTTCATTTAGTCATAATTCCATCATACATCCCTTTATTTGAGTGAACCACCTCAATTTTAGTGTTCTATCTCTCTCCTTTTAGGTGAAAAACCCTAAGAGTGCAAGAGAAGTCTATAGAACACACACAAAATTGATGGTTCATTTTGGTGAACCTACATTTTGAACACATTGTCTTCTAATTTCAATTGCATCTTGCATCCTAGGTTTCCTTTGCATCAACATTCAATTAGGTTTTGTTTTGTTTTTGCATCTTAGAGTTTCTAAAATTGCATTAGTGAAAGAATCATATAGATTTCATTTTTTGCATATCTTGAAATCATTAAAAAACTAAAAATATGCATTTTCATTTGAAAAGCATTAAAATCACTTTAAATTTTCTGAAAAACACAAAAAAAATCTCATACTTGGACTCATTCGCCACCTTGGGTGAATCAGTCTACGTGCACATTTTAAACTGCATTTTCAGGCATTTTCTTGGCATTTTCTGCATTACAATTTGTTGTGATTACTTTTTTTCATACTTTCTAAATTTTCTATTTTATACACTTTCTTGCATATTAGTTCACTTTTATTCATTGTCATGATGGCTTTCTACTTTAATAATTTTTGGAATTCATTGAAATCCTTAGTAGACATGTCAAATTGTGCCTTTGGATGTGATCCTAATGACCTTGAGCTTCCTCATGCTCCTTCAACTCCAAATGAATGTCCTCGTGCTGTTGACATCATTGGAGAAGATGATGATAGCATGACCAAGTTCTTAAATTCATGCCTTGACAACCTTGAAGCCAATGCAGCCTAAGTTTACCCATCCATGAAGTCACAAGATCTCCCTACTATATCATCTCCTGACATGTTTGGTCATTTACATCCTATAGACACCGAAATTTGGTTTAAGCCTGCGACTTCCATATTCGTCATAATTCGTATTCTTCATGGTCATGATTAAATAATGTCAATTATTTAATTATTCTCTATAGTCTTCATTTCTTCTATTAATTAAATAATCTTAATTATTTGATTAATTCACACTTTTCTTTATTCTATCTCATTAATTAAATAAACGCTTTTTATTTAATTATGTTACTAATTAACCTTATTCTTCTTCTCAAATTAAATAAATTCTTATTTAATTTACTCTTTATCATATTTCAATTATAATTAAATAAATTCTTTATTTATTTAATTATTCATTTAAATCCTTTCATCACTTAATTAAATAAATCTTATTTATTTATATATTCTTCAAATATCAAATCTTGAATTAAATGAATTATTTAATTCATTAATTCTATTTTAACGCATAACTCTATTAGATAAATTGTGTGAGTTATCTAAATATTCACTTTTACTCGACTTGACATCTATTTCAAATCACTCAGTTAACTCTTGCTTTAATGTTTGAGTGGCATTCTTGAGTAATCTCTTCATCAGATGATTCAGTCATCTAGTTCTAACTCATTTGCATGTACATGCATATTAATTAAATATTCTTATTTAATTAATTAAAACTTTATGCGTGCATTCGAACAAGAGTTGCTTTAATCAATCTTCATCTTTGTCATGCAAAGATAATTCTTCTATTTTTGAATACCAAATTTGAAGATTAAATCATTATTTAATCTTTAATTCTATTTCTAATTTGTATCACTCGTGTCATTAATGACAATTATCAGAATGCATGACTAATTTGTCGATTTCAACCATCTATTAATCTTTCAATCTTGGCATGTCGTTCAAATAATCAATTTTCTATAAATTGATTTGTCATTCTTCATTCCAATCTCTCTCTCAAAAACTCGCGAAATCTTATGACTTTTGAGAGCACTTAATCTTGAATCTTCGATGTTTTGCTAAATCACTATCTTAGGCTATACTTGCATGAACTCTTGAAAATCTGAGGGCAATTATACTACAACAGCAAAATGGAGAAGGGCAATCGAGATGAATCATGGAAATACATAGCAATTTGGTGAGATTGTTCAAGTTTTATTTACGTTTTTGACTTTCCTTTGTTCTTTGTTGCTTAGCATTAGATTTGCATCTTAGATTTTTGTATTGCATGTTTTCTCCTAATCTTTTTCTTTTGCACTTTCTTGGTGTTACATTTGGTGAACTTGACGTGAATTGTAGAGAAATTTGTGTGTTTTCTTGTTTGTTTTCGTTGTTTTGCAGGTTACAACCAAGAATTCATACGAAATCCCGTCACCTTCTTTTGAGCACAGAAAAATGGGAAAATAAACTATTTCAAAACATTTTCTGGGTTTTGTAGATCTCGTTCTCTGCTTTCCAGAAATTTAAATGGTTTAAAATTTTGTTAAGATTTGAGAAAGTTATGGCTATTTTAGTGATCACAGTTTTTTAAGCTTTAACTATTAAAACGCGAATTTTCTTTTGTTTATAACACTTTTGTCTTGCAGGATTTTGCAAAACGTTTTCTGGGTTTTGAAGGTGTATTTTTTAGCTTTCCATAGATATCTACGATTTAAAATTTTGTTTAGTTTTGAGAAAGTTATCAGTATTTTAGTTTGCTGTTTTCATTTTAGGTTTTTTTTAGCACTCATCTTTTATTTTCAGCGTGTGTCTTGAGGAATTAACGAGTTTTTGTAGGATGATTGGCAAAGACAATATTGAAAAATACTAATGAATCTTTCTACAGAACACATGTCGAAGACCCCATTTAAATTTTTGAAATAGATTGTTTGGTAGTGTAACAAATCTTTCGTTTGGATTAAAATTAACAAGTGTTTACTGTGTTTGGTGCGAAAGCACATTTGTGTGTTACCCTCACGATTTGGTACATCGAAGTATCCTCTCCCCTTGCGCATCCGTGCGATCCTGGGTGTAAGAGAAACGGTTACCAACTCTAGAACTTGGGCCTATTCTGGTGGGAAAAAGTACTCACCCCAGGACGACTTAGACCAGTAGCACCCTGAACCCGAGGGACTTCTAGCCGATATATAAAAGTGGGTTCTTGGGGAAATCCCAAGAATCACGAGTGTGGTTCCGACGAGATGGATCCAAAAGGGGACTCTCGTCGCATGGATCATGCCCCACGAATGAAATGTCCGTATTAAACACCTTTTGTTTTAGTGTCCAACCGTTCTATTGGCCGTTGCTTGGTATAGTGCAGGGTACAATATCATGTCTGAAGACACTCACTACTGATCCCTTTGAGTAGAGATAGCAGTTCTTGGGAGGTCATTACCGAAAGAATTCAAAATTGGTGTGCTCGAAAGACGTTAATGAGCCGTGGAGGGGAGCCAATGCCACCAAATTTCTAAGCTATCTGCTCTCAAGAAGGAAAGGTGTTTATCACCAATCTGGGGTATTTTGGTGGGCTATACCAAGTATACAAACCCTAGGCCTTATGGCCTATTAGGATGTGCTTGTCTGTTGTCAACTTAAACGTTCTTTTGAGTCCAAAGTCAAACTGAAAACACTTTGTCTTATGATTGTCCTTGTTTGTCAGAATTGGATCACGAAAAATGAAGTCATTTTAAAATCTCAAATCACTAAAACACATATAGAGTCTCAATTGTTCACCAAAAGGTCGCAATTGGTTTTTAGAGTTGCATCTGTTTAACCTTGAGTCACATCTGTCATTTGTAGTTGCCTCTGTTTAACTTTGAGTCGCTTATGTCATTTTCAGTCACATCTGTTTAGTGTAGAGTCGCATCTGCTAGTTAGCTCACAATTGCTTTGCAAAGGACTACATATGTTATATTCTGAGTCGCAACTGTCGTTACGAGTCACATCTGTTAGAAGATTAACTGCATTTGTTAGAGTCAGACATTAAACTTTATCAGGGACATGCAATTATTCATCAGAAATCCGCAACTATCAAATTTAACCACAACTGGTAAACTCAACCACATATGTGAAATCCTGAGATGCATTTGCCTGATTATTAGAAAACTAGAATTCAGCGTCACTATCCAGTCAACACGGTTATACTAGTTTTATTTGTCTTTCCACAAACAGTCCTTGAACAGAAACCTGAAACGATTTGCTCAATTTAGCATCCTTTAGGTTCATTCAGTCATTACCATAGTTGTCTTAATTCAGAGTTTAGTTTCATCTTAGAATACAATTTACCTTGCATTAAACTTCTAGGAAGGTCACTCTTTACAAACTTTAGGATAGGTCCATCATCTATACTCTAGAAAAATCATAGTGTCAACGAAATTTGTCATTGAACCTAGTCCTATCATCTTATACTTTTTCCTACAGAGAGTCTGCCTAGCTCATCAGTCTAGTTAGGAAACTCAACTTGTCTTTGATCCTTGTCCTACATTGGTTCCTTGACTTAACTAAATTGACGTTTTGGTTAGACTTTAGGTAGTTGGTCCCCCCGTCTTTGGTTTACAAATTCGATTACCTTAGAAGTTTTTCTTAGACTTTGCATTTTTAGATATTGTCATTCTAGACTAGCGTCATCTTAGAACATCCCTTATTTTGCATTTAGAAAATCCCAAAAAACATATCTTAGGTTGCGTACCTTAGACTTAAGTTGAACTCTTTGCATTGGCATACCTTAGCCCTCATATCACATACCTTAGTCATACTCCACCTTTCGTCATAACCTCATCACCATGTCTACAATTTACCTTGATATGCGTGCTAGTCAAGTTGAATACTAGTTACTCTGTAATGGTCAATTCCAACAAGCCATAGACTTCAAAAGACAATATATCCAATCCAAATGCCAACCAACGTCAACCCATGGTCAACTACCTACATACTCTTCCTACCAACAATTCATAAGTCCTAGTCCTCCATCCATCTACCCTCATTATCAAGAGTCCCTTAGCATAATCCATGCCATGAATCCACAAAAAACGTCCACTTATCACCCTTATCCTAACCTTGACAAGGGAAACCAACCATCCAATAATCCCTTCCAATCCTCCACATCCTATCATAGTCCTTCATCCACTAATCCCTTCCAAGCCTCCACATCCTATCATAGTCCTTCATCCACTAATCCCTTCCAAGCCACTCCATCTCAATCTACATTTAGTCATGAAAATACATCTATTCATGGTCTCCAAAGTCACATCCCATCTACTAAACTTAAGGATACATGCCAAATGGAAAGTCCAAAGCATGACTTCATGGCTTCACCTTCATGTCAAGATCAAAGCAGTCTATCCCACGACCCTATCTTTAAGTCCATCCAAGAAGTCCTATATAATCATGGCATCCAAAATACACCTATCCTTGATCAAGATTCCATTCCCAACCATATTATTCAAGACAAATCTGTCTTTGATCAAGACACCACTATTGAGCAAGAAGTCCAAAATGATCCACTCCTTGACCTTTATGCCATTCATTATCAGACACTTGAAGATGACCCTATCCAAGTACCAAACACATCCATTTCCCAAAATGAGACACTTGCCTCCTTTGGACACAGGGATGATATTCCTCTAGAACAAGAGTCTCCTACTCTAGACATATTTGCACATGATTAAGCTATAGCTGAGTTCATTGGAATCTATGACAATGACCACAAAGATGGTTTCAACATCAACTTGGAAGCACCAATAGAATCATCTGAGTTTGATATGTCACAAAATAAAAACAACGATATCCAACATGTCAATGAAGATAAGACATCCTATCAACTAGGATCATCCACTTTTATCAAATCAGGCTTTCTTGAAGAGGAGGAGATTCCAAGTAACATTTTCCACAAACACAATGATGGGTTAGCATGTTGCTTCCAAAATGAAAAATACCCCATTGCAAACAGAATCTATCAGAGCATATATCAAGGAAAAGGACTAGGTATACACGAGCAAGGAATTCTAGAACCAGTACAGTTTCAAGCAAATCCTAGACATCAAGGTCTTGGTTATTCTTTAGTCAACAAATCTAATGATGTTAATGGTACCTCCTCGATATTGGGGGCAACTTTATCTTATACAAACATCAAAATGGAGGCCATGAGTAGTTCTTATCATAAGGTTGTTGCCAACACTCCTTCCATCCATACCATAAAATTTCATTCCAACATGAATAAACCTTCAATTTGGAACCAACAAAAACAAAAGTCTTACAAATTCAAAGTTCAAAATCAAATATCAAAGGCCATTGAATCAATCAAAAATCCAAGTGGACAAATAAAGTTAAAATGGATCCCAAAGAAAAATGGATCAAGCAAAGAAAATAGTTCAAAAGTAAAAGTCAATCAAAATGTGGAGCCACAAGAAAAGAGGACTCCCACATATAATAAATGTCCACCTCCTTCAAAATGGTCATCATACAAGGCATATAAAAGTCATGGTTCCAAAAATTATCCCAATTTGAAACCCAGTCTCCATCATCCATCACCCCAAGTTTGGAAAATGAAAATTCCTACATCTAAATTGCCAAATGCGTCTACCATCATCCATCATAATACTACATCTTGCCTAAAGTCTAAAAATCCTACGTCACAAATCCATCGCATCTTGGCAGCAACTCTTTATTGTAAGGACTCCCATGGCACTCTATTGCGATGTGCATATTTTGATAAGGCCAACTCTAGTGTCAACAAGGATCACAATGACATCAATCAATTGTATGCAAGTGCTATGATCCTAACAAGGAAACTACTTCATCAAGGTTATTATTGGCATATCATGGCACCAGTCTCTACATTAGCACCATCAATAGATTCAACACAATCAGTGATCATCTAAAGTGTCAAGGCCATCCAGAAAAAGAAAAACAAAAAAAAGGAAAAAAAAGTCACTTTGATGAAAACCTGGCAAACAGGCATCTTGGTGATGCCAAAAAAAAAAAAAGTCAAGAGAAAAATTTCGTCCAATAGTGAAAACCATTCCTATGGCACTTTGGATAAGTACCATGATGAAAACCTGGCAAACAAGCGTCATGTGTAAGAAATTATCTATGTGGACTATTACACTTGGGGGCAAGTTGTCTCATCTCCCATACCCTTCATATGACATTTATTATGACATTTCCATCTATCCATCTAAGCCCTACCACTCATGCCCATTTTCCCACCTACTTTGATCTTGATAAGGACTAGGGTAGAAAAATAAATAATGCTTTAAAAAAACTCTTGACATGTCTATCCTTTGGTCATAGACTATTCACAAAATATCATGTCATAGCCTTCATAGCATTTTCCAAGCCAATACCTTGAAGAAAACAAGTTATCCTTATATGACATAGTCCTTGGAGACCATATGATAATTTTTCTAGCAAAAAATCCTCATGTCACGTATCTTTTACCAAAGCCACCTATCATCTATTCATACCTATCACATGCCTTGGTTTTTACCTTGTCAATGGTCTAAGAATCTTCCATCATACCATCTAATCTTGAAAAGTCATTCCAAATGCAACAAGCCCATTCCATACAATCTTTCTATGCATCCTAGTGCATCATTCAAAACATTCCTTGGCTTTGTTTCTAGCCTGGCTGCAAATCTTGATCCTTTAGTCACATTATTGTCATCCTCATGTTGTTTCGGGATGTGTCCTTCCCACGTCAAACAACATCGTCACCATCCTCATCACCTGTCAATTGGTTTTCAACTTGACTAGGGGCAAGATCATGGTTGTCCTTGGATTCTTGCGCATGCTTGCTCGCTTTCTTATAGGCATCACTTCCCTGTACATAGTCCACTACCCTGTACATAGTCCACTTCCCTGTACATACTACCTATCCCTGCACATATCCCTTATCTTTCGTATCCATCGCTTGTATATACCATTCATAATAAGTGGTAGTCTTTCCCATAACCTGGAACGATTGACATCGAGTGCATTTCATATCCCCCATTTTATCCTATTCATAATCAGTTGGTCTTAATACTCTACTGGGGGCAAACACTTGACATGCATCATTTTGGTTCTTACATTGGCTGTGTTGAAGACGTAAAACCATAGAAAAATCCACAAACATCACAAAATGACCCGAGAAAACACAAAAACATCAGAAAACTTCAAAAAGACAAAAAAAATACAACATTTTGAAAATCCAAAAACAAAGTCGGAGTCAGTCGCACTTGTCAGTCTTTGTCGTTTGTCGAACTACGTTGCCTCTATGACTGGATGTAGGCAAGGCCATCTGCTGATGTGCCCCTGAGGCATTAGGTTAGTCCATTTAGGTTTGTCTGTATAAAATCATGCTTCAATCCATATGTCTATATGACAAGGTCATTAGTCAAGTCGAACTACGAGGTCTCTGCGTGTATAACGTAGGCAAGACCATCAATCGATGGGCCCTCAAGGCTGCACTAGGTCAGTCCATTAGGGTTCGTCACCTTCACTTTCACACACATCTTCTATTTGTAGTCAGTCTTGTCAGTCAAGTCAAGTTGAACTATGAGGTCTCTATGTGTATAACATAGGCAAGGCCATCAAGTGATGAGCCCCCAAGGCCCCACTAGGTCAGTCCTTTAGGGTTTGTCGTCACACATAGTCAATTGTCAACATATTGTATCAAGTCATGTATCAATCTGGTGAACAAGTCGGCAATGTCTCTAAGCCAAATCAAACAACTTTCCAAACAAAACAAGCATTATCAAAGCAATCAACCTGTATCTTATTCAGGATGGGTCCTTCCTGAATACTGATATCAGCAAAACGATCTATGTCTTATATAGGATGAGTCCTTCCTGCGTAATCGACATTGTCAAACAATCAAACATAGCCTTACACAGGTTATCACATCAACGACATCTGACTCAATGTCTTATATGATACATTTCTTTTTGAAACCAGGCTTTGTCATGCCTTATACAGATAGTCATAACATCGAAACCAGACTCACAGTCTTATCCGGTATGTGTATCTTCTGAAATCAGGCTCTACCAATCAATCATTCTATCAATCAAAACAAATCAAACAAACAAGATCAAGTTTTGGCAAATATTTTACTGGCATTTTGACTTTCTGACTTATTTATCTTATCTTTTCATTTGACTTTATGATGGGAATTATGTTACTAGCTTTCTCAAGGATGTCCCATGAGGGATTTAGAGAAGCAACGATGTATCAAAATTCTGTTTTCTTTGACTACTGTCTGTCGACTATCTTTTAAATTCGATTTTGAGTCATGTTACTAGTTTCCTCAAGGATGTCCCATGAAGGATTTAGAGGAGCGATGATGTCTCATGACCTATCTTTTCTTTTGTTTGTTGTTTGTGGTTTGTCTTGACAAAAGGACTAGGGAAACTTGTGCCCTTAGTATGAGTTAATGACACTCCTTTTCTCCGACTGTCTGTTATTAGCAAGTGGATGACCTTGCACACCTTGATCTATGTCATATCATGGCGTTTTTCTCCATTTGTATTAGCCCCACCCAATGATGATAAAGTGCAATACCTTTTGTAATACGATGAAACATTGAAGATTGCTAATACTAACATCACAGTCTTTTATTATTCATCTTTCTTTTTGCACTAATATTTCTTCTTTTCTACATCTTCACCACCATTATCTATTTTCCTCTATTCTTTTTTTCTTTCATCTTCTAGTTCTCTCATCAATTTCGGGAGCACACTCATGTTCTTTGAACCCGCATGTCCTCCCGAGGGGGCATACCTTCACTTGTTTTACACTGGGGCATTACTGGGGCATATTTCTTATTGATTTTCTTTGACACAATGCCAAAATGACATTGTATCAAAGAGGGGCAAATGTAGACACCGAAATTTGGTTTAAGCCTGCGACTTCCATATTCATCATAATTCGTATTCTTCGTGGTCATGATTAAATAATGTCAATTATTTAATTATTCTCTGTAGTCTTCATTTCTTCTATTAATTAAATAATCTTAATTATTTGATTAATTCACACTTTTCTTTATTCTATCTCATTAATTAAATAAAGCTTTTTATTTAATTATGTTACTAATTAACCTTATTCTTCTTCTCAAATTAAATAAATTCTTATTTAATTTACTCTTTATCATATTTCAACTATAATTAAATAAATTCTTTATTTATTTAATTATTCATTCAAATCCCTTCATCACTTAATTAAATAAATCTTATTTATTTATATATTCTTCAAATATCAAATCTTGAATTAAATGAATTATTTAATTCATTAATTCTATTTTAACACATTCCTCTATTAGATAAATTGTGTGAGTTATCTAAATATTCACTTTTACTCAATTCAACATCTATTTCAAATCGCTCAGTTAACTCTTGCTTTAATGTCTGAGTGGCATTCTTGAGTAATCTCTTCATCAAATCATTCAGTCATCTAGTTCTAACTCATTTGCGGGTACATGCATATTAATTAAATATTCTTATTTAATTAATTAAAACTTTATGCGTGCATTCGAACAAGAGTTGCTTTAATCAATCTTCATCTTTGTCATGCAAAGATAATTCTTCTGTTTTCGAATACCAAACTTGAAGATTAAATCATTATTTAATCTTTAATTCTATTTCTAATTTGTATCACTCATGTCATTACTGACAGTTGTCAGAATGCATGACTAATCTGTCGATCTCAACCGTCCGTTGATCTTTCAATCTTGGCCTGTCATTCGAATAATCAATTTTCTATAAATTGATTTGTCATTCTTCATTCCAAACTCTCTCTTGAAAACTCGCGAAATCTTATGACTTTTGAGAGCAATTAATCTTGAATCTTCGATGTTTTGCTAAATAACTATCTTAGGCTATACTTGCATGAACTCTTGAAAATCTGAGGGCAATTATACTACAACAACAAAATGGAGAAGGGCAATTGAGATGAATCATGGAAATACGTAACAATTTGGTGAGATTGTTCAAGTTTTATTTACGGTTTTGACTTTCCTTTGTTCTTTGTTGCTTAGCATTAGATTTGCATCTTAGATTTTTGTATTGCATGTTTTCTCCTAATCTTTGTCTTTTGCACTTTCTTGGCGTTACACATCCTAAAAGGACTAAAGGACCTAAGTTCCCTCCATTTGGTGGACCTAGTTCCTCTAACCAACCACAGCTTCAACCATTTTATAATAAGAAAGTTACAGACACACCAATCAACCTTGAAGAAACATATGGAAAAGGCTTTACCATTTTAAGCAAACAAGGTTGTGACACAACAACTGAGCATAAGATTCACCAACTTTTAGAGAAAAGAACAATAGATGAAAACACAACAGGATTAGGATATCAAGATCCTCCTCATGACAACAAGCCTCCTTTTGAATATTGGAGACTTCAAGATGATGGTACAATGATCTTTGATTCTCCTCTTGACTTGAATTTCCTCCTTCCATGTGAACAACCATTACCTGATTCTAATGAAAATAATTCTCGGATCCACATGGGTCCTCTTTCTTCTTTAATCCATGAAACAGCAGAAACTAGTAAACGAAAACAACCTTACAAATTGAAGAAACTAAAGTTTCCTCTCCATCCACCACATGAATGTGAAAGGAGACTTCAAATGCTTTTAAATAGAGGCCTTATACTCTTACCACCTTCAAATAGGTTGGTCATCTATCCTAAATATTCTGACATACCATATTGCAAATATCATCGTGTTCTTGGACACCGAACTAATGAATGTCGAACATTGAAGGACATACTGAACAAGTATCACTTCACTGACACCGACTGCTATCCTATCATCCCATATTACACTTTCCAAAATTTTCCTTTTTCTTTTTCTTTTCTTTGGTGTGATTGTATGTGCATATTGTGTTCCCTCGTGATGTGTGTTTGATGTTCTCTTCTCTTTGTGCACTTCCTCTATTTATACCTCTATTCTTCTATATGTTGTACATTTTCATTTTATTTTTCACTTTTGTTTTGTGTTTTCATTTTGGGGATGACATAAAGCATTGAGACACCCTAGGTCTCTTCCATGTTGACCCAAAAGGTCCCTTTTACTTTTCCTTTTTTATCTTTTCTTGTTATTTTCCTTTTGGGGATGACACAAGGCATTGAGATCGAAATGTCTCGTTCATGTTGACCCAAAAGCTTTTCCTTTCTTTTTCCTTTTCATTTTATTTTTTCTTGTGTTTTCCTTTTGGGGACGATGCAAAGTGTTATGACTGCAATGCCTCTTCTATGTTGACCCAAAACAAACTTCGTTTTTCTTTTGTTTTTCTCTCTCTTTGTGTCATTCTTCCAGTTCTATGTGTTTTGGGGAACGACATAGTTCTGAGCTCTTTAATAAAAACATTGCAGCAACGAACATACTGACCCCAAATCCATAGACCCCTTATGTGTTTGGTGTGTTCCTTTTTGGGGGCAACCCTCCTTTTCTTTTGTTTTCTTTTTCATTTACATGAAGCAACCTTACTTGGAAACATATGACTTGGCATAGGGGCTTTCCGAGTTGGCTCTCATGTCTTGTTTTTTTCTTTTTGAATTTTTTTTCCTTTGCTACTTTCATGTAATTGCTCATAGAATGGTGTGTAGCAATTCCTTTAAAGTGGGGGGCATACATTGACATTATTCATGTTTTCATTCTTGGTTCTTAGTGTAGCCTTGTCACTTTGTGGATGACATTAGGTGCGATGTCCTTCATGAGTTTGATCTATCTTAGCATATTACATTCTTGTTAGTGACCTGATGCGACACACTGCATCCCCTAAGTTGTGGATATACTATTCTTTGATTGGTCCTCTCTTGGAGACATTAGACACAATGTTCCCGAAGTGATAGACCTTGCATGAACTTAACAAGACTCCTTTGAACATCTTTGGTATTTTACATTTTACATCTTTTCCACCTTGTATAATGCAACTTGCATGCCTGTGGTACCATATTTCTTGTTCATGAGTTCTAAGCATAAGAAACTTTGCTTGTTTCATGAATCATGAATTGAAATTTTCCTTTGTGGCACCTTGTTAAAGTTATCAGGAGGTATAACTTTGATATGGTTGAGCGGGAAGCCCATTCCATGACACGACTTTCCCCATAGCCACCTTTGTGTTTGTGAGTGCATACCAACTAGTGTATTTTTCTCACCTTTTGGGTCTTCTCACTTGATGGATTGCCATGAGTTTTGTTGTTCCAAAGTGAGTATGCATTTTCTTTTTCAGACAAACAACCTAGATCTGATTCACAACTAGCTGAACAAATGATCAAAGCTTGATTCAAATTTTCCTTTCCTCTTCTCTTTTTCTCTTTCTCACTTGTGTTCCTTTGTTCTTATGTTTAGTTTTCCATGGGACATTCATCCTGGGGGCTTGATCATCCCTCTTGATCATTTTGATTTCATCTTGCTAGCATAAGTGCATTTGGATCTCTCTATATGCATGGCTACTTTAGTGTGAGTTTGAAGCAAGTTCACCCTCTCACTAAAGTGGGGGCTAAATGTACTATAGAAAAATGGATCATTGAAATTTTCATGGTATTTTAGGTCTTTCTCCTATGATGCTTGATCTATTTTTTTTTTATTCAATGTTGCAATGTAACTTAAGCATTCACTTTAGGTTCTAAATATTCAAATTATGATGTCTTGTGAAGGTGTTGTGAAGTGTTGTACCACATTTCTACACTTTTCTAGACTCTTATCATTATAATTCATCTAAAAATCACCTTTTTATCCCTTATCAAGTCTTATTTTAAAGTGTTGTAAAGTATTGTAACAAGATTTCATGCTTTTCTAGGCTTGTTATCACTATTTACACCTTTCTTATGCTTTATTTGACCCCTTTATACACTCATAAGACTTAATTAAATGTATTTTTGAATGTGAAACCGACAAAAAACATTAAATGCAACTTAATTCTTGACACCCACTTACAAGCCTAGAGTGGGACCCATTCACGATGGGTGGCGAGTGAGTCCCTCTTGGCTCCAAATTCAAAATAATTCAAAATTTCTTTTGGGTTTTTATTCAAAAAGACCTTATGTGGTATTATTGGGTAATTAGGGCATAAGTGTGTATAAATAAGTGCTTTTCCATCCATTTCAACCCTTATTCATCTCATTTTCTCATACACCATTAATTAGCATTCTTGCATTCAATCCATCAAAGCATCATTCAATCAAGCAATTGTCAAGTATCTTGGAGCAATCATTGACATATATTTAGACTTCTACAACAAGGTTTTTGGTGAGTTTAGGAAATTTTTATTTTTTTTATTCATCAATCCTTGCTCATTTCATTTCATTTCTTTATCAAGGGTTTGATTACCAAAGTGGGATTTGACCAAGGAAAATCCCTATACTCTAACCCTTTACCATTTTCCCCCTTTTGCATGTGTGTTTGTAGACTTTATATGTAGATTTGTCAAGCAAATAGGTGTTGAAAGGTGGTCAACAAGTCATAAAAGTATTTCAAGTCAACAAAACCCTAATTCAAGCCTGGAGACAACCTACAACTTGTTTTTTGTAGATTTGACTCTGTCAACGTGACAAGAAGACAAATGAAGATCTAGACCTATAGAATTAACTATTGAATTTTTAGATTTTTGGAGGAGGACTGATTTTCCATCAGTGGAGAATGAGTCCCACCTATAGGCTGAAAAAGTTATTTTTTTTAGAATCCAGTTCCCGACAGTCGGAAAGTAGTTTTAGGTGTTTTTACCAATAGGACTATTCCCATCAGTGGTGAATGAGTCCCACTAGTGATCAACAGTGATTTTTTCCAGTTTTCAAAACCTTCCAAGATCAACATTCAAATTCCAGGTGCACTTTGCTAAACTTATTTCAATTATGTTTGCATTAGTTTATGTTTTTAGTTCATTTCTGCATATCACATTATGTTTTCAAATATTGCATATTTCATTAATTTTGCATTCATAATCAGTCAATTTCATCACTTAGTTGCATTTAAATTATTACATTTAGTCATAATTCCATCATTCATCCCTTCACTTGAGTGAACCACCTTAATTATAGTGTTCTATCTCTCTCCTTTTAGGTGAAAAACCCTAAGAGTGCAAGAGAAGTCTATGGGCGATCTTGCATGAATTCTCCTTGAGGGGTCCTAAAATTGGCTAAGTCCTAGGTTTTTGGACTTTTAAGGTTTTTCATACCTTTCTTCTTGCATGCATTCCTCATCACTCCCATTCCTCCATCTCTTTCACCCCTTCTTTCCTTTTCTACCTAAGTGTTTCAAGTTTCGATCTTCAACCATACCCCTTAACCCTTATCGCTCTCTCTTTGTAAGCATGAAGACCTCCTTCTGACTCCCAAAGTCTTGATGAATTCTTCATGATTTTTCTTAGGTCTTCATTCTTGGATTTTCAAATGTCGAGCTTCGCTCTTACCTTTATGCTTTTTTGGTAAGAGATATGCATTCAACTTGATCCCTAACCCCCAAAATCCTTCTTAGGCTTTTGGGTATTAGGCCTTTGACTTTTCTCTTTCTCCAATTCCTTGACCCATGATGGATTCCTTCAAAATTTGACTTTAAAGTGTCAATTTTTTGGAAATTGGGAGTCGGGATTCTCCCTTACCTATTACCTTTACTAGGTAAGAGGTAGACATCCTTCCCAATCCCCGATCCCTAAAAACCTGATTAGGCTTTTGGGCATTGGGCATTGATCTCATGTTAGGATGAGGACTGTTGTACGTGAATATTAACTTATTAAAATGATTAAATAGGTCTCTTAAATGTAATAGCATAATTGAAATTCTTAAATGAACATAACAATAATTTAAGTGATGAACAAAATAAAAGAGAGTGAGTAGAGAGAAGACAAAACAAAAGTTGATAACGGAGTTTGCCAAAATGGCTACGTCTCCGGGCCCCTCTCCAATAGAGTGACCGATCCTTGATTATACTCCAAAAAATGGTTTACAAGGCTTCAATTGTAATA
Source organism: Sequoia sempervirens (assembly GCA_007258455.2). Lineage (NCBI taxonomy): Eukaryota > Viridiplantae > Streptophyta > Pinopsida > Cupressales > Cupressaceae > Sequoia > Sequoia sempervirens. The sequence goes on from VDFB02075321.1 coordinate 308,284,706, forward strand.
GAGCCTCCTCACATCTCCTTGGACAATAATGACTTATAGAAAGTCCTCCTCCTTCAAGTACAATCAAGCATGGCTTAAAAGCCTCTCACTATATAGAGATGAACAATTCACTATCAAAACTCTTCAAGAAAATTCTCTCCATAGTCACAACCCCATCCCCCAAGTACTAAAATCCCCCCTTTTTATAAATATTTAATATGCCCAATATGGTTTAAAACCATATGATTTCCAAAATCAACTATATCTCCCATTTACAATAGTAAATCTTTGAAAATCCCCCCAGTTACAAGAATAAATATGATAGGGAGGTTGGATGAAACAATCACTGTTTCATGCTCTGGGTCTTGCTTGGAAGACTCCTAGGGTGTGTTCACTCCACCAATTGAAACCTATAGGACCTCTCCTTATTAGGGTCCCCTGATTTCTCCTTGCCAACCCAAGTATCAACTCAGATTCTTCCTACCAAGTCAAAACTTAATGCAATCTTGCAACTCTAACCTTAGCCCTTAATTCACCCTAAAGGCTACAATACCTCCAAACTTGAATTAAGCTTTGCAGGGGTGTGGAGGTTTATATTCATTGAAATCCATCCAATTTTGGTTCTTGAGGGTCCTCTTAGCTCCATTTGCAGGTTGCTTTCACCAAACCCTCTTTTAAGCCTAAAAAGGATACTAGCCCTAAGAGCCCCAATTAGGCCTCTTTCTCCGAGAAAATAGGGTTGTTCTCAAATATTTCTAAAGAACATCCCAATATTTTCTTGGGATTCCTGGTTCATTTTCCCACCTCTCAAATATTTTTGAGGTCTTGGGTCTTTATTTTCCGTACAAGGCCTCAACTTGAAAATGGACAAAAACTAGGGTTTTAAACCCTTTTTCTAGTTGCTCTCAATCTGCAAAGTGTTCCTCACACCAGATGGACTAATAGAGTTTCCTTTTGATTACCAGGTCTTGGAAAGACTCTAATCTACCTTCTCCAAAAGGAAATTCAACTAGAATCTATCACCCCTGCAAGTTATGTGCTCTGTACTTAAGTCTTCCTAGTCGGGCACCTTCCTGGCTCGCCTAGGGCAAGACTTTGCCAATAGCTCCTATGCTTTCACAAAACCTACATCCTACCATATATACATAAATGGAGTCTAGTCACTATTCCCAAAGGGTCGTACAATTTGTACGATGGGAAAGTGAACTAATACTCCATTTTCTCAAAACTGTTTGGTTCAGACCAGCAACAGGGTGAAAACAAACTATTTACAAACAATGATTGAAATTGAATAAAGAAGACTAGTAGATTGCACACAATGCTTGAGAAATTGTTACACTACATCCTACACAAAACACAGTGCCATGGTTAATCCATAAAATGCTCACTTCAAAGCAAAAATCAGTAGATTCACTCAAACACACTGTTTTCTTCAAGTCACAAACTTCAAAGCAAATACAAAAATGCTTCCAACCCTACTCTTAGGTCGAGGCACACCCTATATAGGTCAAAAAAAGTAGTTATTCCTCCCCTTGGTCAGACATGTCAGTTACATTGTGGCAAAGTTGCAAAATGCACCATTTTGCAACTTTTGCCAATTTCTAGTAAACTAAGTAAAATGAGTTTCTAAACTCATCCACCCTTCCTCAATTTCTATCCTAGAGATCAAAAATATCCCTAAGCTATCTCCTCTACTCAATGGTCAACATGACCTTCATGGTAACACATCAAAAACAAAAATTCATCCTAAATTCCCTAATTGCCTAGTGTAACTGCCTAATGTTTCCTAGGTGCTCCTGCACCATTCTCCCCCTCTCTGCACAAACACTAAGGAATGTGAGGAGACATCAGTGACAAATCAATGCCCTACTGCTTAAACTAAGCTTCATCCACCCATGTAGCTTCCTAGTCTGGTTTGTCCCTCCATTTGATGAGATGTTCCAAGTATTCCTTATGCTGGGTAGACTTCTTCACCCTTGACTCCAAGATTCTCTCTGCTTGTAGCTTATCTTGAGTAGGTAAGGCTATTTTGCTCACATCCTTGAAGATATCCCTGCTGTTATGATCCATGTCAGTGACTGTTCCCTTATATCTGATCAGATCAGCTACATTGAACACTAGAGAGATGCCTAAATCTCCAGGTAATTCCACCTTGTAGGCATTCTTCCCATATTTGGGAAATACCTTACATGGTCCCACTCTTTTCATCTATAATTTGGTTGATATCTCCTTCTGAAACCTAGATTTGTTGAGGTGGACCATAACATAGTCTCCTATTGCAAATTGTAGATCCTTTCTAGATAAATCCACCTTCTCTTTCAACTTTTGAGTAGCCTCGGTGACTGTCTTCTTCACCTGCTCCTGAATCTCCTTCATTGTCTGAGAGAAATCCTCTGCATGACCACTCTTATGCTCTATAGCTCCTAGATCTCTAATTTCACACACACCTCTTGGGTGCATTCCATACACTATTTCAAAATGACTCTTCCCTGTAGTCTTGTTCACACTGTCATTGTATGCATACTCAGCATGTGATATGACCAAGTCCCATTTCTGTTCATAATCTCTGGTTAGGCATCTTAGAAGGTTACCTAACACCCTATTAACCACCTCTATTTTCCCATCAGTTTAAGGATGGTAAGCTAATCCAAAAGACAGGTTGGTACCTAATCTGCTCCATAGAGTCTTCCAAAAATGACTCATGAACTTCACATCCCTGTCCGATACAATGCTGAAAGGAAATCCATGGATCCTTACAATTTCCTTGAAGAAAAGGTGAGCAATGTAGCTAGCATCATGTGTGGTCTTGCAAGGAATAAAATGACTCATTTTGCTAAACCTATCTACTACCACATAGACACTATCAAACCCTGTCTTAGTCTTAGGGAATCCTACAACAAAATCCATGCTAACACACTCCCATGGTCTATTGGGAATAGGTAGAGGTTGATACAAACCTACATTGCTAGCTCCCCCCTTGGCTTTCATGCAAACTACACACTGCTCCACATACCTTTTGACATCCCTTGGCAACTTAGGCCAATAATAGAACCTTTGTACTAGTTCCATTGTCTTGTTGATACCAAAATGACCACTAAGACTACCATTTTTCTTTTCTTGGATAAGATTCTCTCTCCTAGAACCTTTTAGCACACACAACTGATTTCCTTTGAACAAAAGTCCACTCTACAATGTATACTCTGAGAACTGATTATGAAAATGATTCTCAAAATTAAAACATACCTTATATGCCTCTGAGAAGTCTTCATCTTCACCATAGAGATCCTTGAAACTCTCTATCCCAATGCTGTTTATTTGTATCTCCTGCACTATCAGCAACCTCTTACTTAATGCATCTGCCACCTTGTTCAATTGTCCCTTCTTGTGCTTAATGGTAAATTTGAAGGCTTGGAGGTATTCCATCCATTTCAAATGTCTATTGCTCAATTTCTCTTGAGTGTTGATGTAGCTAAGTGCTTGATTGTCAGTAAACACTACAAACTCTTTAGGTAGGAGATAATGCGTCCACTTCCTAAGTGACTGCACTAGAGCATATAGTTCTAGGTCATAGGTAGAATACTTTTTCTTAGCTTCATTAAGCTTTTCACTAAAGAAAGCTATAGGCCTTCCTTCTTGGATTAGCACTCCTCCTACTGCAATTCCACTAGCATCACATTCCACAGTGAACAACTTGTCAAAACTAGGTAATAAAAGAATAGGTTGAGTTGCCACTTCTTGTTTTAGTTTCTCAAAACCTTTCTCAGCTTCTTGAGTCCACTTAAACTTAGTCTTTAAGCCACCTTTGATTGTATCTAGGACTGGTGCACATATGCCACTAAAGTTTCTTATAAACTTCCTATAAAACTGAGCCAATCCATGAAAACTTCTTACCTCTGTCCCGGTGGTTGGGGTAGGCCAGTTTAGGATAGCTTCTAGCTTGTTTGGAAGCATCTTCAATGATCCTTGGGATACTACAAACCCCAAATACACAAGCTCTTGTTTGAAGAACTCACGCTTTTCTAGGTTGATGGCTAACCTCTCCTCCTGCAACCTTTTAAGAACCAGCTCCACATGCTTTAGATGTTCTTTTGTTGTCTTGCTAAAGATGAGTATATCATCAAGATATACCACCACAAATATCCCTGTGAAGTCTTTGAGCACTTCATTCATGAGCCTCATGAATGTGCTAAGGGCATTAGAGAGGCCAAATGGCATAACTCTCCACTCATACAACCCATTAGTTGTCTTAAAGGCTTTTTTCCACTCATCCCCATCTTTAATTCTGATTTGATGGTAACCACTTTTGAGATCCAACTTGGTGAAATACTGAGCTCCTCCAAGACAATCCATCAAGTCCTCAATCCTAGGAATAGGGAACCTATACCTAATTGTGATTCTATTTATTGCTCTTGAATCAGTGCATAAACTCCACTTGCCTCCTTTTTTGGTTGCTAAGACCACTGGTATGGCACATGGGCTGATGCTCTTCCTAATTAATCCTTGAGCCAACAACTCCTGCACTTGTCTAGCTACCTCTAGGTTCTAATCTAGTGTAAGCTTGTAAGCTGCTTTGTTTGGTAATGAAGCTCCTTGTATGAAGTCAATATGATGGCTAATGGCTCTCTTTGGAGGTAAGGTTGTTGGTGCACCATCACTGACTATGTCCTTATACTTCTCAAGTAACTTATGGACTCCTCTTGGTATGACTATTTTCTCAATCTTATCTTCCTCCTTGCATTGCACCATGACCACATATCCTTCCCCTCCTTGATGTAGAGTGTTAAGGAACTCCTTGCCACTCCTTAATAAGACACTAGGGGTCTTTGACTGTCCTTCTTCCTCATCTGATAGTGACTGTAGTTTGAATGTTTTCCCATCCTTCTTAAATGAGATAGTATTTTCCTTTCCATCATAGATGGCACCTCTGTCATACTGCAATGGTCTTCCCAATAGAATATGGCATGCATCCATGGGTAACACATCACAAATCAACTTGTACTTGTACCCTCCAATGTAGAACTCCACCGTTGTTTGCTCATTCAAGAGAATGCTTTTCCCTTTGTTCAACCATGTCACCTTGTAAGGATTAGTCTGGGGTATCTTCTCCAACTTCAACTTCCTCACTACCTCCTTAGAGATTATGTTATCAGTAGACCCTGAGTCCACTATAACCTTGGACACCTTTCCCAATATTTTGCATCTTGCCCTGAATAAGGATCTCCTTTGCTTTGGTTCTTCTTTGACTGGTTGTCTAATTAAAACCATGTTAAACATCAAGTTCTCTCCTATTTCTGACTCAATGTGACTAACCTCTGGTGACTTGACACTCATAGTGTCTTCTTGAGCATATGCTACTCTCTTTTTTGTGTTTGAAGAAGATGCTTTTGCTGGGAACATATAAGCTGGATGTCCTACTTGACCACAGTTATAACATTTCATAGTGGAAAAGTATGAGTTACTTCTGCCTACTCCTCTTCCTCTATTTGAACCTCCTTGAGGTCCTCTACCTCTTCCATAGCCTCCTCTAGAAGTTGTTTCACCTCCATGCTCTATGAGTTTAGACTCTCCCTGATTTCTTTGTTCAGTCCCTCTACCTTGGTATCCACCTCTATGTCCTCTTTGATCTCTTCCTTTTCCTATGCTCTTAGAAGCCTGTTCTTGTTTCCTCTTACTCCTCTCTTCAATCTTTATAGCCAATTGATAGCATTGGTGCACTATCTTGGGACTTAGAAGAGTCATCTCTCTTGAATGTTCCACTTCAAACCATTAAGGTATCTAGCCACCTTAAGACTTTCATCCTCAGTAACATTAGACCTCATGCAAATTTTTTGGAACTCCTCAGTATAAGAATTCACATCTTGGTATCTTTGTCTCAAGCTCTGTATTTTCTTATGCAACTGAATCTCATAATCATCTGGCATGTATGATTCCCTCACGTTGGCAATCATTCCCTTCAAAGTAGAGATAGGCTACTTTCCTTCCTTTTCCCTCTCTGTCTGAATGAACTTCCACCATGTCAAGGCAGAACCTCTTAACCTTGACTTTTCCACCTTCACTCTCTATGCTTCAGTGACTCCATCACATTCAAAATGGTTTTCCATTCCCTCTATCCAATCCATGACTAGATCAACTTCCATTTTTCCACTAAACAATAGTATGCCTTCAAGTGCTTTTCCACTGAAAGCCTTCAATGATTTGAAGAAAGGCTCTTCTTTTAAAATAGGGTCAAGTTCAGGGATCTTGTCTTCCTCTGCAACCTCTTCTTTCTTTGGTACCCTTCCTTTGAACTACACATCATTCAATGCTTGCTCAAGTTGATCTATTCTTTCCCTCAATAGCCTATTGTCTTCCTCCTGTCCTTTGACCATCTTGGCCAATTCTGCATTTGTCACCATGATGGTGGAGCCACTAGACTCAATCTCACACATACAATAGTCAATCCCAAATCTTTTGCTTGCTCTGATACCAATCTGATAGGGAGGTTGGATGAAACAATCACTGTTTCATGCTCTGGGTCTTGCTTGGAAGACTCCTAGGGTGTGTTCACTCCACCACTTGAAACCTATAGGACCTCTCCTTATTAGGGTCCCCTAATTTCTCCTTGCCAACCCAACTATCAACTTAGATTCTTCCTACCAATTCAAAACTTAATGCAATCTTGCAACTCTAACCTTAGCCCTTAATTCACCCTAAAGGCTACAATACCTCCAAACTTGAATTAAGCTTTGCAGGGGTGTGGAGGTGTTTCTATTCATTGAAATCCATCCAATTTTGGTTCTTGAGGGTCCTCTTAGCTCCATTTGCAGGTCGCTTTCACCAAACCCTCATTTAAGCCTAAAAAGGATACTAGCCCTAAGAGCCCCAATTAGGCCTCTTTCTCCGAGAAAATAGGGTTGTTCTCAAATCTTTCCAAAGAACATCCCAATCTTTTCTTGGGATTCCTGGTTCATTTTCCCACCTCTCAAATATTTTTGAGGTCTTGGGTCTTTATCTACTGTACAAGGCCTCAACTTGAAAATGGACAAAAACTAGGGTTTTAAAGCCTTTTCTGGCTGCTCTCAATCTGCTAAGTGTTCCTCACACCAGATGGACTGATGGAGTTTCCTCTTGATTACTAGGTCTTGGAAAGACTCGAATATGCCTTCTCAAAAAGGAAATTCAACTAGAATCTATCACCCCTGCAAGTTATGTGCTCTGCACTTAAGTCTTCCTAGTCGGGCACCTTCCTGGCTCGCCTAGGGCAAGACTTTGCCAACAGCTCCTGTGTTTTAACAAACCCTACATCCTACCATATATACATACATGGAGTCTAGTCACTATTCCCAAAGGGTCGTACAATTTGTACAGTGGGAAAGTGAACTAATACTCCATTTTCTCAAAACTATCTCATTCAAACCAGCAATAGGGTGAAAACAAACTATTTACAAACAGTGATTGAAATTAAATAAAGAAGACTAGTAGATTGCACACAATGCTTGAGAAATTATTACACTACATCCTACACAAAACACAATGCCATGGTTAATCCATAAAAACTCACTTCAAAGAAAAAATCAGTAAATTCACTCAAACACACTGTTTTCTTCAATTCACAAACTTCAAAGAAAATACAAAAATGCTTCCAACCTTGCTCTCAAGTCGAGGCACACCCTATATAGGTCAAAAAAAGTAGTTCTGCCTCCCCTTGGTCAGACATTTCAGCTACATTGTGGCAAAGTTTCAAAATGCACCATTTTGTAACTTTTGCCAATTTCTAGTAAACTAAGTAAAATGAGTTTCTAAACTCATCCAACCTTCCTCAATTTCTATCCTAGAGATGAAACATATCCCTAAGCTATCTCCTCTACTCAATGGTCAACAAGACCTTCATGGTAACACATCAAAAACAAAAAATCATCCTATCTTCCCTAATTGTCTAGTGTAACTGCCTAATGTTTCCTAGGTGCTCCTGCACCATTCTCCCCCTCTCTACACAAACACTAGGGAATGTGAGGACAGATCAGTGACACATCAATTCCCTACTTCTTAAACTGAGCTTCATCCACCCATGTAGCTTCCAAGTCTGGTTTGTCCCTCCATTTGATGAGATGTTCCAAGTATTCCTTATGTCGGGTAGACTTCTTCACCCTTGACTCCAAGATTCTCTCTACTTGTAGCTTATCTTGATTAGGTAAGGCTATGTTGCTCACATCCTTGAAGATATCCTTGCTGTTCTGATCCATGTTAGTGACTGTTCCCTTATATCTGATCAGATCAACTACATTGAACACTGGAGAGATGCCTAAATCTCCAGGTAATTCCACCTTGTAGGCATTCTTCCCATATTTGGCTAATACCTTACATTGTCCCAGTCTTTTCATCTGAAATTTGGTTGATATCCCCTTCTACAACCTAGATTTGTTGAGGTGGACCATAACATAGTCTCCTACTACAAATTGTAGATCCTTTCTAGATAAATCCACCTTCTCTTTCAACTTTTGAGTAGCCTCAGTGACTGTCTTCTTCACCTGCTCTTGAATCTCCTTCATTGTCTGAGAGAAATCCTCTGCATGACCACTCCTATGCTCTATAGCTCCTAGATCTATAAGTTCACACACACCTCTTGGGTGCATTCCATACACTATTTCAAAATGACTCTTTCTTGTAGTCCTGTTCACACTGTCATTGTATGCATACTCAGCCTATGATATGACCAAGTCCCATGTCTGTCCATACTCTTTGGTTAAGCATCTTAGAAGGTTACCTAACACCCTATTAACCACCTTTGTTTTCCCATTAGTCTAAGGATGGTAAGTTGATCCAAAAGATAGGTTGGTACCTATTCTGCTACATAGAGTCTTCCAAAAATGACTCATGAACTTCACATCCCTGTCCGATATAATGCTCAAAGGAAATCCATGGATCCTTACAATTTCCTTGAAGAAAAGGTGAGCAATGTAGCTAGCATCATGTGTGGTTTTGCAAGGAATAAAATGACTCATTTTGCTAAACCTATCTACTACCACATAGACACTATCAAACCCTGTCTTAGTCTTAGGGAGTCCTACAACAAAATCCATGCTAACACACTCCCATGGTTTGTTGGGAATAGGTAGAGGTTGATACAAACCTACATTGCTAGCTCCCCCCTTGGCTTTCATGCAAACTACACACTGCTCCACATACCTTCTGACATCCCTTGGCAACTTAGGCCAATAATAGAACCTCTGTACTAGTTCCATTGTCTTGTTGATATCAAAATGACCACTAAGACTACCATTGTGCTTTTCTTGGATAAGATTCTCTCTCATAGAACCTTTTGGCACACACAACTGATTTTGTTTAAACAAAAGTCCACTCTATAATGTATACTCTGAGAACTGATCATGAAAATGATTCTCAAAATTAGAACATACCTTATATGCCTCTGAGAAGTCTTCATCTTCACCATAGAGATCCTTGAAACTCTCTATCCCAATGATCTTTATCTGTATCTCCTGCACTGTTAGCAACCTCTTACTTAATGCATCTGCCACCTTGTTCAACTGTCCCTTCTTGTTCTTAATGGTAAATGTGAAGGCTTGGAGGTATTCCATCCATTTCAAATGTCTATTGCTCAATTTCTCTTGAGTGTTGATGTAGCTAAGTGCTTGATTGTCAGTAAAGACTACAAAATCTTTAGGTAGAAGATAATGCCTCCACTTCCTAAGTGACTGTACTAGAGCATATATTTCTAGGTCATAGGTAGAATACTTTTTTTTAGCTTCATTAAGCTTTTCACTAAAGAAAGCTATAGGCCTTCCTTCTTGGCTTAGCACTCCTACTGCAATTCCACTAGCATCACATTCCACAGTAAACAACTTGTCAAAACTAGGTAATAAAAGAATAGGTTGAGTTGTCACTTCTTGTTTTAGTTTCTCAAAACCTTTCTCAGCTTCTTGAGTCCACTTAAACTTAGTCTTTAAGCCACCTTTGATTGTATCTAGGACTGGTGCACATATGCCACTAAAGTTTCTTATAAACTTCCTATAAAACTGAGCCAATCCATGAAAACTTCTTACCTTTGTCTCGGTGGTTGGTGTAGGCCAGTTTAGGATAGCTTCCACCTTTCTTGGATCCATCTTCAATGATCCTTGGGATACTACAAACCCCAAATGCACAAGCTCTTGTTTGAAGAACTCACAAATTTGCCTTTATCTTCTATAAAACAAACTAGTGCACAACATAAGTAAAGTACAACATTTTGCACAATGGTCGAAGTACTTATAGGGAAATACAAGGTTGGGGGTTTGACCCCAATGACTATTTTGGTATACATTCAAAACCGTGCCAGGAGGAGTTGGCTTGCTATGCCACGTGGCACCCTGTCATGGGCTACGTGGCATTTTTTTTACTCTTTATACTTGACACTTTTCAAACAATGATTCGTTGTCATGTGCCTTGCCACTTTTCAAGCCTTATACTACCATGTGTCCACGCCAAAGGATGCCATGTCATCCTACCTTGCCACGTGTATACCATGCTGAGGTCATCAAACCTTGGTCAACCTTGTTTTCTTTTGCAACTTTGACTGGTTGTGTCTTACTTTTTTGGACTACGATTGGCGTGATTCAAGCAATGTTGGAATCGTGGCAATGAGCTCTTTGATGTGATGCCTTTTTTTGACTAATTTTGAGACAATAATTTTTTTTTCCTTTCTAACTAGCCTTTGGTACCTATTTTGACCCAACTTTGACTGAGCATAACTCTAGCATACAAGCTCCTTTTGGCTTTGTTCAAGTTGTGTTGGGTTCATCTTTCTAAGCAGTTTGACATGGCGATGAGTTCTAGAGCATATGGGACACTTCAATTTTTGACAAGTGTCCACCTAGATTAGGCATCTACCTTTATCTTTACCTCTTACCTTCGTTATTTTAAGAGGTAATGATTATTTTGATCTTTGATGGCTCTGTTTAGAATTTAGGCTTCAATCTTACTTTTTACCCCTTTCATCTTTGCAATAAGGCGTAAGCCTCCTTCCTGACCTCTAAAGCTCAAAAAGGGTGACCTTTTTGGACTTTGTGGTTCACTCCTTCCTCTTCCCTCTTTCTACCTTCCTTTAGCATGCGGTATGGTGAATGTTTGAAGCCCAAATTCTAGTGGTCTGATGCTAATGAAGCAAGAGGTAAGCAATAGGCCCAATGCCCCATCTCTGACAAGGTTATTTTTTTGGCCCCCCAAACCATTTAATGCATAGCAAAGATATTCTTTCATGCCCAATTCCCTGATAATTCAATGGATTTGATGTGCTTTTAGGGTTGACACCATTAATGGTTGAGTGACTTGTCGATGGTTGTGGTTGATCTTATGGGTACCCATGCTCATTTATTTCTAATTATTGTCCTTCCTGACCTGCCCCAGCCTAGATCACTAATTTCAGAGGGGCATTTCTTGAAGGCTTTTTGGTATAACATGTATTGCTCGATATGGTGTGGGTGATCCTACAAAGCTGGTTTAAAATTTCTGGGAGATTCTGATTTTTTATGAAATCACATATTTTTAGAAAATATAATGATTTAAGCATTAAAAATTTCCATTTAAAGAATTCCAATTAAAGAGGGTTTGATCAAACTACCTTAGATCAAACCCCCTCGGATAGAACCCTATTAGTTTTAAACCATACCTATAACATAGTCTACTTTACACCTATCAAAATGCTAATAAAAGACCACTTTTGATTTACGTTTTGGGGGATTAGATGAATTCATTTAAAATTTATTTTTTGTAAGTATGTAGTCCTTATTATAAGCTTCCCAAAAAGTATAATTTTAAATAAATTTAATTTTATTAAATTATATTTATTTTTTATTTCTTGTGAATGTAGGTTTTTCACTGAAAATCAAGCTCTTTGTTCTGCACATGTTGAAAAATAGAAGATTATCAATTTTTTTTTAAAAAATATGAGTGCACCATATATTGATGTCCTTGATCCAACAAAAAAAATTGAATTTTGATACATACAAAAAAAATTGTGTTATATAGTCCTCCTATGTCTAAAAATTTGTAATTGGTTTGACTTCGAAACTTGATTAAGGAAAAAAAATTCAGTAAAACACTATGAAACCAATTGTAAGCACTATATATCATAGTTACAAATCTAAATTAAAAGAAATTAGAAATTTATCCTTCATGGAAAAAAAGTTATGTGTTATATGGTGAGGATCACTCCTTAAAAATGGTGTTTACTGAAAAAAACTAGTTTTCAAAGGAGATGGAAAAAAAAGTTCAATCGGATTCCAAAAATTTTGAAAAAATATCTTTAGAATCTACAGATTTTTTTTTAAAATCACTATTTTGTATCATCTTCAAATTCCTCATGGTTTAGCCGCTATAGGTGCTCAAAAGTGAAGATTTAGTTAGAAAAAATTAATTTAGTGTCCAGTTTGGCAAAAAATTGTAAACCAGTATCGTGGGATCACCCATGTGCACATCCAAGGCTCCTCTCCAATGTGTATTTCATGGATAGATCTCCCCAATCTTCCTTGATTAGAGCTTTCTAACATGAGTTAGGGTTAGAGTCTAGTTTGGGGTTTTTAGTTATGCTTGTACTTTAAAAGAAACACTCATGTAATCATTCCAAAGGGTTCTTCTTTTGGGTTCTACCCAAATTTTTCTCTTGCAGACTATACATCTTACATTTATGCAACTATAAGATTGGATCTATGCCTCTATATTAAATAAGATTGATCGTTGTTGTCTCTTCTCTCCTTTTTTATGTTGTGTAAGTTTATATTAAATTCATATTTGAGTGCTTGTTTTCTTTTCCCATGCATATATGTTGTGTTCTTTGGTTTATAGTTGTTGTTTGTGAATCTTCTTTTCCTTCTAGCACCTGGTTAAACCCTTTCCTCCATGTTTTCCCTTGGGAATCAACCAAATGGAGAATTGTGTGAGTCCTTTTGATCCCCTTTTTTGATGTTCTATGCAATCCTGAGTAGGAAGAAACATTTTAAAGCTAGGTGCATCACCAATTTCCTTATTTTCAGCATCCTCCTCCCTTTTTCTCCTAAAATTTGTAGTTTAGGATTAGCATAGAGTTTTCCAATGTTGGGTTGGTCTAGTATTGTTGCATCTAGTTTTGAAGAGGAAGTCAACCTTCTTCAGAGATTCAATCTCACTGCATAAGGTCCCACACCTTGAGGTCATTTACATTGTGTCATTGGAATGCTAAACCTCATGTTCAACATGGCGCAATTTCACGTGACAATAGTTGTCTTTCCCTAAAATACCACCTATACCACCTAAAGACTCTCCTGGTACCTTTTTCATGCATCCTTCAATGCATGTGTACCCCAATGCATAAAATAATGTAGTTGCTCTCACATCCTTAGCTGTTGAAATAAGTGATATGAAGAATTTGTTGCGAACCTTTTCAAAGAGATACTTAACCTTAAAAGGCAGCAAGTTGTGCCACCTAAGCCCCCTTACTTTAATTTTCAAGGAAATAGACCTCCCTTACAACATAATCAATACTAGGGAGGACCATGGACAAATAACCAAACATAGCCTTCAAATCAAATAATCTAAGTCCCAATCACACTACAGTCTATACCGTCAAATCATAACAAGGACTTGATGGTAGGTCAAAATAACCTAGCGAACAACACTAATTCATGGTGTTTCCCCTGCAATGATGATCATATGACTCAAAATTATCCATGGGGTAATCTCTAGTAGAGGATCTTGAAATATCAAAATGAAGGAATCACTATTGATACAAGTGTAGGTGCCTATCAATCAATGGGAGTTGAAAATGCTATCCTAGTAGCACAGATGCAACGCATATCCCTTGAGAAAGAGGGCGAATTCACTTCAAACTATGACCTATTTTCTTGGATGGAGGGAGAGGATGTTGTGTTTTCCAATGATGCAGCAATGTCTAAAACCCCACAAGTTCAATTGGATTATTATACTTGTAGATGTTCAAATTATCCTAATTGATATCATGCACTCGATTTTGATTCACTAACACCAATTCCTCCTTAATCACTTCTTTACTAACCAATTAATTGAACAATCCTTATTTAATTAATTCATCAGGATTCATCTTTTAATTAAATAAATCAACTTTATTTGATTAAATTTAATGATCTTTTAATTAAATAAATCATTTTATTTAATTAAATCCTAGTGTTCCTCTTTTGATTAAATAAATTATTTTATTTAATTAAATCCTAAAGTCATCTCTTTTAATTAAATAAATCAACTTTATTTAATTAGATCCTAATGTTCTTCATTTAATTGAATAAATCAAATTTAGTTAGTTAAATTATTAATCTCCCAACTATCCTCTTATTTGATTTAAATAAATCTAAATATCTAAACCAAATTTCATATCAACTAATTCCCTCTAAGTTAATTAAATCCTAATTAACTCCTAACACTAATCCTCATTTCCTCTAGCTTTTGCAACTTGCACATGTAAATCAATTTATTTGATTTATTAATTCTTTTATTTTCATTCAAATGTGACATATCCTTGGAATATTCCACCAATTTGAAATCTCCCTCCCAAAGGACTTTTGTCCTCCAACATGGCATTAAAGGCTCTTACATGTCCTCTCCTTGAGCCAACTTGGCATTAACTCCTCTTACAACTCTTCTTGTACAAGCCTCTTTTGAATTTTAAATTCCACCTACATGAATTTAACATGCACATTGTTTAAAATGTGCTCCACTCTCCTTCATTAGCATGTTGACAAGTGGCACAATGCCATTGGTTCAAGTTTAATCCCACATTCTTCCTATTTCTCATTCCTCCATCCTTCTTTCCTATAAATAAAGAACTTGTCTATTGATTTGGGATCCACAACTTCATGCAAGGTTACTATCTATAGATTTGAGCAAGTTCATCCATATTTTCATCCAAGTTTTCATAGATTTCATCATCCATAGCTAGGTTATTGACAATTTTCATCAATGATCAATCAATCATCATCAAGTTTATCAAGGAATTGGGAAAGGGCTTCTTTCCACATTAAAGAAGAACCAATTCCCCCATGGGATGCTGGTTTGAGCATTTAGAATAGAATTTCATTAGCTTTTACTTGTTATTTTGGCTTTGATTTCAATATTCTTATGTTTGAATAAATTTCATGGGGAATGTTTGTTTAGACTTGTTTATTGAATAATGCTTGTTTGTTTGTTCATGTTTGAGCAGGTCTAGACTAAGCATTCACATTTTGGCGCTAGAAGGAAGGCAAATCTTTCAAAATTAACACATTTTTTTGGTCATTTCTGCTATTTTTTCAAATTTTTGTGCTTTTAGGAAACAACGACACTAAGAAGGACAAACATCGACACTATCAATCTAATGTCACTATATAGCGATGCTGTAGTGATTCTCTTGAGGGACAGATCTATCAAACTCCAAAGGGTGACACTATGCAAAATACCAACACAATTGCAGTCTTTGTTTCTCGACAAAGCGACATTGACTTCACCAAAGTGATGTTGAATCTCCAAACAACAATGCCTTCATGGATTGCAACGTTGGGTTGGGGTAAAAGGTCAACATTCAAGTTTATTTTAACATGTGCTTTTTCTATCACCCTTAACTTTTAACCTATTTTTGGGCTCTGTTTTCTATAGATTGACCAAATTTTGAAGGTTGAGATGATCAAGAAGAGAAGGAGAAAACAAGGAGAAGGCTTCCTATGACACTATCTCATGATTATAACAAGTGTTTTAAAATACTTTGGGAGCATTTATAATCCCATCTTTAGGATATTGTTATCTTCAGTTTTAGGACTCAAATACATTTCGTTTTGGTTTTAAAAACAACAATCAATGGGTTATAAATGAACATTAGAAACTCACTAGATTTGGTTTTGGGTTTTAAGAATTGAACAAACAACTCCAAACACTTCATCTTGGTGCTATAAAAAGAACCCATTATTGGTTTTGAGGTCTAAAATGAACATGTCTTTCTTGTTTTGTAATATTTTTTACAAACTAATATCATTTAAAGGTGTATGCACTTCTCTCGCGCTTCACGGTGATATTGAGAATCAAAAGTATTTTTGGTGATATTATGTTGTCTAAAAGATTGCCTCCACATTTCAAATTTGGGCTCTTAAAATTGAACAAATCTTGCTAGTGTGAACAAGTACATTGCGCATGTTCTCTCTTTGTTCATGCAAAAAAAGATTGATCAAACTACAAATGTGCTTATTTGATTTTGTTTACCTTTAGAGGGACTACCTTGGTGGGAAAAAGTACTCACCCCAAGGCAATGACCCAAGCGGCAACGAGCATAAGTCAGGCTCTTCCAAACCGCTATACAAATTTGTGGTTGCAAGGAAAGTTTGCAATCAACTTAGTGATGCATGATAGCTCTCCCCTAGTATCTTTATGATGTGTAAAGCCCTTGTTCTAAGGGTTGGGAGACCTCTTGAGAGAGTTTATCATTGTGTCCTTTGAACTGGATCCACTTATTATGAACCCTTGTTTAGTAGCCAAAAATCCCAATATTTGTTGGTGTCAGGAGGTTGGACTTTCAGAGCCATCCCACATGTACTTGCAATTCTTTATAGAGATGAAAATTTCATAATGGCAGATTGAATGATAACTAAAGCTTGGATGACCCACAAAAGTGAGTGTCGTGGAGGGGAGCCAGTGTGGTCAAGCTTCTAGTCATCCACTTTGAATAAGTGCAGCTGGATTTATCCAAGTGGGAAATTCAACAAAAAATTTCTTTTCCATCTTAGGATTGTGAAATTTTGAGTCAGTTAAACACATTGTTTGGATCCAAAATCTTGAAAACATTCAACAAGGATGTATCAAATTTGAAACCTTTAAAAGAAGCAAATACCTTTGAAAAATTCAAGTGCTACTGCTTGTCCCTTGGGATTTCATCCTTAGAGGCTTCTAAGTATTTGGGTTTATATCTTAATTTGCTATTTAAAGTCAACAATAAGGAACTATTGCTTTGATTCTCTTGATTTGGACACATAATGGACTTTGTGGGATGAAAAGAAATTTGGACATTAGACATTTAGTTTGAAAAGCTAAGCAAGAAAGTGTTTGTGGTAAAAATAAATCCATTAAGCAAAGATAAAAGACAAATTGAACCCCACACATGTGTTTTCTAAAATGATTTCCTGCAAGATCAAAATTCCAAAGCCAAAGTCCGGGTGATCCCACAATAGTGGTTTACAATTTTTGGCCAAACAGGACACTTAAATTATTATTTTTAACTAAATCTTCACGTTCAGGCACCTATAACGGCTAAACCGTGAGGAATTTGAAGATGATGTAAACTAGAGTCTCATCACATTTTGTTTGTAGATTCTAAAAATATTTTTTTCAAAATTTTTGGAATTAGATTGCACTTCCTTTTCCATCTCCCACGAAATCTGGTTTTTTAGAAAACAACATTTTTAAAAAGTGACAAACACCAGTATAACACAAATTTTTTCCATGAAAGATAAAATTCTAATTCTTTGAATTTAGATTTGTAACTACAATATCTAGTGCTTCCACTTGGTTAGATATTTTTATTGATTTTTTTTAATCAAGTTTCAAAGTCAAACCAATTACAATTCATACATGAGCGACCAGATAACGTGTAACTTTTTGTATATATCAAAATTCTTTTTTGTTGGATCAAGGACTTCAATATTTGGTGCACTCACATTTTTCAAATTTTTTTTGATAATCTACTATTTTTCCACATGTGCAGAACAAAGACCTTCATTTTCAATGAAAAACCTATGTTTAATAAAACTAATAAAAAAAATACATAATAAAACCAAAACCTATTAAAATTATATTCGTTGGATAGCTCATTTTCAGGGCTACCTGATTCTAGTTGGGTTTGTGAAGAATCCTCCATTTTCATCCTCAACCCAAGCTTTGAAGTGTAAAAAATTAGGTTTTCAAAGTGCCTGAGGGGGAGAATAAGGGAAAAGGGGGGTTTGGTTGAACTTGGGTTCGGTCAAACCCAGGTTCGACTGAACCCCCTTCCTAAAAAGGGTTTTCAAATTTTTTTTGTCTGTGCATGCATTAATTTGGTTTGCTCGAACCTTGGTTTGACCGAACACTTTTTTGGTTTGTTCGAACCAACAAGTTCGTTCAAACCCCCAAAATCAAAAAATTTCCCATGGGCTCAGTTTTTGTGAGTTTTCCTTCCTCCATCAAATTGTAAACCACTATTGTGGCTTCACCCATCCATCAATTGAAAAAAAACATCTTAGTCCAAGAAATGTCAAGAAACGTCAGTCTATGCTTTATGCAGTTAGAGAAAGATTGCTCTATAACTTTTACAAACATGCATCAAAGGATAACCCAAACTTGTACTCATTCTATTATTGTCAAAATCCAAGTCCTTTTCAACGTTTTGAGTATCTCACTTTGTACGGTTAACAAGTTCTTGGATGTATAGCATGTTCTTCAATACCTAGGTCTTGTAAACAAAAGTCTCTCTAAGTTCACTTAGGATCAAAATCAACACTCTCACCTATCCTCAAACATCAATCAAAAAACCATCTCACAAACAACTCTTAGAAATCTAGGAAAAATTCTTCATACTAGACTTTTGGAAAATCCTTTAAATCAAATCAAAATCATCTTGTTTGACTAAGTGTGTGTGGATGCATCCTTCTTCATACACTTAGTTAAATTATCACCTCGTCGACAAATTTATTCCAAGACAACATCTAACCTCTTGGAGTTTATGAGTTCATTATCAAATCCAAATCAAATCAAAATCAAATCCAAGTTAAGTCAAAATCAAATAAAAAATAAAAGATCCAAAGTCAAAAAGTCTAGTATCTCCTTCAAGGTTTCTTAAAAGTTCAATTATTCACACCACTCATCTTTCATCATGTCATCACCACCCTTTTATCCTTAAAATCTTAGACTTTCTTTTTTGTACCTAAAGTTTAGATCAATCTAAGGGGTTAGAGGTTCACCTCCCACATTCCTGAAAATTGATCCTTATTTTATGGTCCAAACTAGATCTCAACACAAGAAGAACATGGAAAGAAACAAAGAAACATCCACTTCAAGTGACTTGAGTCAAACTGCACCTAAAATCAACCCCATCGGACCTAGCAATCCCCCACTCAATCTCCCTCAACTTCCACAAGATCTTCAAGAGGGTGGCTGCTAAGTGGAGGATATCACCAACAATGTCTTAGGAATAACTCAAGACGAAATCATAGAAATGGTGCAAAATCCTGAAAATCACAAAATTGTCAACACAATGATGAGACTCAATCCTTCACAATATGTGTTGGAATTGGCTAAAGAGGGGGCTAAACTCCCTTCTGACTATGATGTAAGCAGTATTGTGGAGAAACCTCTTGGGATCATGCCACCGGTCTCATTCACACCTTCCTTCCAAAGCATCATTCAACCCATCACAAAACCAATTTCATCTTGTTGGTTCCAAATCAGCTATCAACTTGAATCCTAAAGGGCTGCTAGGCCTTATGGTTAGATTCAAGGAGAGATTTGACCAATGAATGGGAGATTGAAATAAAACCTCTCTCTCCTACACTTCAGTCTCTGTTAAACTTGGGAGGGTGATCCCAATAGTGTGCTTTCAGATACTTTTGTGCCACAGTATCAAACACATAGTGAACAGATAAATCTCCTTTATATGCTTAGTAGACACAATACCCTAAAGGTATGTGGTCCAAGAGCACCTAAGAAACACTAGGCAGTTACACTAGGCAATTAGGAAATCTAGGATGAATTTTTGTTTTTGATGTGCTACTATGAAGGTCATGTTGAGCATTGAGCAGAGGAGATATCTTAGGGATATGTTTGATCTCTAGGATAGAAATTGAGGAAGGGTGGATGAGTTTAGAAACTCATCTTACTTAGTTTACTAGAAATTGGCAAAAGTTGCAAAATGGTGCATTTTGCAACTTTGCCACAATGTAACTAACATGTCTGACCAAGGGGAGGCATAACTACTTTTGTTGACCTATATAGGGTGTTCCTTGACCTGAGAGTAGGGTTGGAAGCATTTTACTTTGATTGGAGTTTTTGAATTCAAGAAAAGACAGTGGTGTTTTAGTGTGAATTTCTGATTTTGTCTCAAAGTAGAGCTTTAATGGATTGAAATTGTTATTGTTTTGTATGTAGGATGCAGTGTATTGATAGGTTAAGCTCTATGTGGTAGCAATTTAGATTTCTAGTTCAGTTTCAAGCATTATAGTAGGTAGTTGTTTCTTTGCATTTGCTGATCTGATAGTTTGTTGGTGGAAAATGGAGGTTTAAGTCACATTCCCACTATACATAACGTACGGCCTCTTGGGAATTGTGACTAGACTCCATGATTGTAAATATGGTATGGTTAGGAGTCATTAGAAGTCAGGGTATCACTGTGGAAGTCTTCTCCTAGGTGAGCCAGGAAGTGTCCGGCTAGGGAAGACAAGGAGTGCCAAGAACATTGATTTGTAGGGGTGATCATTTCCTATCAATTCACGGTGTGGAGAGGGTAACTAGATGCCTTGTAAAGGCTTAGCATGGAGGAGGAAGCTCCACCAATCCATTTGGTGAGAGAAACTCATGACAGTCTGCTTTGTGGTTAGGAAATGGCTTAAAAAAAGGCCTAATTTGCTAATTGAGGGTTAAGAACTCTAAAATATTTGAGGGATGGGCATAAGGAATAGGAAACCTAAGGGAAGATTTTGTGTTCTTTGGGAAATTTAGGAGAACAACCCTGTTTTCTTGGAGAAGAAGACCTAATTGAGGCTCCTAGGCTAGTAGTCTTTTTAACCCTAAATGAGGGTTTGGTGGAAGCGATGACAAGATGGAGTTAAGAGAATCCTTCAGAGCCATGATGGGATGGAAAGAACCTGTTAGAAACCTCTCCACACCCTTGCAAAGCGAAGTTCAAGGTTTGGAGTATAATAGCCTTTAGGGTGGATTAAGGGCTAAGGAAGAGTTGGAGACATTGCACCAAGATTGACTTGGTAGGTTGATTTATGATGGTAGTGGGCTTGGCAAAGAGAACCATGGGAACCTAACCAAGAAGAAGGTCCTATAGGTTAAGGTGGTGAAGCAAGACATCAAGGAGGTATTGCAAGCAAGACCTAGAGTAGGAATCAGTGATTGATTCCTCCAACCTCCCTATCAGATTGGTATCATAGTAGCAAAAGGTTTGGGATAGAATAATATATGTCAGAGGTTGAGTCTAGTGGTTCTACTGATATGGTGACAAATGCATAATTGGCCAAGAAGTTCGAAGGACAAGAGGAAGACAATAGGCTATTGAGGGAAAGAATAGCCCAACTTGAGCAAGTAATGAGTAATGTGCAGTTGGAAGGAAGGGTACCAAAGAAAGAAGAGGTTGTAGAGGAAGACAAGATCCCTGAACTTGACCCTGTTTTGCAAGAAGAGCCTTTCTTGAAGGCATTGAAAGCCTTGAGTGGAAAAGCATTTGAAGGCATACCATTGTTTAGTGGGAAAATGGAAGTTGATCTAGTCATGGATTGGATAGAGGGAATGGAAAACCATTTTGAATGTGATGGAGTCATTGAAGCACAAAAGGTGAAGGTGGAAAAGTCAAGATTGAGAGGTTTTTCCTTCACATGGTGGAAGTTCATTCAGATAGAGAGAGAAGAGGAAGAAAAGAAGCCTATCTCTACTTGGAAGGGAATGGTTGCCAAAGTCAGAGAAGCATACATGCCTAATGATTATGAAATTCAGTTGCACAAGAAATGACAGAGCTTGAGACAAAGAGACCAAGATGTGAATTCTTATACTGAGGAGTTTCAAAAACATTGCATGAGGTCTAATGTTACTGAGGATGAAAGTCTTAAGGTGGCTAGATACCTTAATGGTTTGAAGTGGAACATTCAAGAGGAGATGACTCTTCTAAGTCCCAAGACAGTGCACCAATGCTATCAATTGGCTATAAAGATTGAAGAGAGGAGTAAGAGGAAACAAGAACAAGCTTCTAAGAGTAGAGGAAAAGGAAAAGATCAAAGAGGACATAGAGGTGGATACCAAAGTAGAGGGACTGAACAAAGAAACCAAGGAGAGTCTAAACTCACAGAGCATGGAAGTGAGACACCTTCTAGAGGAGGGTATAACAGAGGTAGATGACCTCAAGGAGGTTCAAATAGAGGGAGAGGAGCAGGCAGAAGTAGCTCATACTTTTCCAATATGAAGTGTTATAACTGTGGTCAAGTAGGTCATAGAGCTTATAGGTGCCCAGAGAAAGCATCTTCTTCAAATATAGAAAAGAGAGTAGTACATACTCAAGAAGACACTATGAGTGTCAAGTTACCAGAGGTTAGTCACATTGAGTCAGAAATGAGGGAGAACTTGATGTTTAGCAGGGTTCTAATTAGACAACCAATCAAAGTAGAGCCAAAGCAAAGGAGAGCCTTATTTAGGGCAAGATGCAAAATACTTGGGAAGGTGTGCAAAGTTATAGTGGACTCAGGGTCTACTGATAACATAATCTCTGAGGTAGTGAGGAAGTTGAAGTTGGAGAAAGTACCCCACACTAATCCTTACAAGGTGACATGGTTGAACAAAGGGCAGAGTGTTCTTGTAAATGAGTAGACAACGGTGGAGTTCTCCATTGGAGGGCACAAGGACAAGTTGTTTTGTGATGTGTTACCCATGGATGCATGCCATCTTCTATTGGGCAGACCATGCTAGTATGACAGAGGAGCCATCTATGATGGAAAGGAGAACACTATCTCATTCAAGAAGGATGGAAAGACATTCAAACTGCAGTCACTGTCAGATGAGGAAGAAGGATATTCAAAGACCCCTAGTTTCTTGTTAAGTAGTGGCAAAGAGTTTATCAACACTCTACAACAAGGACGGGAAGGATGTGTGGCTATGGTGCAACCCAAGGAAGAAGACAAAGCAAAGAAAATAGTCATACCCAGAGCAGTCCAAAAGTTGCTTGAGAAGTATAAGGACATAGTGAGTGATGGTGCACCAACAACCTTACCTCCAAAGAGAGCCATTAGCCATCAAATTGACTTCATACTAGGAGCTTCATTGCCAAACAAAGCAGCTTACAAGCTTACACCAGATCATAACCTAGAGGTAGCTAGACAAGTGCAGGAGTTGTTGGATCAAGGATTAATTAGGAAGAGCATCAGCCCATGTGCCATACTAGTGGTCTTAGCAACCAAAAAAGGAGGAAAGTGGAGGTTATGCACTGATTCAAGAGCAATAAATAGAATCACAGTTAGGTATAGGTTCCCTATTCCTAGGATTGAGGACTTCATGGATTGTCTTGGAGGAGCTCAGTATTTCACCAAGTTGGATCTCAAAATTGGTTACTATCAGATCATAATTAAAGATGGGGATGAGTGGAAAACAACCTTTAAGACAATTGATGGGTTGTATGAGTGGAGAGTTATGCCATTTGGCCTTTGTAATGCCCCTAGCACATTCATGAGGCTCATGAATGAAGTACTCAAAGACTTTACAGGGATATTTGTGGTGGTATATCTTGATGATATACTCATCTTTAGCAAGACAGCAGAAGAACATCTAAAGCATGTGGAGATGGTACTTAAAAAATTGCAAGAGGAGAAGTTAGCCATCAACCTAGAGAAATGTGAGTTCTTTAAACAAGAGCTTGTGTATTTGGGGTTATTAGTATCCCAAGGATCATTGAAAATGGATCCAAGCAAGGTGGAAGCTATCCTAAACTAGCCTACACCAACCACCAGGACAAAGGTAAGAAGTTTTCATGGATTGGCTCAGTTTTATAGGAAGTTTATAAGAAACTTTAGTGGCATATGTGCACCAGTCCTAGATACAATCAAAGGTGGCTTAAAAACTAAGTTCAAATGGACTATTGAAGCAGAGAAGGGTTTTGAGAAACTAAAACAAGAAGTGGCAACTCAACTTGTTCTTTTATTACCTAGTTTTGACAAGTTGTTTACTATGGAATGTGATGCTAGTGGAATTGCATTAGGAGGAGTGCTAAGCCAAGAAGGCATGCCTATAGCTTTCTTTAGTGAAAAGCTTAATTAAGCTAAGAAAAAGTATTCTACTTATGATCTAGAACTCTATGCTCTAGTACAGTCACTTAGAAAGTGGAGGCATTATCTCCTACCTAAAGAGTTTGTAGTTTTTACTGATAACCAGTAACTTAGCTACATCAACACACAAGAGAAGCTGAGCAATAGACATTTGAAATGGATGGAATACCTCCAAGCTTTCACATTTACCATTAAACACAAGAAGGGACAGTTGAACAAAGTGGCATATGCACTAAGTAGAAGATTGCTGACAGTGCAAGAGATACAAGTAAAGAGATTTGGAATAGAGAGTTTCAAGGATCTCTATGGGGAAGATGAAGACTTCTCGAAAGCATACAAGGTATGTTTTTACTTTGAGAATCACTTTCATAGTCAATACTCAGAGTATACATTGCAAAGTGGATTGTTATTCAAGGGAAATTAGTTGTGTGTCCCAAGAGGATCAATGAGAGAGAATCTCATCCAGGAGAAGCACAATGGTAGTCTTAGTGGTCATTTTGGCATCAACAAGACAATGGAACTAGTGCAAAGGTTCTACTATTGGCCCAAGTTGCCAAGGGATGTCAGGAGGTATGTGGAGTAGTGTGTAGTTTGTATGAAAGCCAAAGGGGGAGCTAGTAATGCAGGTTTGTATCAACCTCTACCCATTCCCAACAGACCATGGGAATGTATTAGCATGGACTTTGTGGTAGGACTCCCTAAAACCAAGACAGGGTTTGATAGTGTCTATGTGGTGGTAGATAGGTTTAGCAAAATGAGTCATTTTATTCCTTGCAAGACCACACATGATGCTAGCTACATTGCTCACCTTTTCTTCAAGGAAATTGTAAGGATCCATGGATTGCCTTTCAGCATTGTATCAGACAGGGATGTGAAGTTCATGAGTCATTTTTGGAAGACTCTATGGAGCAGATTAGGTACCAACCTGTCTTTTGGATCAGCTTACCATCCTTAGACTGATGGGAAAATAGAGGTGGTTAATAGGGTGTTAGGTAACCTTCTAAGATGCCTAACCAAAGAGTATGGACAGAAATCGGACTTGGTCATATCACCGACTGAGTATGCATACAATGACAGTGTGAACATGACTACAGGGAAGAGTCATTTTGAAATAGTGTATGGAATGCACCTGAGAGGTGTGTGTGAACTTAGAGATCTGGGAGCTATAGAGCATAGGAGTGGTCATGCAGAGGATTTCTCTCAGACAATGAAGGAGATTCAGGAGCAGGTGAAGAAGACAGTCACCGAGGCTACTCAAAAGGTGAAAGAGAAGGTGGATTTATCTAGAAAGGATCTACAATTTGCAGTAGGAGACTATGTGATGGTCCACCTCAACAAGTCTAGGTTGCAAAAGGGAATATCAACCAAGTTGCAGATGAAAAGAGTGGGACCATGCAAGGTATTATCCAAATATGGAAAGAATGCCTACAAGGTGGAACTACCTGCAGATTTAAGGATTTCACCAATGTTCAATGTAGCTGATCTGATCAGATATAAGGGAACATTCAATGAAATGGATCAAAATAGTAGGGATATCTTCAAGGATGTAAGCAACATAGCCTTACCTACTCAAGGCAAGCTTCAGGCAGAAAGGATCTTGGAGTCAAGGGTGAAGAAATCTACAAGGCATAAAGTATACATGGAGTACCTCATAGAGTGGAAGGACAAGCCAAAGTCTGAGGCTACATGGGTGGATGAAGCTCAGTTTAAGAAGTAGGGAATTGATGTGTCACTGATCTCTCCTCACATTCCTTAGTTTTTGTACAGAGAGGGGGAGCATGGTGCAGGAGCACCTAAGAAACTCTAGGCAGTTACACTAGGCAATTAGGAAATCTAGGATGAATTTTTGTTTTTGATGTGTTACCATGAAGGTAATGTTGATCATTGAGTAGAGGAGATAGCTTAGGGATATGTTTGATCTCTAGGATAGAAATTGAGGAAGGGTGGATGAGTTTAGAAACTCATCTTACTTAGTTTACTAGAAATTGGCAAAAGTTACAAAATGGTGCATTTTGCAACTTTGCCACAATGTAACTGACATGTCCGACCAAGGGGAGGTATAACTACTTTTTTTGACCTATATAGGGCATGCCTTGACCTGAGAGTAGGGTTGGAAGCATTTTACATTGATTGGAGTTTTTGAATTCAAGAAAAGACAGTGGTGTTTTAGTGTGAATTTTTGATTTTGTCTCAAAGTAGAGCTTTAATGGATTGAAATTGTTACTGTATTGTACGTAGGATGTAGTGTACTGATAGGTTAAGCTTTGTGTGGTAGCAATTTATATTTCTAGTTCAGTTTCAAGCATTATAGTAGGTAGTTGTTTCTTTGCATTTGCTGATCTGATAGTTTGTTGGTAGAAAATGGAGGTTTAAGTCACATTCCCACTGTACATAACGTATGGCCTCTTGGGAATTGTGACTAGAATCCATGATTGTAAAATGGTAGGGTTAGGAGTCATGAGAATTTAGGGTATCACTGTCGAAGTCTTCTCCTAGGCGAGTCAGGAAGTGTCCGGCTAGGGAAGACAAGGAGTGCCAAGAACTTTGATTTGCAGGGGTGATCATTTCCTATCAATTCACGGTGTGGAGAGGGTAACCAGATGCCTTGCAAAGACTTAGCATGGAGGAGGAAGCTCCACCAATCCATTTGGTGAGAGAAACTCATGACAGTCTGCTGTGTGGTCAAGAAATGGCTTAAAAAAAAGGGCTAATTAGCTAATTGAGGGTTATGGCTGTGTACGGATAGTTGAGGGTAAAAGACCTCTAAAATCTTTGAGGGATGGGCATAAGGAACAAGAACCCTAAGGGAAGATTTAGTGTTCTTTGGGAAAATTAGGAGAACAACCTTGTTTTCTCGGAGAAGAAGACCTAATTGAGGCTCCTAGGCTAGTAGTCTTTTTAACCCTAAATGAGGGTTTGGTGGAAGCGATGATAAGATGGAGTTAGGAGGATCCTTCAGAGCCACGATGGGATGTAAAGAACCTGCTAGAAACCTCTCCACACCCCTGCAAAGCTAAGTTCAAGGTTTGGAGTAGAATAGCCTTTAGGGTGGATTAAGGGCTAAGGAAGAGTTGGAGACATTGCACCAAGATTGACTTGGTAGGTTGAATTATGATGGTAGTGGGCTTGGCAAAGAGAACTAGGGGAACCTAACCAAGAAGAAGGTCCTATAGGTTAAGGTGGTGAAGCAAGACACCAAGGAGGTCTTGCAAGCAAGACCTAGAGCAGAAATCAGTGATTGATTCCTCCAACCTCCCTATCAGTATGCTTGACCTTTATGGTAGTGTACACACTAAACATGAGAGATATGATTCATTAAAGCTCAATACACAAAGATACATAGATTGATAAGAAATTTTTGATTTAAAAGATGTAGTTGCTCACAAACTAATCTCAAGAAACTGTAACATCAATAGACCCATGTCTCATTCTAGGGTGGAGTCACCTAAATCATGAAATTTAAAACTCATTGCAGCTTTGATTCTGTCACACTTATTGCTATCATATGATGCATTACACCATTGATAATGGAAACCAAACTAGTCATACTTTATCAATTTTAGCATACTATTGCACAAACCTCTGTTTATGTTCATACAATTTAATTCATTCTTTGAATGAAAGTAACAACACAGAAAAGACATTCAAAGTAAAACTAGAGTACAAATATCAAAAAACCCTTGATTTATTTTATTCATAATATATGCACTATGTAGAATGGAGACAAATAACTCAAAATATATGATCATTTACTTGCAAATATAACATTGTTGTGAATAAGTTCTTCATTACAATGACTCTGAAAAATGCACACACCTAGAACAAAACACTATACATTTCTGAATTTTTACAAAAGTATTCTTGTGAGACAGAAAAGAATAAAACAAACTCTCTTCTCTGAAACATAAAATTTGAACTTAAGGAAAGTTCAAAAACCCTAAATGGAGATCTCCTAATGAAATCTAGCACTTTCAGGTGCATAGATCAGTAACTACCTTTTCTTGTTGAAGAATCTTCAACCTGTTCTCATAGTCATGCCTCATCCTTCACTTGCCCTACAACTAAAAATATTCCGTTATCAAAAAAACTCATCATTCTCTCCATTCAGCCTTTTACCCACGTTGAAAATTCCTTTACTTGAAAAGACTTCATCTCCTCTCTATCTGCTGTAATAGACCCTTGCATTTTCACTTTTCTATAGAAAAATTATTTCACCTACATATTCACTACTTGCTTCATCTACAACTTAAAGCTTTTTACTTTCATGGTGAGAAACCTTCATTTTACCTTACCTGTGCATTTCATTCTCTTCCAGCAAAGAATAATATTTCTCAAATTTATTTAAAAAGTAGATGCCTTAACTTTCTCAGGAAAATACAATATTTTACTCATGAATTTTCAAATTAAATGCCTAATAATACAAGTTTTTGATTTAAAAGGGTTGTAGCACACCATTCACCCTCTTTTCACATTTTCAATTTTCACTCACCTTTAAAACATTATCAAATGATAATGTTAAAAATAAATTTTGGGCCCCACCACCATCTCACACAAAGCCTCCATTGCACATCTCTAATACAAAATGAGAAATGAGAAATATAATGGTGATGAAATAATGCACAAGTTCTCGTTAAAGAATTTAAAAATCACTTATCGGGCAAATACAAATTTACCCGTGCACCCACCTTTTCACTGTTTAAAATTAGTAAATAACAACTTTGAACTCTACCACGAGCCCACCACATTCACTCAAAATTTGGAAATATTTTCATTGCTCATCTCTTATTTATTTAGAAAAGCTAATATTTATTAGTGATACATGTTCGGAGCAAAGCCACTTTTCCCATTGCGAATGTAGAAGAAAATGAAAATACATATTAGCGATGTGTGATGGAGAGCATTGCATATCATGGATGCAGCTAGAGGAAGATAAGATACAATGGCGATGGGTGATATGAAACATTGACACCATGTTTTGCTACTTCCCTAGGAACTTTGATGGAACTTCTTGCATCCATGGCAAGAGAAAAATGTGCATGTCATTTTTCTTGATGTAGAGACATTTTAATATATGTAGGCAACCAAAAATCATCACAAAAATTGCAAAAATCACTTCTAGTAATGATCAACAGGTGATTTCAGACCATGGAGCAGCAATTTTGAGCTAGTAAAAACCCTAAAAAATGTGCTGGAAAGCAAAAAACATAATTAGCATTCCTCATTTGCACAATACACACTTGAATCTGCTCAAAATGTGTCAGGGGAACCCCCATGAAAATCAAGAGATGTCAAATCTTTGATGCAAATAGAAAAATCATCAAAATCTGCCCCAGAATGGTGATATCGCTCCAACGCTCATTTAAAATGAAAACCATATTTAAATCAACATCGCTCCATCGGGGATTTGCAAAGGGAAAGATCCCTCGAATCCGTGATGGGTGATGAGAGAACAGAACCATCGCTGATCGCCAATTGAAATAGGATATACAAACACATAACAACCATTGATGATGAGTTCATCTGTGCAAAGTGAAAGTCGTGAAAACCGCTTCTTAGCCAATCAGAAGCAAGAATTAAACTTGCTTTTCCTCGAGAACATTTGAAATTGTACTTTATAATTGCCCTAAATGTATTTTTCATATTTACATAATTTTAAAATATTTTAAAATATTTTAAACATAAGTATTTGTAACTTTAGAAAAAAATGCAAATTTCTATTACGCTTGTAGGCCAAATGGAGACATTTCACTGCACACAAACAGTGACCCTTGGATTTGATTTTTTTGCATGTAGTGATAATAAATTATTTAGAGAAAACCCATTTCCTCAAACTTCGCCCAACCATCAAGAATCAGGTACCTCCTTTGTAAACTGGCCCTTGAGACGTGTTCTCCAAACCAAAAATGCATTAAAATAACACATATGACCTCCATTTTTGATGAAAATGGAGCTGTATAGGTTTTAGATGAAAACAAGAAATGGGTTGTCCTTATATTTTCAAAATTTGAAACTTTTTAAAACACCCATTTTGGCCATGTTGCAGTCAGAAAAAAGGATTAATTAACCCATCAAAGCTCATCCAGGATGCGTGAAACTGAGAATGCATGTAACCATTTGAACCAAAAATCTAGTGGAACAAATGGCATGGAAATTTTTTTCCTAAGGTGAAAAATATTAAATACCAAAGTGGCTCACTTAGGATTTTTTGCAATTTAAGTTGCCAAAAACCAACTTGAGTACACCAAGTCACCTCCTTGAATAAAATGTCAAATCACCTCTTGGGAATCTACCACTGGACACACTAGGTCATTTGGGTACATTGAATATGTGTGCAAGAGGGATTTCCTTCAATCCACATTCGTCAAAAAATATTAAGGATCAAAGATGACCACTTTGAAGCATTCTGAAAATGCAGGTGTAAGAAGTGAACAAACTGTATTTGTTTTTGACTTGGTAAAAATATCAAATCTAATCATGAAACTCTAAAAATGGACCAGGGAGCATATGAATGTAGGGAGAATGGAGAGCAACAATCTGTTCATCATGACAATCATCTAGTTGCAAAATATAAGTTCGAATGAGAGGCCACTTCGTAGAACTGAGAGTTCACAAACAACATAAAAGTGTCAAAACCCTCTAGATCCGCTTTTCAAAAAACTATCAAAACTCATCATGGGAAGCTAAAAACTGACATGCACATTCACATATATCCCATGAGTGTGTCCACTAAGGGGTTTTGCATGAAAATCAACTGGCTTCAAATTGTGACCTTCCAAAGTAGGTCACTTGGGCAGATTTTTTTAGGGGCACTTTTGATTGTGCAGAGGAAATTTTTTCAATATGGGCACTTCAAATTTGCAAAATTTGAAGGTGCCATCAGTGGCTCTTTTTGGGGACATCTATTTTTTAGTGAACAGAGCGAGAATACAAAATCCTCTGGGAGAGCAAACCAAGAGCCAAAATCATTAGGCGACATAGTCTGTCTTTTCAACCTTTTAAGCTCACTTGGTGGCCCCAGGCCACCAAATGAAAAAGGGAAGTCAATTCTTACCCCAGTCAAATACCAATCTATTAAAAAGGTTGATCCCCTTTAATCCATACCACCTCTATCATACCACATCAATATGAGTGACTTCATTTTTGCAAACACAAGTGTCAGGTTGACTTTGTATTTAGCTTTACTATCACATGACAACCACTGCCACTCATTACATTTTTTGATCTTGTGGAGAATGACAGAACATGAGGATGATGACCAAGACTATGTGAAGACACAATCTCATCACATTCACTAACCCCCTCATAATGGTTATAGTTAGAAAAGAGATCATCCTTTAGAAACAGTGTGCAATCATCCCGTGTATTGAGAAAATGATACTCACACATTTGTAACTCTTTTAGCTGGGTTGCATCACATGCAATTTTTTCATCATCCCAACAACATAGCTCAATCATATTACCATATGTCTTAATGTCCTGAAAACAAGATTGACCAAAACTCATAATACCTTCATCCACATTCAAATCATAGCATTCAAACAATGCATCAACATCCCAAACAGTGTTTCCCACTTCAAGCTCATAGACAATATTGTCAACATTAGTAATGTTATCACACACAAAGGTATAAAAAGCAGGCTAAGATGACTTAGATTTTTCTTTTGCAACAAACTTCTCATAATGACTGTTTAAAGACATTCAATGTTGCAAGAAGTATCATATTCAACATCACCTCTTGTTGCATCAACATGACAATCTGAAGCATATTGCTTAGGAGGAAAACTATGAGTTGTAGATCCAAAAAAGAGATCCTCATATGCATCCATCTGTTTGAAACAATCACATTCTTCAAGTGTAAACTCATCATAAAGAGCATCATTAGTTGTACTAACATTTATCTCTACTTTTTCACTATCAAGTACAACTTCTTCAATGCTGATCTCATGCAAACATTCAGGGATAACTTTAAAGGAAGCAACATGAACAAAAGAAGGTAAGGCATCAAACAAAAGAAGAGTTCCTTGTTCATTATGACCAACATATGCATCCCCTTCATAATCAACTACTTTAGATGATTCATTCAATGAACCTCTTGTATACATATCTCCTTCTCTATTTACACTGCTACCACAATCAACAAAGCTACCTTTCTCACTGTCAAATTCAAAACCATTATTTATCTCTTCATTGCAACTTATATCACATGATTGCTCTAATTGAAAGTCATTGCAGACTTCTCACTTTCATCTGATATGCTGACATTCTCAAAACTACTCTTCAAATCAATAGGCTCCTTTGTCTCATCATCATGAAAGCTTTCATCAATGCTACATTCACTTGTAGAATTGGCATGACCAATTGTACCATTGCATTGCTAATCACACATGTCTTCTTCAAAAAAGATCATATTCAGTTCATATCCATCATCTTGTTCTTGTGAGCCTTCAAAAGTATTGTCATCATTTTCCTTGTTGAAACACTTTCAACTTGAAGAGATTAATTCTAACTCTTCCTCATGAGAGGAATCACAGTCACTAGGGTCACAAATTTAATTGAAATAATTGTGATCACCCATACAAGAATGTTTTTTAGCTGGTTGCAAACTTTCATTTACAACACCATTGTTCTCATCATGAAGACATGAAACTTCAGAATCAGCGTGATCTTCAACTGTATATTCAAAGTCCATAGAAGAGAAAACACTTTTAGTATCACCTACATTGTTGCAAATTTCATTCGATATAGAAAATATGCTCTCCATTTTTGTATTTTCAGAGCAAATAGAAGAAACTTGACATGTTTCATTTATCTCTTCATGACCATCATGGCTGCAGGGTATGTGTAAGATCATCATGGAAAAAATAGGCCCTTAAGTGGTGAAAAATTCAGAAAAATCAGAGTTAGGCAACTTGACGTAAAAAAATGAATAAGTTATCTATATTATTTCAAAAATATGTAAGAATAGAATCTGTAGCAAATTGAATTTAGTTTCTAAACTACTAGGTTTATTTAAAAAAACAAAAACTCTATTTGGTGAAAATTTGAAATTTCAATGTAGTAGTACTTAAATTTCAGAGATAAAAAAGTAGGTGTCTGTCTAACCACCCTAACCACAATAAAATGATAATATTTTTTTATAATATTTTAGATATAAGTAGAGGACTCATGTCCCAATGTGATGCATATTTTTGTAATTTTTCCGGTAAATAATTAATTATGAATTTTTATTACAATTTTTTAAAAAAATAAAATCGTATGTTTGACCACCTTAACTTGGTCAAAACTTCATGAAATTCAATTTATTTTTTAAATCCTATATTATAAAGCATAGAATGTGATGCATATTTTAGATTCAAAATGTGTTACCGCTTGAAAGCTATAGATGTTTTCAATCACCCTATCAATCAGACTTTAGTTGTAATTCAAATAGAAAATGAATAATAATTATTTATTAAATTAAGTAAAGCATACTTTATATTGGTGGAAAGCTAAAAATCTCCTTTAAAAACCCTTTTCGTTTCATCAATTTTGGGTAAAAAAAAAGTCATCAGCCACATACCCTACAAATACCCATCATATCGCCACTTTTTGAGCCATCATGATCCTGCACATACCTTGCAATATTCTTTAGGGTATATTTTCTCCATTGGTTGCTCAGAAACAAAACTCTCATCATTACATGATGTACTATCATTTTCTTTTGCTATACCACCTGCATCCATTGGACTAAGTCTTGAGAAAATACCATCACATAATTGAGTTAAGAGATTACTTCCATATTTATCTATCATTTCCTCTGAAATTGCTGAAAGCCATTGATATATGCATTTAAGATTAGGGGGCTTCAAATGTGCTGGCATAGTACTTAGACCTAGCTCACAATTCTCACAAAACAAATCAATGCAAAATGATTCATCAATCCTTTCTAATTCTAGTATATCAAGAATAAATTTCATGAATCTCTCATGAAAATCATAGATGGATTCATCTTCCAGTCTTTCTATATCACACAATGCATCAATACATGACATAGGTTCAACCTTCTTTTCAAATTTCTCTTCAAATACTTCTTGGGTATGCAAATGTCTTTCTTCAGTCAAGCATTCATTTTCTATTGAATCTTCCTCAAATAATCAATGAAATGCATTTTGAGCTCATGCAATTAATCTTTGGAATGCATTGGTAAACTAGAAAAATAGTATTCAACATCATTTTCTAAAGTTCTTACAAAAAACTTCATGACAACATCTTCTTCTACTATTTGAAAGTCTTCTATCACTTCAAGAAAACTTTAAAAATGTACATGTTTTGATGCTAATTCTTCAAGACCTCCTCTAAACTTAGGCAGGAATTCATTAATTCTTCTTGGGACAAAATGTGTGTAACCCTGGATTTGACTGAAATCGAGAGGGTAATATCTTTCACTAGTGAACACCTTTCTTTGAGGACATGGCTATGTTCTAGGTATAGCATTACAACTTATAGAGGGAGAACTAGGAGAACAATACATATTTGCAAATAGAAACTTATTCCCTCTACAAGTATTCAATCCAACATCCCTTTTCAGAATATCCTACTTTCTCATTTCCCTTTCTACTAGTATCTTGAAATACTGAATAAGGGGCAATATTAACTAGAACTTTTTGTTGAAAACCTTCATACATAGATATCGCAAAAGAAAAATACCCGAGAACTACTGCAACCAACTCTTCTGATGATGTAGAAAATTATGTAGAGTTGCCACCTCTTTGAAAGAGGAAAAGATCTTCAACAAGTAGAAAGCTTCTTCCAAGACTTATATATTTTTGAGTTCTCTCCACCAGCAGAGCACTAGACTTCAAGAATACATTAGAAACATTGCAACAATCTCCTTGGATCATTCAGACCCAAAACTACAGATCGAAAAACTGATTGACTCTTTTGAACTGATTCCCCAGTAGAGTTGTCAATCTGTTGGTTCCCAAATCAACTATCAACTTGAATCCTAAAGGGTTGTCAGGCCTTATGGTCAGATTCAAGGAAAGATTTGGCCAACGAATGGGAGATTGAAATAAAACCTCTCTCCCCTGCACTTCAGGCTCTATTAAACATGTGAGGGTGATCCGAATAGTGTGCTTTCAGATACTTTTGTGCCACAATATCAAACACACAGTGAACAAATAAATCTCTTTTATATGCTTAGCAGACACAATACCCTGAAGGTATGGCTAACCTTTATGGCAATGTACACACTAAACATGAGAGGTATGATTTATTAAAGCTCAACAAAGAAAGATACAAAGATTGATAAGTAATTTTTGATTTCAAAGATGTAGTTGCTCACAAACTAATCTTAGGAAACTATAACATCAATAGACCAATGTCTCATTCTAGGGTGGAGTCACCTAAACCATGAAATTTAAAACTCATTGCAGCTTTCATTTTGTCATACTTATGCCTAGTAACATATGATGCATTACACCATTGATACTAGAAACCAAACTAGTCATACTTTATCAATCCAAGCATACAGTTGCACAAACCTTTATTTATCTTCATACAATTTAATTCATTCTTTGAATGAAAGTAACAACACAGAACATACATTCAAGGTAAAACTAGAAGACAAATATCAAAAAACCCTTGATTTCTTTTACTCATAATCTATGCATTGTGTACAATGGAGACAACTAACTCAGGATATATGATCATTTACTTGCAAATATAACATTGTTGTGAATAAGTTCTTCATTACAGTAACGTAGAAAACTTCAGACACCTAAAAAAAATACTATAGATTTTAGACTTTTTACAAAAGTATTCCCTTGAGATAGAAAAGAATAAAAAACCTCTCCTCTTTGAAATAAAAAAACTGCACTTAAGGAAAGTGGAAAAACCCTAAATGGAGATCTCCTAATGACATCTGGCACATTCAAGTCCATATATCAGTAACTGTCTTTGCTTGCTGAATAATCTTCAACCTGCTCTCATATTCATGCCTCATCTTTCACTTGCCTTGCAACTAAAAATATTCCCTTGTCAGAAAAACTCATCATTCTCTCCATTCATCCTTTTACCCACGTTGAAAATGCCTTTACTTGCAAAAGACTTCACCTCGTCTCTATCAGCTATAATAGACCCTTGCATTTTCACTTTGCTATAGAAAAATTCTCACCTACATATTCACCACTTGCTTCATCTACAACTCAAAGCTTTTTACTTTCATGGTGGAAAAACCTTCATTTTACCTTACCTGTGCATTTCATTCTCTTCCAACAAAGAATAATATTTCTGAAATTTATTTATAAAGTGGAGGCCTTCTAAAACTTTCTTGGGAAAATATAATATTTTACCCATGAATTTTCAAATTAAATACCCAACAATACAAGTTTTTGATTTAAAATCTTTATGAAGATTTTAAAATTTAAAAGGGTTGTAGCACGCCATTCACCTATTTTTCACATTTTCAATTTTCACCCACCTTTAAAACATTATCAAATGATAATGTTAAAAATGAATTTCGGGCCCCACCACCATCTCATACAAAGCCTCCATCGTACATCTCCAATAGAAAATGAGAAATGAGAAATATAATGGCGATGAAATAATGCACAAGTTCTCGTGAAAGATTTTAGAATCACTTATCGGGCAAATACAAATTTACCCATGCACCCACCTATTCACTATTTAAAATTATTAAATAACTTTGAACTCTACCATGGGCCCACCACATTCACTCAAACTTTGGAAATATTTCCATCTCTCATCTCTAATTATTTAGAGAAGCTAATATTTATTATCAATACATGTTGGGAGCAAAGCCACATCACCCATCGTGAATGTAGAAGAAAATAAAAATACATATTAGAGATGTGCGATGGAGAGCATCGTGTATCGCAGATGCAGCTAGAGGAAGATAATATAGAATGGCGATGGGCGATATGAATCATTGACATCACGTTTTGTTGCTTCCTTGGGAACTTTGACGAAACTTCTTGCAACCATGGTAAGAGAAAAATGTGTAGGTCGTTTTTCTTGATGCAAGGGTGTTTTAATGGTTGTAGGCACCAAAAACTCATCACAAACATCACAAAAATCACTGCCTAGGTATTAGTAATGATCAACGGGTGATTTCAGACCATGGAGCAACAATTTTGAGCCATTAAAAACCCTCAAAAATGTGTTGGAAAGCAAAAAACGTGATTAGCATTCTTCATTTGCACAATACACACTTGAATCTGCTCAAAATGTCTCAAAGGAACCCCCATGAAGATCAAGAGATATCAAATCGTTGATGCAAAGAGAAAAATCATCAAAATATGCCCTAGAATGGTGATATCACTCCATCGCTCATTTAAAATGAAAACCAAACTTAAATCCACCATGAATGATGAGAAGCTCAGAGCATCGCTCCATCGCGGATTTGCAAAGGGAAAGAGCCCTCGAATCCGTGATGGGTGATGAGAGAACACAACCATCGCTAATCACCAATTCAAATAGGATATACAAACACACATAACAACAATCAACGATGAACTCTATGGAAAGTGAAAGTCATGAAAGCCACCTCTTAGCTAATCAGAAACACGAATTAAAATTGCTTTTCCTTAGAAAATTTGAAATTGTGCTTTATAATTGCCTTAAATGCATTTTTCATATTTACATAATGCTTAAAATATTCAAAAATATTTTAAACATAAGTATTTGCAATTTTAGAAAAAATGCAAATTTCAATTACACTTGTAGGCCAAATGGAGAAATTTCACTGTGCACAAACGGTGACCCCTGGAGCCAAGATCTTTTGTGTGTAACTAGAATCAATTATTCAGAGAAGACCCATTTCCTCAAACTTTTCCTAGCCATCAAGAATCAGGTACCTCCTTTGTAAACTGGCCCTCGGGACATGTTCGCCACACTAGAAATGTATTAAAATAACACATCATATGACCTCTGTTTTTTATGAAAATGGATTTGTAGAGGTTTTAAACAAAAGAAAGAAATGGGTTGTCCTTATATTTTCAAAATTTGAAACTTTTTGAACACCTATTTTGGCCATGTTGCAATCAGAAAAGGATTAGTTAACCCATCAAAGCTCATCCAGGACGTGTGAAATTGAGCATGCATGTAACCATTTGAACAAAAAATATAATGCAACAAATGGAATGGAAAAATTCTTCTTGAGGTGAAAAATATTAAATACCAAATTGGCTCACTTAGCCTTTTCTGCCTTTTAACTTGTCAGAAACCAACTTGAGTACACCAAGTCACCTGCTTGAAAAAATTTCAAATCATCTCCTGGGAATATGCCATTGGACACACTAGGTCATTTGGCTACACTGAATATGTGTGCAAGAGGGATTTCCTTCAATCCACATTCATGAAAATATATTAAGGGTTGAAGATGACCACTTTGAAGCATTCTGAAAAATGCAGGTGTAAAGAGTGAACAAACTGTATTTTCTTTTGACCTAGTAAAAAAAAAAAATCTGATCATGAAACTCTGAAAATGGACTAGGGATCATATGAATGTTGGGAGAATGGAGAGCAACAATCTGTTCATCATCATCCAGTTGCAAAATATAAGCTTGAATGGGAGGCCACTTCGCAGAACTGAAAGTTCACAAACAATAGAAAAGTGTCAAAACCCTCTAGCTTTGCTTTTCGAAACACTATCAAAACTCATCATGGGAAGTTGAAAAATGACATGCACATTCACATATATCCCATGAATGTGTCCACAAAGGGGTTTTGCATGAAAATCAACTGGCTTTGAATTGTGACCCTCAAATGTAGGTCATTTGGGAAAATTTTTTCAAGGGCACTTCTGAGTGTGCAAAGGAAATTTTTTTAATATGGGCACTTCAAATTTGCAAAATTTGAAGGTGCCATCAGATATGACATTTGGTTTAGATATTTAGATTTATTTAAATCAAATGAGAGGATAGTTGGGAGGTTAATAATTTAACTAAATAAATTAGATTTATTCAATTAAATGAAGAACATTAGGATTTCATTAAATGAAGTTGATTTATTTAATTAAAAGAGATGACTTTAGGATTTAACTAAATAAAATGATTTATTTAATCAAAATAGGAACATTAGGATTTAATTAAATAAAATGATTTATTTAATTAAAAGAAGATCATTAGATTTAATCAAATAAAGTTGATTTATTTAATTAAAAGAGGAATTTTGATGAATTAATTAAATAAGGATTATTCAAGTAATTGGTTAGTAAATAAGTGATTAAGGAAGAATTGGTGTTGGTGAATTAGAATCGAGTGCATGATATCAATTAGGATAATTTGAAAGTCTACATTTTGCTCCTATTTGAAGCAATGCACCTGCGAGTTTGGTTCAAAGAATAACCTTACTGAGATCAAAATTCAAAATTTTTAGATTTTTTTGGATGGCCCATTGCTGCCCTAGCGAGAAGAATTACGTTGCTATACTACCCCCTTGAGAGATAGGATGAAAATTTTGATTTTTGGGTGATGTCTCGAAAAAGGAGGACAAGTTGCCCGACGGGTCTAGAAAGGCTCCAAGATGCTAAAAATATGCGAAAACACAACAAAAGGATGCAAAACAAGCTTTGGTTTGGCAAAAACAGTGTCGAGGGCATAAAACCCTAGTTTGACAGCTAAAAAGGGGCAAAAAACCCCTAATTTTCATGCTTAAATAGCCTTGGAGGGGTCACTTTCCATTCATTTTTGCATTCGCACCTTGAGAATTCTAGCTTTTTGAGCTCTGACCCTCCTACAGAATGGCACAAAGAGTGCTTCCCTAACACATTTCTGAGCGAGTTTGGGTGTACTAGAGACCTCCAGGCACAAGACCAACGGTATGTGACCCTAACCTGACTTTGAGTTTTGATTTTTAAGCACATTTATTAATTTTGAAAAGTCAAAGTCCCTAGCATCGCTATATAGCTACACTAAAAGTGTAAAATCAACAACGCTATGGCTCAAATAGGATTGCTTTTGTGAATTGCGACGTTGGGTCGCAATTTGACTTTAGGGCTCCAAACTCCAAATTGTGACGCCATTGTGAATAGTGATGCCACAGTCCAATTTATGATTAGGGTTTCTAGGTCAAAGGGGCCCGCTAGTGTAAATAGCAATGTCGCAGCTTGGTTTGCATTTTCAAAGGGTCTAGCATTGTTGTTTGGAGTTTTCAAATGGCGATGCCTTTGCAAATAGCGACGCATTCACTGTTCTTGTGTTAAAAACTCCAAATGGGATCAGGTCTTTTTACGAAATTTGACACCGTGGGTTCATGAGTGCAGGAGATTAGAGAGCTTGTGCTTTCACGCAAGGATGAACCCTCACTATTGAGTAGACTGAGTGATTTGCACGAGTTACAATAGGAGCACTTGGTTGAGATCAACCTCTAGTATGTTGCTTATGCGCCCATCATCCGGACCCACCTAGCGATGATCACTGCTTTGGCTAAGAGGTGGCATAATGAGACTTCATCCTTTTACCTTCCCACTGGCGGGGTGACTGTCACTTTGGAGGACGTATGGCGCATCCTGCTGTTTCCAATTCACAGAGATCGAGTTATCTATGACACAAATGCTAGTAGTGATGCATGCTTTGAGGTCATGGAGGTTGAGGAGCTTACAATTTTTGAGGGCTAGATCAATTTGGATTACTATAGAGGTCGGGTGCTAATTTTTAGGCTGATTGTTGCAACCATTATATGCAATCTAGTGGCTTCAGATTGATGGGGTAGATACTTCAGCTTGGGATGGGGCCTAGCCTGGGAGAGGATTCTTTTCTAGAGGACACAGTATGTGTGGGGGCCAGTGATGCTAGCCTTGATATACTACGATTTGCACAAGTTTTCCTATTGCAATAGCTGAGCAATTGGTATTGATGTGACATTGTTGCACATCTGGGCCTGTGAGCACATTGTTGTGCTCTGATCGATGGTCACTATGGTGAATGTAGAGTATGATGATCTGTTAGTTTGCAGATATAGGGGTGGCATTACCTTGAGGCACATAGGATGACAAGGCCTACCTCACTCGCGCAGAGTGATAGACAAGATGACAGTTTTCATATGGAGGCCCTGGTTATAGATTCCTACATAGTATGATGATGTCCAACAACTGTTCCATGCCCAGTAGGATCAATTGATGCAAGGGCGAGAGCACACAATCATAGAGTGCTACCTGCTAGACAAGGTAGGCTGAAAGTTCAAAGATGTTCAATATCAGTCAGATGATCAGTATGTGGCCATCTTTGCTTGGTCATCTCGAGAGACCACATGGGGATGGACAATTCTAGCATCTAACGTAGTTGATTCATTTCAATAGTCGATGGCTAGGCCATGGGCCTATGATCAGGGGTACACAGATCTAGGCATTACATGTGCATATGATGACAATTCGAAGGGTAGCTTCCATGGAGGAGACCTGAGGCAAGACATCCAGGGGAACACAGGAAGGTCATGGCAGATAGGATCTTGGGTCACCACCCATAGATGGGCCACCTCCACTATAGCCAAAGTAGTAGCTAGATCAGCAGAGGGACCAACAATGTCACTAGCCACACAAGCCACCTCAGGTATAATAGCCAGATCAACTATATGCCTAGATACAACAGTTATAGGGGCAAGTTTAGGGGTTGTAGGCACAGTTGCAGATAGTCACAACAGAGAGGGACCAGGCTAGACAATAGGTCCAGGCTCTTACTACTAAGAGAGATCATGAGCACCAACAGAGGTAGGCAACATAGCTCTAGCTAGCCCAGGAGGTTGGCTAGAGGCAGCAGTCAGAGAGTATGTGTGTCTCATCTTAGGGGAGGACAGTGCCTACACAAATGTACTGTGATTCCATTATAGAGGCAAAGTATTATAGATTCCATTATCGGCAAGTTGTACCTTCGGCTACTCAAGTGCAAAATTATTCTCAGCAGACAGGGTTGAGACAGGCAGAGGACTAACCAGAGAGGCATCCAGGTGAAGGGAGCAGCCATCAGGGCTATCTACCACACACAGTTTTTTGATCAAAACATTCAATTCTTTTTGGGACTCATAGGCTCCATTTTTATAGCCCTCTGGACATTATACACTGATTGATATACATACACATGATTCAGATTTGTACCATGACAGTGATGTTTTTTTGATATATATATGACATGATTGATTGATTCATGATGTGTCTACTTTATTTATACTTTATGGATGTATGTATTTGATGTTTTATGTATATGCAATGTGATTTTATATGCATGTATTTTACTCTATGTGATGGATGATCATGTAGATGTTTATGGATCTAATGGATGCATTTCTTTTTGTATTATCTCTATGCACTTTTATGATGATGATGTATGGAGTATGGATGTATGGATGCAAATGTTTCTAAAATGCTTAGACTAATAAATCTATATTATGCCCCAAATGATAATGCAAAATGGATGATGGGATTTATTATGATTATGAGATGTATGGAATGTTATGACATTCTCCTTTTCTTTTTCAGTATCCTTTTCATGTATGATATGATGATGCATATATGGATGATATGATGATGCCTATATGATTATACAATGGATGCAAATGTATGGTTCATGAGATACTTAGAATAACCAATCTACATTATGTATTGATGAAATGCAATGCATGTGAGATGATCAATGTTTCCTATTATTTATGATATGAATGATATGTAACATGCTAACAGTTTGTGGATGCAGGATGGATGCATTGGTGATGCTTTGATTAACTATCATGGTACCATGTTAGCACAAAGAGAAGAAAGAAGAAATGAGATAATGACAAGAGGACCAAACAAATACATGATTTGACGAGACTTTATTAGAGATGAGGATGAGAGATGTATGATTTATTGCTTATCAGGGATTAGGACTTTAAAAGGGCTTACTAACCTTATGTTTGATAACACACATAGATACAATGCATCAAGTTATAAAGAACCAGGATAGTGTTGTACCTAGTGCAATGGACTTTGAATCGACAATCAGATAGGAGTATCCTTGTTCACACCTGGTATACGGAACCCTATTTAGGATGCAGTTCAGTTATTCCAAACATCTTAGACCAAAACATAGAAAGGAAAACCCTCCTATGTGGTCAACAAGACACCTGAAACATCCTCCCTACAAACCAAACAAAGCACGCATGGCCAAGGTTATATTACAAGAATATCCAACAAGCACAATAGACAAAAGATAATGATCATTGCCCCATTCCTTTCTCTCTAAATTGTTTTGTTTAGACATCATCAAGAGGTGATTGGAATGAGCACAATAAGATAAATTAACAAGACAAAGATCAAGTAAACAGACAAGCTAATGTTCTCCATACCGCTAGCCAAGACTAAACTACGGTGATCTCCATTTTAGGAAGGATGCATCCTAGGACATGATGTTATTAGATGATTTTAGATTGAATAGATGGTGTGCTATTAGTACCAAGATGTTACCAACTTATTTACCTACTGACTTATACTTGAGACCCTAACGTTTTAGTTTCCACTTTTGAACTGCTAGACTTGTTTATGATTGTTTCACCAAAGGTTGAGGATGACGATGACTTATTATGAGTGAATGTTTATTGTGGGTGAAAGCGAGATGAGACATTTTTTTTTAGTTATTTGGATTTTTTTTGATGTTTTGAAATGTTTTGAGGTTGTTTTTGGTATTTTCAAGATGTTTTACAAATGTTTTGATTTTCAAAATTTCCAATGTTTTGGTGTTTTTTGAGATTTCGACCAAGAACCTAACCTAAAGACCTATCCTAGAGGCCTTGGGGGTTGATCAAAGATTAGCCTTTCCTACGTTATACACGCAGAGACCATGTAGTTCGACTGACACATACTTGTTTATTGATAAGATATGCACAAATGGATTTCTAGTTTATCATGATAGACTCCTAGAAGACTGACCTAAGTGTCTCAGGGGATGATCAAAGATCAAAATTTACTTTGTTTAGAGCTCAAAGACCTGTAGTTCAATAAGACGACTCTATTTTTTGACTTTTTTCTAACTTTTGACCTATTTTTGGACTTTGATATGTTTTGAATGTTTTTGGGTTTTCTAATTTTATGAATGTTTTTGTATTTTTTTATTTTAAGGAAGACTTCAAGAATATACATGAATCTGATCAATGTAGGTATAAGAACATGCCCCCCAATGTCTTGTGATAGACTACTTTGATATAGGTATGAAAAAATGACCTTAGGAATGTGCCAAGTAGTACTAGGAGGGATTATGATACGAACACCTAGGATCAAGCTATGATGTGGATGTGGATGGGTGATGGATGGAGATATGGAAGTGTGATGGATGGATGATGAAGAACAAGCCGTAGAGATCATAGTGGATGGAAAGTGCTTATTTACATAAGGTGCCTGTTTGCTAGGTTTTCACCAAGGTACTTGCCCAAAATGCCACCAAAGTGGTTTTCACTAGAGGACAATTTTTTTTCTTTACTGTTTTTAATCATTTTTCTGATTTTTTTGGATTTTTTATATTTTTTGATTTTTTTGTATTT
The DNA here is from genome assembly GCA_007258455.2 of Sequoia sempervirens. Taxonomy (NCBI): domain Eukaryota; kingdom Viridiplantae; phylum Streptophyta; class Pinopsida; order Cupressales; family Cupressaceae; genus Sequoia; species Sequoia sempervirens. The sequence goes on from VDFB02075321.1 coordinate 308,329,186, forward strand.
TTGGTTTGTACCGTAGGAAAAAGGACCTCGTGCTTGACATCACAAAGCACCCTATCATGATAAGATCCAATTGAAAAATCCACAAAAGCTCTCTTACCAATCTCTACATGCTGCATTTGAGTTATCCAAGTGGCCTTGTAGGGAGTAGGATGATCAAAAGTTTCAATCCCTAACTTGGTTACCATATCAACTGAAACTAAATTGCTATGTGACCCCTAATCTATGAGTAATATGCATATCTTAACATGACTGATACAATTAGTCTTAAAAATAGTTACCTTTGGCTCTTGATGAAGTCTTTCTCCTTGCTTGACCATAAGAAAGTCACCATCAGTCACAGGGTCTGCCATGAATGTTTTTGATTCCTCCTTCTTGTCTTCTTCTTCTTGTACCAAGTTAGCTCTCCTATCTCTACCCTTATCAGCTTGTTCCCATTTAGGACACTTGAAGGAAGGATGCCCTGGTTCATTGCAATTGAAACACCTACCTGTGAATGGGCCTCTACCTTGTCCAAATCTGCCTCCTCCTCTAGGAGTGTATCCACCTCTTTGATCAGAAAATACCTCTTTGCATTTGTCATTGCTGCTCTTGTCATTGTTCTCTATTACCTCTGCCCCTGTTTGAACTACCTCCTCTTCGACCATTGCTTGATCTTTCTTTCTTCCTCTTCACCTTTTCTTCTACTCTAATGGCCAACTGAAAACATTCTCCTAATGTCCTTGGCAATTGCAAACCAATCTCATCTTGTAAATTATACCTCAAGCCATTGATATACCTAGCTACTTTCTCATCTTCTTCCTCATAACCTCCTCTAATACCAAGCTTGTGAAATTGCTTAATATAGGACATAACATCCAAGTCCTTTTGCTTTAAATTCTGCCTCATCCTCTTCACATGAATTGTGTAATCAGATGGTAGGAATTTCTCTTTGACCAAACTCTTCATCCTAGCCCATGTAGAGACTTTTTCCAATCCCCTAGCCATCCTATCATTCTGAAAACTAGTCCACCATGTCAATGCTGTACCTCTCAACTTGGCCTTGGCAAACTTAACCTTCCTCTCTTCACCCATCTCTTCGAACTCAAAATAGTTCTATAAGGCATCAAGCCATCCTAACACCTCCTCACTATCCATCTTCCCCTGATAGATAGGAAAGTCTATGTGACCCTTTCCTCCATGACCTTTTACTACCTTCAACAATCTCAGTAACCTCCTTTCCTCAGGGTCCTCTATCTCATCTGCTGGTGGTTCCTGATTTTCCCTCACATGCTCTTCATCTTCATCATTGTCTTCTTGGTCTTCTTGGTCTTCTCTCCTCCTACTCCTCTCAAGGTTATTTATCCTTGCTTGCATGGTCTCTCTCTCCCTTCTCCATTTCCTTTCTTCCCTTGCTCTAGCCCACTCTCTTGCTGCTTCTTGTTCTCTTCTTTCCCTTCTTTCCCTTTCCAAGATTTCCTTTAACTCCTCTAACTCTCTTGCCAATTGATTTTTAAATGCCATTTCTGATTCTTCAATCCCTAAAGGACCTACTCACTGCTCTGATACCACTCTGATGTAGAGGGTATGGGAACTTTTGGAAAACAACACAACGATTTCAAAAATCTCAATAGTGCACTCTCAAACACCCTTATAGAAATAAGGCTCAATGGCTCACTTACAACTTATATGCTTCCTTATGGACCTAAACCATAGGAGTACTTTTGATAGACTCATACAAACTTGTATTGAACATTTACAAAGCCCCAACCCTCTTTCTTAAGCAAAACTCCCTTTTTGCACCTTGACTAGGCTTCTAGCCCAACTAGGCCTCCAACAGTGAATTCTTGAACTTCCACTCAATGTTCCCAAAGGACCCTCCAAACTAATGATTGAACTAGATGTGGTTTTTGATGATACATAACATACTAGATTCTTGATGGCACTTGTTTTGGAGCACACCAATCAAAATCTGCTATTTCCTCCAATTTAGGGCCTAATTAGCCCTCTTTTTCAAAGCAACCCCTCTCTAAACTCAACCCATGACTATGATACTTTCAACAGTCCCTTAAAATACTAACAAACCAAGGATTTTCAAGCTTTTAGTCTTCTATGACACCCTTAATATGCTCAAACACAAAACACTCAATAAATTGCCTTAAAACTAGGGCCTTTTGAAATCTAGCCTTCCCAACACTTCTAGAACCTCTTTTTGGAATTTTCACCAATAATTCAACATTTTTCAACTATTAAAACTCAAAAAGATACCCCTTGTTAAGGCAGATCTCCTGCTGCTACACTTTAGCCCCCATTTTCATGCACTTTTCCCTTTGACAACTCGGTGTACACCTTGATATTCTTCCTTCCTACAGATTAGTTTGTTAGGTTTGTATTATACATGTTAGAAGTGATCCATTTCAAAGGTTACAACATCATTCTACCTTGAAATGGATCAATCATCCATAAAAACCCTCAAAATCAATGAAAATCTGCACTTTCTTGAGGACAGTCAGTTATAAAATACAAATAATTGATTGTTGTTGCTTATCAAAGCATAAAAAGGCCTTAAAACATGTAAATACAGGTTCCTAAAGCATCCAACCAGACATATCTTCAATGGAAATCAAGTTTTCATCAAATGAACACAAGAAAAATGCAAGAAATTGCTGTTTTTTTTCTTTTTCCTATAGCAGTCCGTACAAAATCCGTACCAGCAACCCAACCTCCATACAAATGACTTCTATGGCCTTAAATAACCTTTCCCCAACTTCTCAAACCATTTTGGATTGATTAGTTTACATTAAAGTGATTAAAACATCAAAAAACTACTTTCCCACCCAATGTTGGAATTCAAAAATTTGAATTTCCAATTTACAATTTATTAAACTCTACTATCCAAAAACTATTGGATCCTTACTATCCAATCTTATTTGACAAAATTAAATCATAATAAACCTATCTAACCTCCTATAACATTATTTTTCCATTTACAAAGCATTTTGGTCCTAGGGTCCTTATCAGGACCCTTAGGACTTTTGATCTTCCAATTACTCTCATCCATGCCAAATGCCATTATAGGCTTCAAGACATCATAATTGATGCTTTGGAATGATGGAAAAACCTTCATGTCTCCTGCACTCTCCTGACTCTTCAACTGACTCCTAATGAGCTTGGGTGCTCCTGCACCATAATGTTAGAAGTAGAACAAAGAAAAGAAGCTTGAGTCTATAAAATGTGGTGACGCCTTACACACAAACAACACTTTTAAGGGACCCAATATCACATATGTTTGCTATGTGAGGCTTTCATTCATGCCGACTTTAGAACCAAATGAAGAAAAATATATGAAAGATCATTGCTCAGCTTTCCTTGACTATCACAACCTGAGCACACCGTCCAGCCAATACACCATTAATAACATCAGAGCTTAAAATATACTCACCCATATTTTTTGCAATGCCTTCAAAAACTCCATTTACCAAATCTCATGTGTCTGAGGAATCTGAATCAACAATCCATCGCAACTACAATGTTTTTCTTCATTCATACCATATTTTTTCACTCTTTTTCATTGACTTAACTCATATTGCTTCAAATCTATGACACTTATCACTCAACATACTATCAACAGCCTCCCACATACAAAAACATCATATCTCGTCATACATACTTGACTTCTCATCAAAATACATCTTCCTTTTCACACGTACTTCTCCACACAACTTGAATCTATTCATGTCAACAAAAATCAATCACACTATTTAATCATTCAAATAAGCCATCAAAGGAAAATACAACTATCATCATGTCCCATGGACTGAGCATTAACCACACTAAAGAACTGTCAATGTACTTTCAAACTTGAAAACTAAAATCATATGCAAACCTTCATAATTAATTCAATCACAATAAGCATAATGAAATATCCGAATTTACAAACCATTTCTTTACTTCTTATACCACCAATAGCAAATGCATGTTGTCATACCTCATTCTAGACTCTATAGGGGTAAAATATATTAACATAATAGACTCCCCCTGAGTCTTTGCATCTTCTCAGGATCTGTAAAGCAATACTTGTGCAAGGAGTGCACAAGGATTTTTCACATAATCATCTTTATTGCTCTTCTTGTCATCTTGATTGCTCATTCTTCTCCACTCCAATGAAGAATTTTTCACTTGTTAGCTAAAAGTACTTGTCTTTCTATTAAATCTCCAGTGTTGTACTTTATGCCCAATGTTATTACATCTGAAACAAATGACTTTGTGATGTTTTGAGAAATAGAAGACTTCCTACAAACATTTCCAATATTGTTCCCTACATTATTATCACTTGTATTTATTCTACAGTCTCTTCTTAAGTGACCAGAATTGTTACAGTTGTAACACACCACATTCTCTTTTTTATAATGATTCTTATTTGACCATCTTATGCAATCAATTGCCTTATGACCACAGTCATTACAAACATAACAATATCCTTGAAAAGAATGATTATGCATGAATGAATGATCATGCCAAGGATGTGAAGATCTGAAGACATTTCTCCTTTCTCTATGAATCCCTTTAGATAGTCTTCTAGTGTCAATGTTATCCTTTGGTGCAACAATACTGTAACGAAGATCAACCTTCATTCTTGGTGTTTTCTTGGCTGTAAACTTCTTTCCATCTGTAGTAGCAAACACTATTTCATGTTTAGATTCTTCTGCAGAGCTTTTTCCAACCTCATATCCCACTCCTGTAGGATCTTTAGAATTCTTTTTCCTGCCCAACATCTCATTCAATATATTAGTACTATGATCAAATTTCTAAATTTTATCAGATTGAACCTTGACACTTTCAAGCTCTTTTCTTAAAGAAAGTACTTCTTCAAGTTTTAGAAAATCAATATTTTTAATCTCCAAATCAAAACTCACAACGTTAGCTATCCTCTTACATTCTCCAATTTCAATTTTCTGACTTATAATCATATCATCTCTAAGAGTTAGTTTTTTTAACAAGGACTCATTATCTGAACATTTCTTTAAGGAAGCAATCTCATATTCTAGTTTATTGTACACTTCATCCTTGTATTTCAGCTTGACTTCCAGTTCCTCTTCAGTCCATTTTTTATCAACCATTTAACCTTTCAGAATTTCAATAATCTTTTCAGATTTATCATAGTTTTGGTTTAATGCCTGATTAGTATCAATACTCTTTTGAAGTTGTACCTTAATTCTTGATTTTCTTGTTTAATCCTTTTAAGTTCATCTAAGGCAGCAAGCAATTCTCCTTCCATATCAACCTCATACTCATCATCTTCATATTCCTTTTCACCAAATTCTTGTTCAAAGTCACTTACTAAGTGATCTTCTTCACAAACTATAGGATCATTTTTAGTGTCAATTGGCAGGGATTTGATGAAAGTTGGCTTATCAAATTTTTACTTGACACTAGGGGCTTTCTTTTGACCTTTGTTTCTCTTGCACTTACCCATGACAAATACTCCACGATGAGGAAACCCTAAGAGGTAAGACTTATGTACAGGTATAGCTCTATACGCCAATATCAATTCAGACCAAATATGTCTTCATAAAACACAACATGAATCATTCAAACAAAAGTACTTTCTTAGAATTTTGACAACATTGATAAACTACAAAACCAGAATCAATCCAAGGTTTTTTAGACCTATCAGGGGACCCTATTGTTTGATACCAATTGTTGGAGTTATCAAAAGACACTGAGAGGGGGGGGTGAATCAATGTTTAAACCTTTTTAAAATTTGACCAAGAATTTTAATTCTCTTAACCCTTTTTATTGACAACATTAACTTAGTCCATTAAACAACTTATGCCAATATGAAAATTATGATTGACAATGTTTAACAACCAAAACAAGATGACAGTGCAGGTGTAACTCATAAGATACTGCAATAAAAGTGCAACATAATGACACAAGATAGGTAATGAGATAACAAGAACCTTTAGCACATTGTAACAATTCTTGAGCTATGAATTAAATGAATGCTTTTATGCTTTCTATTGAATCAAAACTTTCAACAATGATAGAACACTTGTGCAAGACATTTTGATATATCCATTTTTAGAGATAAGGAAACTAACATTCAATAATGCTCAGACTGATAAGAACAATTACTCACAAAATTATCACAATCAAGAAGCATTATGACATTAAAACAAAGAGACCATAAGAGAAAGAATTTTCTGAGTGGAAAACCCTCCTGGGGTAGAAAAACCACTCCTAAACTGCCTCACTGGCTTAACTTCAAAAACAATAGCTTACAATGCCTTATAGGCCAATTTTTGAGCACCCACTCAAGGAGCACCAACTCCTCATTTAGAGACACCAATCTCAAGGAGCACCAACCCCTTTTCAAATTATAGAATTATAATAACACAGAGGATCTCTCTATTTCATTTTAGCTCACACATACCTCTCTATCTAATACCCTAAAGATTCAACATAGTGAATCCTTAAAATATTAAATAAATTAAGGTTACATTAGAGCTCTACAACATATTTTTATTTTTGTATTACAGAGCCTTTTCAAGATTTCATGTCAAAGACCATTTACCAAGTTCTGACACCAACATTTCTATCAAATCATTATGATATCTTGAAGACTTTTCAACAATGTCGACCACAATAATAACAATGAACAATAATTACCAAACAGTCGATGCCATGTCATTTCAAAGTGACTTTTAAATAATCCAAATACAAATTTAGCCCAAATCAAATATGAATTTATTCAAAGTCATTTGCCAAGGAAAGTTAGCCAAAATAATGCCTAAAACAACATTATAATATTGCCATAAATATTACCTTCGAGCCAAAGAGGTGACTTTTACAGTCATATGCAAATAACACAATGATAACCAAAGATCACTCTTAGAAGTTGATTATGAGATGAATCCAATCTGAAACATATGAATCGGATGAAGAATTCATATATACCATCACTATGTCCTAGCCAGTGACACCAAGATAATGTGGAGTCATGAAGATATGAAATGACAAAACCAACTGAAGAGTGTATAGTAACATCATATACCAATGGTGCCAAATGAAATATCAAAATCAAGTGCCAAAGAGAGCATTAATATAATTTCAACCCAATATGCCATGTATTGAATAATGTATCATAACCATTGACACCAGGGAATTATGAGACAACCATGAAGATCAATAGAAGACATAATCAAATGAATCTTGTCAATGATGTCATGATCAACTTGATAATGAGCAATTGAAATAATATACCTATCGTGCAATAAAGAAGGGCCACCCTATCAAAATGAAACTAACTGTCCCATGATCAACCTGAGTCCTGTCATGATAACAATATCATTTATCACATAAGCTAATGCATACCCTGTCACAATGAACACCATCTGAATAACCTGTACCAAGCCTTATCAACACTGTCAGTCTAATAATCATAATCATTTGCAAAAGAATAGAATTCATAACACTGAACCTGAATGACAATAATTAACCATTTGTAATAGCCAAGAGCAATCAAATATGTATCATGACAAAGCATAAAGATCCTGATAGACCAAATCTGAAACTGTCATACCATGAGAACCAAGAAAGTGATTTTTTCATCAAGGACAAACCATGAACACAACTGGGATCCAACAAAAATGGACTTAATGAAGCCTTAATTCAGGTGTTGTGAGGCATTTCATTCATCCACACTAGGTCTTGGACCCTTTCAAATGCATTTAACGATGTCTTGTAAAGGTGTTGTAAAGTGTTGTAAGATACTTTCACGCTTGTCTATACTTAATGAAACCATTTCTCCCTAATTCAACATTATAAAATGTGTTTAATAACATTATCACATCAATCTAGAAGGCTTGCAAACTAAATTTAATGTTAAACTAGTGTTGTAATGTGTCTTACACATTCACATTGGTTCTTGTGCCTTCCTAGGCTACGTGGACCTCATTTTAGTGTTGTAAAGTGTATTTGATCACACTTTCACATTAAATTATGTGTCCCAAGCCCTAATTTACTTTTACGTCGTCACTAATAAGCTTCTATTAACCCATATTGTGCATCCTGAGGAATTATTTGATAAAATACCCAACAAAGTTGCAATTTAAATCTTATTTCCTTATCACATGGCTTCCCAGCTATCAAAATGGCTCTTATGGGACCCATTCACCATGCATGGAAAATCAATCCCATCCAAGTGGGACCCATTCACCATGGCTGGCGAAGAGTCCCATTTGGCTCATTTTTGACCTTTGAGCAGGAAAAAAGTAAAATTTAAGTTTAATTTTACTCCATGTTAGCCTATGATGAGGTATTAACAGGTAAAATAGGTGAATTTCCTATAAATACAACCTACGAAGTGCTAATTTACATCTCTCAACTCATTTGTACAACCCTTTCATCATTTATCTTCTCAAGAAAGCTAGGGCTTTAACATTACAAGCCATTCAAGACCAATTTTCAAACATTCAAGGGTAGATCCTTCATGTCTTGTTGTAGAATTTCAAGATCAAACATCATGGCAAGGTAAACAGCTCCATTATTACATGTTTCATTTCATTCTTTCATCATTTTGGTTTAATTACCTAAAAGGGGTTTGACCAAGGCAAACCCCCATGCCCTAATATTCAACATTTCTCTCTTTTATCTTGTGTGTTTGTAGGTTTAGGCATCTTGGAAGCTTGGAAATCATTAGGAATCAAGTTGCAAAGTATTTTAAGTCTTCTCTTCATTCAACAAGTCAAAATATCAGCAAAAACTCATTTTCTCAGGTTCAAAAATTAGAGTTTCAGAAGCAGACACCTATAGAGAATCAAAGTGCAGATCGAGAGATTCAGATTCCACCTTGAATATTCAAAAATTCAAAAGTGGACTCATTCACCATGAGCGGTGAATGAGTCCCACTCAAGGGTCATTTTTTGGTTTTTTGCATTTTTAGATACCCTTTTGTCAAAAACAGGTTTTGATATAGTTTTGCAGAATTGGGACTGATTCACCCAAAATGGCGAATGAGTCCCACCAGGCCTAAAAAACTAGCATTAGCAGTATTTCAGAAGCACTTTCCAATCTCCATCAAGTTTTTAGGTGCACATTACAAGTTTCATCCATTTCTATTCAGTTTTCCATTCATTTCTAGGTGTTCTTGCATTACATAATGTGTTTTCAAACAACATGCATTGCAATAGTTTTCACTTAATAATCAATTCATCTTATTAGTTTATTGTATTCAAATATTGCATCTAAATACATTGCATCCATATTCCACCCATATTACATTAATCTTTCAATGTAACATAAGCATTTTAGCCCTCCTTTCTCCTTTTAGGTGAAAAACCCTAGAAGCGCTAGAAAGACCTTAGGGGGCCAAAATTCTATGTTCCATTTTAGTGAGCCTACTTTTTCAAATACTTTCTTGTCTAATTTGGAATTCTTCATCATAGATCTAGCCTTGCATTGATCTTGCATTGGGTTTGCATGATAGGTTTCACATTTTGCATTCATAAAAAGTACACCATAGCACTCAGAAAACATCAAAATCCATAAAAAAAATTGAAAATTCTGAAAAAAGTCCATACTAGGACTCATTCGCCACCCTAGGCGAATCAGTCCCTTTTTCCCCCTGAAACTATCTTTTATAGAGTTGAAAACCCTATTTTTATGCTTCTGTTTGGTGCCATTTCCTAGCTATATCAGTTGGCTACATTTTTGTAACATGCATTTTATCAATTCTAGTCTAAATTAGCTCATTTCATGCATGGTTTCAATTTCAAGTTTGCATTCTCATATCATAATTAGTCAATTATTCTCTACAAATTACATTTGATTTTAGCCTTTTACATTTTAAGTTAGCATAGATTGTTCTTTCAACATGATAGTTTCAATCTTCTCGACATTTACAAAGAAAAAGCTAGTCAATAAGCATGATCGTCATTCATTCAATGCATGTCCTAGTTATGAGAGTCTCTTAGCACAAGAGAGTAAAAATGACAATGTTAACCTTAAGCTCACACCTATCTCCCCTATTTGTGTGGATAATGTGATAGAAGAGCATACAAACATTGACACTTATGATGATCATAATTGTGCTTCTCCTAATACCTCTCCTTTTAGTGATGAAGGAATCTTGGTGAAAGAAGAAACAATTGTTGAGAATCATGAGGATCTTGTTTTTCTTTCTCATCCCCTTTGGGAAGATATGTTGGCACAAGAGAATGAAATCATAAACACATTCTTAAACATCACCTTACCTAATTTCCATTGTGAGAATAATTTTGAGGAAGATAATATTATACATGATGAGGATATGTTTGTCTACAACAACCCTCTTTATGATCCTTCCCCTATCTATCCTATTTTGGAATACATTCAAGAAAAAAGTCATGACATTGTAAATGGTCATGATATTCACACTTGTTCTTCTCCCAATATCACCCTAGTTGTAAGGAAGATGCTTTGATGTTAGAAAACACAACCAATGAGAGTCATGTGAATCTTAGTTATTCCCTTTCACCTTAGAAAAACCTTATTGAACAAGAAAATTCAACCATTGATCATCCTCATACTTGTGATGAAGTCCTTTTAGGAGAACCAAACTTAGAATGTCAAGAAAATTCAATTCCTAGTTCTCCTCAAAACCCTCCTCCTAGGAAGAATATCATGATGGAAGAGTAGAATATTAATAATTATTTAGACTCTCACTTGCTAAGGGATGTTAACATTATTCAACCTCAACTCATCCTTTACCCCCCTTCACACAAACAAACTCAAAATAAACCTGAACTCATACTCTACCCACCTCACAATAATGTATCATACCAACTAAGTTATAATACGGTTGCTCATACATATAACACTCACAATAATCCACAACCACTGCAGCCAACCCCAATACCCTTACCTTTGCCTAATCCTATCCCATCTAAACCTATCTTACTAGGTCTTCCTAGTGGAAGGGAGTACAATATTGTTGAATAACTAAAGAATACTCCTGCTAAAATCTCATTATGGGACCTTATTCAAGCCTTCCCTCAGTATCACAACATGATCCAATCAGCCTTGAAACAATTTCTTGTCCCTTCTAATGCACAACCAACTGACATCACAACCATGATCCAAGAAATAAATGCTGACATTGTTTTCCACTAAAGTGAACTCCCCCCTTTGGAAGTGCAAAAATAAAATGCCACAAGTTCATGATCATCACTCAATACAATCGGATAGAGATAAAGTGAACTCTTATTGATTATGGTTGTGCCCTTAATGTGTGTAGTGTGAATCTCCTTGATAGGTTGTGTGTTGACAAGTCACAAACAATACCTGATTCTGTATCTATTCAAGGATTTGATAATACAACAATGCAACCGCTTAGTGTAATTACTTTACCCATTACAGTTGGGGTGGCTACTTTGCAAACTCCTATTCATGCATGCCTTATGACCTTTCATATAATCTTCTTTTAGATAGACCATGGATTCATGAGTTGAATGTAGTGCCTTCGACCCTTCATTGCATAATGAAATATGTCTATAACAATAACATTTATCAAGTTGAAATAGACCTCGAGCCTAAAATTTTCTTGCACCTTGAAAAAGGAGGTACAAGTCCTTTGAAAACATTGATTCCAAAATCTAATATAGACCCTCTTGAAATTGAACAAAACAATGAGGAATCGGTGTCTAAATTATTTGGTGACGATATGGGATCCTTAGAATTCACACCATCATTTATGGGAAAATACATAATCACACAAAAGAAAGATGAGAAACAAGGACAACCAACCATCATAACAACTCAAAATTCCACACAATCTTCTCAACCATCTACGCAAGAAAATACTACACAATAACCTTTGATGAACATAATAACAAACCATCACCCGATCCAAAAGCAATGAAGATGCTTTGTGGAAAAGGTTATGACCTCATGAAAAAACTTGGGTATAGTGGAAAAGGATGTGGTTCTCAAGAACAAGGTATCTACAACCCTATCGATCCTATCACACAACAAACAACTCATGGTCTTGGCTATTGTCATGTGATAGAGATCACCAAACCCTCACTCAAAATCAACAACCCCACACAAAATATTCCTAAATCAACCTTCACTATCATCCATCCTGAACTCCTCAACACTAGTGGTCCTAAACCTCATCCTTTACCAAACATTGAAACAAACAAATACACCTTCGCTTAATGTCAATGTCATCTCACAAAATGTTCATGATTTAAATTTGTTAGATTTTATACCCTCCTATTATGGAGAAAATAAAATCTCACAATCTAAAGAGTCTTGTGATGATATGAAAACCATTACTAAGCAAGATGTATCTTTGTCACATACCACAAGACCACCTTCTACCATAGATCAAGAGGGTATCTTGTCAAGACTCCTCCAAGATCACTTGATCACCATCCCTCCTAGAACTCATAAGAAATGTTATGACAAAACTTCATTCTATGCCTATCATAGTTTTCATGGTCACTCCACTAATGGATGTAATGCTTTGAGTCATAAAATCAGACATTTTCAGGAGTTTGGTATGCTTCCCTCTATGGGGGCACCTCATTCCTCTAATTGATACTTATTTACATCAACCATTTCGGCTCACCTTTGTCCTGCACTAAGTGGGGGGCGAGGGGTTAGATAACCTTGTCCTTGTATGTCACTTATGGTTGCCTCCTTTAGCTAGTTGTTAACCTTTCATGAACATAAAGAGCAATCTTAGGACATGGACGATGTGCCTTAAGTTGGATCGCATGTGATTGTGTCATAGAAAAATGGCCCCTTATCATTTTCATGTCCTTTTAGGTCTTGTTTCATGGTGTTGGAACTATGTTGCTTTGATTTTATGTCATAACATGGCTTGAACATGCTTATTTAGGTACTAAAACTCAAAGAACGACATCTTGTGAAGGTTTTGTGAAGTGTTGTAAGACATTTATACATTCTTCTAGACTCTATTAATTACAATTCACCTAAAAATCACCTTTTTATTCATCAACAAGTCCTATTTTGAAGTGTTGTAAAGTCTTGTAACAAGCTTTCATGCTCTTCTAGGCATATTTTCACTATTTATCCCTTTCCCATGCTTTATTTGGCCCTTTATGCTCTCATATGCTAATTAAGTGTATTTTTGAGTATTATCCCACAAAAATTAAATACAACATATTTCCGACACTTGTTTTTAGGTCTAGGTGGGACCCATTCACATGGGTGGTGAATGAGTACCCCTTGGCCCCAAATTCAAAACATTTTAAATTTCCTTTCAGGATTTTATTCAAAATCACTTTATGTCGGCTTGTGATGAGGTATGAATGGGTAGCTAAGGCACAAGTTTGTATAAATATGTGATTTTCACCTCATTTTACATCTCCTCACTCATTCAAGCATTTCATCTCATATTTCAAGCATTCAAGCATTTTACAAGATCCTTTCAAGCACTATTCATGCACTTTGAAGTAGCCATTGACATTACTTCAGAATTGCATCATCAAGGGTTTGGTAAGTTAATAGGAATTACATGTTAGTTTATCATTCCTTTGCATTTCATTAGTTTATCGAAGGTTTGATTACCAAAAGCAGGGTTTGACCAAGGCAAACCCCTATTCACTAACCTTAAACCATTTTTCCCTATTGCATGTTTGTTTGCAGACCTAGGTATGTAGATTTGACAAGATTTTTGGTGTTAAAGATTGGTTTACAAGTCAACTTAAGTCTATTTCAAGCTTGGAGAATGTTTTTTGTCCATTTTTTGTAGAATTGACTTCGACAACCTGACAATTAAACTTTTCCAGATCTGGTGTTCTAGAGTTGTCTCTTGATTTTTCAAAAATTTGGGAGAGGAATGATTCACCACCCATGGCGAATGAGTCAGGCCACCTTAGGAATGAAAATATGAATTTTGTCGGATTCGGATCAGACAGACAACTTGCTCTTGACAATTTTTCACCAGGAGTAGGACTAATTCGCCACCTTGGGCGAATGAGTCCCACTGTGAAAAATTAGTAATTTCCATCAGCATCCAGAACACTCAGATTCATCACAATTCATCCAGGTGCACTCAAATTCATCCCTTTCCTTTTTGTTATGCATATTTTCTTGATTTACTTGGTTGTTTGCATCACTGTGTGTTTTCAATCATAGCTTTAATTACACTTTTGCATTCATTTTCATTCATCTAGATCAGTCAATTGCATTTAGTTAACTTAATTTAGGCTAGAAAACATCACACATAACATTAAATTGAATGAAGCATTAACTTTTTTGTCTACTTCTCTCCTTTTAGGTGAAAAACCCTAGAAGAGTTAGAGAAGCCCTAGGAACCAAAAATCAGGTTGGTGACAATGACTTGGAATAGGGCTTTCTGAGCAAGATCTCATGTTCTCCTTCTTCTACTTTAAAGCAATTTCTCACAGTACTGGTGCTCACAACTGCTTTCAAGTGGGGGCATACATCACCACTCACATTTCATTGTGTGATTTTCCTTTTCTTGCGATTCCCTCTCTTGGAAGCATTAGGTACAATGTTCCCCAAGATGAGACCTTGCACTTGTCCTCTCTTGGAAACAAGATGAGATTGTTTGCACTTATCCTCTCTTGGATACATTAAGCATGATGTTCCATAAGATGAGACATTGCATGAACTAAGAAAAATCCCTTTGAACAATCCTTACACTATTCTGCATTAACAATGTTTATGAGTGTCAATCATACAAAGTTTTGCTTACTTCATAGAACTCAAAATGACATTATTTTCCTTTATGGAACCTTATGAAAGTTATCAAGAGGTATAACTTTGGTATGGTTGAGCGGGAAGCCCATTCAACGACATGACTTTCCCCATAGCCACCTATGTGTTTGAGTACATACCAACTAGTGTATGTTTCTCACCTTTTTGGTTGTCTCACCCCACAGACAACCAAAATTTTTTTTTCCCCAGAGTGAGCATATTTTGGGATATCTCACCTGGGGGACAACCAAGATTTTCGTCGCCCCAGAGTGAGTACACATTTTCTTTTTGAAACAAACAAGTCTAGATATAATCCACAACTAGTTGGACAAATGATCGAAGCTTGATCCACCTGTTCATTTTCATGTTTCTCTTTCTTTCCATTACATGATTATGTATCTTGATGGTTTGACTTAGGATCTTGGATCCTGGGGGCTTGCACAACCTCCTTTGATCGCTATCATTCTTTGTCATCAACATATGTACACTTGGATCTCTCTTGAATGTCTACCTTAGTGTGAGATTGAAGCAAGTTTATCCTCTCACTAAATTGGGGGCAAAATGTACCATAGAAAAAAGGAACTCTTACTTGACATGGGAATAATTCATGATAAATGGACTTAATGAGGCCTTAATTCAGGTGTTGTGAGACATTTTATGCATCCACACTAGGTCTTGGACACTTTCAAATGCATTTAACAATGTCTTGTAAAGTTATTGTAAAGTGTTGTAAGATACTTTAATGCTTTTCTAGACTTAATGAACCCATTTCTCCCTAATTCAACATTATAAAATATGTTTAATAACATTATCACATAAATCTAAAAGGCTTGCAAACTAAATTTAATGTTAAACTAGTGTTGTAATGTGTCTTACACATTCACATTGGTTCTTGTGCCTTCCTAGGCTATGCGGACCTCATTTTAGTGTTGTAAAGTGTATTTAATCACACTTTCACAATGAATTATGTGTCTAAAGCCCTAATTGACTTTTACATCATAACTAATAGGCGCCTATTAGCCCATATTGTGCATCCCAAGGAATTATTTGATAAAATACCCAAAAAAGTTACAATTCAAACCTTATTTCATTATCTCCTAGCTTCCTACCTATAAAAATGGCCCCTGTGGGACCCATTCACCATGCATCGTGAATCAGTCCCATCCAAGTGGGACCCATTTTCCATGGGTGGCGAATGAGTCCCATTTGGCTCATTTTTGACCTTTGAGTGGGAAAAAAGTGAAATTTAAGTTTAATTTTACTTCATGTCAGCCTGTGATGAGGTATTAACGGGTAAAATAGGTGAATTGCCTATAAATACAACCTTTTAAGCCCTAATAATTTACATATCTCTCCACTCATTTTTACAACTCATTCATCCTTTATATTCTCAAGCAAGCTAGGGTTCTAACATTACAAGCCATTCAAGACCAATTTTCAGACATTCAAGGGTAGATCCTTTATGTTTTGCCAAAAAATTTCAAGATCAAACATCATGGAAAGGTAATCAACTCCATTATTGCATGTTTCATTTTGGTTTAATTTCCTAAAAGGGGTTTGACCAAGGAAAACCCCCATGCCCTAATATTCAACATTTATCTCTTTTGTCTTGTGTGTTTTCAAATTTAGGAATCTTGGAAGCCTAGAAATCATTAGGAATCAAGTTGCAAAGTTTTTAAAGTCTTATCTTCATTCAACAAGTCAAAATATCAACAAAAACTCATTTTTAGGTTCATAAATTAGAGTTTCGAAAGCTGCCACCTATAGAGAATCAAAGTGCAGACTGAGAGCTCCAGATTCCATCTTTGAATATTCAAAAATTAAAAAGTGGACTCATTCACCATGAGTGACAAATGAGTCCCACTCTAGGTTCAATTTTTGGTTTTTTGCATTTTTAGATACCCTTTTGTCAGAAACAAGTTTTGGCACAGTTTTGTAGAGTTGGCACTGATTCATCCAAAATGGCGAATGAGTCCCACCAGGCTTGAAAATTAGCATTAGAAGCATTTCAAAAGAAATTTCCAGTCTCCATTAAGTTTTTAGATGCACAATTCAATTTTCATCCATTTTTGTTTAGTTTTGCATTCATTTCTAGGTGTTCTTGTATTACACAATGTGTTTTCAAACAACATGCATTGCAATAGTTTTCACTTAATAATCAATTCATCTTATTAGTTTCTTGTATTCAAACATTTCATCCATATTCCACCCATATTACATTAATCTTTGAATGTGACATAAGCATTTTGGCCCTCCTTTCTCCTTTTAGGTGAAAAACCCTAGAAGCGCTAGAAAGACCTTAGAGTGCCAAAAATCTATTTTTCATGGTTAAATACACCTTGCAAGTTTAAGCATAAATTTTTTGAGATGGAAGCTATTGATAGGCTTTTGGAAAGGCTCACATTCTAGTGTGGATAACTGATATGCTCCTAATTTGTAGCTCACTGTGATGATGAAGGGCCCCCAACCAATTGGGTTCAAACATTCCCTTGCTATCTAGATTTGGTACATTTTTTTGATTCTCCTTCAATACGAGCTATCCAAATTGAAATGTATGTTTCCTAATCTTCTTGTTGTATCTCCTGTTGAGACTGTTTTGGTAGAATTTCATATAATTCAGAGCATCTATGCACCGCTCATCGAGTAGTTCCAGCTCGTTCAACCATGACACCCGATATTCTTCATCTGTAATGAGATTCTGCAATGATATTCTTAAGGATGGGAGCTCGATCTCAATAGGAAGAATGGAATTTGATCCGTAGACCAAGGAGAATGGGGTTGCACCTGCTGGTGTGGGGATACTTTTTCGGTAGGCCCATAAGGTAGGATTTAGCTATAGGTACCAGTCACAACCAACGTCATTAACTATTTTCTTTAGGATTTTCAAGATGGTCTTATTGGTTGCCTCAACTTGGTCATTTCCTTGGGGGTATTATGGAGTAGAAAAGTGATGTTGGATATTGATTTTTTGGCATAGGTCTCAAACATCTTGGTTTTTGAAAGATGTTCCATTCTATGAGATAATAGCTTGAGGGACATCGTAGTGACAAATTAGGTAGTTTAGGATGAACTTGAAAATATGCTTTCCTATAATATAGGTAATTGGAATGGCCTCTACCCACTTCGTGAAGTACTTTGTGGTAGTGATAACGAACTTATGACCACTAGATGAGGTGGGAGTAATTTTTACCAATGAGATCGAGCCCCATTGTGAAAAAGTGCCAAGGTGTAATGATTGGGTGGAGCTCTTGAGTTGGTGCATGGATGAGATCCCTATGTTGTTGACATTGCAAACACCTTTAGACATAGTTGTGAGCTTCCTTTTCAATCATAGGCCAATAGTACCCAGTCCTCAGTATTTTCTTAGCCAAGGTCATACCACTTGAATGTGACCCACAAATGCCATCACGTACCTCAGTTAAAGTAGTCAAAGCTTCCTTAATGTTTAGACATCGTAAAAGGGTTCCTTCAATACTCCTATGGTATAGGGTGTCTCCTAAGATAAAAAAGTGGGATGAATTCTTGACAAATATTCTTTTGAGGTTTAGGGTTATATTAGTGGGAAGAACTCTTATTCTCAAGTAGGTGTATATATCATTATACTAGGGATCACCGAGGCCAATGATTTCACACATGAATTCAGAATCTGGTACCTTGAATGATAGTATGAGAAGCCACTCTACAAGAAATTCTTTCTTAGGGATGTTGTGTGGGATATCCAGTAGCAATCCAATTGTTGCCATAACATCCATTGATTTGTTATTTTCTCTTAGTATTTGCTCAAACGTGATATCAATGAAGAACTCTTTGAGGCTTTCCACCAGTTTCTTGTATGGAGTCAACTTGTCGTCCTTCGTGTGGTATTCATCATTGACCTGGTTGATGATTAGCTATGAATCTCCATAGAATTTGAGTGCCATGATTTGCCACTGTACTTCCATTCTGAGTCCTATGACGAGAGCCTCATACTCTACAATGTTGTTTGTGTAAGGAAAAGATAGCTTGTATGAATTTGGTAAGCAATATCCTTGTGGTACATAATGAAGAAAACTCCAGCTCATGACCTGTGTTGTGTGTAGGATCCATCAAAATACATTTTTTCAGTGATTTGATATGCTTATGTTAAAGATGGACTCATCAGGGAACTCATATACAAGTGGATTTTCTGAATATATGGGCACCTCTACCAACTGATCCATAATTACTTGTCCTTTAGTGGCCTTCCATTCTACATACTCAATGCCATGTTTTGTCAGGATCATAACTCATTTAGCTATTCACCCTATGAGAGTTGCTTTAGAAAGTAGATACTTGAGAGGGTCTATCTTGGCAATGAGTTTTATCTGGTGTGCTAGCATATAGTGTCTGAATTTCTATGTGGAAAACATGACTGCTAAGCAAGCCTTCTTAATGGGTGTGTAATTTAGCTTGTGTCCCACCATAGTTCTATTGATGTAGTAAATAGATCTCTCTTTCCTATTTTCATCATGTTGAGCTAAGAGAGTGCCAAGTGCTCCTGTTGTTGCTGATATATACAGGATCAATGGCTTGCCTGGAATTGGTGGCATAAAAACTGGTGGCATGAGCAAGTACTCCTTGGTTTTTTTGAACACCTTATCACATTTCTCATCCCATTTGTATGCTACCCCCTTGTGGAGTAGATGAGAATATGGGATAGCCTTATCTGCTAACTGTGCTATAAACCAACAGATGGATTGGAGTCTTCCCTTTAAACCCCTTAACTGCTTCAATGTTCTTGGTGCTTCCATCTCAAGAATGGCTTTGATGTTGGCGAGGTGTATCTTGATTCCTCTCATAGATACAATGCATCCTAGTAACTTGTGTAATTGTACCCCAAAGACACTTTTTTTGATTGATCCTGACCTTGTATTATTCTAGCCTGTCAAATATGGATCTTAATGCTTCTATGTGGTCCCGACATTTCTTTGATTTGGCCAATACGTCATCCACATATAGTCTTCCATATTTTTGTGAATCATGTCATGGAAGATTAGCATCATAGCCCTTTGATAGGTAGCTCTTGTGTTCTTCAACCCAAATGGCATCATGTTCCAATAGTATGTCCCCCATGGACAAGTGAAAACTATCTTGTGTTGGTCGTCTCTAGCTATCATGATCTGATTGTGCCCTAAGAATGAATCCATTACTGATATAATTTCATGTCCCCCCGTCATATCCACAATCATGTCTGTGTTTGGGAGAGGGAAAGCATCCTTGGTAGATTCTTTGTTTAGATCTATGAAGTTCGTGCAGATGTGGATGCCCATAGTGGGCTTTGAAATAGGTACAAGATTTGAAACCCACTCTGGATAATCAATTGGTTGTATGAAGCCAACATCAAGGAGCTTTTTCAATTCCATCTTGACCAATAATGCTATTTATGGATGCATCTTTCTAAACTTTTTTCTTACTATCTTTGCTTCGACATATTCAGCTAGGTGGTGAACCAAAATTTCTAGATCAAGGCCAAGAGTGTCGGCATAGGTCCATGCAAAGTTTACCTTTCTTTCCCTTAGGAATGCAGCTAGAAGTTCTCGTTCTTCTGTCAAAAGTGATTCTGCATAGAAGGTGATATGTGGTGTTTCTTCTGTTCCCAGGTTGACTGGATTACACTTTTCTGCTAAGACTACTGACTTCCCTTGATGAATGGAACTAAGGGGAAGATTGAATCCCTCATCCTTTGGAACCCCAAAGAGGTTTTCACCATTGGATGCATCCTTTTGTTTTACTATTTTTGGGTTAGAGAGTGCCACAATGCGGTTTTCACTCAAAGACCTAGATATCATTCTTAAATTTTCACTTTTGTGACTGAGGGATTCAATCATTTCCCCATAATAGGCATGTGTGTCTAGCTCAATGATAAACCAAAATTTGTGATCTCCACATGGTATAGTATCCCACAATCCCATGAATTCCAAGAGAGCCTTAACATTTTTGAACGTGTCCAAAACTGGTGGTCCTTGTTGGTCATAATCGATGAGTTGGGGATAAACTAAGTTTAGCTCATGGGTTTGGTTGTTTGAATCAAAATACAAGGTACTAATCATGAGAAGGGAGGAACACTCAAATAGCATGGGTACATCGGTTATGGGATCCTTATCACACACATCAGTTATGTCAAAGGTAAATTTATCTAAGGGTAGACCTGTGGATACTGTTAATTGAAGGGTAGCTTTGACTTTTCTAATTGGGGAACCTTTCCCAACTACAATTATTTTCAGAGGAGTACATCCAAGGCCAAGATTCCTTATACGCTTCTTAGGAATGATAGGTTCTAGCTGACCGTTGTCATTTTGTTCAAGTTTCTTGTTTTTGCTGTAGCCCCATCCTTGCATCATCTGTAGTCCTTTGCTATTATCATCGATGGGAAGATTAGGCATGGGCATTTCATCTTGGTATAGCAGACTTGATACATCCTTTTCATCCACCAATTCCTAGCTTAGGTCTCCACAACATCTGAATCTAGAGGGGTCTACTTTGAAGGTTTGGGTTGAAGTGTTATTTGGATGCAGTTGCCCATGAGATCTAGGAGATTGAGGTAACTCTCATATTACAAAGGCACTCTTCTTAATTTTTTAATCCCCACACCCATTGCCTTGGATAATAACTTTGATATCAGAGATTTTAGGAATGGCGGGTGTCTTCAAGTCTTAGAAGTGGATGCTAAGGTAGACAGGTCTACATATGGAGTCATATGGCCTTCATCATTCTTTGGTACTTGAGGGATCTTGTAGTACTTTGTTTCCAGATTCTTGAAATAATAAAATGGCTCGGGATCACCATGGATTGTGACCTCTTGATTTTGATAGGGAAACTTGACACATTGATGGAAGGTAGAGGCAACAACTTGCATCCCATGAATGCATGGATGCCCCAGGAGGATATTATAAGGTAATTCAAGATCAAGGACTTGGCAGGTAGTTTCTATTATGGTTGGTCCTACTTGAATAGGGAGTTGAATAGTGCCTTGAGACACTCTTTCCTAATCATCATATGCCTTGATTGTAATACCTTTACCTTTTTCAATGACATCCTTGGAGAATCCTAGATACTTTATTAGCTTGAGAGTATAGATATTCAAACATACACCCCCATCCACCAAAACTCTTTTGACTTTATTCTTATGGACCAAGACCTCGAGATGGAGTGCGCAGTTATGAGATGGTTGCATTGGGAGGTCCTAATAAAAAAATGTTAGGAGATGTGGTGTGGTGATGTGTCCAACCATAGCTTGGAACTGATCTGCATCAAGATTTGTGGGGACAATGGATGAAGCCAATGCTTCCTCTAGGATTTTCGTATGTGCAGGTGATATCTTTAGTAACTCCATGATGGAGATCTGAGCGGGGATTCTTTTCAGCTAGTACAAGACATTATAACCATTCAGAATGGATTTTGGATTAGAGGTTGGTTCCTTGGGTGGTTGTGATGGTCTAGGAATGGTGACTCTACCACCACATGTGGTGACTCCACAATCAGCTCTAGCTCCCTTGACGTTGACAATAGTGACCCATTCATCCAAGGATGCAACAACATGGTCATAAACATGGTTTACATTGCTATACTTTTCCTTTCCATTATTTTTCCCTTTATTGTGATCTGGCATCAAATTCATGTATATCTTAAGGTCCTGGTTTCATGTAGGTTGTTCAACGTTTATGGTTCTTTCATCGATAAGATCTTGGATCAAATTTTTCAATCTCATGCAACTGGTCGTTGTGTGCCCCTTGATTTTATGAAAATCAAAAAGGCGATTTTCATTATACCATGGTGGTTTCACTTGAGGCTCTTGATACTTCTCATAAATGGGGATTTTAATGAGATTCTCCTGTACCAGTTTTTTCATGATAGATTTGATTGATTCCCCAATGGGTGTGCATTTCCATTTGGGGGCATACTTGTTTTGTTGGGCTAGTCCCCCTTGATTATTCATATTGTTGAATGCTTTATTATTGGGCGGTTGTGATATTGTGTTGGCTTGTGTGTTGTTTCAGTTATTGGTTTGCAGTTGTTGATATGATTGTGTGTTTTACCTTGGGGCATTGTTGACAACTTTGGCATGAATGACAACATCGTTAGTGGCATTCTTGTTCTTTTCCCATGTGCGAGGTTTTTTATTATAGCTAGTTGATGGGTGGTTGTCTTGATAAGTGGGTGTGCCCCCTTGTGTAATAAAGGCTCTTTCGATGTTGAGCACCTTGGGGATCAACTGGTCATATGTGGTGATGCATTGCATTTTTAGATGGAAGGACAAGGTTCCTTCAACATTAGTGATGATAGTGCAGTTTTGTTGTTCTTTTGGCATAGTCCACTTGCTCTTGTTGGCCTTGGATCGCGATCGTTGTAAGAAGGATGCAGATGTTTCCCCTTAGCTTGTTTGAGAGCAGATAGTTCCTCTAGAATCACATCCATGCCTATGTTGAATGTGTAGTTCTGTATGAATGCATCCATAATTTCTTGGAAGTTTTTGATTCTGAGAGGAAGGCAAGAGAACCATTCCATTGCTGGTCCAGCCATACTTCGAGGGAATAGTCACATTAGATAAGCATCATCATGTATAACTTCCATATAATGTACCTGGAATTCCCTGATGTGATCTTTAGGATTACTCATCCCACAATATTTGTCAAATTTAGGGATTTCAAATCCTTTTAGGAATGGAACCATCGCAATGCTCCTATCAGATGGGTAAGGGCACAAATTTCTTGGTGTTTTCATTGTTTTTCCAGATTGGAGGTCTACCACTTTTTTTAAAAGCAATTTGATTTGTGCAGACACATCATTTTGTGGATTGGGCGGTGGGCTAAATGTGTTTTGTGGTGGTTTGATCGTTTGAGTGATAGGTGGAGTGTTTTGCATGTTTGTGGGAGATTGTTGCAAGCTTTGTTGTGCAATCAATGCTTGTTGGTATGTTTTCAATTGTTGTTGGTCTTGTTGTTGTTGGACCAACAACACTTGTTGTTGGGCTAGATGTTGAGCTGCTTCTTGTTGCGCTTGGTATTGTTGCAAAGCTTGCATATATGCTTGTTGTTGTGCTTAGTATTTTTCTTGCACTTGAGCCTATTGAGCTTGTGCCTAAGCTTGATATTGTTGAGCAACTTGTGCAGCTTGGGTGGCCTGTGCAACTTGTCCGGCTTGCGCAACTTGGGCGGCTTTTTGTTGTTGCAATAAAGCTTGGGCTTGGGCAGCTTGCTATGTTTGTTGCATGGCTTACTATGTTTGCGCCTGTTGGGCAACTAGTTGTGCAACTTGTGTAGCTTGTTGATTTTGAAATTGTTGAAGTGCCTTTTGATAGGCTTGTTAAGCAGCTTGTAGTGTGATGCTATATAGGTTTTCCATGTTTGGTTTTGGTGGTGGAGGTGGAGGATTTGGAATGGTATGAGATGTTGTGATGAGGGCTTCTTGAGGTGGCTATTGAGGTGTTTTTGGATTGATAATAGGGGGTTTTGTGGTAGATGGTGCGGTGGATATAGATGGTGCAATGATTGATTGTGTCGTTTGGATTGGTGCCACTTGGTGCTACGATATTGGTGGCATGATCGGAGGATTTGATATGTTGATTTGATTTATTTTTCGAGGATTTTTTTTATTTTTTTGATTGGGTATTGGTAAAGGGGGCTTCCCTAAACTGAGAATTGGTGTGGATCTCAATGGTAGAGGGGTAAATGGTGGGAAGATGGGTGGTGTGTTTCCTTGAGAAAGTAGTGATGAGGGATCAAAGATTCCCCCTTGTCCAAATAGTCCCTCTTGTCGTTGTGAAGTCATGGGGAGAGATACTTGCGTTAAGGGAATATGTCGGTGTTTCGAAGAAGGTAGATGGATTATTGGTGTCATGAAAGACAAGTGGAATGTATGGGTGTTTTGGATCTTGAGGGATGAATTGACCCAAGATGGTGTTTGCATCCAAGTCTTGGTTGTTTACAAGGGGATGTGTTTGAAGAGCATGAAGCAATGAACTCCCCTTGGTAACTATGGGTTGAATTGGAGCATGAGATGTGATGGCACTTTCAAATTTGCAAAAAAATTTGGAGTGCCCATATTGAACCCTGGAAATTTTTTATTCCATCTTGAACCTTTGTTACATCTGATGTAGGTTTCTTATATGGGGGTTTAGAGTTTTATTCATTATAACTGTCTGCAAAATTCTATTTGGTCATTGGTTTCATATTTCCCATTTCTGGTCATTTTAAAACTCTCTTATGTCTATGAATATCATCAAGTGGCTAGTCCTTATCACCTAGGTTTGAGTTTCTAAATTTTTTTATCAGGTTAAGTTAAGGGCCTTTTTGGCCTTTACATCCTTTGCATTTAATGACTCAGAAGTTCTCAAGCCCATTTTCTCATGTCATCTTAGAGGATCCCCTTCATTAGAACAACTTAAGTGCACATGCTTAGGCTTTTCACTTAAGTCCCGACAGTCATCATACTTTATCACTCATTGCTGATTTCTTCAGAAGTGCATATTTTGAATTGGCGACGAGCGATGAAATAGTGTTTTCTTTGATATCGCTTATCGCAAATAGCTTCCAGAGCTATTAAATCAAATGTGTGATAAGAAATTTTCCCTGCTTTGTTGAGGGATCGCTTGTTGCTAATGGATTTTGAGTCTTCAATATTGTAATAGCGATGAGTGATGCCCCAACCTTATGTTCTTATTTTTCATCACGTATCATGGATATGTTTTAAGTGCTAAGTTCCACATTAGTGATATGCGATACACTTTGTAACTATGTAAATCCTCTCATCGCTAATTTCTTTCAAATTGTATGAGGAGAATTAGCGATGAGCGACGACCTTATGTTTTATCGCCCGTCGCAAATTTATTTCAAAGCTTCAGTTCCAAATTAGCGATGAGTGATGGTATTATCTAAAAGGTTTCTTTTGCTAATATGATAAGATCTTATGTGCGATGTATTTTGTACCATTCATTTTAATGCAGGTGTAGGTGGGTACGTGCAGGATCATCATGGAAAAAATAGACCCTTAAGTGGCAAAAAATTCAGAAAAATCAAAGTTAGGAAACTAGACGTAAAAATTTGAATAAGTTATCTATATTATTTCAAAAATATGTAAGAATATAATCTGTAGAAAATTGAATGTAGTTTCTAAATTACTAGGTTTATTTATTTTTTAAAATCTATTTGGTGAAAATTTGAAATTTCAATGCATAGTACTTAAATTTTAGGGAAAAAATAAGAAGTAGGTGTCTGTCTGACCACCCTAACCACAATAAAATGATAATATTTTTTATAAGATTTTAGATATAAGTAGAGGACTCGTGTCCCAATGTGATGCATATTTTTTTGTAATTTTTTCCAAGTAAATAATTAATTATGAATTTTTTATTACAAATTTTTAAAAAATATAAAAAACTCATATGTCTGACCACCTTAACTTGGTCAAAATTTCATGAAATTCATTTTTTAAAAATCCTATACTATGCAAAGCATAGAATGTGATGCATGTTTTGGATTAAAAAAATATGATACTGTTTGAAAGTTGTAGATGTTTTTCAATCATCCTATCAATCAGGACTTTAGTCGTAATTCAAATAGAAAATGAATAATAATAATTTATTAAATTCAAATTAAAGCATAATTTATATTAGTGGAAAGTTGAGAATTTCCTTTAAAAACCCTTTTCATTTCATCAATTTTGGGTAAAAAAAGGTTGTCAGCCACATACCCTACACATAACCATCATATCACCACTTTTTGGCCCATCATGATCTTGCACATACCCACATGTCTAAATCTAATTTCTTCACTACATCTCCCGTCATTGATAGGAGCCTGGGTGCAAAGTTTGAATTAGCGATGCACGATGGAAGGATGGATATGATCAAAGGACGGGCCGT
The DNA here is from genome assembly GCA_007258455.2 of Sequoia sempervirens. Classification (NCBI taxonomy): domain Eukaryota; kingdom Viridiplantae; phylum Streptophyta; class Pinopsida; order Cupressales; family Cupressaceae; genus Sequoia; species Sequoia sempervirens. The sequence continues at coordinate 308,355,776 of VDFB02075321.1, forward strand.
AGAACCAAGGGTTGAGATCTCATCACGAGGATGTTTACATCGCCGATAAGGCTGATGAAGGATGATGTTCATCCATGACATGTGATGGCTATTGATGAAAGGGAAACATGGAAGGATCCTAAGGACTTCACATAAAGCAAAAATGAAAGTAACGAGATGACTGGAGAACCATTGATGTAATTTTAAAACAGGATGATCCAACGGACTAAACTTCATCGCGACAAGACTTTCATCGCAAATTGCACCCTAAAATTTGCGGAAGATCAGCAATGAGCGATGAAGTGTATAAGGAAATATTCTCTCTAGGAAACAAACTAGTCTTATGTACTTTGCCGATATTAATGAAGGAGCATGGATTAGGTTGGTGATACATTCTAATTGTCAGATCGCATATGATTTATCAAGATTAAAGAAGAATGTGGCAACATTTGAGATAACATCATTGTTTTCTAGGAGAAAGTTGCTATGGTCAAAAAAGATGCTCATGGCCACCTTAGATGAATTTTTAATTGTTTTAAGATCAACAACCTAGATTCAAAGCCAAGCTGTTAAGTTATCAACTTACTTGCACGAGGAGTTCTTGAATCATTAATTCTGCATGCTCCAATTGTTTATTTAATGTAGGTTGATCATTGTTTATTTTCACCATCTTTCTATTCTGTAGTGAATGTAGGGCGAAGTGTAAAGAGGAGTAAGAGGTTGTTTGTTTTTCCTGTGTTGAATATTCTTCTCCTAAGTAAGTTGGTTTCAAATTGGATTCTCTAGTCTGGTTAGGAATTTCTCTACTAGGTTGGTTACAATTGTTTGGGTTGTAAGTGTGTCTCCCTGTAGCTCTGCCTGGAATTGTTAAATTTTGCTTGTTCTAGAAATGGGGAAAACTAGTGTGACAATTCAGCCTATTAAAAGGTCTAGCCAACTCAATGTATTTGAGTATCATGAGGATATAACTGAGCAAGAATCCCAGGCTTCTCCTAAGGTTTCAAAGGGTAAAAGGAGGGCTATAGGTCATAAGAAGAAATCAATTGTGCAGAGTACATACAACTTGAGAAACAAGACCATTCCAAGAGAGATGGTCAAGTTCAAAGGCAAGGAATTGGCTCAGCCAGTGAAGAAGGCTAGGAAAAAGGAGAAAACTCATAGGGCCTACCTAGGAAAACACAATTCTCCTATTGTGCTTTCTGATACTCCTTCGAATGCTGAAGGTGATACTGATTTAGGATATGGCTAGTACCTTCATTCTCTGGTGCCATATGAGAGCTCTGATGATGATGTGGTGATGGTCCCTCCAATTTCATTAAGGATAGGGAGTGATCGGGCATTCTTTGATGCTGACAACCCTAAATAGGGTGACAACCTTATTTTTGTTTTTGATGAAACCATGGTCTTTACATAGGAGGTATTTATTTTCGTGTGTCCATGGTTTTTCTTTTTCTCTTCCATGTTGATATGGAAGTCCTCCAGATGATATGATATGGAATCCTTTTTCTTTCAAAAATGAATGCAATGACAATGACTAATGGTATCTTGCACATGTTTTTTGTTTTTTGTCCTCCCTTCTTCCCAAATGATTGCGTAAGAAACTTCCTAGGGAGTTCTTCAAGGAATTAGTTGAAATTAGGTTTTTGAAATGAACTGAAATGAAAATGAAATTGTAATTCAGCCGGATGCTTGTTGCTCCCCTTTTATAAAGGGGATTTCATGGCTAATGTTAAGAAGTTCAAAAATTTTGAGTCCAAAATAGGTCAAGTTGAATGCTCTGCTCCGAGAGCAAATAGAATGTAAATAGATACATTAGCAAATGTATCAGAAGCTAATCTGGGGTGAAAGTTATACTGTAAGAAGATCTTAAATATGGTCTTACAAAGTAAATATCAGCAATGGAAGGAAAGTTAGTTTCAAAATATTTTTCTCCTGTGTATCTTTCTTCTAAATTATGAATGAAGTTATTAAGTATAATTATGTTTGTCTTTTGTCATTTGCAATGAATGGATGAGTTTGTTTTATGCTTCAGTTCAATGACTTGATTAAATGCTAAAATGAGGTTATCATTTTATAGGAAAGGGATATAGGATTTGGTAAGGAAGTAATATTTTGAAATACAGTGAGTTAGATGTTACAAAGTGGCATACTAATAGTTCATTAATTTTAATGTTCAATCATAATTCTATTACTGCTTGATTGCAAGTTATGATTATTTTTCCCTCAGATAGGGTGCTGATTATTTTATGAGTTTATCTCATGGCCAACTAACCTAGTAATGAATCTGGCCTAAGATTCAAGATGAAGAAAAATTCATAACATATTCTAAATTACACTGCCCCAACTTTTAGTATGTAAACACATTGCCTGAAACAAATGACACTTTCACCTGAGGTCTACCAAGCCTTTGATGAAGTGAGTTTTATGAGGAAATGCATCTATGTGAGGAAATGCTCTTGACCACATTAGAGATATTATGAGCATCCATGGGATTACCCTCTTGGGTCTCATAGAGCCCGAAGAGAAGAAGTGAGGTACTAAGTACTTTTCTTAAGTGTTGGCCAATCCTCAACATTGTTGATGATTGAGTTGTGGAAAATTCATAGGTAAGGATTGAGATTAAGTTTGGTTGCTAGAAAATAAGCAACAAAAATGGCGACTCTACTAGGGAGAACTTTGAATCTCTAGTTGCAGACTAAAATAGTCAAGAGTTTGGCGAATCTGAATATCTAGTTTAGATGTTGAAAAAGTTCTAGATCTGCAAATTGATTCGTAGTAGCCCCAAATTCAAAATACTATGAAGTGACTTTGTTGCAAGAACTCAGAGAAAGATACCCTTGCTTCAAAGGTTTTCCTCTTATTGAAGAGGTGATGACTCTACTCTACAAATTATACACATGAAAGGCTACTATTTGTTATTGTGACCTGAAAGGCTACTTCGTTTTTCCCTCATATAGGGCACTGATTGTTTTATTAGTTTATCTCATGGCCAACTAAGCTAGTAATGAATTTGGCCTAAGTTTCAAGATGAAGAAAAATTCATAACATATTCTAAATTACACTACCCCAACTTTCAGTATGTAAACACATTCCCTGAAACAAATGACACTTTCACCTAAGGTTTGCCAAGCCTTTGATGAAATGATTTTTCTAAGGAAATACATCTTTGTGAGAAAATTCTCTTGACCACATTAGAGATATTATGAGCATGCATAGGATTACCCTCTTGGGTCTCATAGAGCCCGAAGAGAAGAAGTGAGGTACTAAGTGCTTTACTTGGGTGTTGGTCAATCCTCAACCTTGCTAATGATTGAGTTGTGGCGAATTCGTAGGTAAGGATTGAGATTAAGTTTGGTTCTTGAAAAATAACCAACAACATCAACTAATTCCATCTAAGTTAATTAAATCCTAATTAACTCGTAGCACTAATCCTCCCTTCCTCTAGCTTTTGCAACTTGCACATGTAAATCAATTTATTTGATTTATTAATTCCTCTATTTTTATTCAAATGTGGCATATCCTTGAAATATTCCATCAATTTGAAATCTCCCTCCCAAAGGACTTTTGTCCTCCAACATGGCTTTAAAGGATCTTACATGTCCTCTCCTTGATCATCCAACTTGGCACTAACTCCTCTTACAACTCTTCTTGCACAAGCCATCTTTTGAATTTCAAATTCCACCTATATGCATTTAACATGCACATTGTTCAAAATTTTCTCCACTCTCCTTCATTAGCATGTTGACAAGTGGCACAATGCCATTGGTTCAAGTTTAATCCCACATTCTTCCTATTTCTCATTCCTCCATCCTTCTTTCCTATAGATAGAGGACTTCTCTATTGATTTGGATCCACAACTTCATGCAAGGTTACTATCTACAGATTTGAGCAAGTTCATCCACATTTTCATCCAATTTTTCATAGATTTCATCATCCATAGCTAGGTTATTGAAAATTTTCATCAAGGATCAATTAATCATCATCAAGTTTATCAAGGAATTGGGAAAGGGCTTCTTTCCACATCAAAGAAGCACCAATTCCCCTATGGGATGCTGGTTTGAGCATTTAGAATAGAATTTCATTAGCTTTTACTTGTTATTTTGGCTTTGATTTCAATATTCTTGTGTTCGAATGAATTTCATTGGGAATGTTTGTTTAGACTTGTTTATTGACTAATGTTTGATTTTTTGTTCATGTTTGAGAAATTCTAGACTAAGCATTCACAATACTCTGTCCAAAATGAGGTTGACTAGAGAGTGTGTACCTCCTACACTACAACCTAAGCCAATCCCTAAGAAAAGAAAGAAACCACTTGTAGTAGTCCCAATGTTCTTGAAGAAGAGTGAGTCGACAGTGAGCAAAGTAAAGAAGTCAAAAACCCAAATAGTTGAACCACTCAATGTAGTGGAGCAATTGAAGAATGCCCTAACCCATGTCTCTTTATGGTATATTTTAGCTATCCTCAAGAAAAAAACCTTGTTGTGAGAAGCTTTGGAAGAGGATAAATAACCATCGTAGGCTAATGCAACCCTGGAACCCAATCAAGAGAAAGGAAAAGATCCAGTTCAAGAGTCACAGGGTTTAGAAGCCGCAAAATTCTTAAACACAAAGGAAAAGGTAGTGAAGGAGGTAAGTAAGTCAAAACCTACCCTATTTTTCCTCACCCTCATTGTAGGGGATAAGATGCTACGTAATTCTATGATTGACTTTGGTGCTAGTACCATAGTTATGCCTAAATTGATTGTAGTTTCATTAAAATTAGAATTTGAGCCCCTTGATAGAGGAATCATGGAATTAGATGGAAAAAGGGTTTATGTTGTAGGTCTAATCAAAATCCTCCCTCTAACCGTATATTCATGTCCCGACATTATAGTTTCCTAAGAGGTCTGTACCCCAACTGAAAAGAAAGGAATAATTGACGTGTTACATATATATCAAGATTTTATTACATGGAATTACGAGGATCTCAAGACATATGATACTTCAATTATCACACATACAATCCCACTCAAAGCTAATGTGAAGCTATTTAGAAAAAGGAAACGACCCATCAATGAGCTACTTGAACCTGTCATATATAAAGAAGTGCAAAAATTGTTGTCATCTCACATTATATTTCCTGTGAGATATTCCACCTGGATTACAAATTTGGTGCTAGTTCATAAGAAGAATGGTGAGATCTATCTGTGCATAGCGTTCTGAAATTTAAATTGTGCTTCAAAAAAGGATAATTATTTGGTGTTGTTTTTGGACAAGGTTCTACAGATTGTCAATGGTTCTCAGATGATGTCCTTCCTTGATAGGTATTCAAGATATAATCAAGTTATTGTCCAATATGAAGAGAGGCAAAAAAAAACATTCACCACAAAATGGGGAATTTTTGCATACAAACAGATGTCATTCGATTGACCAATGTTGGGGAAACATTTTAGTGGGTAATGGCTATCACATTGAAGGACCTGATCGACAAGTGTAATATTATCTACATGGATGATCTAACGATGTTCTTTAAGAAGAGGGGTGACCACATCTCAAACTTATGCAAAGTATTCCAAAAGTGTAGGGAATTTGGTATTTCGCTCAATCCTAAAAAGTGCATCTTTGGAGTAATAGAAGGAAAGTTTCTAAGTAATGTAATTTCAAAAAAGGGAATATCAGTTGATCCTGAGTGTATTCAGGCTATATTGAAGATCTAGCCATCAACAAGTAAGAAAGAAATGAAATCCTTCTTCGAAAAATCAATTTTTAAAGGAAGTTTATAACTAATTTTTTTGAGATTGTGAAGCCCTTGAATGCCATGTTGAAAACAGACGCTAAGGTGGAATGGACACTAGAAGCAAAGCAAGCTTTTGAGGAGATAAAATGGGTGATTGTTGAGTCTCCGGTATTGGTTAGTCAAGATTATACAAAGCCATTCTACATCTATTCTTTTCCTTTAGAACACTCGTGTGCAAGCATGTTGACACCGAAGAAGGAACAGGGGGATGAGCACCCCATTTCTTTTATGAGTGCCCCACCAAAAGATGTTGAGCTACACTACTTGAGCATTGAAAATTAGGCCTATGCATTGGTTCGTGGTGTCAAAACATTTAGGCACTATATCCTGAGGAATAAGTTGTTTACAATTGTTCTAGATCCAACTATCAAGATTCTTTTAATGCATAGTGAATTGGGTGAAAGACAAGGAAAATGGGTAACGATGCTGCAAGAGTATGATATGGAAATCCAATCCATGAAGTTGGTCAGGGGACATGCTCTCACTCATACAATGGTTGAAGTTGATCTAGAACTCACTACACAACAATGTAATCTCGAAGATGTTTCCCTTGATGATTGGAATGATGACATTTTATACTACTTGTTGAATCAGAAATGTTCATCACATCTGAATGTTGTACAAAGATGTTCCTTGTGTTTGAAAAGAATCAGCTACATGATGAAAGGAGCCACACTCTATAAGAAAAATCATGAAGGCATTTGTCTTCGGTGTCTTGGGAAACAAGAGGCACTCTGAGTGATGAAATAATTCCATGACAAGTTTGAGACTGACCATGGTTCAACCCCTTCAACTGCAAATTAGATCCTCTGGATTGGATACTATTGGCCAACACTATTCAAAGATGTACATGCACATGTACGTGCTTGTCACATATGTTAGACTGCTACTAGCAAAGAAAAGCATATTGCTATTCCATTGGAACCTAAAGCTGAAGTATTCCATTTCACTCAGTGGAGACTTGATTTCATTGGTATCATCATTCCACCATCCTCTATGGTCCACAGGCATATTCTAACCACTATTGATTATTGTACTAGATAGATAGAAGTGATTCCTTATAAGCAATATACTACTGATATTGTTATTAAATTTTTTGATGATTACATGTTGTTACTCATTTTGGTTGTCTTGTTGCATTGGTGTGTGATAATGGTCCAACATTTTTCCTCTTTAATTTTTTTTGGTTGGGCTTTTGATTATGGTATCATGCTAATATTTTCTTCAAACTATTGTCCTCAAGGGAATGGGTTAGCTAATTCAACAAACAAGAACTTGTTAACTGTCATTCGTAAGTTGCTCGATAAGAACCCTAAAGACTAGCATACTCAATTGTGGTTTTCTCTATGGGAAAATCGTACTCGTCAAAAGGCTACCTTAGGTACCTCCCCTTACCACTTAGTCTATGGTTAGGAGCCTGCTTTTCCCATTCAACTAAGGATCCCCACTTTTCAATTCATTAATGAATATTATGATGAAGGGGAAAGTCTTGAAGACCGTCTAGCCGAGCTTCTCCATTTGGAGTAGAAGCGCGATGAAGCAATTGAGAATTTTGCTAAGCATTAGGGCATTGTAAAACATTGGTTTGATTGACATGCAAAAGTTATGGCCTTTAGGATTTCTGGCCTAGTCTTGTATTGGGATAAGGTTCATGAAAGAAAGGGGGAACATGGAAAATAGACAAGCTTTGGATTGATGTCTTTTAGATCTCTAAAATTTTGGGAGATAATGCTTTTCATCTGAAAACTCTCACGGAAGATGTCTCACTACCCATTAATGGGCAATATCTGAAGCACCATTTATTTCTTGAGCTGCTACGACTCAACCATGTACATAGTTATCTTAGGTGGTTTGTTGTAGGCTAGGTAACTTCTTTAGGTTAGTTTTCTTTCAGTTTGCTTTCGCTTTGTTGTTTTGCTACGGGTGGGTTTTCCTATTTTGACATGGTGGAAAAACTTTGTAACTTCAAAGGGAGGATTTTGTTGAATATTCCTATTTGTTTCTTCAATAAGTTTTCATATGTTGTCTAGGAATGTTTGTTCATCTCTATGATTGAGTTTCATTAGTTGAATTTATGCTTGATTTAGAAAGAAATCATTATTTGAATCCTTTTACACCTATCTCAGTCCTCACAATCTGCACATCTTAAATATTCCTAGAAGGCTATACGATAGGTGTCATGAAGCTTCGATAGGTGAATTTTTTTAAAAGATCTGCTTTAGTGACGAGTACAATATCCAAACCTAGAATACGCTTCGGTGCTTATCAATATGCAAAACAAAAGCTGTAAAAAATGAAATAGAGGAATATCCAGTAAGTAGCTGAATGGGTGTGTGAATAACTCTATTAGGGCTATGGATGCTCGATTGGAAATAGAGAAATGTTCATGGGAATTGTAGTGAGAACCTCATCAGGGCTATAGATGCCTGACTGGTAGTGAGGCAATTTCTAGGTTACTTTTGGAGTTGGACTATCTATGTAGCGTATCTTGGTCTATTGATCGCTTACCTCATGTCTCTTAGGAAGAGAATGGACTCACAAAGCACACACACTTGTGAATTTGAGATATATCATGAATAGATTCAACTAATGATTTTTTTTCCCTTTTAAGCATGAGCTATCTTGTGAAGCTTCAGTTCTGGCATGTGAAACTAGAGATTCTAAGTTTTAGATGAATTCTTATCCTTTAAACATTTAGGGAACATTTCCCAACAAAGTCACCATTTGTTGTGCATTTTCCACACACGCCCCACTAAGTGCAGGGACCCCCTCTTTTTTCTTTTTTTCTTTTGTTCCAACTTTTCCTATGCTCGTTTAGTTTTTCTTTTTCCTTCGCTTTTGGGCCTTTAGGTCATTTTTCCCTTCAAATTTTCATGTCTCTTGGAAATTTTGAAAATCTTCCTGTCTCCTTTTTCAGAACTCATGTTGCAAAAAATTCCATGCGGGAGGCCACCATGCCGATGTTGGAATCCTAGCCAATTGTAGGAACTCCCATGTGGAAATCCGCTTGTGGGAAGCCGTGTACGAAAATCCATCAAAACAGTGCTAGGACCCTTGGCTTCCACATCTCTCATCCCCACATTCTGGTGGCATTCGTGTTAACCACATCTACAACCATGGTCTCTACATTCCCTTGGCACCCACACCGTCTATGTCTACAAATTAGGGTTTGCACGGTAATCAAGAAATCTACTCACATTAAATGCACTAAGGTTTATAAATAGGGGCAAGGTTGAGCTCACTTTTTTCTTTTGCTACGAATTTCAGTGATTTTGAGCTCGGTTTCATCACAGGAATCTCCCTCTCAAATTGCTCGTTTACTAGTTAAGATCCCCTCCCATTTTTGCTTGATTATTCACTGTAGTTTCATCATTTTGACAGAAGGTTTTTAATATTTTGAAAATGTTAAAATTTTAAGTTTGAAACCCTCGATCAGAGCATCCGATGTGGAAATCCATTGCAGTTGTTTCAAAGTTTGGCATGGGAAGTGATGGCTCCCACAATGCACAAACCCACACCATGCGGGAGGTCCGATGTGGGTTTCCATCGTGGTTGTGCTAGAGCATCGGTGCCACCCATCAAGGTTTCCGCTTTTTTGTTTCCCACAAAATGATAAACTTAAACACCCAAAGTTTTCCCACATGTTAAAACAATCATAACTAAAACAACTAAATCTTGAGCCATTTGCAAGAAAATAAGTGCAAGAATTTGGATGTAGAAAGCCACTCACATGAAGCCATTTTATGGCACAAACCCCTTTGGATTCCACACCCCTTGGCTTTCACATTCAAAAGTTCTGCATTTGTCAAACTGGGCCTCGAAAGGAATTTTAAGGGCGATCAATTAACTTCATCATTTTTCCCATGTGATCTAACAATTTTCATTTGAAAACACTAAGTCTCTTTGTTATTGTGGGAATTTAAATGTGGGAAGTCTCTTGCAGAAATCCATATCTCTCATGTTATTTTTCATCTTATTCTTCACTGGCTTCTGCAAGAGTGACTTTTGCATCAATTTTTTCTACATGGGTCAAATCAATAAAATTTCTAAGTGTTCTCTCGTTGCAAAAAAAATTGGTGCAGGATATCATTTACAGGTTGCCATTTCACTGGCATCACTATTGATGGCTTCCACATCTCTTATCCCCACAACCCAATGGCACCCACAACTCCCCATCCTACAAAGTTGTAAAACCTACATATTGCTAGAAATTTTCCTAGGATTCTAGATTTAATGATTCCTTTCTAATATCTAATGCATTTATGATGAATTTTGGGCTCTAATGATACGCTTTTCAATTGTACTAACACATTATCTTCTCACTTAATCAATTCAACTCATTACGTGTCATTCTTGTAGGTTTGATGGAACAATGTGAGAAAGTAGGAAAGAGTGAGAGGACAATTAATATTGACAAAGAGAAAGCAAAGATGAAGTATGAATTTCACGGTGTGGAGGTCACCTCCAAAATTGCTTTAGATTCAGATAAACTATCAGATACCAACCTTAGACATGTTAATATTGATGAATTCAAAGAGCATATCCTTGTCAACCCTAAGACCGACATGGCAAGGAAGATTCAAAAGAGCAGGATTTCCCATGCAACCAATTTTCCATCCTCTCTAATCAATCCTAAGCTCATCCAGGGATCCTGGGTTCTCGCAAATGGAAGTAACTAATAGAGAATACATGCTCAATATCTAGAAGGTGGGTCCTTTGAATTGTGCTCACCTCCAACATCTTCAAAGAATGGATGTGGTATTTCATTGAAGAAATCCTTAGGTGGAAAACCAAGTTTGACTGGGCCAAGATAATTAGTGACAATATACATCGTCAACATGAGCATGTCAAGAAGACCCAAGAATTCTATATGGCCTCTTACATTGTATATGTGCTTGTCGCTAACTTGTTGTACAAAGGATTGACTTGCAGGGGTAATTTAGGGATAGGTCTAGATAAAACTATCATTTACAAGTGCTACCCATAGTTGTAATACAAAAAATTCAAAGAGAACAATAAAAGAGTAAATGACGCTTTCATCACATTCATTCTGAAATACTTATCAGAAGAGTTTAGGAATATAATTTCATACTGCACCAAGGAAATGGTGAAGAAATTCGATTACTAGTTCATCCAGTTCCCCAAGATTATATACTTCAGGATTGAGGGTTTTTTCTGGGACACCATATAGATTGCCAAGGTACCCAAATGATGAGATCATCTTGTTGGAGCTTACACGATAATTGTGCACCACACGTGCCAGTTGCTGCAATAAAAGAAAAGATTGGGTGTACCTTATCCCATGACTCTTGGGAGGGGCATGTATTCATTTCCAACATCAATTTCAGTAGAGAATTCAGACAAGGAGATCCAAGAGTATGGATTGGTTTTCCACACTACATAGGGAGGAGTTGACCCTTAGGGAAAGCTAAAAAAATAGGTCGGAATACAACATGCACATAAGACCCACATAGAAGACTTCTGGGCCAAATGTGAAAATGATCAAGAAGTCAAGAAAAAGTCTATATATGAGAATTCCTCTCAAGCTTGTTAGAACTTTGGACATATACACAATGCCTGATCAAGTAGAAGATAATGATAATAGATTAGATGAAGCAACACTTGAGAAAATAGCTAAAGCTCTGCTACCACTAATTGACTGGATGGAGGAAGAGGAGATTGGCATTGATGTTATCAATCATCCAGTGTTGCAAAGGACCAAGAAGTGGCTTGATGACCAAGCTACACAACTGGAGTAGCAAGGATTAGAGCTCACCTTTGGTGAGTGGGAATAGGGAAAGGCCTTTGAGAGTGATGAGGGACGAAAAATAGAGGATGAAGCTGAAACAAGTTCATCAAGCAAGGTAGCAACATCTCCTCCTCCTCATTCTCACAAAAGGAAGGACACAACGAAGAGATAGCCTACTGAGAAGCCTCGTGTGTATCAAAGGAAGGTAAGGGAAGGACACAAGCGTACAAAGAAGGTTAAGAAGCTCAAGACTTTCATATTGGAAATAATTAAGGAAGAGCCTTCTCCTACTAAGGAGAATGTGTAGATCCAATCACCCACTCATCCCAATTCACCTCCACCATCAACTACACCTCTTCCATTAGCTTCTGCTCTGCTTCCACCCCTCGTATCTTCTCCACCCAATGTGGAAATCTCAGTCCACCTTCCATCTACCACCCAAACCATCTTAGTGATTGTTGTTGAATCCTCCTCATCTACATCCTCCTCTCCATCTTCCTCCTCACTTCCTTCTTCATAGCCCACCTTCTCTACTTTACCACATATTATTCCTTATGTTCCTCTTGTACCAACCACCCTACCACAATCCTTCATCACATACTTGCAAAACTTGCCTCAAGGATTATCTGAAACATTGATGTCACTCAATAAAAAAATCCTTATGTCTCAACTTGCTACCACTTTTCCCATGGAAGATATAGAAAAAATATGGGAGGAGATGCAGTGAAAAGAAAAACAAGAACTTAAAGAAGTAGTGGGTGTGGGCAAGGATTTTATTGATTTAGAGCAAGATGAGTATTTTGAAGAGCTAGAGGTAGGGCTCAAGATCATAGAACCTGATGAGGAAGCTTTTGATGACAAGGGAGAGAAGACTCCAAAGGAGGGAGAGCTCAACAAGACCTTTGAGGAACACTTCAATGAGATATCAAAGGAAGAAAAATAAGAAGAATACAAGGGACAAGATGAAGAGCAAGGAAAGGAAGAACTTCATGAAGATAAAGAAGAGAAAGAAGCAAAGGAAAATGAACCAGATATTTAATCTGCAAGGAGAAAACAATGAGAGAAGAAAACATTAGGGAAGAAGAAAAGAATATAGAAGTGGCTCCCAAGGATAAATATAAAATGCAACAGGAGAGACACCAAGACAAGGTGTGGGTATGTCCAAGTTCATGATGGGCCAAAAAGTGGCGATATGATGGGTATTTGTAGGGTATGTGGCTAATGACTTTTTTCTACCTAAAATTAATGAAATGAAAAGAGTTTTTAAAGGAGATTCTCAGCTTTCCACCAATATAAATTATGCTTTACTTTGAATTTAATAAATTATTATATTCATTTTCTATTTGAATTACGACTAAAGTCTTGATTGATAGGCTGATTGAAAACATCTATAGCTTTCAAATGGTATCACATTTTTGAATCCAAAACATGTATCACATTCTATGCTTAATATACTATAGGATTAAAAATTGAATTTCATGAATTTTGACCAAGTTAAGGTGGTTAGACATACAAGTTTTTATATTTTTTAAAAGTTGTAAGAAAAATCATAATTAATTATTTACCTAGAAATAAATTACAAAAAAATATGCATCGTGCATCGGGACATGAGTACTCTACTTATATCTAAAATCTTATAAAAATATTATCATTTTATTATGGTTAGGGTGGTCGACAAACACCTACTTATTTTTCCAAAAATTTAAGTACTACTACATTGAAATTTCAAATTTTCACCAAATAGATTTTATTTTCTAAAAATAAACCTAGTAGTTTAGAAACTACATTCAATTTTCTACAAATTCTATTCTTACATATTTTTGAAATAATATATAACTTATTCAAATTTTTACGTCAAGTTGTCTAACTCTATTTTTTTCTAAATTTTTTGCCACTTAAGGGCCTGTTTTTTCCATGATGATCCTGCACATACCCGTGTCCTCTACAGAGCAAGCACATGAACCCTCATTGTTGGAGAAGTAGTTGAAGGAGAAAGATTTGATAGTATGTGACCTAAAGGCACATTTAGAAGCAATGTTGGATCATGCGAGGAAAAGTCCCTAGGAGAAGAAGAAAGCCAAGGTACAGTCACATATCACGGTCAATGACTCGGGTTCATGTACTATTCACGTTGCCACTTTGGCAGTGGATAAGGATGTGGCCACCATTCAAGTAGTTGATTATCAGGTTACATCCATTAATATCAGCCCTACAAATAGAGCACAAAAGATCGATGAACTTCAAGGGTTGTTATCCAATATTTTGAATCAAATGGATAAATGCGAAGCTACAAAGAAGGACCTAAAAGTGTAGGTAGCAGAATTAACTCCTTTTATTCAACAAATCATTGCTTCTAATTAATAGGTCCATATCAAGACATCTGTACACTGGTAATTTTGTCAAAGGAGGAGGTAAGTAAAGTGGAATGGATGAGGAGTTGGACTAAGTCCACTTATGATTAGATTAAACGAGTGACTGTTGTCAATGATAGGGCAGTGAATATTGGGGTAGAAATGAACAACCACTTCCTAATTTTAAAAATAGAAGTTGAGAAGGAGATTGAAGAATGTAAAGCATTTCCTAGCTATTTTAACATAACGCGTCTGAAGTTGCATGTGATTAAGGGCTTGCCTGAGGACATTTTGGTGTAGGAACAAATTTTGACTAAGGAGTAGTTGAAAGAACTTGAAGTATGGCTATTTTCCATCATTTTTTGAACAGAGGTCTTGGCCAAGGTGTTAACCGATTTGCAATTAATTGAGGAAAGAATCATTGATTTGATTGAAGATTGCGTGACAAAATCTTGGAGCTCCTAATTAGTGTAGAAATCTCTACAATACGATTGGATGTTGGACTAGTCAGGTAGGTATAGCTCGAGCAAGGATAGAAAAGGGAGCTATGAGTAACATGCAAGGAGACTTTTTGGATTTTGTTGCTCAGACATTTACCAGATCTGAGTAGATAGTACAGAGGAGTTCATGTGTGGATTTGCATGATGAATTAATGGAGGAATATAAGGAAATAACTTTCAAAACTAGCAACTTCTTAGCTACCTCCTCAGGAGCAACTTTCAAAATCTTTGATTAATTTTGTGAAATATGATGTAAAACAGAGAGAAGTTGGAAATATTTTGATAGAAGATATTTTTTGTAATTTCAGCTACAAGACAAAAGTTGTTGCATCAAAGTGTGTGCACCCAGTTTTGGGGGATTTTATAGGATACTTATTGAATATAAAATAGAATAAGAATATTTTACATTCTCCTAGGTTCACATGTGAACTAATTTTATATTGAAGAATATTGTAAATGCATTTAATATATTCAAACCCTAAAAGGTAGTAAATCTTGGCCATTGGTTCACATTATAAAATCTATAAATAGCAGCTTCCTCTCATTTGTAGAGGGAGATATGAATTGTTGTACAAGGAATTTTGAAGTAATACAAGTGAAGGCATTGTAGTGTTGGTGAATTCCTTGTGTTTCTTAAATGTATGCATGATTCTATCTTTCAATTTTAGTTTCAACATTCTCAGTTTATGTTTAGTTTCATTAATGGGAAAGTGTTAGGATATTTGATGAGATTCCTGCTCATACCTTTCATAATTTTCTACTTGTAAGTTACTTTGCAAGGTTAGTTTGAGCTTATTTTATGTTCTCAAGTTCAACTATGTATGTTTAAGCCCTTGTGTGTGAATGTTGCAGTCTAAAAATCTAAAGATCACCTTTGGAGATTGCACTGTTTCTGTGATATTGCGAACTTAGTTATGGTTAAGCAGAAATTGGTTTATTTGGAATTTGTCTATCTGAATCATTGGCCATTGTTGCAACTATCATTAGGTTTTAGATTTAGGATTTCTCTTGAACCCTTATCTTTTGATATTTCTGTATAAATCTATGTTACTATAGGATTCCAACATCACTCAGGATCTTATATTTGATGAAAAAGGTTGTTTCATTGTTCTGAAAACCAACAAGGATTTTATGAAACCCTCATTATAGAACCATAAGCTTTTGGCCTTGTTTACCATAAATTCCCATTGTGATTACCACCAAATCACATCATCGTTGAACTTTTTTCTTCATTGTCAAGACATGACATTATAAACCTTGGGGTTATTTTCTGAAGAGAGTTACCTTTCAAGAGAGATAGAACACTTGTGTTTTATCTATGTCAAGTGCAGTGCTAAAACATTCATCAACAATACCACTAAATAATATCGACAAAAATGTAAAGGAAAGGGATCAAGAATCAAGGATATTGAATGCTAGATGTGCTTTTTGGTAAATGAAAACATAGATGTCTTAAAATCTATGAATCAAGAGAAATGGGTTAGGGGTCATTGATTTGGTATGCCTAATGCTAGAAGAAGAAAGAGAAAGGGAAATAAGGTGAAAGACTTTCAAGGTTTGGAGGCTAGTTTTATCACATGCCTTATACCTTTTGGGTATGATGGTATGAGTAAGTGTACAAGTATGGGTTCCATAAGGAGGAAGGTATATGGGAAGTGGGGTGAGGGAAATGAGTAGGAAAAATACTAAAATTCTAATATTTTGATATCTCGACTTAAATGAAAAGTGAATCCTCAAATTAGGAATTGGCAATGGTGAATACTCAATGCTAAAAGAGAGCAAACAAGTAAAAGATTAAGTGGAGAATAATTGAGGTTCATGGATTAGTATTATAGCTTAAGAAGTACATGATTATATGGAGACCTAAAATTCTAGGGCCAAAGGTAAAGACGGAGTAGGGGGAAATCCATGATAAATTATGTAGGTAATGAGAAGTCTAAAAGATAAATAGTCAAAGGTATCAAACAAAAATTGAAATGTTGGGTTTCAAGGAATGGAGTGAATAGGAACTTAGAGGAAACCTATAAACCCAACAAAGGCTAAAAATAGACACAATTACCCCTAACACTTTAGAAATTTCTATAATTAGAGATATTTAGACACATGAAAAGTATGACAAAAGGAAAAGTACTACAACAAGAATATTTTTGAATAAGAGGGTCTATTGAAGGAATTCTTAGATTGGTTATAGATGATGGCCAAAAAATGGCTATATTAAGAAAGAAAACAATCAAATTAGATAAATTTGCACTTACTAATATAGGCCCCAACATCACCTAGAATGGGGCAAGACAAAGATATCACATAGCAACTATAGGGACAAAAATATAAATCTTTCATGAAATATCAGTGAGGGACTCTATAGGCAACAAAATTAAACTAAAAAAGAATTAGAAACACACTAGATTCCTTACACTAAGAATGACATGCAAGGTAAAGGCCCTAAAGGACAAACATCAATGGAGGGGTTCCCTAATTTTATCTAAATTAGAGATGATGTTGGAAAGCATGAAGAAATGAAAACTTTATTAGAGAATGTTCCCAAACATTCTAGGATAAATAAACCCACTTAGGAACCCATATATTGAGGTTTATCATAATTAAGGATTCTTCCAAAATTAGTTCATACAAGAAATTAATCCTCGTGAATTAACAAGGCCTTGAAGTAATCAATGGAAAAATGTGTGTGGAAGTGAGTTCATTTCCTCTTCATCAAATCAACTAAACTAATCATTAGAAATATGAATTGCAACAATATTGAAGATAAATTTCATTGTAGTTTTGAAATCAACACATTCTCAAAGTTTCTTAACAACTCTAATAGTTGTTCTATGGGGCATGTCTAGAAAACCAAAAGCAATTGCTAACTTTTCATTATGGTGGTGAATAAATAATTTGTTTTTCTCCTCTTCCACACCACTAAGTAAATGTCTTGCATCTAGAAAATACCCTATTTCCTTATCTCCCAAGTCAGTTTGTCTAACTTTGCATAGATCTATTGTGTATGTGGATATGATATATCCCCTAAACAAGAAGTCAATCCAACTACATCCGAGGATCTTTTTAATACCTTATCTTTCATCAATCTCCTTACCATTTTCTCACACCACCTGCCCACTTTTGCATAGATGTTTGAGAGAAGAACATAAGTAACATCTATTTTAAGATCCAAATAAAAGGCAGTGTCACTGTAAATACTCCTGAGCCTATTTCATATGTGATGTATAGGCAGCAAAAAAACAGATCCACACAACCACCATAGGTTTAACTGGCATCTTAATGATAACGTTTAGGGTGTCCTCAAGATAGCCAGCATGAGAAAGTAGGTCAAGCAAGCACACATAAAGATCAAATGTAGGTGCAATTCAATAAGGGTTATCCATGTGATTATATATAGTCTGCATGCAGCCATGCACGCACATATAACAAAAGCAAGTTTCTAATGTCAGTAAATGTTCCAAAGTGCTTCATTAATTCAAATAATTTGGTAGTATCCTTGCAAAATCCATTTTCGACATATCCCACAAACATTGTACTCGATGAGATCACATTTCTTTGAGGCATTTTGTCAAACAATTTACGTGCCTTGTCTATGCTTTCATATTTTCCATACATGTCTACCAGAGCATTTCCAACAATAATATCTGACAACCTTCGTTTATCAATGACTTCACCATCATGGGCAAGTATGGTGTTATCCTGACATGCAAATCATGATGAAACTCCTAGACAATATCCTTGATAAGGGGTTAGCTATCAGCTGCGACATTAGAAAAGTTTCCCGAATGGAAATCCTCTTGCACGATGTGACCAACTTCTCAGAAATCAAGTACGTGGAAATGCGGGGTATCAATTTATTCCATTCCCTCAATACCTGTGACAAGAGCGATGCAATCATGCTCATTACTATGAATTCATACTTAATAGAGCATATCCATCGTAGGACTCATTTTGTGCATTCCACGGTATCAATTTTAGCATGCACATCATTGTCAGGATGCCATTATCTTCCAGATGACTTGAGTTCGGTATGGAGAACAGTTTATTCCTCACCAAGAAGAGTTGTACTTACATATCTATCGGGATTATTGTGGACAAAGATATCTGACATTATATGAAGCTTGATTTTGATGAGAAGAAGACATGCTGGCGAGGAGAGTTTTGTTCTTTATGGCTCTACGGCCTTGCCTACTTTGGCAAGTGATCCCTTCTTTTGTTCTATGGACTTTTGACCTCAACCCCAAGGAAAATGATGATATGCAGTGGAATATAGACTTTAAAGCAATGGAGGGTACTTCATGTTTATCGATGCGCACTCTCCAATACTGAAAATTGTGACCTTTGTCAACTTCCATGTCAGAGCTCTTTACGGGGATCCACAAACTTCCGCACTCAACATATATGTAAATGATCGTGTCACCGAAAGTTGTGCATGTAACAAAAGAAAAATACTATGTGAGTGATGAAGATATTTTCTTTGTTAAAGCATACTTCAAGTTTTTATTGATTTTCGGCACTCAACAGATATGCAAATGATCTTGTCGTGGAAAGTTTTGCTATGTAAGAAAAGAAAATATCATCAGTGATAAAAATAATGAATGTTTTCCTTGTTAAAACACACTTGAAGTTTTTATTGATATTTCACACTCAACATATATGTAAATGATCTTGTTATCAAAAAGGGGAAAATATCATGTAAGAAATGAAATAATGAATATTTTCTTTGTTAAAGCACACTTCAAGTTTTTATTGATATTTGCTTTAATTATAACCATTGTAGTAAGTATCATCTTATTCTCCAAGGTAAATTGTTTGAAGAATAGTGCAAGCATGAAATGTGATATAGTGAATTGAAATTGGGTTGTCACCAATGTTTCACTTCGACAAAAATCTAGTATGGTAATTGTAGAGTACGAAAAGTGATCCTAGATCCAACTAGTAGATTAACTAGAACCAATTTGTTTTCACTTTTACTCCACATTCAAACACAAATCAACTAGGGTTGATGATTTACCTGTTGCCACAATGGAGAGCCAATCTCCTAGGGTTTGGTCCTTTTGAGTTACAAGGAGAAGTATTTTAGTGTTTGTTTTAATCTACATATTTGACATAAACCCTAGATCTAAAAATTTAATTTATCGCACAGACAAAAACTAAAACTATCAAAACAATTATAGATCTAAAAAAGGTATATATAGAGGAGCCCGTGACTAAAAGTTGAGCTTGAATTGGGTGGGCAAGGGCATGGACACCCTAGACCAAAGGTGCTTCCTTTCCAAGATTTGCAAACTTCAAATAGTAGGTTATAGTTTGCACTATATTTCTTGTGACCTACTCTTGACGACACTTCTAGATTTGACTTGTACACATGAAAAGAGGGGAAAATGATACATTGTATAGGGGCTTAACTAAGTCAAACCTTGTTTTGGTTTTTCCACCTGTATGTATAGCAAATGATGATGATCAAGAGGGTGTGCCCTAGGTCGGGCAACGACCAAAACAATAATTGACTGAAATGACAAATGATAAATGAAAATGTTGCCTTGGTATGAAGCCCTTGTCAAAGTGATGTTCATACCATAAGTTGCCACCAAAGATTATTTGATGGATGCTTGAATTTCTTGAAGACCTGCAATAGGTTAGGCCACAAAGCATAATAGATTTTTGTAGCTAGCTTGTAGATGATAACTCAATATAATAAGTGCATAATTGATCAAAATAGCTCCTTGTTTGTAATTTCCTTCTAATGTTCATATGAGAAGAAAAATTGCTTATATGTGTATCTTGATTGATATTTTTGATTATAGGTTGACTTGGGATCTTTTTAATTTTCCAAAGACCCAACACCAAAAAATTTAATTTGAAATAGGCCACCTTTAAGGTAAAGGGAAACCTCACCCTAGACCAAATTCTTTTTGCCAAAATTTAACATTGGGATGTCAAGGATTTTAATGTATTTTCATAATTTGGCCTTGAAATGAATAAAATATAAATATAATTAAATATATAGGCTAAATAAGATGTTCATGTACAGTGAAATTGTCATGGTCAACAATTTATGATGTTATAATAATCTAAAGATATTAGCTAGAAATATTTAAGTATTGATATATTTTAGTGCTACAATCTACAAAGTTATCATGGCATTGTTGCAAGAGTTTCACCCTTCATCTCCTTATGTTGTGCAACACAATGCTTGGGTTTGTGAAATGGATTAATTGCCTTATATGGATCTTAGATCTTCTATAAATCTAGCGGCTGTATCGGGCATTGATAGGTTGATCTTTTGGTGCAACGACAGTTTCCTGTACAACAATTGGTATCAAAGTCGAGGTCACAAGTTCAAACCCCTCGCTTGCACTAGGGGGGATTGTTGCAAGAGATTTTCCCTTGGTATCCTTTTGTTGTGCAGTGGAGTGCTTGGGTTCGTGAAATGAATTAACCACCTCCTATGGATCTTAGATCTTGTATTTAAATCTGGTGGTTGTATCGGGCATTGAAAAATCGATCTTTTGGTGCAATAGTAGTTGTTTGTGCAACAAGCATCATAAATAAATCTAGCTAAAAAATATCAATATAGTAGTCTAAATCTATTTTCTCTATTTAAGAATTTATTTCTTTTAGAATTATTTGTTTAATTACTTTAATTAAATAATAGGTAAGATCATGAAGCTAGGGTGTAGTGATTAAGATTTAGTTGGATATATTTGTGAGGATTTACAACACTTCATATTAATATTAATAATAAGATGAAGGATATGTATAGTGTAATTGATCGAGGTGAACAAGTCTTTGCAGTGAAGCATACATTAAATGGATTCATAGTAGCTACAAAAGAATTATTTCTTTCTTCTTCATCTTTCACAAAAGCATTATAGATGTCCACATAGATGGATATTACAACAATTTTGTAGAGAATAATCATGGTCCTTTCATTACCCTCATTGTTGATCTTTATTGTGGTCAACTCAATGGTAAAAACTTATTTCACCCATATGGATGGATTTTAGAGTAACAAAGTACTAATTTATATATTCCAAATTGTTTACTCAAGGAGAATATTTTGAAATGAAATATACTCCTTATATGGATGTTAAGGCTATAACCAAATTAGCAAATCAATTCAATAATAAATTGAAAAATATAATAGTATTATTCAAATTTGACTCTTTCACTTAAAACTAAATGTTGTTCATCTTGTCTAACTTTCACAAGAATATTCCAAGAGATATAAACTAAAAAAATTGAATATATATTTTTGGGTGTATTAATAAAATAATACACAACAATTTTTTAGTGTTATTAAAATACTATATATTTATTCTTTCTAATAAGATTACCCTTAAATTGTAGGAAACTTCATTCCCCATGATGTGGGGATGAGGTATGTGCAGGATAATGGGGGTCCAAACTAGGCCTCTAAGTGGCGATGAAAATTCAGAAAATCAGAGTTAGAGAACTTGACATAAAAATTTGAATAGGTTATTAACATAATTTGAAAAATATGTAACAACAAAATTTGTAGCAAATTGAATGTAGTTTCTAGGATACTAGTTCTTTTTTGGAAAAATATAAATTTGTTTTTAGAAAATTTGAAATTTCAATGTAGTGGTACTAATTTTTTAGGGAAAAGATAAGGAGGTGTATGTCTAACCACCCTAAGTACAAGAAAAACATAATAATTTTTTCTTAATTTTTCAATATAAGTAGAGGGCACATGCCCGGATGTGCCAGATTTTTTTTTTGTAATTTATTTCCACATAAATAATTAGTTATGATTTTTTTATTAGAGCTTTTTAGAATTATTAAAATGTTTGTGTCTGACCACCATAACTTGGTCAAAAAATTATGAAATTCATTTTTTTTTATCCTATAGTATGCAAAGCATAGAATGTGGTGCATCTTGTAGATTCAAAAAATGTTAAGTAGTTTGAAAGTTATAGAAGTTTTTCAATCAACCTATCAATTAGGACTTTAGACGTAATGTAGGTAGAAAATCAATAATAACTATTTATTGAATTCAAAATAAGGAAAAAATTATATTGGTGGATGAAAAATGAGAATTTTTTATATAAACACTTTTCGTTTGATGAAATTTAGGTAAAAAAATGTCGTCAGCCACATGGGTGAACTTTGGAAAACTAAACAAATTTTCAAAAACATGTTTTTTGGGTTGACTTTACAGGTCAAGCAATCGCAAACCAAATCCCAATCCAATATTCATTTTGGTTTGGTAATACCAAACCAAAACAAATATCCATTACTAGATGGATATTCGTTATTAGACAGATATCCATTATTAGATAGATATTCATTATTAGATGGATATTCGTTATTAGACAGATATTCATTATTAAATGGATATCCGTTAGTTATATTTTTCTATATTATTTATAATACATTGAACCATCATTTTTGAGGTTCTATGGACTTCTCTTGTGCTCTTAGGGTTTTTCACCTAAAAGGAGAGAGATAGAACACTAAAATTGAGGTGGTTCACTCAAATAAAGGAATGTATAATGGAATTATGACTAAATGCAATTATCTAAATGCAACTAAGCTATGAAATTAACTGATTATGAATGAAAAACTAATGAAATGTGTAATGTTTGGAAACATAGTGAGGTATGCAAAAATGAACTAAAACATGAACAAACACAAACAAAATTGAAAGAGGTTGAACAAAGTGCACCTGAGAATTGGATGTTGAATCTGGAAGGCTTTGAAAATTGGCAGAAATCACTATAAATCACCAGTGGGACTCATTCGCCACTGATGGAAAATTGGTCCTGCTACTAGGAAAAACACCTAAAATTGCTTTCTGACTGTCGGGAACTAGATTTTGACAAAATCAACTTTTTCAGCCCTTAGGTGGGACTCATTCTCCACTGATGGAAAATCAGTCCTCCTCCTAAACTTTGTAAAATCAAAGGTTAATTATGTAGCTACAAATCTACACGTGTCCTCTTGTCGGGTTGACAGAGTCAAATATGCATAAAAATGACTATAGGTTGTCTCCAAGCTTGGAATAGGGTTTAGTTGACTTGAAACACTTTGTTGACTTGTTGTCCACTTTTCAACACCTAATTTCTTGAAAAATCTACATACAAAAGTCTACAAACACACATGCAAAAGGGGGAAAATGGGTAAGGGTTAGAGTATAGGGATTTTCCTTGGTCAAATCTCACTTTGGTAATCAAACCTTTAATGAAGAAATGAAATGAAATGAGCAAGGAATGATGAATAAACAACATGAAAATGTCCTAAACTCACCAAAACCTTATTGAAGAAGTCTTAAGATATGTCAATGACTGCTCCAAGATGATTGATGTTTGCTTGATTGAATGACGCTTGAATGTAATTGAATTTTCTTGAATGAATTAGTGAATGAGTAAATTTTATGAATGGGGGTTAAAATGAGAAGAAAACCACTTATTTATACACTTATGCCCTAGTTACCCAATAATACCTCATCACGGGTCAACATAAGGTCTTTTTGAATAAAAACCTAAAAGGAATTTGAATTGTTTTGAATTTGGAGCCAAGAGGGACTCATTCGCCACCCATGGTGAATGGGTCCCAACTTAGGCTTGTAAGCGGGTGCCAGAAATTAGCTTGCATTTAATGTTGTTTGTCATGTTTACATTCAAAAATACACTTAATTAAGTCTTATGAGTGCATAGAGGGGTCATATAAAGCATAAGAAAGGTATAAATAGTGATAACAAGCCTAGAAAAACATGAAATCTTGTTACAAGACTAACAACATTTTAGAATAGGACTTGATAAGGCATGAAAAGGTGATTTTTAGGTGAATTGTAATGAGAAGAGTCTAGAAAAGTGTAGAAATGTGTTATAGTTCATTTCACAACACTTTCACAAGACATCATAATTTGAATGTTTATGACCTAATTTGAATGCATAAGTTACATTGCAACATTAAATCAAAGCAAGATAAGTCAAACATCACAAGAAAAAAATCTAAATAACCATGAAAATGTCAATGATCCATTTTTCTATGGTACATACATAATACTATATAATATGTATTATGTATTTATAATACATAAATATACAATATTATGTATTATAATATGTATTCTATATAATATATTATATAGTATATGGGTATGTGCAGGATCATGATGGGCCAAAAAGTGGTGATATGATGGGTATGTGTAGGGTATGTGGCTGACAAACTTTTTTTACCCAAAATTGATGAAACGAAAAGGGTTTTTAAAGGAGATTCTCAGCTTTCCACCAATATAAATTATACTTTACTTTGAATTTAATAAATAATTATTATTCATTTTCTATTTGAATTACGACTAAAGTCCTTATTGATATGTTGATTGAAAAAAATCTATAGCTTTCAAACGGTATCACACTTTTTGAATCTGAAATATGTGTCACATTCTATGCTTTGCATACTATAAGATTAAAAAAGAAAAAATGAATTTCATGAAGTTTTGACCAAATTAAGGTGGTCAGACATAAGAGTTTTTATATTTTTTAAAAGTTGCAAAAAAAATTCATAATTAATTATTTACTTGGAAAAAAATTACAAAAAAAATGCATCACATTGGGACATGAATCATCTACTTATATCTAAAATAATATAATTTTATTGTGGTTAGGGTGGTGAGACAGACACCTACTTCTTTTTTTTTCCCTAAAATTTAAGTACTACTGCATTGAACTTTCAAATTTTCACCAAATAGATTTTCTTTCTTAAAAAAAAACCTAGTAGTTTAGAAACTAGATTCAATTTTCTATAGATTATATTGTTACATATTTTTGAAATAATATAGATAACTTATTCAAATTTTTATGTCAAGTTTCCTAACTCTGTTTTTTCTAATTTTTTTGCCACTTAAGGGCTTGTTTTTTCCATGATGATCCTGCACATATCTATATTATATATTATATATATATTATATAATATATTTAATACATAATATATATTATATATTTATTGATGTGCAGCCAATTCACAAGAAAGAGAGAGAGGGAGTGGGAGGGACTTGAGAGAGAGGGAGAGAGAAAGACCTAAGAGGGAGTGAGATACCTAAGAGGGATGGGGAGAGAGATCTGAGAGAGAGAGAGAGAGAGAGAGTCATGAGAGGGAGATGGAGAGAGGGAGGGAGAGATTCCAAGAGAGAGACTTGAGAGAGACAAAGGGGGCCTTGAGAGTGAGGGAGAGAGAGAAAGAGATAAAGTTTTGAGAGGGAGAGAGAGAGAGTCTTGAGAGAGAGAGAGACCCGAGAGGGAGGGAGAGAGAGAGAGAGACTTAATCTACGAAGAGATATGGGTATGTGAAGATCATCATGGAAAAAATAGGCCCTTAACTGGCAAAAAAATTAGAAAAATCAGAGTTAGGCAACTTGACGTAAGAATTTGAATAAGTTATCTATATTATTTCAAAAATATTTAAGAATAGAATATATAGAAAATTGAATGTAGTTTCTAAACTACTAGGTTTTTCTCAAAAAAATCTATTTGGTGAAAATTTAAAAATTTCAATGCATTAGTACTTAAATTCAGGGAAAAAATAAGTAGGTGTGTATCTGACCACCCTAACCATAATGAAATGATAGTATTTTTTTATAATATTTTAGATATAAGTAGAGGACTCATGTCCCGATGTGATGCATATTTTTTTGTAATTTTTTTCCAAGTAAATAATTAATTATGAATTTTTTATGATAACTTTTAAAAAATATAAAAAAACTCGTATGTCTGACCACCTTAACTTGGTCAAAACTTCATGAAATTATTATTATTATTTTTTAATCCTATATTATGCGAAGCATATAATGTGACACATGTTTTTTATTCAAAAAATGTGATACCGTTTGAAATCTATAGATGTTTTTCAATCAGTCTATTAATCAGGACTTTAGTCGTAATTTGAATAGAAAATGAATAATAATTACTTATTAAATTCAAAGTAAAGCATAATTTATATTGGTGGAAAGTTGATAATCTCCTTTAAAAACCCTTTTTGTTTCATCAAATTTGGGTAAGAAAAAAGTCGCTAGCCACATACCCATCATATTGCCACTTTTTGGCCCATCATGATCCTACAGATACCCATATAGAATTGAGAGGGAGAGAGGGAGGGAGAGAGGAAGCTCTGAGAGACTTGAGAGGGAGAGGGGTGAGAGGGATTTGAGAGTGAGAGGGAGAGACAAACGAAGATTTGAGATGGAGAGAGGGAGGGAGAGATAGAGAGAGAGAGAGAGACAGAGGGAGAGAGGGGGAGAGGAGAGATGGAGAGACCCGCGAGAGAGGGAGAGAGAGAGTTGAGAGGAAGAGAATTTTCTTGTGTTGGAACCCTCTAGAATAAGAAGCGATGCAACCATCAAACAAAACCATTACAACTCAATTCAACGTTCATTCCATTAAAACCTTCAAGTTTAATAACATGTCATTAGATCATTCATGTAAAAGACCATAAAATATTCATGAATAAGAATCACTATCTTCCAATCATAATACATAAACAAGAACATTATGTACAACAAAGGGGTTTGATGAAAATTTCAAACAAAATCCCTAGAAGAAATCAAGATGCATGTTAATTAGATTGTTCATGTGAAATCTATACAATGATTATGATCAACAAATAAGTCATTAGTCAACCATGATGCATGAATAAACACGATATATGATCAAACACTAAATTAATAGGTTAAATTTAATATTTATTACTAAATTTTTGTCTCATCATTGTATTATTAAATATTCATAAATTTAACACTAAAAATATCCATCCAACAAAATTCTTTATAAAATATCCATCCAAGATCATTTTTTTATAAATATAAGATCATTGTCTTAATAAAGTTTTGTGGATCTGAGTTGCATCTATTCATTTCTTTTTGTTTTCCTCTTTAGATTGGGACTATCTCCTTTCCTATAGCCATCGTTGATGCTCGTCTAAGTCCACTTCCATGGACCTAACTGCATCAAAAATAGTTTGCATTTTTTATGAAAAATGCCTTAATAATGGGTGAACGCATTCTTCATTTTGAATAGCGTTAACTTATCCTGAATGGTTCTAACATTCACATTGGCTTGTTCTTGAAAGCAAGCACCATCGGGTGCAGGTGGTGGAGGTGGGGAGTTATGAGGTAGAGTGGGTGGAGGTGGAGTGGTTGGAGCTAGAGGGCATGGATCCATGATTTAGATATAAGTGAACCTGAATTAAATATGTAATTTAAAAATGTAAGATACATGTTTAAAATCCCCTTAAACCATTCAATATAAATGACTTAATTGAATACAAATGAAAAATGTGTAAAGCTCATTTATGTCTAAGGCATGTAAATGGAAAACAAATAATTGTTAAAGTGATGTGAAATCTCATTTAAAAATACATTAAATTTTTACCTTGCTGCAATGTGGAAGTGTTAAGCTCCTAATTCATTCAACAAAGGTGGAAGTGTTAAGCGGGTATGTGCAAGATCATGATGGGCCAAAAAGTGGCAATATGATGGGTATGTGGCTGACAACTATTTTTTTACCCAAAATTGATGAAATAAAAAGGGTTTTCAAAGGAGATTCTCAACTTTCCACCAATATAAATTATGCTTTACTTTGAATTTAATAAGTTATTATTATTCATTTTCTATTCAAATTATGACTAAAGTCATGATTGATAGGTTGATTGAAAAATATCTATAGCTTTCAAACAATATCACATTTTTTAAATCCAAAACATGTGTCACATTCTATGCTTCACATACTATAGGATTAAAAAAATAAAAAATGAATTTCATGAAGTTTTGACCAAGTTAAGGTGGTCAGACATACGAGTTTTTATATTTTTAAAAAGTTGTAATTAAAAAATTCATAATTAATTATTTACTTAGAAAAATTACAAAAAAAATATGTGTCAGCATCTTGAGCATGAGTCCTCTACTTCTATATCTAAAATCTTGTTAAAAACTATTATCATTTTATTATGGTATAATGACACACCTACTTCTTATTTTTTCCCCAAATTTAAGTACTAATCGCATTGAAATTCAAAATTTCA
Source organism: Sequoia sempervirens (assembly GCA_007258455.2). Lineage (NCBI taxonomy): Eukaryota > Viridiplantae > Streptophyta > Pinopsida > Cupressales > Cupressaceae > Sequoia > Sequoia sempervirens. The sequence continues at coordinate 308,384,174 of VDFB02075321.1, forward strand.
CCAAATAGATTTTAAAAACCCTAGTAGTTAGAAACTACATTCAATTTTCTATAGATTCTATTCTTACATATTTTTGAAATAATATAGATAACTTATTCAAATTTTTACGTGAAGTTGCCTAACTCTGATTTTTCTGAATTTTTTGCCACTTAAGGGCCTATTTTTTCCATGATGATCCTACACATATCCAAGCTCCAAATTTCCAATACTGAGTGAATCTGTATACATAGTTAGTAATGGTTAAACAAAAATTGTCCCTTCAGCCATAGGGAAATGGGAAAAGTTAATGGGTAATAATCAATGGGTTGTGCGGGAGGCTATCATTTGTATATGATACAATATGATAGCCTCCTGCATAGCCCATCGATTATTACCCATTCACTTCGCCCATTTCCCGATGCTTGTAGGGACAAGTTTTGTCTCGTCAGTACTAACAATGGATCCAAATTCACCAAGTATTGGAAATTTAGAGCACTTCCAACAAGGATCCTTTCTATTTTGAGAGTTGAGGAGAGTCAAAACAATTAAAAAATTAAAAAACAAATTGTTTAGCAAAGAAATACTAACTTAAAAATAAGAAACAAAGCAAGAATTTAAGAAACATGAAAATAAGTGATAAGGAAGAAGGAAAAATAGACACAGATGTAAAATAGTTTAAAAAAATGTAGAAAGGGGTTAATGAAATTTCTATTTTATGTTTGTTTAGTATGGTAGGTTCAATTTTATGTTTTTTTTTCTAGTAATGAAGGTTCCATTTTTTTGTTTGATGTCTTTCTTTTGTTTTCCACTAACTAGGGTTTCAAATATTTTTGTAAGTTTAGATAGAAATGAAAAAAATCAATAAATTTACAATGAATGCAAAAAAAACTTAAATTTATCACTAATTAGCAAAAAAAATTGAAAAAATGCAAAAACAACATACCTGGAACTTGCTGGAGGTCGTTGCTCAATTGCTGCATCACCAAAATGAGGAAGAATTCGCATTATAAAGTCCTCAAAGAAACACATATCCGTTTTGTAAAACTATACCATATTCTTGTGTGGCTTAAATTAAATGGAATAAAAAATGGATATCCTTTATAAACGAATATCTGTTATTAATGGATATCCATTTATTGCATCATAACTTTATTTTATATAAATATACAATAGTATATTTCACATATAAGTTTTAAATTATATATTATATAATATATATGAAATATATTATATCATATAATAAATATTATATAATATATTTAATACATTATCTCCATTTGAAAATGAGGTGGGCTTTTTCTTGAACAAAACGGATATTTGCTCAAAACGGATATTTGTTTAAAACAGATATCCATTACATAACAGCATATTGATTTTTCATGAGGCATAAACATTTAATGTAGATAGTAATGGATATCTGTTATGAACAAATCTCTATTTTTCTATTATAAATTTATTAAATATAAATATACTATATATTATATAATTTATATATTATATATTAAATATATTATAGTATATATTATATATAATATATACTATAATATATATATATATATTTAAATATATTATAGTATATATTATATATAATATATACTATAATATATATTATTTTTAAAATATATTATAATATATATTATATATTATATATATACTATAATACATATTATTTATAGTATATATTATTTATATTCAATACATAGTATCCCTTCGAAGTCCCCATCTTCCTCTAAGATACATTGTTTAGGGTTTAGGGAGAGAGGGAGAGTGGGGGAGAGGGAGGGAGGGGAGAGAGGGAGGGAGAGGAGGGAGTGGGAGAGAGTGGGAGAGAGGGAGGGAGAGGGATGGAGTGGGAGAGAGGGAGGGAGAGGGAGAGAGTGGGAGAAAGATAGAGTGGTAGAGAGGGAGGGAGTGGGAGAGAGGGAGGGAGAGGGAGAGAGTGGGAGAGAGGGAGGGAGAGGGAGAGAGTGAGAGAGGGGAAGATAGATTGGGTTTAGGGTTTGGGGAGAGAGGGAGAGGGAGATAAGGAGAGAGTTGGAGAATGAGAGAGTGGTAGAGAGGGAAAGATGGGAGGAGAGGGAGAGTAGGAGAGAGGGAGGGAGTGAGAGAGAGGGAGGGAGAGGGAGAGTGGGAGAGAGGAAGATATAGTGGGTTTAGGGAGAGAGGGAGAGTGGGAGAGAGTGGGTTTAGGTCGAAATGAGAGAGAGGAAGAGGGGAGAGAGAGGGAGGAGGAGGAGGAGGGAGGAGGGAATCGAGAGAGTTAGGGAGTGAGAGAGGAGAGCAAGAGGGAGTGAGAGAGGGGAGGGAGAGGGAGGAGAGAGGGGAGTATAGGGAGAGGAGAGAGTGGGTATAGGGTTTAGGGTTTAGGAGAGAGGAGGAAGAGGAGGAGAGGGAGAGGAGGAGAGGATAGAGGGAGAGAAGTGAGGAGTGGGAGACTGAGGAGAGGGAGAGGAGAGGCATAGGGTTGAGGGTTTAGGAGAGAGGAGCAGTGGGTGAGAGTTTGAGAAAAGAGAGAGGTCCAATAGATGGAGAGAGGGAGGTAGAGTGGGTTTAAGGTTTAGGGAGAGTGGGAGAATGGGAGAGGGGGAGATAGAGTGGGTTTAAGGTTTAGGGAGAGAGGGAGAGAGGGAGGGAGAGGGAGAGAGTGGGAGAGAGGGAGGGTGGGAGAATGGGAGAGAGAGATAGAGTGGGTTTAGGGGTTAGGGAGAGAGGGGAGAGAGGGAGAAAGAGGGGGAGAGGGAGGAGAAAGGAGGAGGGGAGGAGAGAGGAGGAGTGAGAGGAGAGAGGGAGAGTGGGAGGGAGGAGACAGATGGGTTTTGGGTTTAGGGAGAGAGGAGAGTGGGGAGAGGGAGAGAGTGGAGAGAGGGCATAGGGTGCAGGGTTTATTGGAGAGAGGGAGAGAGGAGAGAGTGGAGGGAAGAGGGGAGAGAGGAGGAGAGGGAGAGAGGGAGAGAGTGGAGGAGGAGAGAGGGAGAGAGGGAGGAGTGAGAGAGTGAGGGAGAGGAGAGAGGTATAGGGAGAGAGAGAGAGAGAGAGTGGGAGAGAGTGGGAGAAAGAGAGAATGGGAGAGAGGGAGGGAGTGGGAGAGAGGGGGAAGTGGGAGAGAGTGGGAGAGAGGGAGGGAGAGGGAGAGAGTAAGAGAGAGCGAGATAGAGTGGTTTTAGGGTTTAGGAAGAGAGGGAGAGAGGGTGAGAGAGAGAGGGAGAGGGAGAGATTGGGAGAAATAGATAGTGGGAGAGAGAGAGATAGGGACGAAGAGGGACAATGGGAGAGAGGGAGAGTGTGGGGGAGAGGGAGGGAGAGGGAGAGTGGGAGAAAGAGTGGGAGAGAGGGAGAGAGGGATGGAGAGGTAGGGAAAGTGTGAGAGAGGGAGGAAGCGCGAGAGAGGGAGGGAGTGAGAGAGTGGGAGAGAGGGAGAGTGGGGGAGAGTGACAAAGTGGGAGAGAGTGGGTATAGGTTATAGGGTTTAGGGAGAGGGAGAGTGGGAGAGAGGGAGGGAGAGAGAGACAGAGAGGGAGGGAGGGAGTGGGTATAGGGTTTATGGTTTAGGGAGAGTGGGAGAGTGGGAGAGAGTGGGATAGGGTGTATAGAATGGGTATAGGGTTTATATAGTGGGATAGGGTTTATAGAGTGAGAGAGAGGGAGGGAGTGGGAGACAGTGGGAGAGAGGGAGGGAGTGGGAGGGAGTGGGAGGGAGGGAGTGGGAGGGAAAGATGGAGGGAGAGGGAGAGAGTGGGAGAGATTGGGATAGGGTTTATAGAGTGGGTATAAGGTTTATAGAGTAGGATAGGGTTTATAGAGTTGGTATATGGTTTATAGTGTGGGAGAGATAGAGGGAGAGGGAGGGATTGGGAAAGAGGGAGGGAGAGGGAGAGTGGGAGAGTGGGAGAGTGGGAGAGTGGGAGGGAGAGGGAGATGGGACATAGTGGGGCAGAGGGAGAGAGGGAGACAGAGTGGGTTTAGGTTTTAGGGAGAGAGGGAGAGTGGGGGAGAGTGAGAGAGAGGGAGAGAGTGGGTATAGGGTTTAGGGTTTATGGTTTAGGGAGAGAGGGACAGTGGGAGAGAGTGGGAGAAAGGGAGATAGATTGGGTTTAGGGTTTAGGGAGAGAGTGTCACACCCCGCCGTGCGAACCCCAAAGGAACTAATAACAACGGAATAATTTTTTTTTTTAAAGAATATAATAAACATATGCACATATGACAATACATGGAATTATAAAGATATACAGTGTTACATATCTCGATAGATACAACTCAACATAACCAACTATAACAAATGATCCCGAACAAATACATGGCTTGAATAAACATTACATCCAAATGATAGTAGGATACAACTGTCAGAAAAAACATCTCAACAACCATATATACAATTTACAACAAAGTCATCCCAACACATGTGGGAGATAATACAACAACAATGAATTACATCCGAAGTGTATACATCTGTCAGGTACAAGAAATTACTGGATCATCAACATCTTCCAAAACCTATAATAAAATACATCTACAACAGAAAGGGAAATCCAACGGGGTGCGAAGCACGTTCCACCCAACCACCCCCATGCTGAGAGTAGACAAGGAAGGGTCCTCGACCAAGCACGTCTAATAGTAACACAATACTATCTCAAGACAGACAACTTAACATCAAAGATCACTTAAAACTCAACAACAACAAATCCAAAGGCACAACAACCAACCACTTCAGAACACAACAACAAGTCATAATCACAACATCAGTGAAACTCAGGACATAATATCAAAGACTCTTTCCAACAATAACCAAAGAGAAATCAATAAACCACTTAACCACTACAAACACGATATCACTTAACAACTACAATCACAAGTCACTTAACAACTACAAACACAATATCACTAACACGAGGTTACAATGCTTCCAGAGAACAATGATCATGAACATCGCACAATAACTAATCAACTGTCGACATAGGAAGAGTGTCATGCATAAATTTCCATGAGTTACCCTAGCTCAACCTTCCTAGGCTACCGGACCCCCATCCTGGGTTACCCTGGCTTGCCTCTACCGGCCGCCGGACCCTCACGCCAAACTATGCTTCCCATCTCATCTCGAGCCTTATCATTCACTTGCTTCACAAGAGAGACATCCTTTATCTTTATTAGTGTGAAAACTCCCCATTAATTCTTTTAGATTATCACTTAATTAAACTCTAGGTAGGTTACCCTGGCACCCCTTTGTGTGCCGGACCCCCACAAAGAGCCACTCTCCTATCGACAACACACAAGGTACGATACCACAATAGGTAACTAGACAACATAACCTCTTCAATCCAAGGAGAAAACAAAACAAGGAACCTCACTCCAAACATTGGAGGAAACCAATACGAATACACACTCCTTCCAAGGAGGTACCAATCTCATTACCCACTCCTATTTCCTAGGAGGCACAAATCCCCGTTCGTGGAAACCGGGTACAACATCATAGTACAATACATCAAGGCGATTCACAAATTGAACCTCTACACCAACATCCCACTCTAGAGAACTTCTCTGGAAGACTTACATAAACCCTTAAACCCAATTGCCCAACATGAAGAATAAAAGAAACATGATAGATAAACATTCCATTTCTGGAAGCCCTTAACCATAACTTAACTCTTACGAATGGTAAGGTAAACCTAGGGTTTTCCCATACAACACAATAAAATAATGAAGAGAATACCACCACAAACTTAACAAATAACCTCAAGAAAACGAGTACTTAAGAACAACTCCATAAAGAAATATTTCCAAACTCAATAATTTCATCAAACAAATAACTCAACAATTCGAGAATATTCGATTCAAAGTAGAACACATTGCTTAATCCAAAGTCGTACAATTACACTATAACATCATATCTTTTAACTTTAACTATTCGGTCCAATTCCAAACACAAAATTAATTATAATTCACACAAACTACATTAATCATTGCAATTTCCCCCTATTTGTATCATATTAAAAAAAAAAAACATCATATTTACAATAAACCACTCTATTACACAAATATTCAAATATATAAAAATAATCATTTAATAAAATTAATATAACCCTATTACAAAATTACTTTATAAAATGAATCCAATTAATACACAATCGAATATTATAAAAATAAAAATTAAATTAAAACTCAATAAATATATATATATATATATTAAATAATATATAATAAATATATATTATATAATATATAATATATACATATATTCATATTATTTTATAAACTAAATATTAATAAAAAAAACCAAATTATAAAATTTATTTAATAAATTAAATTCGAATTAAATTAAATTAAATTTACAAACTTTAAATAAAAATACGAAATTTTTAAAAAAATAAAATGAACTTAATAAATAACATATCAAACGGCCCCACGCAGTAAATGGTACTGCGTACCTCCCAAGGGAGGCCACATGCCCTAGGACCCACTGCTGCGCAGTGCCTTGGGGTCGGGGCTGGTACGGCTACAGCCGTCCACCCCCTTCCCCAAATTTAAAATGCTTTCATTTTTAAATTTTTGTTTTATAATTTTATTTTATATATTTTAATCTAATTTTCATTTAACTTTTCAATGTACTTTTAATATTTTTTTTTAAGGTTTTCCTGTCACGGAAAACGAGAACGTACAGAACGATTGCTCACTTATTTAATTTAATTTATATTAAAAATTTTCAAAAGATAAGACAAGAATTTCAATAAAAAGGTAAGCAATTTATTTGTATGTAAACATATAAATACTTATATATTATTTTATTTAATTTTTAACACAATTTTTCTTTTAACTCTTTTATATATATATATATTTTATTTTTTTTATGAAGATTTTCTTTAAATTCACAGGCACAGATTTCGAGGACATACGTAAATATATATTATTTTAAAGAAGATATGGTATTTAATGTATATATCTTGCCAGAATAAATTATAAAAATTATCAATATAATCAAGAGATCGATTTTCACTAAAAACCAAAAAGAATAGAGCATAAAATTTTGATTTCCGCAATAATTGATTTACTTTTCAAAACAATAAATTTCTCTGCCAAATTATATTGAAGAACTTCGAGGGTTTTAATACAAACGAGTTTCCAGATCATAAAACTTCATTCAAACAATTTTCTAAAACATAGCAACTAGATTTGTTTACAGATCTACAAAGAATTAATAATTTAAAAGGAGAAAACTTGGAGTCCTTCGTCTGAAGAAGAAACCCTTCTGTAGCCTCCTCTCGATCTCCTCCTGCCGCTCTTTTTTCTCGATCTTTTGCCTTCCCTGTTCTTCTGAACAATCTTTTCTTTTCAAACTCACAATAATTTCACCCAGAAAAAACCCTCCAAAACTAAAAAAAACTATCTTTCTTATTTTTTTTCCCTCTAGATCCAAAAACAATAGAGCCCAAAACTTGTGTGAGAATATTTTTTCCTCATAAAAATAATAAATCACTAATTAAAATCAATAAATCTTTTTCCGCTTTCTTTTCCAAAAAGCCTTTTTTCTTATTGGTCCTTTTCCAGCTTTTAAAAGCTCACACTTATCTAAAATTTTAATTGAAATAATTTATTTAATTTAGATATTATCCTCACATAATTTTCTAATTTAATATTAATAAAAATATAATATCTAATTATTCTTAACAATATTAATTTAATTTAATTTCTTAAATTTTAATTAATTAAATACTTTTTAATTTACAATATATTTAAATTTAACATTTTTCTAACTCAATTAAATCAAATAATAATGCAACATTAATTAATTATTATGTGAAATACGATTAATTAATTAAACAGTAACCAAGAATTAAATAAATACTCAACAGTCAAACTACATAAAGGCAAGGATAGAATTTCATTCATAACACAACGACTCACAACAGATGACGGACTTGGGATGGGGACACTTCCAAGCCTACTCCCTTTTTCAACATTTTACCCATTGGGTTAATTTATTGCTCGCCTTGTCTTGCCAAAGCAAGTGGAATCGAGACTTATTCCTGCAATCCTACATCCAAATAAACATCAAGTAGCACATGTATATATATAATCAACATCCTATCATGAGAAGGAATTGCAGTATAGCAGGGCACTCGTGAACGAGTGATGCTACACTGTCCTCTCACCTAATATATTCTAACAATTATAATATCAATAACGAGCTAACATTTCTAACCAAATTGATTATAAGATAACATGATATTTAACTACTGCATCATTACGAGAATTATTAAACCATTGCATTATAAACTAATACTGAATCCAAATAACATGATCACCAAAGAATCATCACATCGACATATAAAACATTAATGAAGATCTATTTTGAATAAACAATAATCTGAATCAACACACCGAGTATCATAAATCATACTAATAATGTCACACGCAACAATTAACTAAACTACGCATCTGCACACACCAAGTCAGTAAATGAATCACCGACACAAATCAGTATCATGCTAACATACAAGAGAAACCAATAGTAGCAAATAGTATCAGAAATATGGGGGTATTACAGAGAGGGAGGGAGGGAGAGGGAAAGAGTGGGGGGGGGAGAGAGAGAGAGAGAGAGAGAGAGAGAGAGAGAGAGAGAGAGAGAGAGTGGGTATAGGGTTTAGGGTTTAGGGAGAGAGAGTGGGAGAGAGTGGGAGAAAGAGGGAGTGGGAGAGAGGCAGGGAGAGGGAGAGAGTGGGATAGAGGGTGATAGACTGAGAGAGGGAGAGAGGGAGAGTGAGGGAGTGGGAGAGAGTGGGTATAGGGTTTATAGAGTGTGATACTATATATTTTATATTTATTATATTAAATATATTAATATAATATTAATATATATAATTATAATATATTCATATATATTATATATTTATATTTATAGATATATTAATATATAATAAATATATATCATATATTAAAAGAAATAATAATTCTTAAAGTTTAAATAACAGATATCCGTTTTGCATATTAGTAGGTCACACACTTGGATGAGCAACAATATATATTAATATTAATATATAGTATTAATATATAACATATATTAAAATATAATATATAATATATAAATATTAATATATAATAATTAATATTAATATATATATATATATAATATATATTATATAACATATGACATTGTAATAACACTAGAGGTGATAGATATCCATTTTGTTGTTGAGGATTGTTTAGACTTGTGGGCATGCCAATTGGTTTACATAACATATATCTGTTTAGAATGGATATCCGTTTCAAAACGGATATCCATTTTGAAACAAATATCCATTTTGTAAGCTATATAAAAAACAAAAAAGGTACCATTTTGAGTATTTCAACGGTCCCTACATTCTTTCTGTCATGAAATTCTCGTGCTTTATGTCTACATCAAATGAAATTCATATTTTCAAATATTCTCCAACACTTTTTTTAGAATTCCAATCATTTGTGTGTGATTTTTGTTTGTGCAATGGGGAGCAGTAGTCGGCATAAGAGAAAAGGTAAAAGGAAACTTACAGTAGATCAAATTGAAGCATATAGAGCAAAAGATAGAGAAAGTCATAGGAAAAGAAGACAAGGTATGCAAAATATTCAAATTGAAGCTTCTTCCAAACCATTAAATGTTAATTCAAGTGAAGATGAAATAGAAATTGAAAATATTGAGCATCATATTCAAATTAAAAATGAAAACATTGAAATTGAAAATGAAAATGAGAACAACATTGAGAATGAAATTGTTATTGAAAATGTTGAAAATGAAAATGTGGTTGAAAATGAAATTGTTTTTGACAATGAAAATGTTGTTCAAAATGAAATTGTTATTGAAAATGTTGAAAATAGAGGGAATGAAAATGTTAATAACACTGTACTTGAAAATGAAAATGTTGAAAATGAACCTTATGCAACACCTAGCTACAAAAGAACCCCTAACTAGTTGGTTGAAATAGATGAGAACATAATTGATAATCTTGAAGGAAAAAGGTTAGAACGAACGGTTCGTTTGTAGGCTATGAAAATGTTCAATGAATTCTTTTCCAATAAGACATTTACCAAACAATGCCAAATTTTTGTGCAATTAATTAAGATTTACAAAATGAGACCATTATTAAAAAAATTAAAGACTCGTCTCACAAAAAAATGGAAAAAAAATAGTCTTATTATAAAAACTCTTTTTAATGCTCTAACCTCTATTAGAAAGACTAGTAAGGAAAAAGATAAAAGGGCTTCTCTACGAGTGATCACAACCTCACTAGTAAGCCATCATTTGAAAAATTCTTGTTTAATGAGACAAACTTGTATTGATTTTAACTTAAATCATAAAACATTGAATAGAGCACTCTCAAGAAGAGGAAGACTCAATAGTTCTCTTCAAAAAATTACGTGGGCTTTTAGTGGGAGGCTTCCACATGTTGATAAAAAAGCTAACTAATAATGTGAAGATGCAAATTGAACAATATTGGAATTCTCACTCTAGAGTAACACCGAAGGTAAAGGATTTTTTAAAGTTACGAATTGGTAATCGAGATCGTACACCACATCCTAAACATTTTTTAGAATGTAGCCAAATAATTTTGTACAAACAATTTTGTCAGGAACATCCACATTTGCAAATCTCACAAAGGGCTTTGGAGTCTTGCAATCCATTTTATTGTGTTCCTATTAAGGTTCGTAATACATGTTGTAAATACCATGTTGAGTTTTCAATGTATCATGAATTGTTATGCCAGATTCGTTCTACTATGCATATTGATGAAATGTTGCAGGAATGTCATGTAGTGCAACTTCCCAAGTCATCCAAGGAGTTTTTAGATTCTTTTTTATGCATTAGAGGTGATTGTTGCTAATTTTATAGAAATGATTGTTTAAATGAAACGTGTTTGTAATGTGGTGGTTTATCGAAGTTTGTAACATGCTTTCATGAGGGCAGCGGTCATCAATTTTGTAACAAAATTGTTGAGAGAAACAAGTATGAGATAGTCAAATACACATTGTAGAGTGGAGGTGAGGGTTCTAGATGCGAGTTGGTTGCAAGAGAGGTAAGTATTGCTGATTTTATTTCACATTTTAAGAAAAATATTTTCTATAAGTATGCAAGGCATAGCCACAGGTCGTAGTGGTTGGATTGGAAATTTAGGATGTGTAAGGACTCTTTCCCCATTGGAACTATTGTATTTGTAGTTGATTTTTCCGAAAATTAAACATTGTAACCACAAAATGAAGTTCAATCACAATATTATAATTCTATTCAAATTGCTATTTTTTTCCACATAGCATATAGGCATGCCCTTGATAGTACAGAAGAGGATAGGAAGATAATCAGGGAGTACCATTTTTACATGAGTGATGATAGATCTCATTCATCTGAGTTTGTACAAAATTGTTTTGAAAACTTTTTTGAGTTCCTACAGGAAAAAGGAATTGCAATGGGTCAACATTTGATTTGGTCAAATAACTGCATAGGGAAATTCAAGAATGCTTGCATGTTTTATTGGTTGAGCAAGATGCATATAGAGAGGGTTGCACCACATATTTGGAGTTTTTTCAAAGCTAGGCATGGAAAAGGTGGGCATGATGGTGTAGGTGCATGTGTGAAGAGAGCTTTGGTTAAGGAACAAATGAAGATCAGAGGTGGTGCAAAATTCAGTGATGCACGTTCTTGTTGGCATGTGGCTTTTGGTGTTGTCATTGATGGAAATTGAAGTCATTGATATGGTCCTCACTTCAGTATCTAACCATACCAAATGACAGAGTAAAGAACAGGGTATTCAACTGAAGTTGAATCTGTCAAGTGGTTTGCATTATTAGGTTATCAGTTTTGGTTGTGGATCTCAGGGAAGGTCTTTGGGTATACAATTTTTTTATTTTTGAGCTTTGTGATGTCACATCAATCAGTGTACAAGTTAGGAGATCTGGTCATTCGATTTTCTATTCATCAGTGTATGAAGATCGACTGAGTAAATGTGGGGTGTTTCAAATGTTTAAGGAGAAATTATTTAGAGTATTTTTGTGTTGAATATTTTGTTTTGGGTCCTCACTATGCTATGGCTAACCTTGATAGATGCGCATTAAATGTTATTCATGTTTCAAGCTGACAGTTGGAAAATATTTTCTATTTTATTGAAGCTGACATATAGCAATTGAATCCTTGGTGGAAGATATATATAAGATTGGTTAATTCATTTTGTAGAGTATGTGTGAGTGTTCGATATGTGTTGATGTTTGTGCGAATACAGAAGAGCAGTTGAGCAATTTTAATTTGTGCATAAGAGGATTTTGTGAAGTGAATTAAGGCAGAGCAAAGTGAAGTACAAAATCAAACAAAAGGTCTAGAATCTGATCTATGAGCCTAATCGAAACTGTAATCAGGAATTTGTAGATGCTATCTTCTTAGTTCAACCTTTTGATGTAATCCAAATCTTTGAAAGGTAATGAGTCTTCCTAATTTTGAGCAATGAGCTCTAGGTAGTGTGCTTGAATGCAAGTGCATTACCATTTTGTAAAACACTTATATTTGAGTACTCAAATTGTGCATTGACCTCCATCGTGGTTTTTCCCTTAATAGGGTTTCCACGTAAAAATCCATGTGTTATGGTGTTGTGGCTTATTGTTTAATTTTCATGCATCTTTCTTTTGATTGAATGTTATATACACTTGAGAGATTAGTTTAATAAAGTTAAAAATTTCACAACACTGATTCACCCCCCCTCTTAGTGTTGCTTGAGTCCAACAATTGGTATCAGAGCGAAGTTCCTTAGAAGAAGTTTAACAGCTTGAGGTGGATCTTGGAATGTTATGGACTTTGGTAGTCCTCAGTAGCAGCTTTTGGTGGCACTTGATTACCTTGATTAGTCTAAAGAAGAAGTCAAAAAATTGAAAGAAAATCTTAAGGATGCTAAGAAATTCATTCAGAAGTTGAAGGATTAGATTATTAAGTCTAGGGAAAAGAGAAAGGATCTTTGTGATCAGATTAAGTAGAAAGAGAAAAGGCATGGATGATGTTCACCTAAATCAAACCTTGAAGGAAATAATTGAAGAATGTGAAAAGGTTTCTAAAGAAAATGCTACCCTAAAGCATGAGATGGAATATATGGCGATGAAGATGACTAAGGAGATTGAAGAAAGTAAGAAGAATAAGGAAAAACTTGTCTAGTCCCTAAAAGAGAGATCTGATGAATGCAACTAAGTTAATGGAGAATTCATTCAGTTAGAGATTAAATTGCAACAATCCAGAAACAATGAAGAGGAGCTTGAAAAAACATATTGGTATTCTCAGGGATGAACTTTCTACTAAAAATGAATACAAGGAGAAGTTCAAGATTAGCTTAGTCAAGCTTGATGAGCTGACTCAAGGACAAAAGAATGGAAACAACAAGTGATGTCTTGGATATGAGAAAGGAGAAAGTTTCAGATCTGGACAAAGGAATTTTGGGCAAGGAAATCTGATGAAGAAAGCAAAAAGGCATCCAGTAAGACAACCTAATGCTCAAAATTTTAATGGATACTATTTTGTTTGTAATAAATTTGGTCATATGGTTGCTCAATATAGAAGTAAAATGAAATCAAGTGATCCATCATTCTCCGGCCAGTGTTTCAACTACAATAAGTTTGTTCATAAGTCAATTGAATGTGGAAGTATGCCAAACAACTTTGTCAATAGAAGGAATGTTAAATGTTATACCTATGGAAGATTTGGGCATATTGCTAATCAATGCAGATCAAGAAGAAATTAATGAAATGACTGGTTTGGACAAAGAAGTGTTGTGTGCTTCAATTGCAACAAATATGATCACATTACAAGATTCTATAGAAACAAAAATATGGATAGAAGAGGTCTAACATACAAAGGAAAAGATACATAGAAAGATGATAAAGGAAAAGGGAAAGTGACTGTGGATGAACTAAGAGATCAAATGAAGAAGATATGGGTGAAGAAGAGTCCCTTTGTTGTAGGAAATGAGTCAGCACTAGAACCTACTTCTAGTAATTCCTCTGAGAATTAGTTTTGGGCCTCTGGCCTAGGGGAGATGTCAAGAAAATCTTTTCAAACCCCCTACCAATAATTGACACAAAGATGTGGATGATTACAGTGGTTGCACTATTGATCTATAGATTTTTTTTGAGTGAGTGAGTTATAAAGAATTTATTACAACAAAAGATAGGTGTGTGAGTTATAAAAATCAAGTTGAAACCCTCATTTTCCACTTTGTATTGAAGAGAAGAAGGAGAGAACTATGCACTAGGATTTTGAAAGCGTGAAGAGAATTTAGCGACCAAACCCTAATACATCAGGTACTTCTGTCATATTGAGAAATTTTAGTTTAATTTGGTGTGTCGTTAAAGACTTGTTGTCAAGACATGGGTATGGAAAAGAAAATGGAACAAATCGAAGGAATGGTAAACCTAGATGAATATAGCAGTGAGAAGATTAGAGCTGAAAGAAACATGTTGTTGCGTGATAAATTGAAATGGCTGAATGAAACAATGCACAAAAGCTTGGATGTTTGGAGTGAATTCCCCTATATTGGAAATGTAAAAATCATTGAGTTTATTCTAGACGGATTGAATGATAATATTCTAACTCTAGATAATCCCTACCATATCTTGAAAGAAGTGATTGCAACTGTAATTCGGTTATGCAAAGTTGGGGATGGGCCAAGGAAGAAATCAATCTGAAATAAAGAAGTTGAAACCCTAACTGGAGTAATTGGAGATGAAAGGGCATTGATAATTTCCACAATTAAGATTTAGTGACAAGGTACATTGCAGATGGAATATCCTACAAAATCTTTTTCAGAAACAAAGAAGGTGCAACTTCAGTAGGTGTTTTTTTACATTTCACACAAGATGATAATGTAAGATCAATATTTTGACCTTTGCAGATTACTGAAAGATCAATTTATGGAGAACATGCAATTGACAAAGAAGACAGATTACCCTTTTAGGTTTGGTACTTTGGTTATATTCCTTGTGATGTATTTTATGGATTGCCTACCCCTGAACAACAATGTAATATGGGAAGAGAGTGAACGAGTTTGCAAGCATATTTACATATACTCTAACAATTTGGGATATTGTGATCAAGTTTATAAAATTTTCTTTAAGGGTTTGCTAAGAAAGTTTGGTTCAATTGGTATTCCCATTCTGGTAAGGACACTTGAAGTTGGTTCCTTCTCTGGTGAGATGGAAAGAAAGAAGAAAAGGTTAAAAGGAATTGTTGTATGTACTCCACCAACATGCAAGTTTCCAAAAGTTGAAGGGAAAGGAAAGGAACAGGTGATTGTGGACATACCAGATGATGAATCTTATACAAAAATTGAGGACACCCTTGAAAAAGAACTAAAAATAGTTAAACCAGAACAAGGAAAGGAAATGGAAGAAGGGAGTGAGGGAGAAGGTGACTTAACCAAGGAAGAGCTATTGCAGATTATTCATGAGGAATGTAGTACCCCTCCATTCTCACCTGAGATGTGCAGGTAGTCTGGCTAAAGAGTCGAAAGAGAAAGATAGGACAAGGGCTTCTAATGGTATTTTATATGTGGAGATTGAATTAATTAAATAAGGGTAATATTAGTTATTAAAATATTAGATTAAATGGTATTTAAAATTTTAAATGTTTTATGTATGTTTCTAAAAGTTATGAGTTTATTAAATGATAATTAAAATATTAAATAGTGTTTATTATTTTAATTAATTATTTTATTGAGGATAATTGTTAGAATAAATTATTTAAATTAATTAGATAATGTGCCTTGCAAGTAAAGCTTGAAAAAGCTGATTAAAACAAAAAAATATTGAAGAATAGAAAAATAACTAAATAAAAGTTTGGAAAAGATGTTAGAACGAATGAAAACTCGGATCTAAATAAAAAAAACTTGCTTTTGAAAATATAATTGCTTTTATTTATGATTTTTATGAGCTTTTGAAAGCAATGGGTAATATCTTTTATTTGACTTTTAATTGAAAATTTTGGGGGTTTTTTGACACACACAGAGGATTATTGAGGGAGGAGTTGCACAAGTGAATAGGGAGGTATTGACGAAATTTTCTGTAGTTTTGAAGGGAAAATATTTTCATTATTTTGTTTAAAAAAAAAATCTTGGAGAGAGTCTTCTGAGTAAAGTTGGAGATTTGAGCACGATATTCTGAAGAGGAGGCGACGAAGCAGGAACGAGGAGCTCATCATAGAGGCCGTCGGAAAACAACCAAACATCATCAGATTTTAAATAAGCACAGGATTCCAGGTTTCTTTCTCCACCTTTGATTTATCTGAACCTGCAACAGAAATAGGAAATTTTGTCTTGGATGAATCTGTGTTGCAAAATAAACATCTAGATATTTAGTTAAATATAATCAGATTAATTGGTGAAAGGAAAATGAAATCTTAGAAAAGAGAAATTAGTGAAAAGTGAAAGTTACTGTAGATATTAAATATTGTCTGTAAAAATTTATTTTGTGAATATTCGTTTACCCTGGCACTTGAGGAAATAATATTGTGGTGCTCAAAGTAAACCAAGCTTTAAATTAATTTGGTTATTCTTTTGTAAATATATTTATATATGTACATATGTGCAAAGTATAAATATATTTAATTCTGGACTGTTTACTGTTTCTGTATCTTTGGTTTATATATTGGTTCATAAGGTTAAATGTAAATTATATATATATGTGTATATATATATATACAAATTTTGTATATTTATATATACTAATATATATTTAATTATTTATGTAGTTTTATTTTATTTTCGAGTTCCTTTGAAAATATGCTATCGAAATCGAAATTTTATGGCCAAAAGGGCCGTATCTGCTCACGCCATAGCCTGGCGTTTTGAGATTATAAAATAAAATTTAAAAGAAAAAAATAAATAATAATAATTTGATTGAGGAGGGACGGCATTGGCCGAACCTCCCCCACCGTACCCTGCAGCGGCATTTGACTGCCGCACAGCAGTCAAGGAGACTGCTGTGCGCGGCAGCCTTGGCTGCCGTGCACAGCAGTCCCCAGGACTGCTATGCGCCGTCCTTGCAGGGACTGCCGAGCGCAGTCCTTGCAAGGACTGCGACGGCAGAGCCTGCGTGTTTTTGCTTTGTTTTTTTAATTTTAATTTATTTATTTAAATTTAATTTAATTATTTAATATATATATATATATATATATATATATATATATATATATATATATATATATATATATATATATTAATTTAATGATCTGGGATGTACATTTGTTTCATGTTATTATATAGTATAACTACAATTTATTTGATACAAAAATAATAATAATTATAATAATTGTATTTAATATTATTTTATTTTAAAAGGTGAATTAGAATTATTTGATTTAAAATTATTTTTATTACATTGTTAAAATGTAATGATGGTATTTTGTTCAAAATGTTGAATAACGTTTATTTATAGGTATTTATAGTTTGGAGAACATTATTTTATTATATGATTGGTTGAGCAAGCATTTTAAAAATATATATATATATATATATATATATATATATATATATATGTCTTAATTCATTGGGCGATCTTGCGTTTGTGTTAGTTTATATGTTTATCCATAATTAGGTGGACCAACCCTATCATTTAAAATAGTGTTTCGGTTTTTTGCATGGCATGCTAAAGATTTCGATGAGCTTAAGTATAGGAAATGATCTTTTATATACATATTTGTATAATGGTGTATATTAAGGAAGAATATTATTGTTTTTATGTTATTTTTATTTATTTTATTAATTACATGTGTTTATAAATAGATAGTACAAGGGAAAAAAAAAACAATGAGTATAGAAAGATTGATATACTTGAGTTATTGAATAAATGAAAGTTAGTTAATAAAGGAAGTTACCCTTGCGCTCATAATTAATTGGTAATGTAAATTAGAAAGTTGGTTATCTTACCTTTAATCCTGCATTTAGTCTTTTCATTCTATTAGAGTTAATTTAAGAGATTCATCCTTAGAAACCTTAATTCAATTATAATTTTGACAATTCATAAAGATGCATAACCATACAAATATAGGAACACATTTTCATAATGTTTACGTGTTAGATTAAATAATTATTTATTGCATTTTAAAGAAAGTAATATTAAGGAATGTCTTAAAGGAAATAAAAGTAAAATATTATTAATTGGACACTAAATGTTCACATTGGGAATTGATAGATAGGTAGTTTAGGAGAATGAGTTAGATTAGGGTTAAAAGATGTAGACTCCCCTTTTGTGTTAACTAAATTAGCAAGCGTAGGTTAATTATTTAGTAAATTGCTTGGTGAAATAAATATTGGGAATAAGGTTAATAAAGTATTAGAGTAAGGGGTAATAGGGATATTAGAGTTTAGACTAAAGAGGAAATCTATTAGAAAATTTTGAAGTAAATTATGGATAACTAGGAGATCTAATTAAGTTAATCGGGTTAGGATTTCAAGTATTACTGTAATCTTTAATTATATTTTATAAAGAAAGGTAATTTGATTTTGAGGTAAGAATATGTTTTCCCTTAATAATTTTTAGATGACTTCTTAAAGAACAAATAAATTGTAGTGATGATTTCATAAAGAAGGAATAAATAGTTGTCTTGCTATAGTCTTTGTTACTTATCTTTTGGTTATATTGTTTCTATACTTAAGGGAAAAAGGCAATTCAGCTGTTAGAGTAAAATTGAATTATATCATGTAAATATGTTTTCTTTATGAGGGTCTAATATACTTTAAAAGTTAAGGGTAACTATTACATTGAATATAAAATGTAAGGAGGATTTAAATTTACTTTGAAAGTTATTGCTCTTGGTCCTTAGCAAAACATAAAAGATGATTTTAAGTGATTGTTGGATTATTTAGGAAATATGTTCAGGTAACTTCTTTAGTTTTCTTTAAATTACTTTTGACCGAATGGATAAAATTGTGTCTGAATGTTTATGGTTCTTTAGTGGTTGTGCATTATGTGTATACGTGCATTTAAGGGTTAATTTGATATTTTAGTCAATTTTTAGTAATTACAAAAGCTTAGCTTATTCTATGTGTGGACAAATAAATGCTTAATTAAAGTAATAAATTAGAGTTGGATTAAGAGACTAAGTTAGTTTAATATTGTCACTTTGTTTGTGTCTTGCTAAAAGGGAATATTGTTATGCCTTGTGACCTTTCTTGAGCAAGTATGAATAATTATTTTGAGTAGGTTATTCTTATTTTATTTTGCAAGAATATGCTTACCTAGTTCATCAGTCTTTGGCTTCACCTTAGTGGGTGGCAGCCGCCTAAGAAACTGTCTGGGGTGATGGACCCTAGAAAGGGTTGCATACCCACTCTTCTAGTATGTAATTTTGTATGGGTCACATAATGCTTATGAATAGAAGTTTGAGGTTAGTGTGTATTTGTGGTGTTGTGTTACTTTTGTGTTGGAGTAGATTCCTCCTTGAAAGTCTTATGAGTGAACCCTTGGTTGGTCAGTCAATGAGTTGGAGTAGCTCAAGTTGTCGAACTACGGTGCCTCTGCGAATTATATACGTAGGCAAGGCCATCGAGTGATGAGCTCCCGAGGCATTAGGTCGGGCCCCTAGGACTGTTCTTCGGAGTCTTGTTCGAGTCTTGTCGTTATTTTCGTTAACGTAAAACTATCTTTGATTATATAGTTTCTCTTAGTGATCATGTGTTAACTATCTTTGATCTAATGTGTGTGCCAAGTCATGTAGACCTTGCAGGTATAGGCATTGGGAGCAAGGACTGGTTGATAAAATGGAATCTAAGAGGTATGTTAAGCTGACCTAAGTAAGTAGACTCTATTGCCAAGATAGTAAATCACTTCTATCTTTTCTTGTAGCTTGTGTGATAATTGAGTATAGCTATAAGTAGTGAATAGTGTTGTTGTTATCTTTGTTTTGTTGTTAGTTGTTTGTCATGTAACCTCGCGTGCCCCAGAGGATTAAGTGTACAAGTGTAATGTAATGTGTTATATGTTTATGGTTAATGTTTCTTGTATGTTCAATTGTAATGTTTAAAAAAAAAAAATTGTTTGCTTTGCCTATGTTCTCTGGGTTGCATGACGGGCGTTACAAGGAAGATGGAATGCAGAAAATTGTGAACATATGGTCTATCAAACCTTCATGTGAGCAAGACATGATCTTAAGTGTACTAAGTTCACATCTTGTGCACAATCATATCAAACTGGATCTAGTTTGCAAAATAAGTTGCCAAAAGATATGATTGAATGCGTCAAGGAAATCATGGACTTTGAGTCTTAGAACAAGGAAGAAGATGAAGTCATCCTACACCTAAATAAGTAGTAAAGATTATCACTTACCAAACTGAAAAGGCACATGAATCAATTAAGGAAATACATAAGTGCAAAAAACAACATCTATAACTACTATCTTTGATGGCCTCATGCAATCAACAAGTACAAAGAAAACTGGAACAAATTGAAACAAAAATAAACAACTGTATTGGACAAAATTTTAACATGTCTCAGGATCATGGTGGTGCAATCAAGAAAAGGATTCAGGAATTGTAGACAAAGCATACAAATGTTCAAAACACTAGGAACATAATTGTTGACACCTTTTGGAAAGTAAAAGGACATAACTAAATGCAGGCTGGAACAATTAATTGAGATACTGAGGAAAGGAGAAGCATTGGAACAAGCCTTCACCATTTTGGAATCCCATATCAAGATTATCAACCAGACATCTGAAAACAATAGCGTGATCAGAATCATTGGGATTTCAGTAGAAGCATGGAAGAAGTTTCTTTCAGAGATGAAGGAAAAGTACAAAATAATCTTCAAATAGCGGGTGTATTTCTTCAGATTTTTGAATCATTTTTTTCATAAGTTTTTTGTTACACTTCATAGGGGGAGAAATAAAATATTTCCTTATCTTTTTTTCATTGATTTCAAAGGGGGAGAGAGAGCAGTGAAAAATTCCTTATCAAACTTAGTTGGAGTTTTGTTGAGTTTTGTCAAGTTTTGTCAACTATGGCGTTTTGAAGTTTTGAAGGTTCCAACACTTAGTCATTTTTCACTAAGTGTTGCCATCAACACCAAAGGGGGAATTTTTTGGCATATGGCTTATGGTGTTGTCATTGTTGGAAACCTAAGTCATTGATCGAGTCCACACTTCAGTTATTGACCATACCAGAAGATAGAATAAAGAACAGGGTATCCGACTGAAGTTGAATCTGTCAAGTGGTTTGCATTATTAGGTTATCAATTTTGGTTGTGGATCTCAGGGAAGGCCTTTTCATATATGAAATGTTTTATTCTCAAGTTTTGTGCTATCGCATCAATTGGTGTACGAGTTAGGAGATCCGGTCGTTCAATTTTCTATTCATCAGTGTATGAAGGTCGACTAAGTAAATGTGAGGTGTTGCGGATGTTTAAGGAAAAATAATTTGGAGTAATTTTGTGTTGATTTTTTTTGGGTCCTCACTATGCTATGGCTGACCTTGATAGATGCGCATTAAATTTTATTCATGTTTTGAGCCAACAGTTGGAAAATATTTTCTATTTATTGAAGCCAACATATAGCAATTGAATCCTTGGTGACGAATATATATAACAAATTGGTTAATTCATTTTGTAGACTATGTGTGAGTGTTCGATATGTGTTGATGTGTGTGCGAATATTAGAAGAGAAGTTGAGCGATTTTCATTTGTGCAGAAGAGGATTTTGTGAAGTGAATTAAGGCAGAGCAAAGTGAAGTGCAGAATTAGACAGAAGGTCCAAAATCTGATCTATGAGCCTAACCAGAACTATAATCAAGAATTTGTAGATGCTATTTTCTCAGTTCAACCTTTTGATGCAATCCAAATCTTTGTAAGGAAGTGAGCCTTCCTGATTTTGAGTAGTGAGCTTTAGGTAGTGCACCTGAATGCAAGTGCATTCCCATTTTTTAAAGAACTTATATTTGAGTACTCAAATTATGGATTGACCTCCACCATGGTTTTTCCCTTAATAGGGTTTCCACGTAAAAATTCTTGTGTTATGGTGTTGTGGCTTATTGTTTCATGTTCATGCATCTTTCTTTTGATTGAATGTTATATATACACTTGAGAAATCAGTTTAATAAAGTTAAAAATTGCACAACACTAATTCACCCCCCTCTCAATATTGCTTGAGTCCAACAGTTCTATTTCGGATTGGTGTACTTATGCACTATCACGAGGAGGGACACTTGATTCACAAGTGTGTAGGTTATTTTGGTTGGTTGAGGAGGGCACAATGAGATACAAAATGGAATGTCAAACAATTAGATATTCTTCAAATATGCATTCATTTTGAAGCTCAGATGTGAGTGCATGGACCATATGGACACCAGAGATGGATTTTTTTTGTTAGAATTATATTCAATGTGATTGGGATCATTGTGAGTCAAGTGAGTGGGTAGATACATGGATTCCATAGTACCTAACCCCTTTATCTATAGCAAAATCCTCATTACAAGATGTAATGGAAAGCTCACTTAACTATGATCATCTTTCAGATCTTGTACAACTAGGACATGTCTATGCAATTGTAGCACTACAGGGGAATGAATAGGGATTAAACTATTGGTTGGAATGATGTGTACAGGTAAAGAAAAAGCTAACACAACCAATGACAAATGATGATGGCTTCATGTATCCTATAGGTTCAATTGTTGTTTCTCAAATTTGGTTGTATTACCATTTCATCATCGTTTAGGTTGTTTACAATAATATAGATTTGTTATTCTAAGTATATTTAGATGTTGATAAAAAAAAGTTATGATCGCATAGGTTCAGTTGTTGTTTTTGGAACATGGTTTTGAACATATATGATTAGAAAGAATAATGTAATTCCATTTGAAGACTATGAGAAACACAAAACCATTCTCATGTATTTTCACCTTGTTATAATAATGACTATTAAGTTATTAAGACATCATGCTAGGCCAAAAAAAATAAAATGGACAATTAGTAGTGTCGATCATGAAGCATTATTGAAAACTCTGAAGGTAAGAGATGACCCTATAGGAAAAATTCAGTAGTAGATCATTTGTTGTATGGGAAAGGTATGATATTGTTCATCACATTTTGATATTGTTTATTTGCTAAGGTTCATTATCTAGGTTGTTTAGAATAATATAGATTGGTTATTCTAAGTATCTTTTATAGTTTGCATTACCAATTCATCATCATTCAGGTTGTTTAGAATAATATAGATTTGTTAGTCTAAGCATATTTTCTATTGCACGACCATATAGATTTCTCATTTGAAGTATATTACGATGTTCTTGGTATGATTGATCATGGAGCTGTTGCAACAATAGCCAGCTCTGATCCTTTGGTAGAGGTATGCGGCAGATTAGAATAATATAGATTAGTTATTCTAAGCATGTTTTATAGTTTTCATTACTAATTCATCATCATTCAGGTTGTTTAGAATAATATAGATTTGTTAGTCTAAGAATCTTTTCTATTGTGAAAATATAGATTTCTAATTTGAAGTATATTTTGATGTTCCTAGCATGATTGATCATGGACTTGCTACAACAATAGCCATCTCTAATCCTTTTGGAGAGGTATGCGATAGATTACAATAATATAGATTTGTTATTGCAAGTTTCTTTTATAGTTTTCATTACCATTTCATCATCAATTAGGTCATTTAGAATAATATAGATTTGTTATTCTAAGCATCTTTTCTATTGTATGTAGTTTAACTGCTACCTTGATGGTTTGTACAGGTGCTTGTCACTCTAGAGCATCAACATGCTACTCTTGTGGAAGACTGTGCCTATCGTGAAGGCAATGTGTGCTCTATTTCCTTCCCCTACTAGGAAATGACTATGTATTAGGGTTGTTTGTTGTATGCCTAAGTAGCATTTTGTAAATCCTATATTTGATAGTAATTATTGAATGATAATATCATACATATTGTGTACACTTTATGTGTATTCAAGTGTATACTTTACAACTTATGTGTATACTTTGTCACTTATGAGTATTCCAATGTATACTTTATGACCTAGATGTTTTAATGTGTATACTTTGTATTCATGTGTAGTTCATGACTTAAGTGTATTTGAGAATTTTGATGTATACTTTATGACCTATGTGTTTTAATGTGTATACTTTATATTCATGTGTGTAGTTCACGACTTAAGTGTATTTGAGTAAATGAATCACTTTTTCACTAACTCACAAGGAAAAAAAGGAACCCTAAACCCCTTTGCACCTTTACATCACATCCATTTGACTCTTTTTTCATCAACTAAAAACTCATCACCATAGGAAAACACCTTAGAGATATCAAGAACAAAGATAGGTTATTGTAGAGGGTCCCAACACAATCCCATAGCCTTAGACGGAGAGTCTATAGGCACCACGGTTTCTGAGAAATAGCCCTTCAAAGATTGTTGTCTTTTAGCACTTTTGACTCTTAAGGGAAATCATCGGTCCAAAGTAGCACGAAGTGATTCAACATTTTTGGGTGTAAAAGAGGACCCTAACGCAAACATACCCATTCAGATGTGTTGGAACAATTCATTTGGTCCTATGAGTTGCAGAACAAAAGTTGCACCACTGTACAACTTTACACTACTTGCATCTAACAACTTTTTCCTCAACTGAAAACTTGTCACCAGGGGAAAACGCCTTTGAGATAGCAAAAACTGAGAGAGGTTATTGTAGAAGGTCCCAACACAATCCCATAGCCGTAGACATAGATTCTATAAGTGTCAAGGTTTTTGAGAAATATCCCTTCAAATATTGTGACCTTTTAACACTTTGGACTCTTAAGGGAAATCGTTGGTCCAATGTAGCTCAGAGTGATTCTACATATTTGGGTGCAAAATATGACCATCCCTAGTGTAAAATACCCATTCAAATGTGTTGGAATAGTCCATTTCATCGTATGAGTTGCATAACGAATGTTGCACCACTTTGCAACTTTACACTACTTGCATTTGACAACTTTTCCCTCAACTGAAAACTCGTCACCACAGAAAAACGCCTCCAAGATAGAAAATTTTTTAGAGAGATTATTGTAGAGGGTCCCAACATGATCTCATATCCTCATATAGAGAGTCTGTAAGCATCACAGTTTCTGAGAAATAGCCCTTCAAAGATGGCTTCCTTTTAGCACTTTCGACTCTTAAGGGAAATTGTTGGTCCAATGTAGGTTAGAGTGATTCAGTGTATTTGGGTGAAAAATAGGACTACCCCTAGTGTAAATTTACCCATATGTACATGTTGGAACAATCTATTTGGTCATACAAGTTGCAGAACGAAAGTTGCACTACTTTGCAACTTTACACTACTTGCATTTGACAATTTTTTTCTCAATTGAAAACTCATCACCATAGGAAAACGCCTCTGAGATAGCAAAAACTGAGAGAGATTATTGTAGAGGGTCACAAAAAAATATCATAGCCTTAGACAGAGAGTCTGTAAGCATCACGGTTTCTGATAAATAGCCCTTCAAAGATTGCCACCTTTTAGCACTTTGGACTCTTCAGGGAAATCATCGATCCAATGTAGTTCGGAGTGATTCAACGTTTTTGGGTGCAAAAGAGGACCATCCCTAGTATAAACATACCTATACAAACATGTTGGAACAATCTGTTTGGTCGTACAAGTTGTAGAACGAAAGTTGCACCACTTTGCAACTTTACATTTCTTGCATTTGACAACTTTTTCCTCAACTGAAAACTCGTCACCGCAGGAAAATGCCTCCGAGATAGCAAAAACTAAGTTAGGTTATTGTAGAGGGTCCCAACACAATCCCATATCCTTAGATGGAGAGTTTTTAAGAATCAAGATTTCTAAGAAATAGTCTTTCAAAGATTGCTACCTTTTAGCACTTTGGACTCTTAAGGGAAATCGCCAGTCTAATGTAGCTCGGAGTGATTCGGCATATTTGGGTGCAAAAGAGGACCATCCATAGCATAAAAATACCCATCCAAACATTTTGGAATAGTTTGTTTGGTCGTACAAGTTGCAAAACAAAAGCTGTACCACTTTGCAACTTTACAATGCTTGCATTTGACAACTTTTTCCTCAATTGAAAAACGTCACCATAGGAAAACGCCTCTGAGATAAAAAAATTTGAGAGAGGTTATTGAAGAAGGTCCCAAAATTATCAAGTAGCCTCTGACAAAGAGCCTATAAGCATCATGGTTTTGGGGTAATAGACCATCAAAGATTGTTGTTTTTTTGCACTTTGGACTCTTAAGGGAAATCATCGGTCCAATGTAGCTCAAAGTGATTCGGCGTGTTTGGATGCAAAAGAGGACCATACCTAGTGTAAACGTACCCATATAGATGTGTTGGAATAGTTCGTTTGGTCGTATGAGTTGCAAAATGAGAGTTGCACCACTTTGCAACTTTACATTGCTTGCATTTGACAGCTTTTTCCTCAACTGAAAATTTGTCACCACAGCAAAATGCCTCTGAGATAGAAAAAACCCATGGAGGTTATTGATGAAGGTCTCAACATGATATTTTAACCTCTGATGGAGAGTCTATAAGCATCATGATTTTGAGGTAATAGCCTGTCAAATATTGTTGTGTTTTTGCACTTTGGACTCTTAAGGGAAATCATTAGTCCAATGTAGCTCAGAGTGATTCAGCGTGTTTGGATACAAAAGAGGACCATTCCTAATGTTAACGTACACATATAGTATGCATATTTTGTTTAATTATTTATTATGGTTAGCAACATTCATTGTTGTGCATTACGATAATACAAATTGCATGTCAAAGGTCAAATAATATGCATGTCATGGAGTTGTATTTGGTTTGTTTAATGTTAGTATCACGCTCATTTGGTATGTTTAATGGTTGCATCATGGTTGAGTGATATCTTAATTTTTAATCATGATTATTGTATAGATTTCACATTAAAAATCTAATGAACATGTATCTTGTTTAGTTGTAAGGACTTTGTTTGAAGGTTGTGTCAAACCCCTATGGTTGAAAGATATTAATTCTTACTCAAGATGATTTTATACCTTTTAGATGTTATTAAGCTTGAATGAACATTAAGTGACATTTACTTTTATCAAGATGATTATATTACTTTTGAATGAACATTGTAACATGAAATGCATTTCATTAAGTTGTATCTAATTTTCATTAATTTTAACTTCTCTTGAAATAAAAATCAGCTGCACACTTCATTACATGAGTTCAAGAAACAAAATAATGTCAAATATAATTTTTTTCAACAGAGCTTGAAATCATGGGTATTCTCAATTGAGTGTTTGATAAAAATATATTGGTAGAAATGTATGAAAAATGTGGTACAATAGAAAAGGAAACATGAATTGTTTGAAAAAACTCCTCAAAGAAATGGATGGATTACCAATTGCAATTCATAAGTGAACTATTAAAATGTAATTTCGTTAATTTATAACATACAATTATATCAATCACAACTTTAAACCATTCTAAGATAATTATACATTTCATCTTGAAAATTCAAAGTAGAAAGACATGCACACGAGGAACAAATCAGATCGAATATCAGTTCCTATATATCAAACTGTAGAATAATTGTGTTTGTGCATATACAAATTTGGCCTATGTGTAAAGCCCTATCCTGCAACCTAGAGGACGATGCAACACTGTGGAAGCACAACTAATTTTTTTTCTTAAAAAGAAGTAACAATGACGAGTGAAGTAAACTACTCTAACACATACATCCTCTAGGCCATGCAACTCATCTACATGTGAATTTTAAAACTTACAAAATTATTCTAAAACATAGTATATGGAATTAACTCAAGATACAATATACATCAAAGCATTAATTCATTGCAAAATAAGTCTAACACATAGAAATGTAATGAGCATATTTCCACAGATACAACATCACATAACACCAAATATACCATTTAATCCAACAATGAATAAATCATACATAATGTTATAATTACCTCACAATGGTTCTCCTCGATACAAATGAGGATTACAATTACATAGTGTCCCATAGTTACAATGAACAAAGAGAAGTAAAAATCCATAGAACCACATGAGCTCCTCGAACAAGAAGATCTCACCATCACGAACAAGAAGAGAAAGCTCAACAGTGTAAGGTGCATGCCACCCAACCATATGGTACCCATAGGCCCAGCCCCCGTGCTAGGAGATAGTAAAAGGTAACCAAGACAAACCTATTACCTCTAGACACAGACAATATACAAGATAACACAATACTAGTAAACACAAACAAAAGGTCACATTGCTTCCATAATCACTGAATCAAGAACAATCACTGTACAAAAAAAAATGATTGTTGTCATAGGAGGAGTGCCATCACAAAGTTTGCATTGGTTATCCTAAGGAGATCTTCCTAGGTCTCGGCCCCCATCTTGGGTTATCCTGGTAACCTCTTACAAACTCTGGCCCCACATGCACACCAGTGTGGAATCGATTATCTTTCAAGAAGAAAAGATAATGATATTTTCATTCCAGGCCTTCCCGACTCAGCTCAAGTCTAACACAAGCCCTTGAGCTAATGAGCGAGGCTAATTATCAAGTTAAATATATTAACTACCCATCCCCCTAATGTAGGTTATTTAATTTCCACTGATTACACTGGCTTCCACACAAGTTATCCTAGGACCACTTTGTGTCCCGACCCCCATTGAAAGCCAATCCCCTATCGACAACACAATAACTCATTCTACACCCAAGGGTAGACAGTGCACCAATTGATAATAACATAACACATCCCTATGGATGTCCAATACTAAATCCAACTACATGCACTACCCAAGGAAATCTCAAGGCGACTAACAAAAATAACAACTCTGTCACAATTATAATCTGGAAGACTTATATTTTTTCTACAACAAATATTCCCCACAGTGCCCAATTACATAAATACTAGAAATTAAAATAAACAATCTCAGGTAATTAAAAGAACTACTATTTGGATTTCCTAAATCTGAAAACAATCAATATCGCATATCTAAAATACACCATTTAAACATAATTCCTATTTATAGGTCAACAATGAATTTAAACTAAATGATTACTTTCAGTTCACAACTACTCATAAGATTAACTCAAATTCATCAATAAAATAATCAATCATTTCAATTTAATTAGTCGTGCTTGCAAATATTTATTGTACTACTTACACATTAAATAAATATATTTAATATGTATATATATAATTGAATATAATTATAAATATATTATTTAATTGTAAAGTTAATTATATTTTTCCCAAATTCCATTTAAAAATAATTACAACACAATTTCCAAATATATATATTTATATATATATATATAATATATACATAATATATAAAATACATATTATAAATAATAAGCATATTATATATTATATATATAACATATATAATGTATATAAATATATTATATAT
The DNA here is from genome assembly GCA_007258455.2 of Sequoia sempervirens. Taxonomy (NCBI): domain Eukaryota; kingdom Viridiplantae; phylum Streptophyta; class Pinopsida; order Cupressales; family Cupressaceae; genus Sequoia; species Sequoia sempervirens. The sequence goes on from VDFB02075321.1 coordinate 308,413,516, forward strand.
AATAAAATAACCATTAAAGAAACCATTGTACGAAAATCGCAGCGCTCAGACTGGTCGCGTCAGAGTTTATTAAGGGAGAGGACATTGTATGTGTCAACGCCTTCCCCACACATGTGTGGAGGGTGTTGCCATAGTAGGCCCGTCCCCACCATAATATGGAGGTGGCGATGGGGTTTAATCCCTAGCGCCTCCAAAATACAAACTTAAATTTATTTAATTTCATCACTGTTATTAATTCGTCGTACGATGATTTCTTAGAATTTTGTTTCAAAATAAAAATTCCTACAGGGAATTTATAGTGCTTTAAATAAAATAAAATATTTATATATATAATATATATATGTATATGTACATATATATTTCAATATATATATATATGTATATTTATATAAAAATTAATCCAAGCACTAGTTCAAGTTGGGCAACAAATTTTCACAGAAGTTTTTTACAGGAAAGATCAGAGATTTTCATTTTCCCAGACAATTAAAAGAAATAGGGAAATCAAAACAAAATGATAATTTTCTACAGAGATCTAAAATTTCCTTTTTTCGGTACATCAATCTCTTCAATTCAGTGAATTTACCGCAGGAGGGATCTAGATTTTTTTTTCTACTCTGAGTTTTGATTTTTCATGACAATCTTTTAAAAACAAAAGCTTCCACAATAATGAAAACCTCTTCTAATCTTTTCCAATTTGCATTACAATAATTAAATAACTCTTTCAAATCAATATTCACAAAAAAAATTAAAGAACCTATTCCAGAAGAATTGTTTCCTCGAGGATTGATGTCGAGCTTTTCTATAACCTCAATTTTCCAATGTTGCCAAAGCTTCCTCCGGAACAATTGCCACTTCCCAAAGAACATAAACAATCCACAACCAAGAATATAACAAACTAGATTCCTAGAATTATCAAAAAGCTTCTAAGATCTACAATTTCTTCAAAACACAAAACAATTCTTTTCTTTCCCCAAAAACCTCTCTTTTTTTCCCGTGAAAATAACTTCCTCTTTTCTCACCAATTTCAATCAACCTCTTTGAAAATCAATTTTAAGACAACAAGAAAACAAATCCTTCTAACTTCCAGTTCACACAATGCTCTTGTAATTAGTGAACCCCAAAGGACAACAAAACACTACAATATATATATATATATATATATATATTTGAAAGAGAAACATTGCATACGATGAATATGCACATACATTACATGAAAAGCAACTATACATTTACTAAGTCTTTCACATCCTCTGGGGTACACGAAACGGTCATTACGAATCATAAACTTCTATCAAATGAAAGTGAATAAACAACCAAGATTACACAATGGTGACTTACAACTATTAATGATCAAAGAGTGGAAACAATACATCATTTTATTGCAATACATTTCAATAGCACAACTGTGGAACATATTTCCACAGACACAACACCTCATGGGCACACTAATACATTACATAATGCTCCCCTTATAACAATGGAAAGAGTACATCAAGTACAAGATTACCAAAATATACACACTAAACATCCTAACAAAACTATGAAAATCTTAACTAGTTTTGCAATAATTTATTTTTTTTGTTTACCTTTAAGATAATAACTACATAATCCACTACACACATCCACTACATATGATTATCATCCATAATAGTTTTCAATGTCGAGGGAAAAAGACAAGTTTATAATAATGACTCATAAACCAAATAGTCGTAAGGGCCGACCTAATTCCTCGGGGGCTCATCACTTGATGGCCTTGCCTACGTATATAACTCGCAGAGGCACCGTAGTTCGCCCAACTTGAGTTCTCCCAACTCATTGACTCACCCTCATAGAGTATAACCTCTAGGTTTTTTTAAAGGTGACTACCTCAGACACGAACTTACACCATAACACTGCCATATGCTAACTCAAACCACTACTCAAACATGTAATGCTCCTAATAATCATCCTATGGATTACACAGAACAATCTTCACTATTAACTAGTTAGTACGAACCTTCATGCTAACTTACAACTCATCATTATAGTACTACAATTATCTAATTTATTTATCCTTCACAACTTGGATACTTCATTATTTAAATTAAATTTCCTTAAATCTATGTAATGAACAAAACCATATGAAAATCACACCTATATATATATATATATATATATATCAACATACACACTCAATCCTAATCTTTTAAAGTCTACAATGAATCATACTATGAGGAGCAATTTAAGACAAAATGAATAGGAGACTACTATGTTACTCTTTCACTCATCGAGAAATCATTTGAAATAGTTAAGAGAATTATAGAAATGTATTTTAACAACTATCTTGCTAAGCATCTAACACAAGATTAATTTAACTTTCCTATAACTACTTACATTTTCATAATCGTTCATTATATGTAATAAACATCCTATACCATATCGCTATCTTTAATTTGACCATCACGAAGTCATTTAAATACTTAAAGAATTATATAGATAAAATATAAAATTATCTCTATTTTCACCAACGAATTTTCTTTTTATTTTAACTCATGGTATAAACACATTTTTATACACTTATATAAACAAAGCCATAAAGCACTCTATCTCATCTAAATGACTTCTTCAAATAGATTTCTATTTAAATTCTATTTCCAAGAAATAATATAAATTGTCTATTACCACTCTAAATTTCCCTTAACAAAATTAAGATTAGCTTGCATTTATAATAAAGAGGATTCACTTTAATATTACACTTTTCAATTAGAAACTTAATCAATTACCCAAGACGAAAACTTGACATATATTATCTAATCTAATAAGATTGACTATTTTCAAGTGCATAAATATTCTCTTAATTAAACAAAAATAAATAAAATAAACACTTAATATTGATATATATGCATTATTAAATTTCCTTTTAATATGAAAGGAAGAGGCCCACGAATATAGAAGAGTTTCGTTTCTCTCCTTTTTATTTTATCTAATTTCTATTAATACTAGACTTTTCTTTTTATAAGAATTCCTACTTAATTCA